>CM042840.1:87778956-88466456 GCA_023653725.1 Bungarus multicinctus | reverse complement strand
TGGGTGGGGGTGTATTCTCATTGGTTGGGGGTTTGTCTGTGTTCTGATTGGTTGAGGGGTTGGCTGTGTTCTGATTGGCTGGGGGTGTGTTCTGTATATATACACAAATGAAAACCATTATATATGGGGGGGTGTTCTGTGTGTGGTATAACATTTTCCATCAGCCAGCGAATGCCCTTATTCTGACTATCCTTGACCAGGAGAAAGGTGCCAGAGGAGGAGGTTCTCAGACCGCCATCATGGTGAGAGGACGATGGCGATGTATATCATCCCTCCCCACTGTTGTGAGAGGACAGTGGGTTGAACCTTGTCTCCACTCTAAGATCCGTGTGATCTGGTCCCTCACCATCGTGAGAGGATGGTGGGCCTATTACCATCAGGACTCCCCAGTGACCGTGAGAGGGTCATTGGGGTAGAGGATCTTTTCTTCCACAGGACATTTTATTCTGGCCCTTGCTTTGTGAGGCCTTACTGCCCAGAGGTGATGAAAAACTGAAGTCTATCTATTCGGCAGCTGAACTGAGGGCCCTGAGGAATGCCCCCCTTTCTCAGGTGTGGCCCTCAGACCTTTCCCGGTCATACCTCGAGGATGGCTCTTGGGTGCCAGAGAGGAGATATGACGCAGTTGGGGATTTTAATTTTAGGGATTTTAAGGGGTCTTTTAAATTATTTAAATTTTTGACGAAATTTTTAATGGGGTTAGGGCAAGGGAATTTATTAATTGGGTTAGGGAGGGGGCCCGGGCTGGGTTTGGGGGACAACCCGCCTGGGAATAAGGCCAGACCGGGGGATACCTGCGACTGGGAGGCCTCGGGATCGGGGACGGTCGTTCCGAAGATGGGGGTTTCCTCTGGGGAGGGGGATGAAAGGGTTATCCCTACGATCGGTGGGAGAGGCAGGTATGGTATTGACAGGGGGTCTTATCAAGTGATGGGAGCTCGCCCCCGGTGTTTACAAGCGGTGGTGCGCTCCGGCCCCCAGGTCATGTCTCGCTCTCGGAGTTGTTTGAATGATCGGGCCCCGGGCCTCCGGCTGATGCTTTGCAATGCCAGGTCCGTAGTGAATAAAGCCCCCCTTGTTCACGATCTCGTCACGGAGGGGGGTGCGGACCTGGCGGGCATTACCGAGACCTGGCTGGGACAGGAGGGGGGTGTCCCTCTAGTGGAGATGTGCCCAGCCGGGTTTCGGGTCTTTCATCGGCCGAGGGCCGAGGGGAGGGGTGGGGGGGTTGCGGTAATTATTCGGGAGGATCTAGATCCTAGGGAATCCACTGTTCCTCAGATGACCGGATGTGAGTCCCTGTTTGTTAAGTGTGGTTCCGGGGTTCAGATGGGCCTATTGATCACATACCTGGCTCCCTGCTATGTGACATCGGCCCTGCCTGAGCTCCTCGAGGTCATAGCCGGTCTGGCGGTTGAGACCCCCAGGCTGATGGTCATGGGGGATCTCAACCTGCCTTCGGCCGGTGGGGCCTCGGGGACTGCTCAGGAGTTCTTGGCTTCCATGACAGCCTTGGGCCTGACCCAATTAATTAAGGAACCCACGCATACTGGGGGTCACATTCTGGATCTGGTTTTTGTCTCTGGACAGTGGCAGGATGATCTAGGTGTTGGGGATGTTTCTGTTGAACCCTTGTCATGGTCAGATCATTCGCTCCTTAGGCTAGACTTCCAGGCCGCTCCTCCCCATCGCAGGGAGGCGGACCAAATACGTTGGTACCGCCCCAGGCGCCTGATGGATCCAGATAGGTTCCTGATGGAGCTTGGGCCATATCCCGACATTCGGACTCACGACTCGGTGGGGGACCTAGTCGCCATCTGGGAAAGGGTGGCGGCTGGGGCCCTGGACCGGGTCGTGCCCTTGCGGCCTCTGACCCGGCGCCGCTCTCGCTCAGCCCCCTGGTTTTCCGGGGAGCTGAGGGAGATGAAGCGCCGGAAAAGACGCCTGGAGAGTATTTGGAGGACTACTCGCTCCGGACCTGACCGAACACTTTTACGGTCTTTTATTAAGACCTATTTAGTGGCGATAAGGGTGGCAAGGCGTCTTTACTTTTCCACCCTTATTGCGTCCGCAGGAAACCGCCCGGCTGCCCTGTTTAGAGTTACCCGCTCCCTCTTAGAAGGGGGAGCGCGGGAGGACCCCTTGCAGGGACAGGCTGAGGATTTTTCACAGTTCCTGGTGGATAAAATCACTCAGATCCGGGATGGCTTGGACTCCGAATGGGCAGCTCTGGGTGGGGAATCGGGGGCGGAATTTGGAACAGTCATTTGGGGTGAGTTTGATCCTGTGACCCCCGAGGACGTGGACAGGTTACTGCGGGGACTGAATGCGACCACATGTTTATTGGACCCGTGTCCCTCCTGGCTGGTGTTGGCCACCCGGGAGGTGACACGAGGTTGGTTCCAGGGCATTATTAACGCTTCCTTGAGTGAGGGATTTCTACCCGCCGCCTTGAAAGAGGCGGTGGTGAGACCCTCCTCAAGAAACCGTCTCTGGACCCAACTTTGTTATCTAATTATCGTCCTGTCTCCAACCTTCGTTTTATGGCGAAGGTTGTTGAGAGTGTGGTGGCACAACAGTTTCCCCAGCACCTGGATGAAGCTGTCTATTTGGATCCACACCAATCGGGCTTCAGGCCCGGGCACAGCACAGAGACGGCGCTGGTCGCATTGGTGGATGATCTCTGGAGGGCCCGTGACAGGGGTTATTCCTCTGTCCTGGTCCTCCTAGAGGACGGCTTTTGATACTGTCGACCACAGTATCCTATTGCAGCGGCTGGGGGGGTTGGGGGTGGGAGGCACCGTTATGCGGTGGTTCTCCTCCTTCCTCTCTGACCGCTCGCAATTTGTGTTGGCAGGGGGGCAGAGGTCGGCCCCAAGGCCCCTGGTTTGCGGGGTGCCTCAGGGGTCGGTGCTCTCGCCCCTCCTGTTCAACATATATATGAAGCCGCTAGGTGAGATCATCCGTGGCTTTGGGGTAGAGTTCCATCAGTACGCTGATGACACCCAGCTGTACATCTCTACCCCGGGCCACCCCGATGAAGCCGTCGAAGTGATGACCCGATGCCTGGAGGCCGTGCGGTGTTGGATGGGGCGGAACAGGCTTCAGCTCAAACCATCTAAGACTGAGTGGCTGTGCTTCCCGGCACCCCGATACAGCCGGCTGGTTCCATCGCTGGCTGTGGGGGGGGAAATTCTTGCCCCCACAGAAAGGGCCCGCAATCTGGGTATCCTCCTGGATGTACGGCTGTCATTGGAAGATCATGTGGCAGCCGTCGCCAGGGGGGCTTTTGGACAGGTCCGTAGGATCTACCAGTTGCGACCCTTTCTGGATCGGGATGCGCTTCGCACGGTCACTTCCGCCCTGGTGATCTCCCGCCTAGACTATGCCAATGCTCTCTACATGGGGCTGCCTTTGAAGAGCATCCGGAGGCTCCAGTTGGTGCAGAATGCAGCCGTGAGGGTGGTAATGGGGGCACCTAGGGGCTCCCATGTTATGCCACTTCTACGCGCGCTGCATTGGCTCCCGGTGGCCCTCCGGGTGCGCTTCAAGGTCTTGGTCACTATCTTTAAAGCGCTCCATGGCTCGGGACCAGGTTACTTGCGAGACCGCCTCCTGCCACCATCGGCTTCCCACCGACCGGTACGCTCCCATAGAGTGGGCCTCCTCGGGGTGCCGCCGGCTGGATGGCTGGCGACCCCGAGGGCGCGGGCCTTCTCATTGGGAGCACCCCCTCTCTGGAATGAATTACCCCCGGAGGTAAGGGCCGCCCCCGATCTCATGGCCTTCCGTCGGTTGCTCAAAACGCATTTATTTCGGCAGGCCGGACTGGCCTAGGGTTTTTTTTTTAAATTTTAATCGGGTTTTAATCTTTTTAATACTTGCTTATATTTTATTAGAGCCATATTGTATTTCAGTTTTTAAATTTTAATATTTTATGTTGTCTCATATTTTGTACCTTGTATATGTGTTTTTATTGGCTGTTCACCGCCCCGAGTCCCTTCGGGGAGAGGGGGCGGTATATAAATCAAATAAATAAATAAATAAATATACACAAATGAAAACCATTATATATGGGTAGTTGATAGTGGAGCATCACAGTGTATAACTAAAAGTAAAGAGAGGTTTGTTAATATGAGAAAGAGTGAACAGCATGTATCATTGGCTAATGGATGCAAAATGAAAGCATATGGAGAAGGTAATGCATATTGTTCGTGTATAAATGAAAGTTTACCGATGTTATATGTACCTGGAATGAAGTTTAATTTGTTATCTGTAAGAGAAATGGAAAAAGAAGGATTTGCAGTCACATTTAAGGGAGATACATGTTTAATAGACAAACAAGGTAAAAGTATTACTGCAAGTTTGGAAAATGATTTGTTTATTATAAATGATGATCCATCAAGTAATGTTAACTCAGTTTATGAGAATAAGAAGCCTCATGATGAATGTATTCATCTACTCCATAGGCGTATAAGTCATATAAATTTCAAAATGATCAAGAAAACTGTTGAGTTGTCTACTGGTATAAACCTAAAATCTTGTATAAAGTATGTAGATTGCAATATTTGTAATAAACAGGAAAACAAGGTAATTTCTGCAAATATGGTAAATGGACTGAAAACCAGTAAACCATTATAGGTTGTGTTTGCTGATATAATTGGTCCTAGAAAACCTAGTATAGATGGAATATTATATTGAATATTATGGATCATTTTTCCAGATATGGTTTCTGTTACTTAATGAAAACAAAGCAAGAAACATACCAGTATTTTGTAAAATGGCTAAAATTTACTGAAAGAAAATAGAAACAGAAAATTATTAGATTAATTACAAATAATGATACTGAATTTACTAATAACAAATTTGAAACTAGGTTACAAAAATCTGGAATTGAACATGAGCATTCTGATTCTTATAGACTACAACATAACTCATATATTGAATGTAGAAGACAAACATTACAGGTTATGGCTAGGAATATGATGTCTGATTCTGGTATATCAGAGCAACTGTGGGATGAGGCAATGTATGCTAACCATGTTTTGAATAATGTAATAAATTTAACAACTAGTGAATTACGATTTACTCGTTGGCATAAAAGAAAACCAGATATTAGTTAGATATTTGCATACATTTGGAAACCCAGCATGGGTTCATATTCCTACACAGGTAAGGAAAAAGGGACAATATAGAGATAAGAAATTGTATTTTGTTGGTTATGGAGCTAATCATAGATTATTTAAATTTTGGGAGCCAAGTACTACTAATATATATTGGAGTGCAAGTGCTAAATTTCTGGAGCCTGTTGGTGGCGAAAGTTTAAACAATATAATAAAAAAACATAGTATTATTGTAAAAACTCCATTGTTCACTGATCATAAAAATGATAGGAATATTGATGACTCAGTAAAAGAAGGACCATCTATAACTGAAAAAGATTCGATAGCGGAGGTAGAGGAAGAAAATAAACAGCATGTACTGAATTTTCTAGAAGGTCAATTAGAGAGAGAGAAACGTAAATATAATAGAGGTCAAACAAGCATTGTATGTAGAGTTAGATAAGGAATCTTCTAATCTCTATGAAATTGTATGAATTATTAATTATGAAAAAATTATGAATTAAAAGATGTAATTTATTATATATTGACCAACCCAAAGGGAGAATGTTATGTATATGTAAATAATGTAATTGGGTTGACAATATATAAACTACAAATAGATATGTTTGTAGCTTTAAGGAAAAACTGTAATAATACTGTAATGTATTATGCTGTGTTCTGGTTGGTTAATTATGCTACAAGTTGCCATAAAAGGGAGCTATAGATCATGGTTTATTACTCTCTTCTCCCCTCTCTCTTTTTCACTGATGATCTCTCTTGATACTAACTGACTATGTACTGATACTGACTAACCATGTTTATTTTGATATTCTGTTGATATCAAAGATTATCTGGTATTATGGTTTGATATTTGTCTGCTGTAAAAGACTTGAAACCGTTAAGAAGACTTTATAACTGGATATTTCTGGACTGATAAAAACGTGTATGACATGGACTGTTTATTGGACTGTGCTATTTCTTCAAGTAAACATTAATATAACTTATTCAACTCTGTTTGGCTGTATATTTATTCAAAACTGTTCTCAAAAACCATTTCCGTGTGCATATCCTTGTTACTCAAGGGTTACTTTGCATATATCCTAACAGTTTGGATTATTAGAATTATTATTTTAAAAACAATCTTAAATGGTATGTTGCAGATTCATATATAGTGTAGCCATCTGTAGTGTAGCTTAACATACATATTGTGAATTTTATGTACTATTGTACCATACAGTATGTACTAATGGCACTTTATTGATTTGGACTTGTCCAGTGTTGCAATTTGATTTAGCTATAACAGAGGTCTCCAAACGTGGCAACTTTAAGAATTGTCCACAAATCTTAAAGTTGCTAAGTTTGGGGACCCCTTAAGCTATAATATGGTAATACTGATAATGCGAGACTTTAGTTTATAGGTTTAATAAATAAAAATCATGGTTCTATGATTTGTTTGCATGGTAGCATCCCACATTTCCTTCAGATGCTCAAGCCAACACATTGTATATAGCTTCTCTCTGAGTTTTTCCAATCCCAATTCTATGGAAGGAAGTTGGACTACGTAAGAATGACTGGCTTAGTGTAATTCATTAAACTTCCAAGGCTGAAGGTAGATATACATCGGAATATCCCAAGTTTAGGCCAATATCTTATCTTACTTAGATTCTGAAGTAGACAGATAGAAAATGTATTTTTTTTTTAAACCATTGGTAGAATACCTTTAGTATATTTTAACCTTCAAAAGTCAGATAACTTTATTCAGTGTCATTTGACATCTGTGATCTGATTCCAAGATATCCCAATATACAGAAATCCTAATGGAAGCCATGTGAACAAGAGAGTGTTTTGGTGACAGATCATGTGAAAATAAAAAGCACTTCATGGTCCTTTTATATTCCCAACTATTTGAGTCACCAAATCTTAAGAAATAATTTCAACCCAACTGAAAACTTTGTTTTCAGGTTAGCCAACCTCAAAACTTTGAGCTCTACGATTTAACTTGAAAATTCTTTAGAGCAATTCTTTCCAAATTAAATCAGTTCAGCTGTCCAACAAGACAAACAGTATGAGATCACAGAATTCATAACTCAATCAGAAGCCATCCAAGAGGCCCCATGTGAATCTGATCAGAAAAGAGTCAGGAAATAAGGCAAATTAGATCTCATTGTTCAAAGAAAATAAAAGCCAGTCCAAAACTTTTCTTTGGACAAAAGCATATAGTAATCATGAATCAAGATTTTGTAAAATACACCTAACAATTTTGTGAATCCAATTCACTATTATTGACCTTTAGGTGTAGTATGATAAATGTTTCTGTTCTATCGTGATGAGGATGGACATCTTCTCTCCTTCAGGCTGCAAAATGTCCAGGACTGAATTTGTTTCCAAAATGCAAAACTTCTGATGATACATTTCAGTGTATAAATTGTGGGTTAACTAACACATCCTAAAAGTTGAGTTTAAAGACTGGGGGAGCTACTATGACTGTTGTACACATTTTAAAGTGATTCCATAATAATATATGTACTATTCTTCAAACATTCATAAGTGTTTCAAGGACACTTTTAATTTACTAAAATATGTATGACCCAGGCAACCTTCAGACAGTAATGGCTCATATTAACACATGATTTGGAGTATCTTAATGTAACTTTAGTTTGTGCCCTTCAGGTTTCATATACGTCAGGTGTTTTTCACCAGCTGATGAAAATGGTATGGCATTATATAGTATGTTGGACACGAATGTTCTGTAAATTTCATCTCCTGTTTTGCTCCTACAGGTAGTTCTTGATTACAACCGTTCATTTAGTGACTGTTTGAAGTTACAATGTCACTGAAAAAAATGACATGACCATTTTCCACATTTGCAACCATTACATCATCCTCATGCTTGTTCTGCTTATTAATGTCTGGATGGCATAAAGCAGACAGAGTAACTCCACAAAGCATCCATGCAAAGTCTTTTTTACTGGTTCATCAGGCATCCTATCAACTCACATTTATGATGAGGTTCCTCTTAATGTCCAATCCTTTGCATATCTGAATTGTGGTGTAGAAAGATAATAAAGTCTCCCCATGATGATTGAAATGACTGCATGGTATGGTGGATTCAGGCAAGAGTGAGGGAGCCTCCCCCAACCCAACAAGGATCAATTTAGTGACCAATCCGGATTACAGATGTGACCACATGACATGGACTAAATTTCCCAGGATGCCTTAACTACATATACCATGATGCATTCCCTTAAGGGGACAGCTCACAATTCCTAACTAACTATACCAAATACCATTAACTCTAAACTGTCTGGACAGCACACTCCCCACCTGGAATTGTAAATTCCACTAAGTAAGTAAAGAGCAATTAACTAAGATAAACAGTAAAGAGTAATACTAACTGAATAACAGATAACTATATAACTAAAATAAACAATTAGCTATATAACTAAAATAAACAGTAAATAGCAATAAAGTATCAAACAAAGCAAAGCATGCAAAGCTTGAGGTGCAATTTTCAAGTTCAGCCTTTCTCTGCAGCAGCACAAGGTCAGTGACCAGTCTAGTGTAGAGCTTCTTGGTGAAAGTCTTCTGGTTGCAGGAGGAATCTAGCGACCTCATTATTAGGATCTCGTCTTTGCGGATAAGTCCATCAGAGCTGGGCAAGGTTTGATGCACAAGTCCCATAGGCCACGCATTCTGATGCACATCTTTGTCTTTCAGCAAGACAAAGTCTCCCTCTTCAAGGTTCGATTGTTTGGTTTTCCATTTATGGTGGTCATGTAGGGTAGACAGGTACTTTTGCTTCCAACAGTTCCAAAAGGTGTTGGAAAGCTATTAAACTTGTCTCCATTGTTGTTTGTACAAGTCCTTAGAATCAAAGTTCCCTAATGGTGTGGGCCAATCACCCGTCTTTTGAGTTAGCAAGGCAGCTGGAATGAGAACAGTCAGATTCTCAGGATCTGAGGAAACCGGAACTAAAGATGATGGTGGCTGCTACTTCTGCCATCAGGGTGGATAGAGTCCCATGTGTCAGTTTAGGTGCTTTTGCCAACATGGAATCTAGGATTCTATGAGCTATTCCAATCATGCGTTCCCACATTCCTCCCATGTGAGATGCATGGGGAGGATTAAATATCCATCTGTACTTGTTGGCTTTAAGGTAGCTATCAATTGGTGAGTCAGGGTGAATGCCGTCTTCTATCTGTAGTTCTTTACAAGCGCCTACAAAGTTTGTTCCACAGTCAGCTCTGAACACCTTGACTGGGCCTCTGTAGGCTTGAAACCTTCTCAGGGTGTTGATGAAGCAAGAAGCGTCCATAGATTTGATGACTTCAATATGGACGGCTCGAATGCTGAGGCATGTGAAAAGTACTGCCCAGTGTTTGCTGTTAGCTTGACCGCCCCTGGTCCATCAGGCAGACACAGACCAAAGGCCAAATACATCGAGCCCTACATTGATGAACGGTGGTTCAGAACTCAGGCACTCAGGTGATAGGTCAGTTATCATCTGGTGTAGAGTCAGACCCCATTGTTTGCACCAATGAAAGCAAGACTGCAGAACAGTTGTAATACATCTTTTGGCGCCTACAATCCAGAGTCCATTTGCTCTGAGGGCAACTTCCGTGAAATGGCGGCCTTGATGATGGATTGCTTTGTGGTAGTGTTGTACTAACAGCCTCATTACATGTTGGTTGGCAGGAAGGATGATGGGGTGCTTGGTGTATGAGTCCATTTCTGCTTTGTATAGGCGACCTCCTACTTGAAGTACCTCCTGGTTGTCGAGGTATGGGTTCAGTCTCAGAAGTGGACTTGATTGTTGTAATGTTCTTCCCTGCTCTCAGGCATCTGTATTCCAATGAATACACTTCTCAATATTCATCTCTCAGCATGAGTATCATGGTCTGGAAAGTATGACTTGAAGCCTTTCCGATGACTGAGGAGATGGACAACTGTGCAGACAACCACAGTTATTCCCAGTACAAGAGGTTTCCATTGGGAGAAGCATTCAAAGCAACCAGGTTTTAAGGGGCCATCCTTCTTGCATTTGACCATCGTTGCCAGGCAGATGACCAGAGGGACGACCAGAGGGTTCTACCTTCTTGACTAGCAGTTGAATGTTGCCATCATTATCTGGATCTAGGAGTTCATACAAACTGGGTTTCCCTGGTTTTCCAAGACGTCTGTACACCACAAGAACTTGGGGCCATTGAGCCAGGTAGAAGTTGGTAACTGGGATACAGGAATAGACCTTGCCGCATGAAAATCTATCAGCTTTGTTACCGTATCTGATAGTTCCATGGCCAGCGCAGCTCCGCAAAGTTCCAGCCGTGGTATAGTTTGACCTTAGTATGACCTGCGGTGCAAGTTTTGCTTTTCCCATGATGAATCTGACATACATGTTGCTCTCCCCGCCATAGATTTTAAGGTATGCCACAGCTGCTACTCTCTTTGTTGATGCATCTGAGAAAACAGCAGTTCCTTTCTTTGAGCCGTGGTGGGCAAAATGGGAACATACGTACTTTGTAGGTGAACGTTGTGGAGACAACATAGAGAATTGCACCATGTCTCCCATTCTTGCTTCTGCTCTGGTGGGAGGGGTTCATCCCAATCTTTGGTGTTTTGGGAGAGTATGTGCAGTAGGATTCTACCTTGAATGGTGACTGGAGCTGCAAACCCTAAAGGATCAAACAGGCTGTTAACCGTTGACAGTACTCCTCTCCTCTTGAAGGCAGTCTTTAGGTGGTCTTTGAAGGTGAAAAAGTCTTTCTTCAATTCCCAACACAAGCCGAGACTGCGTTGGATAAAAGGGGCGTCGCTGCCGAAATCGAGGGCTTGCAATCCCTTGGCATGGTCCTTGGG
Organism: Bungarus multicinctus; assembly: GCA_023653725.1. Classification (NCBI taxonomy): domain Eukaryota; kingdom Metazoa; phylum Chordata; class Lepidosauria; order Squamata; family Elapidae; genus Bungarus; species Bungarus multicinctus. Next base: position 88,455,498 of record CM042840.1, on the reverse strand, counting down.
ATTAAAGGTCTTTAGTACTTCTTCACTATTGGACACTATGTTATGTAGCTTGAAGTTGGCCGTCTCTAGCATTTATTATGTGTTCTTCAAGAGACTTATGGCTTCTGCTGGGGTGGTTACCGATTTCAAGCCGTCGTTTACATAGAAGTTGTGTTCTACAAAGCATTTAGCTTCTGCTCCATATTTGTCTCCTCCCTATCGAGCAGTACATTGGAGACTATAGTTCGCAATTGCAGGGGAGGAACCATTGCCAAATACATGAACCCTCATTTGGTATTTAAAAATCCGTTGGTTGTGCTGATCATCACTAAACCAAAGGAAATGGAAGTAGTTACGGTGATCTTTTTGTACGAGGGATGAATAGAACACCTGCTGTATGCCGGCCATAACTGCTATGGCTTCTTTTCTAAAGCACCCCAAGGAGACTGTTCGTGAGGTCAGGTCCTGTTAGGAGGGCCTTGTTCAGAGAGTGGCCTTGAAACTGTGCACTGGCATCAAAGACTACACGTATTTGGCCTGTTTCTGAGGATAGTACACTCCAAAGAATGGCAGGTACCAACATTCTTTGTCTGTCTCCAGGGATGGGGCTGGCTCAGCGTGTCCGTTCTGTATCATTTTGTTCAAGAACTCTACCAGATGAGATTTCATCTCTGGCTTCTGGGTCATGATTCATCTCAGACTGAAGAGGCGGGAGAGCGCATATTGGTGGTTGTTAGGCAAGAGTTGTCTGGGAGTGTGAAAGGGTAGTGGCACGACCCAACTACCATTTGCATCCTGTTGAAATTCCTTATCCATGAGCAACGGACAAGGCTAAGTCGTTGTCTTCTCTGGTAGTCTGAAATAGTGCCTCTCCTAAGACAGGTTTGACCGACGAAAGTGTGAAATGTTCTTGGTACGGTTTCAGGTGAGATGTTCTTCCATTCTTGAGAATGGAGGTAGCTAAGGTGGTTGTCTGGGTTGGGACCTGTAGCCGATCGACACAGACTACTACTACGATCTCCATCCTAGTGGTGATTTGAGGGCCATCGAGTCGTCTATAGGGCCGGCGACTAACTCAGAGAAGACAAAGGCGTGTGGGGCTTTAGTTCCCAAGAGTAGAAACTCAGCTTCCAGATCTAGAGCAGGAAAGTGAGGAGCCAGATGCTGCAGGTGAGGTATGTTACTTACGACCTTGGGTGTTGCAATCTGACTGCAGTTGTTCAGTATCCCATCGCATTCAAACACGGCCGGCAGTGTGAACCGGGAATTTCCATCCAATGACTCTATACAGAGTCCTCCCTGCCATGCTTTTTGGCCCATGGCACGTTGAGATAGTGAAGTGAATTTTGTCCTGTTGCACCTCAAAGAGGTCGAAAAAGGTGGATTTGGCCAAGGTGCAGGTGCTTTGAGTGTCCCCTACCATGTACATCTTCACGGCATCTTCAGGGTGTCCTTCAGAGTACACTTTGGCTAAACAGATCGGATTACATGAATGAGGGCTTGGTGAGTTGGTGCACACTGTTGTGCAGTTGACATTTATCATCAGTTTTGGTTGCAGTCTGGCAGTCTGCTGAGGAGCCTTGTGTGCTTCTGTGGTATATTGAGGCTCCTTGTTCAAAGGAGGGCTACAAGATGAGCACGTAGGTGGCGCTGCACAATATGGCTGTTTTTAGGGTGCGTTGCATGCTTGCTACATATGTGGGCTCTATAGGAGGCGTTGTTGCTGAATCTGAAGACGTGAGAGCAAAACGCAGGTTTGCCTATTAGTATTGCTTGCTACACAAATGGACACAATAGGAGGCGTTGTTGCTGAGTCTGAAGACGCGAAAGCAAAATGCAGGTTTGTCTGTTAGTGTTGGTTGCTAGGTCTGGAAGACACTATTGCTAAGCACAGGTTAGGCTGCAAATAGTACTGGAACCTTGCATGAAGTCGCTTAATGTTGCCACAATAATTCTTTTTTAAAAAAGAATTTTCATTGGTTAAACACTGATTAAATTTGAGTAACTTCCTATAGTGTTATAAAAATTTGTAAACAAGTTCTTATAAAAATTGGTAGACAAATCTTTGAGTTCTCTGGGAAATTTCTCTTAGACTACCAGATGATGCTGTGGGCTGCTTTGCTTAAGTCTGTGGGAAGGGTGACCCTCAGAGGAATTTATTGCTTCCTCGCTGGAAGAGAAATTCATCAAACGAATATGACACTCCAAAGATTGCATGCAAAATTATATTTTTTTTTAGTAAAGATGGATAAACTCTAGGTTTTTTTAATCAAAAAAGAAATTGCTCCTTTGTTCATATAGCTGCTTGAATTATTTATTTATTTATTTATTTTATTAAACTTATATACCGCATCCCAATCCAGAAAGGGCTGCAACTGGTAGATCCTATGGACCTGACCAAAAGCCCCCTGGTGACGGCCGCCACATGGTCATCCAACGACAGCCGCACATCCAGGAAGACACCCAGATTGCGCGACCTCTCTGTGGGGGCAAGAATTTCCCCCCCCACAGCCAGCGATGGAACCAGCTGGCTGTATCGGGGTGCCGGAAAGCACAGCCACTCGGTCTTAGATGGGTTGAGCCGAAGCCTGTTCCGCCCCATCCAACACCGCACAGCCTCCAGGAACCGGGCCATCACTTTGACGGCTTCATCGGGATGGCCCGGGGTAGAAATGTACAGCTGGATGTCATCAGCGTACTGATGGAATTGTACCCCACAGCCACGGATGATCTCACCCAGCGGCTTCACATAAATGTTGAATAGAAGGGGTGAGAGCACTGACCCCTGCGGCACCCCGCAAATAAGGAGCCTCGGGGCCGATCTCCGCCCCACCGCAACACAAATTGCGAACGGGTGGAGAGGAAGGAGGAGAACCACTGCAAAACAGTGCCCCCCACCCCCAACCCAAGCCGCTGCAATAGGATACTGTGCAATAGGAAAGCCGCCGAGAGATCTAATAGGACCAGGACAGAGGAATAGCCTCTGTCATGGGCCCTCCAGAGATCATCCACCAATGCGACCAAAGCTGTCTCCGTGCTATGCCCAGGCCTGAAGCCCGATTGGCGTGGATCCAAATAGTCAGTTTCATCCAGGTGCTGGGAGAGCTGTCGTGCCACCACACTCTCAACAGCCTTCGCCACAAAGCGAAGGTTGGGGACTGGATAATAATTAGATAACAAAGTTGGGTCCAGGAACTGTTTCTTGACGAGGGGTCTCACCACCGCCTCTTTCAAGGCAGCGGGCAGATATCCTTCACTCAAGGAAGCATTAATGATACCCTGGAACCAACCTCGTGTCACCTCCCGAGTGGCCAACAACAGCCAGGAGGAGCAGGGGTCCAATAAACATGTGGTAGCATTCAGCCCCCTCAGGATCCTGTCCAAGTCTTCTGGGATCACAGGATCAAATTCTTCCCAAATGATCTCTCCAAATTCCGACCCCCTGTCCAGAGTTGCCCATTCAGAGTCCAACTCATCCCAGATCTGAGTGATTTTATCCAGCAGGAAATTCAAAAAGTCCTCAGCTCGTCCCTGCAAGGAGTCCTCCCGCGCTCCCCCTTACAGGAGGGAGCGGATCACTCTAAACAGGCCGGCTGGGTGATTTCTACAGATGCAATAAGTGGGGAAAAGTGAGAATGCTTTGCCACCCTTATCGCCACTAAATAGGTCTTAATATAAGACCATAATAGTGTTCGGTCAGATCCAGAGCGAGTGGTCCTCCAAATACTCTCCAGGCATCTTTTCCGGCGCTTCATCTCCCGCAGCTCATCGGAAAACCAAGGGGCCGAATGAGATTGGAGCCAGGTCAGAGGCCGCAAGGGCACAATCCAATCAAGGGCCCCAGCTGCCACCCTTTCCCAGGTGGCCACCAGGTCCTCAACCGAGTCGTGTGCTCGAATGTCAGGACATGGCCCAAGCTCCATCAGGAACCTATCTAGATCCATCAGGTGCCTGGGGCGGAACCATTGTATTTGGTCCGCCTCCCTGTGGCGGGTGGGAGAGGCTTGGAAGTCCAGCCTAAGGAGTGAATATCCGACCATGACAGGGGCTCAATAACAACGTCCCCTATACCGAGATCACCCTGCCACTGTCCAGAGACAAAAACCAGATCCAGGATGTGACCCGCAGTGTGAGTGGGGCTCCCAATTAATTGGGTCAGGCCCAAGGCTGTCATGGAAGCCAAGAATTCCTGAGCAACTGCCGGGGCACCACCAGCCGACGGCAGATTGAAGTCCCCCAAGACCATCAGTCTGGGGGGCTCAACCGCCAAGCTGGCTATGACCTCGAGGAGCTCAGGCTTTGTGTCTTGGGAGGGGGGGAATGGGCTTCTTTGCTTTGAAGATGGTTCTTCAACTAATGAATTATGACCCCCAATAAAAGGGCCAGAGTGGTTGTAAAAATAGCTGGAGAGTCCTCTTTTATTGCCTGTGAGCTGTAACATAGAGTTTAAGAAATACTAAGCTTTTCAGTTTGAATGAGCAGAGCACATTTAGCTTTTCTTTTAGAACACAAGAAGATACTACTTTTGACTCTTCATCTGCATTTGAAAGGAGTAACTGAGGGAAGACAGGGATACATGGGTAATACTTGGCTCCTCCCTTTGTTTTGCAAATTGGTTTTTTCTGAGTTAGGAGCTGTAACTTGAGACACAGAACTTTTTACGCTGAAGAGAAAAGGGAGTGATCCACGATGAGGTTTGAGGTACAAAGAATAGCATGCACATTTACTCCTGGCTTCAAAATATCTTTGTCTTTATCACAAAATTCAAATTACTTTTGCTTCACTCTACTTCTTCCAGGAATCAAGATTAATTATCTTTCTACAGTTCTGCTTATTAATGTCTGGATGGCATAAAACAGAGTAACTCCACAAAGTATCCATACAAAGTCTTCTTTATTGGTTCATCAGGCATCCATCCTATCAACTCACATTTATGATGAGGTTCTTCTTAATGTCCAATCCTTTGCATATCTGAATTGTGGTGTAGAAAGATAATAAAGTCTCAACCCCATGATGATTGAAGCAACTGCATGGTATGGTGGATTTAGGCAAGAGTGAGGGAGCCCACCCCCAACCCAACAATGGTCAATTTAGTGACCAATCCGGATTACAGATGTGACCACATGACATGGACTACATTTCCCAGGATGACTTAACTACATATATCATGATGCATTCCCTTAAGGGGACAGCTCACAATTCCTAACTAACTATCCCAAATCCCATTAACTCTAAACTGTCTGGACAGCACAGTGCTCCTGTGATCAAAATTTGGACACTTGGCAACTGTCAATTGTTGTAATCCCAAGGTCATGTGATCATCTGGTGTGACATACTGACAAATAAAGTCAATGGGGATTCACTGAAAACTATGTTACTAACTTAATAACTTCAATCATTCACTTAATAAGTAGGAAAAAACAGTGGCAAAACTCACTGAACTATCTTGTTTAACAACATAAATTGATAATAAGTTGAGGACTACCTGTACTTTAATTCTCTAGAATTTAATGGGGATTCATCCAAATCATGGTTAATCAAAGGTGTGTTTCAAAAGCCAACTGGACTTTCTTGGGTTTTTTTCCTCCTGGAAAACATTTCCTTTCTCATCCAAAAAGTTCTTTAGTTCTGACTGAATGGTGGTAAATGGAAAGATTTATATTCCTTAGCAGTGATCTGGTCCTTAGCTAAAGTGCAGAGGGATGTGGAACCTTCTTGGAACTTCTGAAAGGAAGACTGTAGAAAGAACTGTTTTAGCAGTCCTAAGAAGGTTGCACATCCATTTGCAGTCTAATTCAGGTGACCCTGAGAGTACAGATAAACTTCCAAGTGGCCTCAACAATTCTCAGAGAACTAATGACCTGGCCTTCAGAGTGCTAAGGGCCAGATGATTGAGAAGGAATATAAATCCTTCCAGAAGGATTTTTTGTGGGAAGGACAATTCTCAGGGTTATTACAGATTTCTGTTAAGGGATGCTTTTCCTTTTAAAAGATTGTGCTGTCCAACAGTTTAGAGTTAATGGGATTTGGGATAGTTAGTTAGGAATTGTGAGCTGTCCCCTTAAGGGAATGCATCATGGTAAATGTAATTAAGGCATCCTGGGAAATGTAGTTCATGTCATGTGGCCATATCTGTAACCCTGATTGGTCACTAAATTGACCCTTGTTGGGTTGGGGGAGGCTCCCTCACTCTTGCCTTAATTCATTACCATGCAGCTGCTTCAATCATCACGGGGATGAGCATTTATTATCTTTCTACACCATAATGCAGATATGCAAAGGATTGGACATTAAGAAGAACCTCATCATGAATGTGAGTTGACAAGGATGGCTGATGAACCAATAAAAAAAACTTTGTATGGATGCTTTGTGGAGTTGCTCTGTCTGCTTTATACCCATCCAGAGAGTAATAAGCAGAACAGTAGAAAGATAATTTTAATCTTGATTCCTGGAAGAAGTAGAGTGAAGCATCTGGAGTTCCAGTAAAATGACATTGTTTGTTTTTGACACCAGGAAGCAGTAAAAACATGATTAATTTGGACTCCCAAAAGTAAAAGTTTGAATAAAGACAAAGATATTTTGAAGCCAGGAGTAAATATGCATGCTATTTCTTTGTATCTCTCCTTCAAACCTCTCATCATGGATGCAGGAAGGGGCAAATTCCCACCCCCGTTTTTTCTCTTCAGTGAAAGAAATGCTGTGTCTCAAGTTACAGCTTCCTAACTCAGAAAGTTGCAAACAAAGGGAGGAGCCAGGCATGACCCATGTTCCCCTGTCTTCCCTCAGTTACTACCTACAAACTCTTTTCAAATGCAGATGAAGAGTCAAAAGTAATCTCTTCTTGTGTTCTAAAAGAAAAGCTAAATTTGCTCTGCTCATTCAAACTGAAAAGCTTGGCATTTCTTAAGCTCTAGGCTGCTTCGAAAAGGCAATTAAGAGAGGCCCTATTGTTCTCTGGCTGTTTTATTGGGGGTCATAATTCATTAGTGATGGACCGTCTTCAAAGCAAAGGAGCATATTCCCCCCCTCCCAAGACACAAGGCTAATTCAAGCAGCTAAATGAATAAAGGAGCAATTTCTTTTTTGCTTAAAAGCCTAAAGTTTCTTTATGTTCTCCTCTCTTTACTAAAAAATTAAAAGTATAACAAGGCCATACTGCATGCAACCTTTGGAGTGCTGTATTTGATAGATGAATTTCTCTTCCAGCGAGTAAGCAATAAATTCCTTTGGGGCTCACTCCTAAAGATTCAGTCCACAGCACAATCTGGTGGTCAAGAAGAAATTTCCCAGAGAATTCAAATTTTTTTTTATAAATTTTCACAAGAATTAGGGGAACTTTCCCAAATTTAATCAGTGTTTAACCAATGAAAATTCTGTTTTTTGTAACTATCGTGGAAACATTTAGCAACTTAATTCAAGGTTCCAGTACTACCTGCAGCCTAACCTGTGCTTAGCAATAGTGTCTTCCAGACCTAGCCAGTACCACCAACAGGCCTATAGCGCCAACTTGTGTAGCAAGCAACACTAACAGGCAAAGCTGTGTTCTGCTCCAAAGTCTTTTAGACTTAGCGACAATGCCTCCTATAGTGCCAACTTGTGTAGCAAGCATGGAACACACCCTAAAAGCAGCCATATTGTGTACTGTGCTAGCACTGCCCAGACCCTGCAGCACCACCTATGTGCTCAAGTACTAAATTTAGAGAAACTCCTACTTTCTGCTACCTGCATGCAGCGCATCCTACTGAAAAAAAAGGGAAATACATGGAAAACCACTAAAATTTCCAAAATTCACCTTTTGCCAATTTGAACTATGGCAACTTCTTCTGCCATGACAGATGTCTCTGACTTACCAGAGGACTTGAACCCTCCACCCACCCTTGACATAAACATGGAGCCTGGTTCCCAAAACCCTCATTCAGACATCCAAAACTCTGCAGACATGGCAATACCTCAGAAAGCTATGATCTCAGACAACATAGGAAGCTTACACAACCCATGATTTCATGCTATAGGACGGATTGGGACAGGCAATATCATCGCTATACAAACTTATGGTGGGAGCTCCTGGATATCTCTGAAGCCCCAACACGCAAGCTGTCTCCCGAGGAAATCTGCACATTGCTGAATGACCTAGATGAACTTCTCCTATGGGGTAAAGACAGCGAAAGTAAACTCAAGTACATCCAGTCGAAGCTGGATGACCCAAAGCTCCAAGAACACAATTCATTGCTTCAAGGAGGCAAAGAAAGAACACAAAGACTGCATTCAGGAAGGAAGAAATTATCTCCATGCCATACTCTATGATGCGCTACAGAGGGAACAAGTATCAAGGAAGAAGGCCACATCTGACATAGGTCTTCAATTTATTTATTTATTTATTTATTTATTTTATTTATTAGTTTTATATACCATCCCTCTCCCTACAGGGACTCGGTGCAGTGTACAGCTGAAATTAAAAACACAATGCGAATACAATATTTAAAAACAATTTTAAAAAATTTAATAAGTGGCTAAAGATAAAACTCGAATGAGAATATAAAACTAAAACCAAATTAAAAACCAATTTAAAACCCTATAAAAACCCTAGGCCAGACCGGCTTGATGAAATAGGTAATTTTTCAACGCTTGCTGGAAGGTCAAAAGGTCAGGGATGGTCCTCATCTCCGGGGGCAATTCGTTCCAGAGGGAGGGTGCCCTCACCCTCGGAGTCACCAGCCGTCCAGCCAGCAGCACCCTGAGGAGACCCGCCCTATGGGAGCGCATTGGGCGACGGGAGATCGATGGCGGCAGTAGGCGGTCCCGTAAGTACACAGGTCCCAAGCCATGGAGCGCTTTAAAGATGGTCATTAGTACCTTGAATCGCACCCGGAAGGCCATCAGGAGCCAATGCAGCTCATGCAAGAGTGGTGTAACATGGGAGCTCCGAGAAGCCCCCCAAACCACCCGCGCGGCTGCATTTCGCACCAAATGGAGCCTCCGGGTGCTCTTCAAGGGGAGCCCCATGTAGAGAGCATTGGCATAGCCTAGGCACAAGATAATGAGGGCAGATGTGACCGTGCGAAGTGCATCCCGATCCAGAAAGGGCCACAACTGGTAGATCCTACGGACCTGACAAAAAGCCCCCCTGGCAACGGCCGCTATATGATCTTCTAATGACAGCTGTATGTCCAGGAGGACACCCAGATTGCGCGCCCTCTCTGTGGGGGCAAATTCCCCCCCCCCCATAGCCAGTGATGGAACTAACTGGCTGTATCGGGGTGCCAGAAAGCACAGCTACTCGTTCTTGGCTGGGTTGAGCTGAAGCCTGTTTTGCCCCATCCAACCCCGCACAGTCTCCAGGCACCGGGCCATCACTTCCACGGCTTCGTTGGGGTGTCCTGGGGTAGAAATGTACAGCTGAGTATCATCAGCATAGTGATGAAACTGTACCCCAAAGCCATGGATGATCTCACCCAGCGGCTTCATATAAATGTTGAACAGTAGAGGTGAGAGCACTGATCCCTGAGGAACCCCACAAATTAGGGACTTCGGGGTCGATTTCTGCCTCCCTGCCAACACAAATTGCAAACGGTCGGAGAGGAAGGAGGAGAACCACTATAAAACAGTGCCTCCCACCCCCAGCCCCCCCAGCCGCCGCAATAAGATACTGTGGTCGACAGTAGACTACTGGAGAGAGTTGGAAATAAGGAGAGGAAAGCTAGATTTGGCCGCTAATGGTGTATACAAATTCTCTGATGAACCAGGCGGAGAATATCTGCTATGGAAGAGAATTTTCCTGTGCACCATTCAGGCTGCACACCTGAAACCCAATGAAGTACTCATACACTTGATAGCGTGGCTAGGACCATGGTCTGCCAAAGCAACAAAGGCACTTTATGCCTCCCACTTAGACGACCTAAACGCTGCTCTACGATTGGCATTGAAAAGACTTGATGAGCGCTGCCACAAAAGTAGAATCAACGCTCTTGGATAGTCTCAACAGATTTCCTAGAATTCCTATCGATAACCCTCATCTGGTCAGGGACCTCTCTAATATACTTATACAGCTGAGAGCGGCACAATGGGATCCCTGTTACCGGGACTCGCTTGTTTTGACCACGCCGAAATGCAAAACAAAATCATTCGTAATAAGCAGAACAAAGATACTGACACTAATGGTGAAATGTGCCTAAATCTGACTGATAAATACGTGAATAAAATGTTTGGCTATGATTAAGGCTATCAATACATTAATTTTCTTCATTCTCTAGTGTCAGAGACAGTTCTCACAGAAAATACATAAAACAGTAATTATGGATTTTGACAATAGCTTACTTTGCATCATATGACTGATTTGCATGTAAGACCACAATTTCTAATCTCTTCTCAACTGTGTAAAAAGGAACTTCTTTGCTTTGAATTTAGCAGGTTTATGAACTCACCTGCATGATTTTGAATTTCCTAGTTTATGAAATGTACATGTGACATTATCCCTATCAATTGCTTCAGTTTGATGTTGTAAAAATGTAATGGTTATTTTGAGAGCAGATATCATTCATGGAAAAGGCCAATAAAGATATAGTAAAACAGATATTTTGAAGACTTCATTTGCTTGTTCAGGGAACTAATCATATAATGATTCCATCTTGACATAAATGCACTCTAGCCATATTATTTTGAAAATGAGCTATTAATAGCAATATTAAAATCAATATTTACTTAGTACTCATCCATTTACCTTAGTTATCATATTCTCATTTTGCTAGGCAATTTGCACATCAAGGTGAGCAGGAAAGGCAGGATTAGCTGAACATTTAAGCATAATCTTTGAAAAATCTTTCAGGACCAGCTCCTTGCCAAAACTATGGTCACAAGCCACAGTCATCCCCATCTTCAAAAAGGGAGATCCCAGCCTAGTTGAAAACTACAGACCAATCTCTTTATGCTGCGTCACCTGTAAAGTCATGGAATCAATTATTAACCAACCCACCATCCTCCAGTTAGAAATAAACAACCTATTCTTTAATAAACAATTTGGTTTTAGGAAAAAACTATCCTGTAATCTGCAATTCTTACACTGCAAAAACATATGGATTACACAACTTGATCAGGGCAAAGCAATAGACGCAATCTACATAGACTTCTGTAAAGCCTTTGATTCAGTGAGACACGACAAACTACTCCTAAAATTAAAATCTTACAGTATCTCTGGATACCTGCTTAACTGGATAGAAGCATTCCTGTCAAACAGACAACAAATGGTCAAAATTGGGAGCGTCCTACCTGTCAACAGTGGTGTCCCCCAAAGCAGTGTTCTAGGACCAACTCTTTTCATACTCTACAAAAATGACCTTTGTGATCATATCAAGAGCAACTGCGTTCTCTTCGCTGATGATGTAAAGCTATTCAACACCACAGACAATACTGCTACACTTCAAAAAGACCTCGACTATGTATCAGAATGGTCAAACAAATGGCAACTTCAAATCTCAACAAATAAATGCTCTGTCCTACATATTGGCAAAAAAATCAGAAAATAAAATACAGGCTAAATAGTCAAGACCTTGTTGATGATCCAAACTCTGTCAAGGATCTTGGAGTACTCATCTCAAATTATCTAAGTGCTAGAGCCCACTGTAACTACATAGCCAAAAAGGCATTAAGAATTGTTAACCTAATCTTACGTAGCCTTTTCTCTGGCAATATTATTATTATTATTATTATTATTATTATTATTATTATTATTATTATTATTATTATTTATTGCACTTTTATACCACCCCCTCTCCCAAACAGGGACTCAGGGCGGTGAACAGCCATTGATAAAAATACAGTCAATAAAAGTTAAAATAGATTAAAAAATTATTAAATAGTGGCTGAATTAAAATATAAAAACCAATAAAATCCAATAAGAAATTTAAAAAGTTACAAATTTAAAACCCCTTCTAAAAACACTAGGCCAGACCAGCCTGCTGGAAAAGATGGGTCTTTAGTGCGCGCTGGAAGGTTCACAGGTCAGTAATGGCCCGCATCTCCAGGGGTAATTCATTCCAGAGGGAGGGTGCCCCCGCAGAGAAGGCCCACACCCTCGGGGCTGCCAGCCGGCATCATCCAGCTGATGGTACCCCAAGGAGGCCCACCCTGTGGGAGTGCACTTGCCGGCGGGAGGCCGATGGTGGCAGCAGGCGGTCCCGTAAGTCCCCGGGTCCCAAACCATGGAGCCTTTAATGGTAACCACCAATACCTTGAATCGCATCCGGAAGATCACCGGAAGCCAATGCAGCTCTCACAGGAGCAGTGTAACATGGGAGCTCCGAGGAGCCCCCAGAATCACCCTTGCGGCTGCATTCTGCACCAGCTGAAGCCTCCGGATGCTCTTCAAGGGGAGCCCCATGTAGAGAGCATTGCAATAGTCTAGGCAGCAGATGACGAGGGTGGAAGTGACCGTGCAAAGCGCGCCCCGATCCAGAAACGGCCGCAACTGGTAGATCCGACGGACCTGACAAAAAGCACCCCTGGCGATGGCTGCTATATGATCTTCTAACGACAGCCATACATCCAGGAGGACATCCACATTGAGCGGCCTCTCCGTGGGGGTCAATACTTCACCCCCCACAGCCAGCGATGGAGTGAGCTGGCTGTATCTGGGCGCAGAAAACCACAGCCACTCGGTTTTGGTCGGTTTGAGATGAAGCCTGTTAAGACCCATCCAACTCCGCACGGCTTCCAGACACCGGGTCATCACTTCAACGGCTTCGTTGGGGTGGCCTAGGGTAGAAATGTATAGCTGAGTGTCATCAGCATACTGATGGAACTCTACCCCAAAGCCACAGATGATCTCGCCCAGCGGCTTCACATAAATGTTGAACAGCAGAGGCGAGAGCACAGACCCTTGAGGAACCCCACAAAACAAGGGCTTCAGGGCCGACCTCTGCCCCCTGCCAACACAAATTGCGAGCGGTCGGAAAGGAAGGAGGAGAACCACCGTAACACAGTGCCTCCCACCCCCAGCCCCCCCAACCGCTGCAATAAGATATTGTGGTCGACAGTATCAAAAGCTGCTGAGAGATCTAATAGGACCAGGACAGAGGAATAACCCCTGTCCCGGGCCTTCCAGAGATCATCCACCAACGCAACCAACGCCATCTCCGTGCTGTGCCTGGGCCTGAAACCCGATTGGAGGGGATCTAGATATACCACTTCATCCAGGTGCTGAGGGAGCTGTCGTGCCACCACACTCTCAACAACCTTCGCCACAAAGTGAAGGTTGGAGACCGGACGATAGTTTGACAATAATGCTGGATCCAGGGACGGTTTCTTGAGGAGGGGCCTCACCACCACCTCTTTCAAGGTAAAAGTCCCTCTCTCAAGGAAGCGTTAATAATCCCCTGGAGTCAACCTCGTGTCACCTCCCAAGTGGCCAAAACCATCCAGGAGGGACACGGGTCCAGTAAACATGTGGTGGCATTAAGCCCACCCAATATCCTGTCCACATCTTCCAGGGTCACAGGATCGAACTCTCCCCAAATGACGTCACCGAAATCCGCCCCCACCCTCCCGTCCAGAGATGCCCAGAGTCCAGCCCATCCCGGATCTGAGCGATTTTGTTCTGCAGATATCTAGAAAAATCCTTGGCCTGTCCCTGCAAGGGATCCTCCCACGCTCCCACATCCAGAAGGGAGTGGGTCACCCTAAAAAGGGTGGCCGGGCAATTTTCTGCAGATGCAATAAGGGCGGAAAAGTAAGATCGCTTTGATGCCCTTATCGCCACTAAATTCGTCCTAATATGGGATTGCAATAGTGTTTGGTCAGATCTGGAGCGGGTGGCCCTCCAACCACTCTCTAGGTGTCTTTTCTGGAAAACCAAGAAGCTAATTGGGATCGGCACCGCAAGGGCACAACCCGTTCAAGGGCCTTAGCAGCCACCGTATCCCAGGTGGCCACCAAGTTCCCAACCAAGTCGCGTGTGTGAGTCTTGGGAAACGGCCCACGCTCCATCAGGAACCTATCTGGGTCCATCAGGCACCTGGGGCAGAACCATTTTGTCGGTCGCGCCTCCCCACGACAAGGGGATGCAGAATGGAAGTCCAGCCTAAGGAGCAAATGATCAGACAATGACAGGGGCTCTATAGAAACATCCCCTATGCCTAGATCATCCTGCCACTGACCAGAGACAAACACCAGATCCAAGATGTCACCCTCAGTGCGTGTGGGGTCCCGAATTAATTGGGTCAGGCCCAAGGCTGTCATGGAAACCAAAAACTCCTGAGCAATCTCCGAGGTCCTGCCTGCAGAGGGTAGGTTGAAATCCCCCATGACCATAAGCCTGGGGGTCTCAACCGCCAAGCTGGCTATAACCTCAAGGAGCTCAGGCAGGGCCGATGTCACATAGTAGGGAGCCAGGTATGTGATCAATAGGCCCATCTGAACCCCGGAACTACACTTCACAAAAAGGGATTCACATCCGATCGTCTGAGGAACAGTGGATTCCCTAGGACACAAATCTTCCTTAATAACCACCACAACCCTCCCACCCCTCCCCTGAGCCCTCGGCCGATGAAAAACCTGAAATGTGGGTGGGCACATCTCAACCAAGGGGACACCCCTCTCCGGGCCCAACCAGGTTGCGGTGATACCCGCCAGGTCTGCTCCCCCCTCCCAAATCAAATCATAGATGAGGGGGCCTTATTAACTATGGACCTGGCGTTACACAACATCAGCTGAAGGCCCAGGGCCAGATGACTCGGACTGCCCGGGGAACAGGAAATAACAAGGGGGTTGGGGTGTGCCACCTCACGCGGGGGCGTGCTCCCAATACATGATATGCCCCCTATAACCACCAAATCTGCCTCTCTCAGAGGGACTGCATCTCTCCCTCCCGGAAATAACCCCCCATCCTCGATCCGACCCCCCCGACCCCAGAACCTCCTGGCCGTGCTCGACCCCCTGTCTGGCCCCGTCTCAGGTGGGTTGTCCCCCAACCCCCACTTGGTTACTCTCCCTAACTCCGATAAAAATTTAAATAAGAACAAATACAATCGGGTACCACCCCCAGAGCATTTCTTATGGCCATGCCACCTCTTGGGATCCCAGGATCTGTCCTTAAGGTAGGCCACTGGTAGTCCAGAGGGCCACTTCAGGGAAAGGGGAACATTTCCCAAGGCCCGCAAGTCCGCTGATGAGTATCTGAACGGCCCAGCCGACCGCACATCCAATGTCCGATGTTGGTGATGCGAAAGCACATCCAATGTCCGATGTTGGTGATGCGAAAGCCCGGCAGGCCGGGCCCGGCTTATCTGATCACCACAGCCCATCGGCCATGATCTCCACCAGCCCTGCCACCAACACCGCCATCGCTGAGGCCAGAGCCGAGGTCAGGCCCGGGGGCGCCCGGCTGCCATCTCTGCCACATCAGACCGTTGTCGCCATTGCCACCATCGCCAATGAGGCAACCGCACCACCATCACCACCGAGGACTCTGAAGTTGGGACCACCGGCAACAAAGCCGCTGCCATCACCAAAACAGGCAATGCACCGAACCCTGGCGTCGGCGTTGCCGACGTCATCATCCTCGAGGCCACCCAGCCGCTGTCGCCACCGTTGCCACCAGGGCCGCCAAAGCCGAGGCCACTGCTGCCGGGACCACTGCCACCAACAGACCAGGAGATGCCGCTAGGCCAGGCCACCGCCGCTGCCGCCGTTGAGACCTCCAAGCTGTCACCACCACCGTCGCCATCGGGGGGTACCATAGCTGGGCCACCACTGCCGGGGCTACTGCTGCCGGGGCTACCGCTGCCGGGGCCACCTCCGTCAAGGCCATCGCTGCCAGCGAGGCCGCCGAGGCCGAGGCCACAGATATTCCCGCCACAGGGGGGGCCGCAGCTGAGGCGGTCGCCACCGCCTGGGCAAGCCATTGGTGTCGCCGCTGTTGGCATCGCTGCCCGCCCTGCTGCTGAGGCCACAGTGGCATCACCAGGACCGGCCACCGCTGTCTTCATCGTCACAGACCGCTGAAACCACGCCCCCAACCGTGGCCAAAACCAAGTCCGAGGCCGGAGAAAAGGCCACGGCAGCCAAGGCAGCCGAGGCAGGACCGCTGCCATCTGCGCCGTCCGCACTATCTGCGCCATCCACGGCACCCGCGACAGCCACAACAGCCAAGGCAAGGCTACCACTGGAACCATCAGGTACAAGGGCCCGGCCGCGACCAAAACCTGAAATGAGGCCAACGACCCTCAAGGCAGGGCTGTCGCCACCCGCGTCAGCTGCGGCGTCACTCGCATCAGCCGTGGCGGCCAAGGCAAGATCGTCTCCGCCCACGACAGCCACGGCGCCACCCACGGCAGCCATGGCAGCCGGGGCAAGACCGTCTGCACCCGCGGCATAATATAATAATATTATTAGTATAATATTATACTAATAACTAGACTATACAAAACAGTATACTCATAAAAGTATAGTTCATAAAATTATTTATTGCAATGTCCCACCTGTCAATGAATACTTCAGCTTCAACCATAACATCACAAGAGCACAGAACAGATACAAACTCAAGGTTAATCGCACCAAACTTGATTACAGGAAATACAACTTCAGCGACACAGTGGTCAATGTCTGGAATATTCTATCTGACTCTGTGGTTTCTTCCCAAACCCCAAAAACTTTAACCTTAGACTGTCTACTATTGACCTCACCCCTGAGGCATGCATAAGCACACCAACGTGCCTACCACCCCTGTCCTATTGTTTCTTTTATATTTTTTTTCTTATATGTATCCATGTATTCTTAACTATTTTTTACTTATATCTATTATCTTGTAAACAATTGACAAATAAAAATAAATAAATAAAATAAAAAATAAAAGATACAAAACTAATAAAATAGTCATCAATTATGTTAAAATGCCCGCTCTTGCTTAAGTACCTATATTAACATTTTTTATATTAAAAAACAAATCACTATAGAATTAAATTGTTAATTTAATATGTCACACACACCCCTTTTAACAACTTTTATTTACAGGAGAGTAATGAAAAAAAAAATTTTTTCTTAAAGAATACTTGCTTTCTAACAACACCTATGCTAAAATAGTTTTTAAAAAGTTTATAGGGAATATAGGAAAAACTATAAGCAGTGTATTATTATAGTGCCTCTAAACAACTACTACTACAAAGTTGAGGAATATATTACTGTTCCAAATTTTTGAGGTAGCAATAGCAACAGCACTTAGACTTATATATTGCTTTATAATGCTTTAGAGGCCCCTCTAAGCAATTTACCGAATCAGCATATTGCCCCCACAATTTGGCTCCTCATTTTATCCATCTCGGAAGGAAGGAAGGCTGAATCAACCTTGAGCCTGGTGAGATTGGATCTGCCAAATTACAGACAGCTGGCTCCTGCAATTACTGCACTCTAACCACTGCGCCACCAAGGCTTTTTTTCTTCAATTAGAGAAACATTTTGAAGAGAAATGTGCTGTCCAGACAGTTTAGAGTTAATGGGATTTGAGATAGTTAGGAATTGAGAGCTGTCCCCTTAAGGGAATTCATCATGGTAAATGTAGTTAAGGTATCCTGGGAAATGTAGTCCTTGTCATGTGGCCACGTCTGTAATCCTGACTCTTTGTTGGGATGGTGGGAGGTCCCTTCACTCTCACCTAGAACTCAGCCTCCTGCTAGCATATCTACTACAATGGGATGAAATATGGGATAGAAAGATCACTATCATTTTACACTATGATTTCAACTATGCAAAAAATTGAACATTAGATACATCTTGACATAACTGTGAGTTATCTTAAGGATACCTAATATAATCCAATAAAATAAACTTTGTATGGAAGAATTTGTAGAGTTATTCTATCTGTCTTTATATTCAGCAAGTGAACCAAAAGACAGAATAAGAAAGCTAACCTGCCCCCCACCCCAAAAGGTATGTTTGGGGGAGATATAGTGAAAGACTGGAAATATATATATGTTTTTAAATAATATATGAAATGTTATATTGCCAACAATGCAATAGTATCTTAAAAATATTTGGATAGGTTATCATAAACACCCATTTTAAAAATATATATAATTATCATAGAACACAGTTTCTTCTCAGAAATAACAACAGTCTGTAGCACTATTATCAAGACTATTATGCTTTCAACTTTGTGAATTAGAATATGCCATGCTAAATCTATTAAGCTTTAAAATATAAAAAAAATATTAATCTCTGTTGTGGCAGAAACAAACATAACTATATACCAGACAACATAGAATATTTTTATACAGTTTTTCATTATAAATAATCATTACAAATATACAATAAGAAATAACACTAATTTAAAATGTTAATGAAAATATTGATATTTGGCAATATTTAGTTGAGACAGTTCCTGATATCATTTTCAAAACTACACGATTTGATGCATCATATGAACATCAATGATTACAATAAGATATCAGCCCCATAAGATTATGTTGGTTTTTCTTATAAAATCTTATAAGCTGATACAGTTCAATGGTACAATCACAAGCATCTGGAATTTTGGAATCCATTATGAAATGGACAATGCATATATACTGGTCTTTACTTGCTGGCAATTAATCATTATTGCTTTGAATGCTAAGAATTGTTATGGGGATAGATGTAGCTGCTCATTGATTCCCAAAATTGCAGATAAAATTAGACTGAGATAAAGAATGGAATCTATCTATCTATCTATCTATCTATCTATCTATCTATCTATCTATCTATCTATCTATCTATCTATCTATCTATCTATTTATTTATTGAATTTATGCCCCATCCATTTGAGGAATCTATCGTAGGGAATGAAATAATAGAGTGAGATATTGTGCTTAATATTTATAGGTGGCCTTTGGGGTCACAAGTGAGCCCCAAAATTACTGTTGCTAAGCAAAATAGTTGTTAAGTGAGTTTTGCCCCATTTTATGACCTTTCTTGCCACAGTTGTTAAGTGAACACTGTAGTTTTAAATTAGTAACATAGTTGTTAAGTGAATCTGGCTTCCCCATTGATTTTGCTTGTCAGAAGGTTTCAAAAGAATACTGCAACCATCATAAATATGAGTCAGTTGCCTGAATGAAGTGTCTGAATTTTGGTCACATGGCCATGGAGACATTGCAGCAGTCATAAGTATGAAAAATGTCATAAATCACTTTTTTCAGTGCCACTGAACATCAAATAGTCACTAAACAAACCATTGCAAGTTGAGGAATACCTGTACTCCGCAATCATATAATAAAGAAGTGAAGGACCATCTTCCCTGAAACTTGAAGATTCTGCTCAAATATTTATTTATTTATTTAATTAATTTATTTTATTTGGTTTGTCAATTGCTTACAAGATAATAGGTATAAGTAAAAACATAGTTATGGATACATATAAGAAAAGTAAAAGAAACAATAGTACAGGGACGGTAGGCACGTTGGTGTGCTTACATATACTGACTTCATTTTTATGTGGAATTTTGTGAAAGTTTTTTCTGTAATATTTTCCACTGTTCTTTTTTTTTTTTTAATAAAAACCTCCTTGGTATATTTGAATGATTTTCTATTTTGTTTTAAAGTATTTTTTTTCATACCCCTTCATCATGCCCTTTGTTCTTAAGAGTATTATATTTAGTTTTCTTAAGATTGTTTAGATTTTTATTTTATTTAAATGTCATTACAGAGTACCCCACCAAAGAGCATAAAATAATGTTTCATAGTTTTACATTAGAGAATAATTGGATAAGATGTCAACATAAATAGATATTTATCAATAATTAATTTTAGGTAAATCTTGTAAAGAAAAATAATAAAATTTCATAACTTTTCCATTCCCTTAATAGATCACACATTCCATCTCTCATAAATTCTACTAAGCACGGTATGGTCAGATATAATGAGCATTCAGTTCCAATTTTTTTGGAAGTTTAGAAGTCTCATTTATAATCTGTGGCTGAATCATTGATTTAGATTATTCATAAATAACTGAGCATAAGACTGTAAACTGAAGAATCTCCATAGAAGATGGAGGGATATAAAGTATTAACCCTATGCAAATTTAGATTTAAACCCATTTGAAAAATTGGATTGCTCCAATTTGTATTACTGAAATGATTCAAATATAAAAACTGTACGAATAATTGATCAAATATGAATCGAATCAATTGACTTGAAAGTTCAATTTGTTATAGAAATGGCTGGTTTATACTTTTACATAAAAGTAAAAAGTTGGGTTTAATGTTAATGTCTTATTTTATTGCACCAAAGGGAGTCAGAAGTCAATGCCTTTTTTTCTTTTTTTTTCCCTTTGTTTCCCCCCACTTTTCTTTTTCCTTCTCCCTTCCTTAATTTCCATATTTACTTTTGTATTTTCTTTGTATGCTATATTATAAACTAATAAAATTTTTAAAACATGAAAGTTCAATTGACTTATTTTCTATATCAAACAAAGAGAGCCAATTTGTTGAAGTGGTTAAAGTAAAAGGATAGTATCTTGAGATATCATGAGTTCTACTTTAGGCATAAAGTCAGCTGAGTGACTTAGGGCTAGACACTTTCTCTCAGGCCCAGGAAGATGGCAATGGCAAACCACTTTTGTAAAACCTTGCTAAGAAAACTGTAGGGATTTCTCCAGTGTCCAAGTATTGGACATGATTGAATGGAACAACAGGAACAACAAAAAGTATATATCAGGTTATTTGATCTGATTCAACACAGAGACTCATAAGAATGTAACTGAATTTATTTGAAATAAATGCAGTGAAGATTTGTACTGCACTGGCATATGCCGATGAAAACTTGAATGCCTGCCATGTGAAATATGACCATAATATTCCCCCTTTTAAAGAAAAAAATGATTTCTTTTTATATGTCAAATACAATTGTTATGGCATTCTACATTGTAATTTCTTAATGGCATTTTCAGCTGGAATATTTCAGCTTCAGCTCCACTAATCTGTAATTTGTGGCATTGGCTGTTCTTTACTCCATCCTAACTCTTGATCAAACCTATAATCTTTCTAATCATTATGGGTGTTAGATATATGCTTGTGTTAGCTGTATTTCACACATGAAAAGTCAGCTGTTTTCTCTTTTTGATCAATATCTGACCTTAATACAGGCACTCAGTGTTTTTTCATTAAACCTATTTTTCAGGTAACTAAAAAGAAACTGGAGTGAAATAGTGGAATAAGAAATAAAATATTTAAAAAACCAGCAAGATTTCATAACACCTTTGCCAACCTAGAAAGTTTTTTAAAATTGCACATACATATACCTTCGTATGTGTAAGGGAATTAAAATATATATTTGCAAAGGGATGGATGCATTTGAGGTGATTAAAATGTACATTTGAAAGAACTACCAAATTACAAAAACATTGAAGAAAATAAATTATTATAGCAGTGTCATCCTCCCCAGAAGTAAGTCTATGATTACCAAGAGCAGAAAATATCATGTAAGTGATAATAATTTTCATGTTTAGCAATTTTTAATGCATCCACTAATATGGCTTTTACTAAGACACATTTCAAGTTTCAGAAACTTGTCACTAAGATTATCACACCTAGAGGTAGAACTAAATTAATCTTAAGTAAGTTTCAGGGGTGGGAGGAAGGTATTTAAAACCTCATGTGCGTAAATGGTGATAGATCGTTTGAAGTATGGAATGTTGAGAAAAGTTTAAAGATAAAGTACCAAGAGGCCACCTAAGTCTCATCAACTTGAGAAAGTGCAGGCAATAACAAAAATGAATGAGAGTTGTTTTCTAACATATCTAAAAGCTAGTTTATACTTGGCAGTGGTTATTCTATATGTTTCCAACTGCAGATACAAATTATTAAACCTAAAAATTATGCATAAAGCAAAGTAGAGAAAGGTATTTGCTATCATTCACAGCAGCAACATTTGCAGTAATCTGCAATGACATTAGAATGACAACATAGTTGCAATGAGGTCATCATGTAAATTCTGCCATGTGTCTCAACCATCTACACAAGTGGTGGTGTAGATACATGCATTTTGCATTTGTTTTCCCAGATATCCACGCACACACAACTGCTATTCTACACAAAAGTAGAATATCATGCACAACAGCATGTAGAAATAAACAATATCTACATATCACTACAAAAAGACAATCAAAAAGTTGCAAAGGAAACAAAAAGACCAAAACACTTCTTCAGAGATTAATACCAAGTTTAATGCTAGATCAGCAATCAAATAATACCCCCATAAAGGAGTACCAATCCAGACAAATGGGATAGCAGTAAACACAGTCTAATTAAGGAACTACCAATAATACTTCCACCAACACTGACAGGGCAAACTACTAGTAAAAATAACAGCAAACTCCATTCTCTTATAGCACTCAGGATGTTACTAGTTTGCTAATGATACATCTTCAAGGAAACCACCAAACTTACGTAACACTAGGGATTACACATAAAAATAAACTAAATGGGGAGGCAATTTTACTTGACATATATACTGACAATGACTTGAGGTTAATTGATCAGATAAAACAGCAAATCAAAGTGTCACCTTTGGAATTCAGCTGCCATATTTAATTGGAAGCGGGGAGGAGGAGTTGAAAAGTTTAAGGTTATTCTGTATGGCATATTAAGAAATTCTAGTTGCAGTTAATTGCTTCTTGTGATTCATGAAGTGTAGAAGTGGGAGGAGAGAAGGGAGGAGAGAAGGTGGATTCTGTGTAATGCGCGAAAATAATTTCACTTTGGAAAATTGCCTTAGACATACCAGATCTGTTTCTAAATAAATCAATTGGAGAGAAAATGTCTCAGAGTGATTGATATCATGGATACTTTCTGGATGCCTTACATTTATTTCCCAAAGTCTACTTTTATTTTTTGAAGGGGCT
Source organism: Bungarus multicinctus (assembly GCA_023653725.1). Taxonomy (NCBI): domain Eukaryota; kingdom Metazoa; phylum Chordata; class Lepidosauria; order Squamata; family Elapidae; genus Bungarus; species Bungarus multicinctus. The sequence continues at coordinate 88,432,659 of CM042840.1, read as the reverse complement.
TGGCTGATACCCCAAAATTCTTTTCCCAGAGATGGAAAAAGATCAACAATCAGCTGAAGTTGGATATGTGCAGGAGGGAGTGTGTGGGGGCCCTCTCTCCAAAGCATTAACTGGATCTGCCAGCCCTTGTTTGGAGGAGATGATGGATGCTTTCAGAACGGCAGTAGAGGAAAGAGATTAGGGAGCTATACTGAAGTGTTTCAACTCAAGAAGTTGTTATAACCCAGATGTAACCCAGCTGTCTGAAGAGAAATTTTTCTCAAGCCCCAGGCATATTGCTATTCTGTCAGATTGGACAGAGGACACTATACAGATGCCAGTTGGAGGAAGCCAGAAAGACGCATCAACTGACAGAGATATGTTGTAGCCTCCAAGGCAATCCCCTCATTTTCCAGAAGGAACTTTGCTCCCTGCACATCCCTCCAGGATGGGGATTTTATCCAGACCAGGGGTGGATTCAATTCCAATGGCAGCCAGCACCAACATAGCCCTGATCTGAAGGGGGGTTGCACAGACAGCAGACAGCAGCCACTTCCCCTCCACCTGACCAGGGAATTAGGCCACACCCATCTTCCTCCTGGCAACCACAAATGCAACCCCAACCAGCCACGAGGCCACAGGCACCTCTAATCCAGAGAGGCATCACCCACCCAGGATTCAGGAGGCCTACCAAGCCTACTTACATCACCCAGCCATTCTTTTCATTCCAGTTCAACGTGCAGGGACCTAGCATGTACCACCTCCCTAACCATGACCCAGGCCAGACCAAACACCCTTTAAGGCTGTATTCGATGGCCGCCATGAACATTTCAATTACTTCCTCACTCAAATCCGATCCCATATAAAACAATTTGGAGATCAATATGCCACAGAGCGCGATTAAGTTACAGCCATAACTAATGGGATGAATGAAGGGGATGCTTCAGACTGGGTGGCCCAACTACACAATGAACAAGCCCCCAAATTACAATGTAAATGGATTTATTCAATTATTAAGACTCAGATTTGAAAATCCAGACAGGATAGCAGAGAATGAAGAGAAGTCAATGGAAATGAGGCAAGGCAAACGAATTTATTTGGGACTTTAGAAGGGCCGCAGGCCACCTCATGGATTGGCCTGAAAGAATGACTATTTTAAAAATGCCATTGATCTAGAAGTAAAGAAGGCCTGTGAAATTAGGGGAATCCCAGAGACCTTACAATCGTGGCATGCCACTTCCCTCAGCTTAGATTGCAGCATCAACCCACAAAGGAGACCCTTCTGGCAGCCCCACCTAAGAAAATTGTGGCTAGGAGACCGCTGACCGGACCAGCTGAAACTGCTAGTACCCGTCCCACCAGGGTGCTGAATTGTTACTGATGTGGCCAAGCCGGTCATAGAGCAGCACACTGTCTGGCCCCTGCTCTTGTACCACAAGCACCACAGTTGAAGTCTAATCTAGCTGTTAAAGGTTGGAAGAATCAAGGAAGACCTCTGGGCAGGGGCAGGTTTACCAAACACAGCTGGGAAAGCCCCCTCTGTGCAGATGGGAGCAATGGACCACTAGACCAATACCACATCCCTGAGAACCTGACCTGCGAAGATGACCCAATGGTGAGTCATCCCATCATACCTTTTACAGTCAAGGTCAAGTTAGTGGTACCAAACCCGGGGGAGGCCGGGGAGTTAGAAACTGTCATTGATACTGGGTGTTCTAGATGTCTTATCGGACTCCCCATCATTGAACAACTGGGCATAAAGACTAACCCGCCAAAACGCCCAATCAGATTTGAGCAAGTGGATGGAACCTTAATGGGGTGGGGGCAGCCACCTAATTGACAGAATTGATCAAGATGGAATTAGGGCCCCATCACAAACTCATACGCTTCATAGTGGCCCCCAAGATGTCAGAATCCATCATACTGGGACTTGCTTGGCTAGACAAATGGGCCCCGATGATCAAATGGGAGGATGGATTCAGAAAAATCTTCATTGGACTGGGCTCATTGCTCCCTCTTCCAACCACTACAAAGACACCAGTCAACTTGAATCCAGAGCCTGAGCCGGCATCTATAGCATCCCACCTTCTTCCAGATAACCCCCAGGTACCCAACGGCCTGTTAGTGTTGCTTGCTACACAAATGGGCACAATAGGAGGCATTGTTGCTGAGTCTGAAGACGTGAGAGCAAAATGCAGGTTTGCCTGTTAGTGTTTTTTATTGGTTTTTTATTGGTTCATCAGACATCCTTATCAACTCACATTTATGATGAGGTTCTTCTTAATGTCCAATCCTTTGCATATCTGAATTGTGGTGTAGAAAGAAATAAAGTTTCATCCCATGATAATTGAAGCAGCTGCATGGTATGGTAGATTCAGGAAAGAGTGAGGGAGCTTCCCGCAACCCAACAAGGGTCAATTTAGTGACCAATCCAGATTACAGATGTGACCACATGACATGAACTGCATTTCCCAGGATACCTTAACTACATTTACCCTTAAGGGGACAGCTCACAATTCTTAACTAACTATCCCAAATCCCATTAACTCTAAATTGTCTGGACAGCACAATCCCAGTTTCTGGTCTGATAGCTTAACCACGACTACACCAAGCTGACTGTCTGAAGTGGCTTATAGGAGAAGTTTTTAACTTACAACCCACTTGAGCACAAAGTTTCTGTTACCAAGAGTTTTGACCCATTTTATGACTTTTCTTTCCACCATTGTTAAGTGAATCACTGCAGTTAAGTGAATCTGATTTCCCCACTGACTTTGCTTGTCAGAAAGTTGCAAAAGGTGATTACGTGACCTCGGATTCTGCAGCCATCGTAAAAACTGTATGAGTCAATTGCTAAGCATCTGAATATTGATTATATGACCATGGGGATGCTGCAACATCATAAGTGTGAAAAACAGTCATAAGTCTTTTTTTCAGTACTGCTATAACTTCGAATGGTCACTAAACCAACTGATGTAAGTTGAGGACTATCTGTACTGTAACATTGCTGTATTCATTTATGGATGATTCCATATGGCTGTATTCCATATGGCTTAGTAGGACTGTTCTAAACTATTTAAATCCAGGATATACATTGGCATTGTTAGGTAGAAATTAATTACTCTAGTAGAGCTAATCTTATAGATAAACAGACATTTTATTTATGACTTCTAACAAAGTATAGGCTGTTTTGAAATAAATGCTTCAGTCATGTTCCACTAATATAAGCAACACATGCTGTGATTGTTAAGACATATTACAAATATTACTAGAGATAATTTTCTATTGGAGTGACTTGCAAGATTGCCAATGTTCTGGGAAAAACAGGTGATATCTAATGAAAGACGTTTGTACCTGTAAATGTCTATAAATGTATATACCAAAGTTGTTTTGTTAATATTTACTGTGCCACAAGATACTTTGATGCCATTGTAGACAATTCAGACAACATAGTGTAGGAAGTTAACATCCACACCTCTCCTAGAAAATTGAAATATCCTGGGAAATATTAAAAAGGCAGAATATTTCCTCTAAAAAGAGTAGAAACTCAAGAGCAAAAACCCACCTTTGTTAATCTCACCCCCACCTTTGTTAATGGGTGGGCCATTAAGGCCTGGGCCAGAATACTTTACATAAGAAAGATCTCCAGGTAAAACTATAGCAATTGCCCAAAGCCCTCAGGACAGCTTACAGAGTTGTCCCTGCATGACCCCATGGGAGTCTGACAACCAATTATAAACAAGCTTCAGTTCAAATCCCTACAGAGGGTATAAAACCCACGCACTCTCAGCACCTCAGGTCTCCTTTTCTTCATCTCTTCCTTCACCTTAAAGCATGTGATCATCCTCCCTTTTCACTCTGGAGCTTCCTGTCCACCATTAAACCTTCCAAACAGCCTCCATGCTTCCAGTGTCTTTTTCTCCACTTGGAACTGAACCCAGAAGGATGTTTCTTCCAACAGTAGATTTGGGATTTAATTCAAAGCATACTTATCTGGAAATTGCTGCTGAAGTAGGCAGTTTAGATCAGTCTATTAAATTAACTTCCTGTATTTTAAAGCATGATTTATGTGAAAAGGTATATATCATTAAAATGTCTTTCTCTATAAGGAAACTACTTTTGAGACAGTGACCCCTTCTGGTCAATATGCTACCTGTAAAGCCAGGATCTCCAACCTTGGCAACTTTAAGACTTGGGGACTTCAACTCCCAGAATTCCTCAGCCAGCTGACCCCTGCGTAAAGTATGTAAAATAGAGCCATGCTGCATCTATTCCTTTTAGCCAAGTAGATGTTTTTATTAAGGAAGTTGAGGAGCTCAGAAAGATGGCACAGAAGTAGCACTTATTGTTAAGACTGTCCTCTAAAGCATGGGTGTCTAACCTTTTGGTTTTCTTGTGCTGCACTGAGTGAAGATGAATTTTCTTGGGCTGTACATAACATATATAATATAATTAAGGTGTATAAATAACCACAAAAATCACATAAGAATGTTAAACTTTTATGATCTTGTGGAGCCACAAGATAGCTGTCCAGGACCACATGTGGGCTCTTTGGGCCTGTGTGGGACATACCTTCTCTTAAGCCTCTTTTTCAGTTAGTTGTTAACAAGCTTTTTTGCTTTTATTTCATCCCTTTTAATTGTACTCTCATTCTGCTGGACGCCTATATTTTTTGTTATTTTTACTAGAGACTGGTACTTTACCATCTCTGCTATGGGGAAAAGGAAGAAGATGAAGCGCTCACATTCTGCATCTTAGTCTTCAATTAAGATGCTTAGCAGCTCAAAACTGACAGATACCTATAAGTATACCAATTAGTATACCATAAGTAACCAAACCTTTCCTGCTTTTCTTGATAATCTTTCAAACAGATATGACCCCCATGAAATGGGGTCTACAAACCGAAACAGAGCACTCTCAACTTTTAGATCTATCTGCCTACATCCCTGAGTAAGCTTCTACTTCTCAGATCGCAACCATTTAGCCAGTTGCTAGAAGTCTTATGAAACAAGGGGATGAGGAGTTAAAAAACAAAAAACAAAAAAAACCGTTACTGACTTTATAACCAGACAGTGTTTATGGAGGGCAGAAGTACTATAACTTTTTGTGCATCTGATCACAATAAACAACAAAGCCAACACTGTAAAAGATCTTTTACAGATAGCCCTTGACTTAGAACAATTAACCATTAGTGACTGTTCAAAGTTACAATGGCATACTAAAAGGAGACTTATGACCATTTCCAACACTTACGACCGTTGCAGCATACCCATGGTTATGTGATTTACATTTGGTTGCTTAACAACTGACTCATATTTATGATAATTACAGTGTCCCACTGTCATGTGATCGCCTTTTGTAACCTTCTGAGAACAAAGTTAATAGGGAAACCAGATTCACTTAACCACTGTGATACTAATTAACAATTGCAATTATTCACTTAACAAATGTGTCAAAATCCACTTAATAAATTTCTCACTTAGCAACATAAATTTTGGGCTCAATTCTGGTCTACCTGTATTAAGCTTAAATAGAGTCATCCATATACTATTGTTGAGTTAACACAAGCTCATGCAAAAGGCAAGCATGATTCAAAAGCAGATAATAGTGGTGGAAAGATGGATAATAATTTGGAACTTAAAATGATAGTGAAGAATAAGGTAAAGAGATTTAAGCCTACATCCAGAGGATATAGATTGACAGGATAAATTTAGGATTTCTTTCTTCCATAACTGAATCTTTGGGGAATGAACCTTCTCCTCATCCCCACAGAACTAAGCCCAGCCTTTCTTGTATGAGAGATGGAAGCCTATAATATATTGGCTCCATCAGAAATTAAATTCTCACTTTTACCACTGGGTAATGAAGTGTCAAAAATAAATCAAACCTAAGAAGTAACTCTAAAAGAAGAATTCTCATACTCTCCCTAATATATCTGTATATAAATTAACTCACTGACATTTTTTGTATTCTTTGCTAATACTTTTTATTAATCAAGGCCTATCAATGGTGACTGGGGAGTTTGACTTTTATGACAGCAATGGATTTTCAAGTAAAGCAAACCTGTGGACCACGGCCACTATTAGCCCGTGAGCGTAGTTGCATCCGGAATGTATGGGCAATGAAGCTGCATATGTGTGAATGCCTGGCCCTTACACAAAACCATTCTCCACTCCCCTCCTTTCACTCGTTAAGTGCACCTAAGGTATTTCAGCAAGGGGAAGGCTATGGGGGGGGGGGGTCTACTGATGAAATAGGCCACCTGCCTAAGACCACCCAAGGCCTCCTCAACCCATTGAAATACCCCATGCTCTCCAAATTGCTTTCTTCCCCACACAACCTGCTGCATCAGGTCATTTATCTTTTAGTATTTATTTGATTTGTCAATCGCTTACAAGATACACGTATAAGAATAAATATAGTTTTGAATACATGAGATAGATACTTATAAGAAAAATAAAAAGAAACAATAGGACAGGGATGGGTAGGCATGATTGCTGCGCTTATGCACGCCCCCTACAGGACTCTTAGAAAAGGGGTGAGGTCAATAGTAGACAATCTAAGGTTAAAGTTTTTGGGGTTTGGGGAAGAAACCACAGAGTCAGGTAGAGTATTCCAGACATTGATCATTCTGTTGCTGAAGTCATATTTCCTGCAAAGTTTGGTGCGATTAACCTTGAGTTTGTATCTATTGTTTGCTCTTGTGTTGTTATGGTTGAAGCTGAAATATTCATTGACAGGTAGGACATTGCAATGTATGATTTTATAAACTATACTTAGATCAGACCAAAAGCGGCGTAGTTCTAGGTTTTCTAGTTCTAGAATTTCAAGTCTGGTGGCATAAGGTATTCTGTAATGAGTAGAGGAGTGTAGAACTCTTCTTGTGAAATATTTCTGGACTTTCTCAAATGTGTTAATATCAGATACGTAATGTGGGTTCCAGACTTATGAGCTGTATTCGAGGATTGGTCTAGCAAATGTTTTGTATGCTCTAGTTATTAGTGTAATATTGCCAGAGAAAAAGCTACGTAAGATTAGGTTAACAACTCTTAACGCCTTTTTAGCTATGTAGTTATAGTGGCCCCTAGCACTTAGATAATTTGAGATGAGTACTCCAAGATCCTTGACAGAGTTTGGATCATCAACAAGGTCTTGACTATTCAGCCTGTATTTTATTTTCTGATTTTTTTGCCAATATGTAGGACAGAGCATTTATTTGTTGAGATTTGAAGTTGCCATTTGTTTGACCATTCTGATACATAGTCGAGGTCTTTTTGAAGTGTAGCAGTATTGTCTGTGGTGTTGAATAGCTTTACATCATCAGCGAAGAGAACGCGGTTGCTCTTGATATGATCACAAAGGTCATTTTTGTAGAGTATGAAAAGAGTTGGTTCTGGAACACTGCCTTGGGGGACACCACTGTTGACAAGTACAGAATTTGATAGGACGCTCCCAATTTTGACCATTTGTTGTTTGTTTGACAGGAATGCTTCTATGCAGTTAAGCAGGTGTCCAGAGATACCATAAGATTTTAATTTTAGGAGTAGTTTGTCGTGTATCACTGAATCAAAGGCTTTACAGAAGTCTATGTAGATTGCGTCTATTGCTTTGCCCTGATCGAGTTGTGTAATCCATATGTTTTTGCAGTATAAGAATTGCAGATTACAGGATAATTTTTTCCTGAAACCAAATTGTTTATTAGAGAGTAGGGTTTTTGGCTGTAAGTTGAGGATAATGGATTGTTAATTGATAATTGATTCCATGACTTTACAGGTGACGCAGCATAAGAAGATTGGTCTGTAATTTTCAACTAGGCTGGGGTCTCCCTTTTTGAAGATGGGGATGACCGTGGCTTGTGACCATAGTTTTGGCAAGGAGCTGGTCCTGAAAGATTTTTCAAAGATTATGCTTAGAGGTTTGGCTAAGGCAGTGGCTAGCTTTTTTAAGAAGTAGGCACATATTCCGTCTGGTTCAATAGATAGGGATGGTTTTAGATTGTACAGTGCTTTTTCAACAATGTCTTCTGTAAAATCGATATATATTAGATCATTAAAGCTGTCTGTAGTTTGACTAGGAAGTACTGGGCCTGATCCATTGCTGTTTACAAATACTGAGCCAAAGAATGTGTTAAAGAGGTTGGCTTTGATGGTGTCGTCGTTGCAGTCTTTGCCATTAGGTCCTTTCAGGGGTGTGATGGACCTTGAGTCTTTTAGTTTGTTGTTTACAAAATTGTAGAAAACACGGGTGGAATTTGTGCGTAGAACGTTTTCCTCTTGTTTAATATGGTGATTAGTACATTCAGATTTAATCTGGTGGCATAGATTTTTGTATCCGCTTTTGAAGTTGTTAAGATGTAGCAAGAATCTCCTTTCCAGCCTTGTGCGCCCTTCTGCAGTTCTGTGTGGACCTCCATAGGCCACCCCTGGCCCATTGCAGGCCGCAATGTAGCCTCCAAGGGGTGAATCCAGCACCCAGAAGCTCCATTTTGGCTGCCAACAGACCAGGAGAGGCCTGCGGAAAACCAAATGGAGAATTGGAGGGGCAGATCCTCCCCTTGGAAATTCCATTTCAGCCTGCAATGTGCCAGATGAGGCCTCTGGAGGCCTGAATAGGGCTTCTGAGGAGCAAATCTGCCCTTCAAAAGCTTCATTTCGGCCTGCAATGTGCTGGACAAATGTTGCAGAGCCTCTGCATTTGTTCGTAAGAACGGACAACTGCCGTGGTACTGCAAGATTCATAGTTTCTGGCCTAATTTGCAAATGCTAGGGGCGCTTTTCACGTAACTTTGAATGTTCGCTAAGGAAACGCTTGTAACCCGGGCATTATCTATACTCCACAAATATAAAATAATAAAGGAAAATTGAAATTCAAAAATGCAATGGTTCTTTACCTATTAACACGTGAGTTTCTACATTGTGGAAGACAGTTGGTTGAATGGCTTCTCATTTGTTTAGAGACTAAATGAATTCTCCTATTATTTAAACATTTTACTATTACTACTATGTTGTTCAAACTAAAACCTTTTTTTGAGAAGTGTGAGATTTCCCCAGTTTGTGTTTTACATAGAAGGAATTAATAACTCAACAGTAAGAATATTTGTACATAAAAATTTAATTGTAACAATATATATTCATTTATTTTTATTTAAGAAAATATATATGCCACCTAAATCACTCTCAGCTGTTAAATCTTAGTAACATTAAGGATATTCTGCAATCACTATCCTTGAGAAAAGGTAGCCTATATAAACAATATGTACCTCCCACACCCTTAGAGACAGGCTTGATTAACTCTTTCACTATCTGCCAGATATTGAACACGTGGTTATTATAAAAAAATTAGAGACTATAACTATTTTAAACAAGATGTGAAGCTGTAAAACCTCCAATACAGAAATTGTCAAAGTATATTCATTAACTGACAGAGACATGATTAACAAGGTCAGCAAGTGAGTAAGCATGGCAACAGACCAGCCAATGGGAGCTGACAGCCTGTGTGCTGTTTGGCTCTGTGTGCTTTGCTGGGAATTGAAACTGAAACTAGAGCTCTCCTCTGAACTGGAGCTGTAACATATCTGCTTCTGTTTGTGTTTGCTTGTAACTTCTCCACGTTGGAGGATTCTACTCATGGTATTGTACACTTACTTATTTTATATAAAAAGAAGTTAAATGAATCCTGCTGAGTCAGTCATCTGTATATTTTCTGGACTTTAATTTATTCTGCAAACTCTAACAGAGGTGCCATTGATTTCATTGAAGGCTGAATCAGGATTGTGGTCATTGTCCTGGAGCTACAGGGACATGGCTAGGGTAGTTGCGGCTGACTGGATGTGGCCTGGAGGGACATGCCCAGCTCAATGTTGCTTGTATGGGGGGGGGGTGCCTGGGAAGCCCAGGTGGGTTGGAGAGTCATCCATGGGATGAGATGAGGTGAGGCAAGGGACATAATAGCTGCAGCTGGAAACCATTGGCCACCATACACTCGTTGCCCTTTGTGCGTAGAGGCCAATGGTTTTTGGCTGCAGCTGCATCCTACCAGCCCCTCAGCTGGTGAACTCTGTGGCTCTGGGGCCCACTGCCACCACCAGGTTGGCTGTCCAAGCAGTAGGTGTGGTGGCAGCATCAATAGTAGGTGGAGGCAGGATGGAGGCACTGATACTGACCACTGGATGTACTTACTCTATCCCACTGCCTGTTTTGGCTTGCTGTTGGAGAGCAGGCTAGTCATCTTCCCCCTGACCCCTCACAGCTCTTGCCCTTGGTCTATGCACCCTGATGCACCTTGACCCCACAGCAGGCTGCCACCACTTGGCAGATGTGCTCAGCCCAAAGGAGGCTAAGTGGCCAGCTAGAAAGGCTGAGTATAGATGGTAGAACATGCCCAGACCCAGCAGGCAAAAGCTGTCCACTCTGAGTGGGGAAAGCCGGATTCCCATTGACACCATGGCTGCCAGGCCCAGTAGAGATTGGGGGAGGGGAGGCACGCAATCCCAGCTGGGCCTGGGCAGCCATGGCATTGATGGTGATCCAACTCTCCCTGCTCACGGTGGCTGCCTTTTGCCTGCTGGGCCTGAGTGTGCTCTACCATTTCTACCCAGACTTTCTACTCGCAGTTTTATCTTTTTCATGCGGGTGGGCCTGGTTTCTGGGCAGCGGCAGCAGCAGCCTAATGGACCTTCATGAGCTGCTAGTGGCCTCAGTGGTGGCAGAGGCCCACAGTGGTGCCTAGGTACATCAGGTGTGCGAGAACAGGCTCCACGTGCAGGTCAAGGGCAAGACCTGCAAAGGGCCAAGGAGATGACCAGTGGTGACCTGCTCTCCAACCGCAAACAAAAACAGACAGAATGAAGTAGGTGGGCCAATGATGTCTGGCAGCAGCTGCACCACTCCCTGCCTCACCTTGTGTCAGCTCTTGGCAGCAGCAGTAGCTGGAGGCAGAGGTGCAGGAGGGACGCACACAGTCTGGCCTGCTGGATGCGCCATGCAGCTGTCTATCCTGTCCCAGCCTTGTGAGATGGAGCAGGTTCTGCATCATGTGCTTCTCCCCTGACTGTCTGCTACTGCTGCCACCACCACCACCACCATGCCAGCTTCTTGGACAACCAGACTCCAAATCTTGGTTAGTTACTAATCAAGGATTGTTTTGGAGTAGGACTGAATAAGGAGAATATTCATAGCTCAATGCTTCTAAAATACAGTATATATACAAACCTCAAACCATCATTAGATCTACAGCTCACAAAAGTTTTCAAAATGAGCTAAGGAGAGAATCTGAAGCAGAAAAATCAACACCATCTGGAGGTAAACTATGCCTTCTGGACTTTGATATATATTCTGACTTGCCAACTTACAATAGTTCCCTACCCAATTTGCTCCTTATTTAAAAAAAACACAGATGCTTATAAGGCAAGGGTGACCAGTGTGTTTGTTTCAGCACTGAATTTTTTTGGGGGGATATAATCATTCTTGATGAATGACAAAAAAACTAAAGTTTTTCAAATTCCAATATCCTCCCAATCATCCCCATTAATGTTAAGCAAAAGATTCTATCCATTTATTGACTTGGAATATTGCTGTCTGAAAGAAAAGAGTAATGAATGGGGACCTGGTGGAGTTCCTTTCATAGCACTCTGAGAGTGCTGACTACCAATGACAAAAAGATTAATTTACCAAGTTTTAAGTCCTGGACTATTTCTGCAAATGAATGTAAGTCTAAAAGTGACATCAGGTAGGCTGAGTACCCTTGCAAACCCGAGATAGGCTGGTCCTCAGAGAAGACACTTGCCACTATTTAGCTGTTAAATTTTCATATAATTCTCTGAAATGGTTTCATATATCTATCACCACATAGATTTCCCCACCTTTCTTCTAATATTTGGGTGACTCTAGAAAGGGCAATATTGGAGATAAATTCAAATCCCCTGAAAGCTACTATAATATTAACAGGAGACTTCAATGTCAGGGTGAGGCCTTCCTTATAAGATTTTGTAAATAGATTTTATTCCTGAGGATTATTTTATAAATGATCTATCCTGGCTCTCTAGAGACCCTAAAAGAAGTACCACAAGTTTACAACTGGTTTACTTGAGGTAAAAATTTTACCTCCGTATTCTAGGACATAAAGCACCTTGTTTTACATATCTTTTTACATATCATTGAAGAAAATTTTGTAGTATTTTAGATTGCGTTTCTGTTATACAAAACAAGTCTGAACTGCTTTCACACAAACAAGCCCACATAAGGAAGGGTACTAATTATCAATTTTCAATTCATTTCCAAGGCAGATCTAATACTAGATTATCCATGCTTCACAATAAGAGGCTATTAGATAATTTGAAGTGAGGCAGGCAGTGATAGATGAAGTTGCTCTAATGAATGAAGACAAGAAAATTACTGTTTATTTGTGTCTTGGTAGGATATGCAACCTAATAGAGAAATAGAAATAGAATCTATAAGATTCACTATAAAACATGAATTCAAGTGAAATGTCTTATAAAAATTACAGAGAAAGAAATACTAAACAATCCAGAATTGAAAATTGATGTAAGTAATTTCCTGACCAACACAGTAGATGGCAGTCATAGAATCTTCTTTATGTTCTCTGTTACTAATTAACAGGGGGGCGGGGGGGGGGGAGAGAGAGAGAGAGAGAACATTCTCACTATTGAACATGTTAGGATTTTCACTGAGATCTTTTAAAGCCTCTAATGGACCTGCCCATATAAACAAACCACTCATTAGTACCATCTGCTCTTCCATCTGTAATTTTTGGGAACATTTTTCTTTTAACAAATTGCACAGGTGACTTCCATAACATGCAATGCTGCTTGAATATTTGCTTTAGTGCAGTGAAGAAGTTAAATATATGTTTAATCCCAAAAGTAAATCTACTTCCATTAATATAATGGGCCATTCTCTGACCCAAACAATTATATGTATTCTGTCAATGAAGAAATTATTTTTATTCCCAATCCAATGAAATGTTGAAAATAAAAATCATGTAAAGGGCTAATGTTTCTGCCTATCTCTGCCTCAGCAGAATAATTGTCCAAAACCAGAATGAAACTATACTGCATATACTGTGTGTGCATATATATAATATATAATATAGATCTTTGGTAATTCAGGTTTTCTCCCGCGTAAAATTGGAAGTATCTAGGCGATGTTTCGATGAAGTCTCATTCATCATCTTCAGGCTTGTGTCTTCGGCTTTGTGTGTCTTGGAGTAATGTTGCAGCTGTTTCTTCCTTTTAACTGTCAGTGGGGTGGCTTGATTGGGTGGGGGCTTGGCTGTGTTCTGATTGGTTGGGGGGTTGGCTCTGTTCTGATTGGCTGGGGGTGTGATCTGTTCAGGTGGGGGCTTAGTTGTGCTCAGGTTAGTCTTAGTTGTTGGGGGATTTGAGATGGTGAGCTGTGATCCTGCTGTTTGGCTTCGCGTTCGTGGTCGTGCCACATCTTCATGGTGGGCGTCAGTTCCCTTTATGTATGGGTTAGGGGGGTTTGAAGCAGGTAGTGATGCAGCTGTTGTACGGCTTCTGGTCCGTGGTCGTGTTTCATCTTCTGTGTGGGTGTGAGTCTGCTTTCTATGTGGAAGTGTGGTGGTAGCATCTTGTGTGGCCTTCGTGGGTGTGGGTCTGGTGTCATTCTTCATGTTAGGTACTCGTTTGTTAATGAGGGCAGGTTTCCAAATGGTTGGTAGGCGGGAGGTATCATCTCGTTTATTCATGTTGTGTGGGCGTTTTCCCATCTCTATATATACACTGTACCTTCTAACCTTTGCCTTCCTGTTCATATGACCTAGAGCAAAGTACATGCAATTTTACTATGTACTTTTTAATGTGGTTATACACAAGACATTCCTTACACAGAATAAAATACATGATTTTTGGATGTGTTTGCCACTGGCTTCTTCCTATGCAAGACAGCAACCAGTCCAAGCTGGCTTTATGAGTAGGGCAGGAGTAGAATCTACAACTCCAACTTTCTCCAAGTTTCATGCTTTTACCACAATCTGTCTCTTTTAGCCATTTTTGTACACATATTATCTTTATGTATGTCTTTCAAATTCTGAATCACTATCAAAATATTGTGATGACTTAAGTTTAGATTTGGGCTGTTCAAAATTTGTCGAGTTCTGATGTGCATGTTTGTTTTAACCCTCTTCAGTTTCATCAAGTCTTAACTTCCAATTACATGTGCATAGTGGTGATGCTTTAAGTATACTGTACATCAGGATTTTGTAAATTCTTTTGAATATTCATCATAGTTAATAAATAATTTCTATTTTATATTTTGCTAAAATTAAAATAAGTCACTAACTTTATATTTTATAATTGATTTTTAAGTTAAAGAATAAAGAAAAAAGATTCTATATATTACAGAAGAAATATTTTCATGGTGTTTCTCAAAATTGGATTGGACAATTGGATTCTGGACAAGGATAGTATTCAATCTCAGTATGTTAAAATAACTGACAATTGGAAAATTCTTTTTTTTTTTGTTGTTTGGAAATCAAAGTCATGTACCTTACTCTGTATTCGTAAATATCCCCTTGATGTTCATAACTCTTAACTCATGAATAATCTGTCAATTTCCTAAATAAATATTTTAGTACAACAAACTCATTTATTTTATAACCTCTTGATCTTTCAGTTCAAACATGCATTTCTTGAAGAGTGCATGACTATTTTAGAAATATTCTCTCATTCCTTAAAAAAAATGTGGAATTATGATTCAATACTTCATTTTTTGCAATTGAAAAAATATGTAAAAAATTTTAGTTGTAAAATTATTTCAGGGAAGCCACATTATTAGAGGATAAAGTGATCTTTTTTTTACAACTCCAGTGCTATTTTTTCCTACACATTGAAATGAACCTTAATAAAAGCTAAGGTTTAACTATGACAAATGTATGTCTTTGTCAACCTGACTGTTTATTTTTCTTTACATAATGCAGTGTTTCTCAACCTCAGCAACTTTAAACTATGTAGAATTCACTTCCAGAATTTCCCCAGTTAAGTGTCTGTGGGAATTCTGGGATTTGAAGCTTATACAGCTTAAAGTTGCTGAGGTTGAGAAACGTTGATATAATTTATAACATACAATGCATACATTTAGAGTGAAAGACTACACCACACCAAAAGGAGTGTTAATTGGCATTCTTCAGTTTTATTCTCAGAAGTTGAGCCTACAGAACAGAATATTTGTAGCTCAATATTGAACTGTGAGGTTTGGAGATACTGAGCTTGCTTGTTTTCTTGAAGTCATTTCATTACCCAGTTACCCAGGTAATGTTATCAGTGCTAGAAGGAGTGGGTTAATCTCTGTTTATAAGCAAGTGGCTTAGTCAGTTTTGGTGTGAGCGTTCTTGGTAGTTTTTTCATTAGGGTGTTTTATTTGTTTGCTTATCTGAGTTGGTAGTTCTTTGATTGAGGTATTGCTTACTGCTTGATTGTAGGTTTGGTATTAGTTCTCGCTGTTTACCTGGATGCTGGGAGGAGATGTTTTGATCTTATTTTCTTTTTTATGTTTTTGAATATTTCTTTTGAATGACATGTATCTTTTGAATGTTATAGTTTATCATTTCGTGATGGTTAATGCTGATCTGTCTGAACTTCAGCAATTCTTTAGCGTTTTTGGCTTGGTGTAGGATGCTCACAATTTCCCAGTTGAAACTATGGTTAAGTCTGTCCACATGTTGTACATAGACTAGACTAGAGCTGGAAGGGACCTCGGAGGTGTTCTAGTCCAGTCCCTTGCTCAAGCAGGAGAACATATACAATCTCAGATAAAAGACAGTCCAGTCTTTTCTTGAAAACTTCCAGTGATGGAGGCCCATAATTTCCACATGCTCTGTGAACAGGGCCTCCTTAAACTGATGGCTGGATCAGGTGCCCAGGACACCTTTCCCAAGAAGGGGTTCTTAAATCTGGCCCGTGGGCTGGCCTGGAAATAGCAAAAAAACTGGCCCGCTGTGCCTCTGGCAGCCACATGAGCCTCCCAGTGCCCCATTTTCTGCCTGGATGGCCTCTTGCAGCATTCTGCTAGCCAAAACAGGGTGTGTGGGACCTCATTTATTTTTATTTATTTATTTATTTATTACATTTATATACCGCCCTTCTCCCGAGGGACTCAGGGCGGTGAACAGCTCATCTAAAAACCCCACAAATATAAAAGTTAAAAAATAATTAAATATTAGAATTAGCTGCAATTAGAAAAACCCCCCCCACCCTTAAAACCCAATTTAAATTAAAATGGAGATCAAAGTTTAAAATCATTCTTTCAGCCCAGGCCGGCCTGCTCAAAGAGCCAGGTCTTTAACGCGCGCCTGAAGGCCCTCAGGTCCGTGCCGGTACGAAGTTCCGGTGGCAGAGTATTCCAGAGGGCGGGGGCACCCACAGAGAAGGCCCTACCCCTTGGCGCCGCCAGACGACACATAGCGGCCGACGGCACCCGGAGCAGTCCCTCCCTGTGGGAACGCACCGGCCTGTTGGAGAACGTTGGTAGAATGCAATCCTGAAGGTAACCTGGTCCCATGCCATGGGTCGCCCTAAAGGTCAAAACTAGAACCTTAAAGCGAACCCGGAGAGCCATCGGCAACCAATGCAGCTCGCGCAGGAGAGGCGTCACATGGGCGCTACGCGACGCCCCCATAATCACCCTCGCGGCTGCATTTTGCACCAACTGGAGTCTCCGGATGCTCCCCGCAGGGAACCCCATGTAGAGGGCATTACAATAGTCCAGGCGAGAGGTGACAAGGGCCTGAGTGACCGTGCGCAGGGCGTCCCGATCCAGGAAGGGCCGCAACCGGTAGATCCGACGGATCTGATGAAACGCCCCCCTGGAGACGGCCGCGATGTGATGGTCAAACGACAGCCGTACATCCAGGAGGACTCCCAGGTTGCGAGCCCTCTCTGTGGGGGGCAGAACCTCCCCCCCAATAGCCAGCGTAGGTGTCAGCCGGCTATATCGGGGCGCCGGGAACCACAGCCACTCGGTCTTGGAAGGGTTGAGCCGAAGCCTGTTCCCGCCCATCCAGTCCCGCACGGCCTCCAGGCACCTAGACATAGTCCCCACAGCATCGTTGGGGTGGTCCGGAGTGGAGATGTACAGCTGGGTGTCATCTGCATACAGATGACATCTCACTCCAAGACCACGGATGATCTCGCCCAACGGCTTCATGTAAATGTTGAACAGGAGGGGAGAAAGGACCGACCCCTGAGGCACCCCACAAACCAGGGGCCTAGAGGTGGACCTCTCCCCCCCCGCCAACACAAATTGCGAACGGTCAGAGAGGAAGGAGGAGAACCATCGGAGGACGGTTCCACCAATCCCCAACCCCTCCAACCGTCGCAATAAGATACTATGGTCGATAGTATCAAAAGCCGCCGAGAGATCTAATAGGACCAGGACAGAGGAGAACCCTCTGTCACGAGCCCTCCAGAGATCATCAACCAACGCGACCAATGCCGTCTCAGTGCTATGTCCAGGCCTGAAGCCCGATTGGAACGGATCGAGGTAAGTTGCTTCCTCCAGGTACTGGGGGAGCTGACGTGCCACCACACTCTCAACAACCTTCGCCACGAAGGGAAGGTTGGAGACTGGACGATAGTTATTTAAAATAGCTGGGTCCAGGGAAGGCTTCTTGAGGAGGGGGCGCACCACCGCCGCCCTCAGGGCGGTAGGGAGCACCCCCTCTCTCAAAGAAGCGTTGACAATCCCCTGGAGCCAGCCTCGTGTCGTCTCCCTGGCAGCCGAAACCAACCAGGAAGGACACGGGTCCAATAAACAGGTGGTGGCATTCAGACCCCCCAGCAACCTGTCCACACCCTCAGCGGTCACAGGATCGAACTCCCCCCAGATAACACTCTCAAGACCTGCCCCGGACACCTCCCCCGGGACCACCCAATTGGAGTCGAGCCCTTCCCGAATCTGAGCGATTTTATCATGCAGAAATCGGGAAAACTCCTCTGCTCTACCCTGCAAGAGGTCATCCCGCGCTCTCGGCTCAAGTAGAGAGCGGGTCACTCTAAACAGGGCGGCAGGCCGATTTTCTGCTGATGCAATAAGAGCGGAGAAATACGAAGATTTCGCCGCCCCTATCGCCACAAGGTAAGTCTTAATATGAGATCTCACCTGTGTTCGGTCAGACTCAGAACGGCTCGCCCTCCAAATGCCCTCAAGACGTCTTTTTCGGCACTTCATCTCCCGTAGCTCCTCCGTATACCACGGAGCCAAATGGGATCTGTGCCGAGTCAGAGGTCGCATAGGCACAACTCGCTCTAGGGCCCCGGCGGCCAACCCCTCCCAGGTGGCCACCAGGTCCCCAGGCGAGCTGAGAGCCAGAGATTCAGGAAATGGCCCAAGCTCCCTCTGGAACCGATCCGGATCCATTAGGCGCCTGGGGCGGAACCATCTAAGTGGCTCCGCCTCCCTGCGGTGGGGGGTAGCGGAACAGAAATCCAGCCTCAGGAGGGAATGATCTGTCCATGACAAGGGTGTAATAACTAAGTCCCCCCAATTACAGTCATTCATCCAACCACTGCCCAGAGACAAAAATCAGGTCCAGCATGTGACCTCCCACGTGAGTGGGGGCAGAAACTAACTGGGTCAGGTCCATGGCCGTCATGGAAGCCAAGAACTCCCGGACCAACCCCGAGGTTTCACCGAGCGATGGCAGGTTGAAATCCCCCATGACTAAAAGCCTTGGGGTCTCAACCGCCAGCCCGGCTATTACCTCTAGGAGTCTGGGTAGGGCCGATGAGACGTGGCAGGGAGCCAGGTACGTCAACAAAAGACCCATCTGAACCCCTTGCCCCCACTTCACAAAAAGAGATTCACAGCCAGCCGTCTGAGGAACAGTGGCCTCCCTAGGACAAAGGACTTCCTTTATAAGCACCGCCACCCCACCGCCCCTTCCCTGAGCCCTAGGCTGGTGAAATGCAAGGAAACCTGGTGGGCACATCTCAACCAGAGGGACCCCTCCCTCTGGGCCCAACCAGGTTTCGGTGACACCTACCTCATGCAGTCCCCTATGCCCTGTTTTGGTTGGCAGGATGCTGCAGGAAGCATCCACCCCATCTCTGCCCTCCCAGCCAGCCCACAGAGGAGAACTACAATGCTGATCTGGCTCTTGAAGAAATGTAGCTTGACACCCGTGTTGTAGATGATGCTTGGTTTTTGTTGTAGGGGTACTGGATCTTTTGGTTTACTTAAAATGTTTGGGAGAGCCTTAGTTGGTTTGTGTGCTATGCTGACGCCATGTGCAAATGAGTCATATCTAGCCTGCCAGTCCAGTAAGTGAGAGCTTACTTTTAAAGTAATTTTTGAAATGTTTATTTTTAAGTTGGACTAGGACTTTATGTACAGGTTCGATAATACTTCCCTATAGGCTTTTCATTTGGCTTGTGCTGACCTTTTCTCTTTTCATTTGAAATAACTGCTAATCATCTTGATATTTCCATCTAATTCTGCAAAATCATCATCATGTATGCAACAATGTTCATAGATTCTATTTACTAAAAAAATTGTAAAAATTACAATGCACCAGTAAGGAAAAACTGGTGGAAGCTAGTTGGAAAAATATTTGAAAATGAGCAGGTTAGAACATTGTGGGATTTCCGAATACAATCTGATAAAAGTTTTGGCTCATATCATGCTGTGATTGAAAAGAAGAAAGTGTGGATAATTGATGTGGCAATACCATGGAATAGTAAAATAGAGGATAAAGAATTGGAAAAAAATAACAAAATATCAAGTAAAAATGAAAATGAAAAATATGGCATAAACCAGCTGTGGTGCTCCCATCCAATAAACTTGGATGACAAAATCTGTGCATTGACAAAATTTCTATGTGTCAATTGCAAACGGCCACACTGCTTGAATGCACACATATCAGAGGTGTTATTCAACCGGTTCACACCTATTTGGGAAAACCGGTAGTGGTGATTTGGCGTGGGTTACAGAACTGGTGGCGACCCTGGCTGGCCATGCCCCTGAACCAGGTTGCCCCGTTGCCTGGTCGCCTGCTTGTCCCGGTCGGTCTCCTAGCTTTCCGTACCATATGGTGGCCATGGCACAATTCGGATGGATGTGCGCATGTGCAGCAGTCCCGGGACATCTGCCTGCCTGCCCACTCTCCCGGAGCATGTTTTCTTCCTTCTCCCGGCAGCAGACGCACCTCTTCCAGCCCAGCCCGGCCAGACAGCAGGTGGGTGGCTGGATATTTTGGGGCTTCTCGCCCCCCTTGTTGCGAATGCCTGCAGCAGCCCCTCGGTTGGCTTAGCTGGGAGCCACCATTCCCAGGTTTCTACTCACTTGTGCTTGGTTGATTCCTCTTCACTTTGCCTGAAGCGGCTGGTCCTACCCCTCACCCTCCCCTCCCTCGCCTGACCTGAGAATGTAAGGGCAATGGCAGGGGATAGCGAAGTGGCTGGGTTCCTATCTTCCCTCTCTCTCCCCCACTCTCTGTGTCTGTGTGTGTCGGTTGCGAGTGGAGGAGGAGAATGGTCACCTGAAGGGACTGGCTGAACAAGGATCTCCAACTGCGCTGGAAGCGTCTCATCAATTTCCATTTAACATCGCTGGTGCCTCCAGCTCCAGCCGCACAGAGGCAGACGCGCATGTGTGCTTGCCATTCCCACCTACCCATCCCCGTCTGTGCATGGTGACCTTAATCCCCCCAATGAGGGAGAAGACTGTGTTTTTTCTTCAGCCCGCCCCCGTTGCTGAATTTTGCCACCACCGCCTCCTTGGTGGCAGCCGATTATGGGACCTCTATCTCCTCAAGTGCCAGCCTTGGTGTTGCTCACTGAAAATGGAGGAAAAAAACACACACACACAGAGCTGAACCAGCAACAGTCTCAGTAGTAGTCTTGGTAGCAGCAGTGGCGGTGGTTTCTGTGGCAGGACTCACCCCACCCCCAGCCATCAGCCTTCCCGGGCTAAAGAAGCTGGCTGTATTGGGGGAGTCGACCAGATGAGTGCGCAAAACAAGGTGCCTCAGACTGCCTGCAGTTCTCCTTCCTCCTCTCCCCCGTCCTCTTTCAGGGGCTTCCTACCCACCACTCTGCTTGCTCTGTGTGTGGGTCTGGTTGGCTGCCTCTTTCTTACATTACCTTCCCCGCACTATCCAACACCATCCCAATGCCATCACTCACTATGCTCCGCATGACAACCAGCAGAAAGCAAGTCAATGCAACTTTCCTCCTTCTTCAGATTGTGGGGGGAAACCTTCCACTCGGGTGGTTCATGCCCTGTGGAAACTCCTCTGTTGGCCACTTGCACAAGCGGCCGCCAAGCTATTACATCTGACTCACCTTGTGGAGGGCTATTCTGCCTGGGTTTCTGCGACTCTGTAGGTAGTTATTCAGCTATAAAATGCACTCTGCCCATGAACAATGTTTTTATTTATTCTGAGAGTTTTCTATCCTGTCAGAGAAACATGCCCGCTTTAGTCTCTAAACCTCCAACTGCTCCAACACTGACACACAGAGAGGGGAGGAGGAGAGAGAGAGAGAAAAAGAGGGGGTAAGAGAAAAAGAGGGAATGAGAGAGGAAGGGTGAGAGACAAAAAAGAAAAGAAAAAAGAGAAAGGAAGAAAAAAGAGAAAGGTAGCGAAAGGAAGAAAAGGAATAGACAAAAAAAGGGAGAGATGGAAGGAAGGGACAAAGAAAGAAAAAGAAAGAAAGAGAGGGAGGGAGGGAAGAGACCATGAATGAGATATATGGATGGGTAGATAAATACATGGAAAGAGGGAGGGAGGGAGAGAGAAAAAAAAGGAGAGGAAGGAAGGACACAAACCCTGGCTTTAGAAGACTCTTTCAAGCACACAGCAATCTAGAGCTGTCCAGCAAGGGATATCGGAGGTCATCTAGTCCAATCCCCTCCTCTAGCAGGAGATTCTTACAGAATCACAGAATAGTAGGGTTAGAAGTAAGTGTATGTGTGTGTATGTGTGTGTCTGAGTGTGTTTGGCTGTCAAAACTCCAAAACAGGTCAATTAGCTCTGGGGAGATCAGTCATAAATTAGAACACTTGCTAAGCAACTGGCCATTAAGTGAGGACCACTTGTATTTGGTTTGCTGATCACATGGTCACCTGGCCATGCCCACCCACATGGCCACAAAGACATGCCCACCCAGTCACATGGCCACAAACCCATGCCCATCTGGTCATGTGACCATAAAGCCATGCCCATCTGATCATGTGACCAAGCCATGCCCACACAGTCACATGACCACCAAGCCGCACCCACAAATTAAGCCATGCCCACAGAACCAGTAGTAAAAAAATTTGAATACCACCACTGACACATATAGGTACATTATGACATCTTAGGTTCTTGGGGAAAACTCGTGTGTGAGTGCCAACATCAGCTAAAAATTGGTGGCTGTGACTTCATATTGTTATGAACAGATAATAAAGCAACCACAAGGTTTTTTTTGATTCCCCATTACAGTAATAGCAATAGTACTTAGACTTATATACTGCTTCATAGTGCTTTATAGACCTCTTTAATTGCCCCCAACAATCTGGGTCCTCATTTTACTGAAGGATGGAAGGCTGAGCCAACCTTGAGCCGTTCAGAATCTAATTCCTAGAGTGAGCAGTGAGTTAGCCTGTAATACTAAATTCTAACCACTGCGCCACCATGGGCCTTATAGTGTATAGTTTGTCAATATATTTTTCAAAGTCTAGATTTATAACTAGGTTGCCTCTGATTCTCAGAGTGCTGAATCGAATTGAATTATGCCACTTCTGTACTGGATTTCCTCATCACTAATAAAAACAAAAACATATCCCTTATATACGCAACTCATTATATTCTCAAGGCAAGGCAAGCAGTAACATAAATAGACCAGGCTGTTTCGATTCAAACACTATTTAAATACAGTAAATCATAGGTGGCTATCTGTGGTTGTTTATTTTGCTACTCTTACATTGGCATTCAGGAAGAGAGTGTATAATCACTTCTCTTTTCCTCCTTACAAGAATAC
Source organism: Bungarus multicinctus (assembly GCA_023653725.1). Classification (NCBI taxonomy): domain Eukaryota; kingdom Metazoa; phylum Chordata; class Lepidosauria; order Squamata; family Elapidae; genus Bungarus; species Bungarus multicinctus. Next base: position 88,409,687 of record CM042840.1, on the reverse strand, counting down.
CAAAATAAAATTATGGCACCAACAAACACCCAACAAGCATGTTTGTGTATAAACCTGACTGGGCATGTTCCAAGAAATATGCCTCTGTCCAAGCTGACATAGCCATTGAGGGGGAGAGGACAACAATGTAAGTTTTTTTAAATTCTTACTTTCTTTTTTTAACATGTGAATTGGAAAATTGTAGAGAAGTAAAATTTGATTACTTCTTTCAGTTCTCACTGCACACACGATTGAATTCCCAGTTCAGTATAGGAATTCTAGCAGCTTGAAACAGCTCTCCAGACAAGGAGAGGCATTTATTTGTGTAAATAATAGAATCCAGTATCAGTGCTACAAATTTATCATAATGTTCTACACAGGACTACCCTTGAAGAGTATGTAGCAACTACAACTGATGCAAATTGCAGCCATGCTGAGAGTTGTAATGTCCCTAGGATGGCCTATGTAGCACCACCATTGTGCAAGCTGCACTGGTTCTTGGTTTGCTTCTGGACCCAATTAAAGGCCTTGATTATTACCTATGGCATAGTCCAAGCTATCTGAGGAATTGTCTTGCCCCAGTGGGATTGTCCTGTCCTACTTGTTCCAGAATAAGATACTTACTGTGGACCCTCTTGGCTAAGGAGTTTTAGCCAGTGGGGTCCAGGAGAAGGACCAGTGGTGGGATTCAATTTTTTTTTACTACTGGTTCTGTGGGCATGGCAGGGGAAGGATGCTGAAAAATCTCCATTTCCTCCCGACTCCTGGGGAAAGGTTACTGCAAAATCCCATTCCTTCCCTACCCAACTAACCTGCTTTCCAGCTCTATTCTCCTGTGAGGGCAACAAAAGAAGACCCAGACGATCAGCTGGGATGCAGGAGGCAGAGAATAGATGGGGGAGGGGCCAGTAAGAGGTGGTATTTGCCAGTTCTCCAAACTACTCACAGTTTCCACTACCGGTTCTCCAGAACTGGTCAGAACCTGCTGAATACTATCTCTGAGGACCTTTTGTGCCATGGTTCCTTCATTTTTTGGCCTTCAAAAAGAGTTTCAAACCCTGGCTCTATCAATTGCCCCTATGGGCAATTCTATAGGGCATTCTATGCTGAAGATAGTTAGTGACTAGGAAGAAGTTTCTTCTTCTATATTTTTACATTCTGTTTCCTAACTTATTTTTTAATATTTAATGCTTTAATGTTTTGTATTTTTGCTTTTACGGTGTTGTAAGCTGCTCGAAGACCTTTCCTATGGTAACCTTTCAAGGATTGGAATACTGTTAAGATCTCAGTCTTTTCTTTTTTAAGCTAAACCTACTTAGTGCCTTTTGGCTGTTCTTCATAAGATTTTATGGCTAGACCCTTAGTATATTTGTTGCTCTTTTCTGCACTCTTCCCAGGGCCTTAGCTTACCTGCATGAATGCTGGATAACGTGATGTTTTACTTTTGTCTCATTTCCCTCCACACACAACTACTTAATTAACAATGTTTTATAAAGTTGCAATTGTTAATCATTTCACTGTATTTGTATTTTATAAATTGCACAGGAAATTGTTTAAAGTAAATGAAATAAGTATATATTGTAATCATATATTGTCCAGAGATTGTACACAAGTACTGTAAATGAAAGACCAAATCTGAAACTTTTCACTTACGAAGAGGAAAAAGGAAGACAGGAAAGAGGATATGACCATCAGAAAATGATTGTTATTTATCTCATTTTGTTTTCCAATACTTTGGGAGTGCATCCGGAGATTTTTTGAGTGCTGCCAGTAGAACAAACCATTTCTGGCTCTTAGAATTGAGAGTGGGGGGAGGGGGAATATGTTTTTTTTTTCTGGTTCTTTCTTCTTTCATTGGGCCTCTCAAGTTTTTTCAACAGAGATTGGAGACCCCTTCATGCAGCATGTAAGAAGCATGGGTGGCTAAGGAAAAAAGAAAGAAACAATGAAAATTATACTGTTTTTGTTCTCTTAACTTCAAACTTGCAGAAATATTTCCTTCATTATATCATTACAAAAGTCGAACAAGATATAGAATATGGTGACCTGCCTATCTTGTTCATAAATCATCTGTTAGGAGATTACTAGGCCCATCAGTAAAAACACCATTAAATGATAAGGCTGAATTTCAAGGACAGGAAGAATTCTCCAGTGAAGAAATAAATATATATTATCAGCATCAAAGAAAATGTTGATAAATATGTCATTTCTTTACTGTAAATAATAGTTGTGAAAAATCTTTCATATATCCAGAGGCTTCCAATGCTATCTCTTTCATTTATATACCAAACTTGTGATGAAAGTTTTATATATTTAAAGATATTTCACTTTAAAGGCCAGAATTATTGTACTCAAATCCTTTTATTCTCCTGTTGAGATAATGGCAAACCCCCGTAGGCAGTAGAATACAAATATACATTTTCATTCCCGTCCAGATCGTCTTATCTGGCCATTCAATTTAACAGATGTGAAATAGGATTAAGCATCTGGATTCCTCATCAAAAAAGGAGAAATTCTAAATGAAAACTTTAACAGTACTGGTTGCTGTAATAATTACACCAGGAGTAATAATTAATACTTGTTCTAGCACCCTTCAAGAGCCATGCCATTATCATTTATTTATTCATTAGCTCACAAAACCTTAGCCCATTTTTTTAATTAAAAGTAATTTCAAATTGTGTGTAGTTTGTACTTTGAGTCAGTCACTTTCTGAAGTGATTCAGTCCTAGAAAGGATGCAATGGCATATTATTTTTGAAAAATTAACCAAAAAACCCTTCATGAACTTATCCAGGCAGTTTCTTAGAATGGGACATGACTGAACAGAATCTATTTGTCTGCTTGTCTCCTCCCCCACTCACTCTCTTTCTCTCTCTCTCTCCCTCCTTCCCTCCCTCCCTCTCTCCCTCTCTCTCTCATCTTCAGTTAATGACTGCCTCATTTAGCAACCAAAGTCATAACAAAAAAAAACATAACTCCCCAGCTTTGCAAATTAGTCCTTGCATTTATGATCATCCCATGGTCACATGATTACCATTCGGGTGTTTCACAACCAGCACACGCTTGAGAGGTTTGCAACATCTTGTGGTCACATGATTTCCATTCATGTTCTTCAATAGAAGCAGAATTATTGAATAATGCAGAAGTAAAGTCATGCTCACATGATGTCTCAGTGATTCATTTAAAGACAGAAGTAGAAGTGAGGTTGTAGGTCCAATGAAATCATGGGTTGTTTCATTTAACCACCATGACACTCAACACAGAGTGGCTGTTCCTACTGTGATTGGTAAGTGAGGGCTAACTCTCCTCCATCCATTTTGTATGATGCAAAGCAAAGCACCACAAGTTTTCATAGTGCACTGTGGGTATAGGATTCCTTGAAGTCCCCCAAGATCCTCCTAGAGTCCATGAAATCAGAATTATTTGCCAATCTACAATTATTCTATACAATAGAATAAAATATATTCCTGTCCCCTTGGATCAAGTAGCTCATGAGATGCTAAGCTACCTCCAATACTTGAGACACTGATTGCTTTCTTAGTAAAGGGAATGATATGGAACAAAAATTATCTGTTCCAATACTCAACCTGCCCATATATTTAGATATAAATATTTGACTTTCATATGGAAATTCCAATTATAGAAAGCTACCTGTGGGAGGTTCAAATAGATAATTTTCTCCATTTTCTTTATGAGAATAATTATCTGAGAAAATTAGTCATACTATGATTCAGTTTATTAGCAATTATTCTCACCTTGCATTTCTACACTATCCTGAAGTAGGTGGTATTTTTAATTTTGAAATGTTTGGGTGATAAGAACACAAGGTAACTATTTGCTTAATTAAAATCAAAGTCATATAATAAAAAATCTGAAATATACAGGAATAAGAACATAGTTTAAACAAATTAAAGATATTACAGGTAGTCTTATGACCCCAATATTTGTTGCTAAATGAGAGAATGTTTAAGTGTGTTGAGCCCCATTTTTACAATGTTTCTTGCCATGGTTGTTACGTCACACTCATTTGTTAAGTTAGCAACATGGCTAAGTAAATCTGGCACAAAAGGTGATCACATGACCCCAGGATGCTGCAATGGTCATAAGTATGCAACAGTTGGCAAGCATCTGAATTTTGATCACATGACCATGGGAATGTGCAAAGATCATGTGTGAAAAACGGTCAAGACTCACTTTTTTCAGTGCCTTGTAACTCTGAACAGTCACTACATGAACTGTTGTTAAGTCAAGGGCTACCTGTATATATTTCGTTAATTCTATATTATTCTTTGCATATAAGCATCTAAAATTTTATTAAAGAATTATTGGATTCTGTCCTGTTCTCCCTCCCTCCCTCCCTTTCCACCTTTGTTTGAACATGTTTTTATAATGTTTGTTCAGTTCAAGGCTATACATGACAAACAATTGCAGAAGATCTTGTAGACTCCATCATGGTGAGATACTGTATATTGTGTTATGTGTGGTATAATTCACTGATAGATATTTGTTACAGACCTGTGTTTCTCATGAATTTCTTTGTAATATTTAATATTGATATCTGATAGGTCAGTATTATGGGTAAATATAATTGAAACCATTCGCCGGAGTAAAAGTGAACTTTACCATGGAAATTTTGGGTTAGTTTGAAGTGAGGCAAAAGGCCTTTGAAATGTCCTAGACTTAGATCAAAACTGAACTTCATTTGGAAATGAACAGCAGGACAATAAAACCCAAAAATGCTCTACAAAAACAATTTCTCTCACTCCAAGAAACACTAAAAGATTGATTCTGTCATGGTGGGTTGAGGTGGAAGAGAAAAAAAAATCTGATTTTTAACCAGCAAATTAATTTTTTGCGTCTAATAAGTTTTCTGATCTGAATTTCTCAAGGAAAAACAAATAATTCAGAGCTGACTCAGGCATGTATCTGCTGTTTGCACATTTAAAATAGCTAAGAATGTTAGCTAAGTTTAACATATTGAGAGAACTGCATCTACTATAGAAGGTATTGTAGGTGTATTCCCTTACTATAAATAGTTAAGGCAGATTATAGGTTTAAGAAGACATTTCTGACAGACTGATTCATTCATAGTTACATTGCAATAACATTTCAAGTAAGACATTATTTCCTATCTCCTAAGGCTGGAACTTTCTGGTAACAAAAATAATTGTACCACTGGGTGGCACACTTGATGATCTACTGAACATCTGAGAAATTTTCAAGCTCAGGAGCTGAAAGATCATGAGGGCTGCTGATACATTTTTGATGTTTCCTGAGTCCAGATCCTACAAAACATGTAGTGAAAATATAATAGTAATAGTTTCTACAAGAGTTTATGTTTGTAATTCAAGTCATTGCTAATCTTTTGAACATATTTCCTATACTTTAATTTTTATTTCCAAGTTAAAGATTAGAAACACAACTTCAATAATGAGGTATATTAAAAATAAGTTTTAAGAAGTTCTACCTCTTGTGTTTCCTTAATAATTTTTTCCTTATTATTGATAATTTCATTTGCTTCAGTATCATTCTTTGTCAAACTTTGTCAGTCTAAGTTCATATATGGTCAGACATATTGCAGACTGATTGCTGAAAAAACTGTGCAGAACAGAATTAAATTTGGAAAAGAAAGCTAGAAAAAAAGAAGTTTGAATACAGAAGTTTGATCATGTGGAATCTGCAGATGGATGGATGGATTGGGTAGATGGATGGATTGGGTGGATGGATCTATCGATCCTCCTGGTCTCATATTGAGCTGACATTGTTGCCAACTATTCATTCTAATCCCTTCTTTTTCTGTTTATGTGACTCAGAGAGGAATCCATGTACCTTGCCATGTGCCCTTGAAGGCCTGCATGCAGAGGAACATGTACATATGGAACACATATGTACATGCTATGATATTTACTGAAAAAGAGGTTAGAAAAAGCTCTGCATTCTTTCCCTATCTTGTCCTTTTTCCAACTCAATGAAATGCTGAAAATACATTTTAATAATTCTGTGTGTCCATTGGAAGGGTTAACTCTCTGAAAACAGCACCCTGAAAAGAGAACAATTAATTGTAAGAATATGGATAGCCCTTCAGAGTAGGTCATATTGGAAACAGGCACAACAGTTATGGCTGCCATCTAGACTTTTTATCATACTCTGCAGATACCCTATTTCATATAATACCAAAGGGAATCACTGGGGCAGTCTTGAGTTTTTCACTTATTTCCCTCCTTTTCCTTAGCACTGAACTGTTATTCATATAATTGCTTTCAGTTATGTGTGTGTATGTCTGTGTGCGTGTGTGTGTGTGTGTGTGTGAGAGAGAGAGAGAGAGACAGATAGACAGACAGACAGGCACAGGCACAGGCACAGGCACAGAGAGAAACAGAGTGAGAAAGTGAGAAGGCAAGAGGGAGGGAGGGAGCGAAGGAGGGAGAGAAAAAAAGCTTACTGATATTCATGGGAGTGACAAATGGAAAGCAAATTATAATTTTTGTCTATTGCACCATTTTAACCCTCCTGCAGGGGTGGGATTCTACAGGTTTGCACCTATTTGCTAGAACCAGTTGTTAACATTCTAAGCAGTTTGGAGAACCGGTTGTTAGAAGAAATTACTGGCCTAATCCTGTAAGGAAGGCAGGAAGGAAACATTCTGGTTTTGCTTACAGAAACTCCATTAACTCTTATTACATTCTTGGCAGGACTAGACTTCCTGTCTCTGGAACTTCTCTGGAGTTTTTTTTCCTCCTTTGCTGGTACTTTGCTTGTGTAGAGTAACCATTCAAAGTTACAATGGCACTGAAAAAAGTGACTTATGACTGTTTTTCACACGATTGTTACAGCATCCCCACGGTCATGAGAGGCCAGGCAAGGAGATGCTTGCTTCGATGTGAGTGATGTTGAGTTGACCATACCCAGCCAGTCACATGACCATCAAGCCATGCCGACCAACTAGGCCATGCCCACAGAACCAGTTGTTAAAAAAATTGAATCCCACTCCTGCCCTCCTGGTTTTAAGAACTGATTCTCAGATTGACAAGAAGTAGTAGCTATTGACAGGAAATAGTAGCTATTTCCAAAACAATCAAGAAAACAATAATTTGCCCACAATTCAAAACAGGTACAAATTTCTTCTCCTTTACATAGAAAGAGAGTAAGGAAAGGAAAAATCTTCCTACTCTAACTTGCTACATAAACATTTCTCATTTGAAAGTAAGAGTCCATGCTAGAATTCTTGTAATAGAATTCTGGTTTGGTTCTGCAACTCAACAAGACAGACACAGACTTCAGAGAATAATCAGGACTGCAGAAAAAACAATTACTACCAACCTCACTTCCATCGAGGACCTGTACACTGCACGAGTCAAAAAGAGGTTTGTGAAATATTTACAGACCCCTCACATCCTGGACATAAATTGTTTCAACTCCTACCCCCAAAATGACACTATAGAGCACTGCACACCAGAACAACTAGACACAAGAACAATTTTTTCCCAAATGCCATCATTCTGCTAAACAAATAATTCCCTCAACACTGTTCAACTATTTACAAAGTCTGCACTACTATTACTGTTAATCTTCCCATCACTCCTTATCACCCATCCCTTTCCACTTGTGGCTGTATATAACTTTGTCGCTTGTATCCTTACGATTTATATTGATTGTTTCCTAGTATGATTTGATTGCTTATTGTACCCTATGACTATCATTAAGTGTTGTACCTTATGATTCTTGACTCTTGATGAATGTATCTTTTTTTATGTACACTGACAGCATATGTACCAAGAAAAAATCTTTGTGTGTCTAATCATACTTGGACAATAAAAAATTATATTCTATTGTATTAGTTTAATAATAAAATCTTATTAATTCCATATTTGCAGGATTGAAATTAACCATTTCTAGTCCAGGTTTGTCACTTGACATGTGCCCTAAAGTAGAACATTTTTGTTTGTTTTTTGTTTTTATTCCATCTTCATTATTTTTTTATAAATAACTGAAGACAGTAAACATATCCAACACACCTTTCTCCACCTATTTTCCTCAGAACAAATAATTGTGTGAAATGGATTGGACTGAGAGAGAATGACTGGCTCAAAGTCATCCTGCTGGCTTTAATGGCTAAAGCCAATTTTTAAATCACTCTCTCCCATTTTTTTGCTTGGTGCCTTAGCCACTACACAAAATTGTTTCAGCATCATATTCCTTCAGCAGTTAACCAGGTGGTCCACTGGCTCTTTAGCTTCTTTGTAGAGACAGCACTTGCTGGCTCTGTATTTTGGCTTTGTATTTATTTATTTTTAAGAGTTGGTCTTGTGCAATCAAAATTAGTCCCTCGGTCTCTTTCTTTAACTTTCCTGTTCTTAGCCATGGCCTGGTCTTGTTATAATCTGCTTTGCCTGCTATGAATTAGCCATTTAATACTTTTCCTTCCATGTTTTTTCAGTTTGGTCTCCCCAGTATTCAGTAAGCCTTCCTAGTACAGTAAGAATCAGCGCATCTTCTTCACTGTCTTTCAGATATTTCTTCAATGTCCTTTTTTCTTCTTCAATCATCTAATGTACTTGCAACATTTCACACCCACCTACCTGCCTTAGTGAGTAGATTCTATCAACATCACAGCGTGGATGAAGGGCATGATTCGTTATCATTATTTTTTTAGTTAGAGCTTTTAGTTCTTTTGGTCTAGTCCACTATTCCAGCTGAAATTATCTAGGTGCTAATTGCCTTGATAGTATTTCTTCCAATGAGTTTGGACTTTAAGATTTTGTTCACTTTCGTGATGTATTCACTTCTAACCTTTTTCTTTACTTCAGTGATGGCACTGTAGCTGTAGTCTGTTATCCTTGAAACTTATCTAGTTCTTTTTATTTTCTTATTTTTTTTAATTAGCTTTTAATCTTAGACAGACCTCTCCTTTTCTTCTAATTATCAATTGTAGAGATCATGAATTGGAAAATTCAATCTGCATTGTTTATGGTTGCCCAAAACAACTTTAGTTTTGTCCAAGAGCATATTCCAACTCTCTTTAATCCGGTGTCTTCCTGAAGTATTGAAGTTCAAATTCTGTACTTTTTAGGCAATATGGCCTTGTAAAAGGCAGGTTTGTATAAGCACAACATTCAATGATTTGATAAACATTTTCTTAGACATTTTCCACCATATGGAGTTGATTTTATCAGGTGTAGAGGGAATTCTTTGCATAATTAAAATAGTTGAGCATAACTGAGTTTGAAAAATACAAAATCTAGCAAATTCAGATTCAATGGGCAATTTTATTGCGCAGACATTATCGTAATATTTAAAATCTGAGTAGAAAATAAGATGGTGTGAAATCTGCCCTAAGCTAAATATGCAAGTATGTCAAAATAGTGATTGAAGAAAACCAGAATTAACTTCTTGTCAGTGGTGAGAAGAACCACTTTTCTGAGTAGAAGGTTACAGCTCTCTGATCCTCTGACACTCTAAGATGATATGAATAAACAGTCTTGCTTGATCAAAGCCCCAGCTAAAGGGATGGAAAGATATGTTCCAGAACTTCATACCTCCCAATGCTGTTCACTTTTGCCCTGTAGCGTGGGCTTCTGGGGGAAATGGGGATAATAACACAAAAATATGTGAGAGGAAGGAATGGCTTGATGCAGGTTTTTGTGTGTTCCTATTCTCATTTAGGGCTTTGTTTAGTTAGAAAAAAGGATTAAAGTAAACTATATTTGCAGTCAGAAAATTTTTCCGGATACAATATGGAGAAATAAGGCACGGTCAATAAAACAATTATCCTGCATAATTATTTATTCTTTGAATAAATTTATCTATCAGGAATTTTCAAACATAAAAAAGGAATCCATAGCAGCATTTCTCTATGAAGGAGAATTGTTTGGTAAAAGAAAATAATGTATCTGGTCATGGTTTTATTGGAACTTTGCTTTTTTTAATTCACAGTGTCCAAGGAAATTCTGTTTATCAATACATCAAAATACATAGCAAAAAGCTTTTAATTAAAAAAGTTTGCTAGAACAGGTAACTTAGTATTATCTTCTAGATTTTTTATTTTTTCACAATCCTTATTATTGTCATTTGTCCATATTACCTCCTGCCTCCATGTTAGACTTTTCTCTAAGTTAATTTATATTAAATAGCTCCTTCATACTTTGATGCCTGGAATATGATGAAAACTCTTGGAATATAATGAACACACCAACAGCCTTAGCTTATATGAAGGGCCATACAAGGCTGTTAATTCAGTATAATGAAAACATTTAACAGGACCTGCAGCCTAGATTTTAAACTTGTTTCTGTTTCACAAATAATAAGTGAATGTTCTCTAATTTTATACTATGCATTTGTAGTGAACATTTTAATATGTGAAGGAAAAAAAAATATTTTGGCAAAACCTGTGTATAAAACCCATTTGATAAATCCTAATACACCATTGTTTACTGCATGTTAAAAAAATGAACACTTTGGCATGTTAGAAGAAATTGCTTAAATAATAGTAGTGGAATATTTGTTCCATTGGTACACTTGTGAAAAACCTTGTGCTGTGTCATTCTTTGTCCTATATTTTCAGTTCAAAATAATTCAACAGACAATAATAGGCATAATCATTCCATTCACAGAACAAAGCTTTCCTGAAAAATGCAGGAAAGAGGTAAAGCTGATATTCATGATATCGATTAATAGCTGAACTTCTTCAGCTTCCCAAAAGAAAATATAGAAAGCCCAAGGAGATACTTTCAAAGCCCTGCATGGAAACTCACATTGTTAAAAACTTCTGCTTTGGAAGTTTAGCTTCATTGGCCAATCTCTCTTTCAGGGGAAAAAATAAAAACTGAAAATCTGAAAAATATTTACTTTCAGTAGCAAATACCTGGTGTTATAGGCTAAATCAATCGATTTTAACAGAGTAGGCCTTTTCTTATCTCAACTTACTTTTGATTATTGGTTTTCATTCTGCAAAAAGTGATGGAAACATGTCCAAGCTAGTGAAATTGGAATGCCATGGCAGGAGTTCTCGGAATAAGCATTTTTTGGTGTAAAAAGGAAGCATTAAACATTCAAAACTATGACCCTTTATTCCAGTTTAAAGCTAATGCAATTGCTATTATTTATTTTAAAATATTCTTCAGATATTTTTATGTTGTTGTCCAACATTTCAAAGTTTTCTCAAACACCTTTAAGCATTCTAGTAGGAAAAGTTAGGAAAATCTAGTCACATTGCTGACATCCATGATAAAATATTTGGGTGTTCTTTCTGGGTATATCATAGATTATAGCTGCTTTTTGCTTGAAACCTGAAATGCTACTGCTGTAAACTTTGAAAAGTTCAAAGCTGATAAATATGAACACAATAAACAAATGAAAACAATGAATTAAAGTATCTTGCCTACAAAATCTTGGGGTTCAGATAGAAATTCAATTGCACAAGCTACATGAAAGAAAGCAAAAGGTAGGAATAAAATGCAAAACATTTTTGAGAAGAATTTGATGGTCCCTTTTTTAGCCTGGTTTGCATATATCCAAAGAAAAAAACAAATTTACTGCATTCCATGCTCCTATGAATATCTTGGCCTAATACATATTTCTGGAACAACAATCACCTGCTATTTTCATAAACTTCTAACACCAAAGGATTGATCCTTGAACATTTACTGGAAAATTTGGATTTTGTTAAGCTTATTTTTAACTCCAGTTTAAATTGCCAGCATCTAGAAATATTAATATGTTTGGAATTATATTTGTCATAAAAATAGATGGATTAATTTCATTTCTCTGGATGCTGGCATAGTTTGTTTTCATGGATTCATGTGTGCATTCACTGCTCTTTTATATTTCAAATATATAATAATATCAACTACAGATAAAACTAGCATAATAGGAAACAAACCTGAAATAGGACGCAGGTTTTCCTTTCTATTCTTTATTGCTATAAATCATTGAGCAACTGACATTTCAAAATTGTAGTCTGAGTAATGGTTGGGAGCACGTAAACCCCAAGTTTGTACAACTGCAGCCAATTTCAAGTCATGGCATTATTTAATATTCCAATTTTCTTGTAAATTTTATTTTCAATTTTCATTTTATATTGCTCTTATAATTTATCCCTAGAGAGGTAACCAAGACAAGTTTATAAATATTAGTAGACATGTATGGGGGAAAAAGGCCTCGTAAATCAACAAAGGTCATAAGAAGGAGTTCTGGAACAAATTATAATACAATTAATTGAAATTATCATTAGATCTAAATAGACTGCATTGGGTCAGATTCCAAAACTGATACAAATTACTAGATCAATGACTTCTATCTCTGTATTCTAGATGTGTAATGGATTGTTTCTGTATCTTATATAGATGCATTCTTTCCAGAAGCATATTATATTTTTAATTTAAAAAATATCATTTTTAATCCTAAAATTTTGGAAGGCTCTCTTTTTTTCTATATTTGTTAAAAGGATTTAAAGCAGATAAAAATGCCTATCAAATAAACAGTCAATCCTATTCTAGATAACTCAAGAAAACACTTCAAATTAGAATAGCTAGGAATAAATCTGTGTCAATTCTAAAGGAAATAAGAGTCTTACTGTTCTACTGAAGCTGAAATACTTTGGTCACCTAATGAGGAGATAGGACTGGAAAAGATCATGCTGTGGGAAAGATTGAGGGCAAACAGAGAAGGGGACAGCTGAGGATTATATAGTTAAATAGTATTATCAAGGCAATGAACATGAATTTGGTCAAACTGTGGGAGACAGTGGGACCTGGTGTGCTATAGTCCAGGGAGTCACAAAGAATCGGACATGACTTAGCAACTGAACAACAACAATAAAGATAAATCTGTAGACAGACCTATCCAGTTATACTTAAGATTTTGAAATATCCCATATATTGTAGGCTTCAAACAGATAACATTCATAACCATAATGATTCACCCTCTAGTAACCTCCATATTGGCAATTTGTGATGCATTAGGTATTTATGTACCTTGACTGGAAGATAGTCTGGAAATTGCAACTAAAGAAGAAATGTTCTGCTAAAATGTTTTGTCTAGGTAGAATCATGTTATATTTTATGAAGCGATATGCCAGCAACCTATTTACTGCAGAATGCCATCATGTCAGGAAATAACATTACAGCCTTAAATAATTTTAAAACCTTACTGATTAAAAAAATGAAACTGTTTTATATGTTCTGTCTATAGGATTACATTATGCACGTTTGAAAGAAGGAGCTATCTCTGTAGTGACATCCTATGTTTGGTTCCTGAAGCAGATAAAGCAGATGTCAACATTCAATATCTCTGAATGCCAGTGCTATCATGGGATCCATTCTCTGGGTAAAAGAGTAACTTAGAATTTAAACATAATAAAAATATTTTGCATTGTGTCAGTATTATATCAGTAGGAGAATTCCTTTCTGCATATTTTATCATCTGTTTAGATTATGTCGGTTCTTCCATTTCTGTCTTAGGCACAAAAGCAGCTGGGTGACCTTGAACTAGTCACTTTTTCTGAGCCCTAGGAAGAAGGCAAGAACAAATCACTTCCAGAAACACTGCCAAGAACAGTGGAAGGACTTCTTGAGGTAGTCCACCTGGAATCCACATGTCTTATACAGTAGTTGACTCAAAGGCCACAATTAGCCAACTTGAGAAAACATATTATTCTGTACTTTACTGGGTACTTTGGTTCGTTTAATTAGAACACCAAGCTCCATTGTTTATTTGGTGGTTAAAGATGTGGCTTCTAATGATTGCTACTATTGGGGCTTTTTTTTTTAATGTATTGACAAAGGAGAATATTTGTAGCTTGAAATGAGGAGTTCTTTGTGTTCTCTGAGCTTGGTTGTTTTCTTGAAGATGTTTTGTTACGCAAATTAGGTAATAACATCAGTGCTGATAATATTACCTAGTTTGAATAATGAAATGTTTGTAAGGAAACCACCAAGTTTAGAGAGCAGCAATGAGTCCTTTTTAAAAAATTCTCCTTACTTACTTCAGATAATTCCTTTTCCTCTACTTAAGCCTTCTGGAAAGAAATCAGCAAGACCTTCTCAAATCATCAGGGTAAATATATTTGATTGTCTGTGATTCAAACTGTTCTACAGTTTAATTCATTTACATCTCTATAGTTTAATCCATATACATATGAATCATTTGTGAACTTAATTAGCTTAAGGGGAAACTTTAATGTTTTCCTCCTTCTGTTCAGGGTATGGTTATTATACCTGCATGCACACACACATTTTTAAACACAAGTTTTGAAAAATTGAAGTGCTTATTTTATTTATTTATTTATTTGTCAATTGCTTATAAGATAATAGGTATAAGTAAAATATAGTTATAAATACATATAAGAAAAATAAAATATAAAAGAAACAATAGGACAGGGACGGTAGGCATGTTGGTTGCTAGTTAGGAGAGTCTGTCTTCTCTAGACTGGGCTTAAAAACAAAAATCTTCCCTGTTTTGCCAAATGGCTCTCGTACCAACCATTTGCAGGGTTTCAAAAGCTACTTGTAGGGTTTGTTTCATGTAAGTTAATATAAATGCACCTGCTGATGGCATTGAAGCACATAATTTTTCCATCTTATAATTGTAAATTATAAATGAAGTAGGCTTTTTTCAGTACAATCTTCATTTCTGATTGCAAAATGAGATTTTGCAAGTGGATCTGTTTCTTATCTGCATCTAGGACACAAATAACTCAGATTCATTGCGCAGGAGGAATCCTCAGAGATTTTTTTTTAAACAAATTTTATTGATTATACAACTAAAATAAGAAACAAGCACATACACAACACAAAAAAAGGAGAAGAAAAAAAAGAAAGAAAGAAAATGAATAAAAGCAAACAATTCCATTATCAACAGTCTGTGGTTCCTTATTTGTTATCATTATTGGTGTCATATTTTCAAATACATCTTATTGCGAATATGTAATTACTACCACTTTTTCAATTCAACAATGTTTACTAATATATTTTCTATTTTTGATCTATCCAGTCATACCAGCGTTCCCAGCTCTTATAATATTCTGATGATTCTTTATCCTTGAGTGCTAATGTTAATTTATTTATTTATTTATTTATTCTAGGTTTTATATACCGCCCTTCTCCCGAAGGACTCAGGGCGGTGAACAGCCAACTAAAATACATGTATACAAATATAAATAGTTAAAAAAGAATTAAACCCTAGGCTGTCCCTATAAAAATCTAAAAACCCCAATTAAAATAAATTAAAACTTTGTACACCCATCCCAACCAATCCAAAAACCCCATTTAAAATCCCATTTAAGTCAGCTCAGGCCGGCCTGCTCGAAGAGCCAGGTCTTCAGGTCACGTCTGAAGGCCCTCAGGTCACTAGTCGTTCGTAATCCAGGGGGCATCCCATTCCAAAGGGCGGGTGCCCCCACAGAGAAGGCCCTATTCCTCGGGGTCACCAGACGACACATAGAAGGCGTCGGGACCCGGAGGAGACCCTCTCTGTGGGAGCGCACCGGTCGGTGGGAGACTACTGGCAGAATGCGGTCTTGTAAGTATCCTGGTCCGATGCCATGGAGCGCTTTAAAGACCAAAACCAGTACTTTAAAGCGAACCCAGAAGGCCACTGGCAACCAATGCAGCTCGCGCAGAAGGGGCGTCACGTGGGAGTATCTCGACGCCCCCATAACCACCCGCGCGGCTGCATTCTGTACCAGTTGAAGCCTCCGA
This sequence comes from Bungarus multicinctus, assembly GCA_023653725.1. Taxonomy (NCBI): domain Eukaryota; kingdom Metazoa; phylum Chordata; class Lepidosauria; order Squamata; family Elapidae; genus Bungarus; species Bungarus multicinctus. Next base: position 88,394,014 of record CM042840.1, on the reverse strand, counting down.
GTGCTCCCCGCAGGGAGCCCCATGTAGAGGGCATTACAGTAGTCCAGACGGGAGGTGACCAGGGCATGAGTGACTGTGCGTAAGGCGTCCCGATCAAGAAAGGGCCGCATCTGGCGTATCAGGCGAACCTGATAAAAAGCCCCCCTGGAGACGGCTGTAATATGATCTTCCAAAGACAGCCGTACATCCAGGAGGACACCAAGATTGCGGGCCCCTTCTGTGGGGGTCAAGATCTCATCCCCAATAGCCAGCGATGGAGTCAGCTGACTATATCGGGCCGCCGGAAACCACAGCCACTCGGTCTTGGAAGGGTTGAGTCGAAGCCTGTTTTCGCCCATCCAGTTCCGCACAGCCTCCAGGCAACGGGCCATAACCTCCACAGCATCGTTGGGGTGGTTTGGGGTGGAGATGTATAGCTGAGTGTCATCAGCATACAGATGGCATCTCACCCCAAAACCACGGATGATCTCTCCCAGCGGCTTCACATAGATGTTGAACAGAAGAGGGGAGAGGACCGACCCCTGAGGCACCCCACACATGAGGGGCCTAGGGGTGGACCTCTCCCCCCCCGTCAACACCAATTGCGAGCGGTCCGAGAGGAAGGACGAGAACCACCGCAAAACGGTGCCCCCAATTCCCAACCCCTCCAACCGCCGCAATAGGATACTATGGTCGATAGTATCAAAAGCCGCCGACAGATCTAAGAGGACCAGGACAGAGGAATAACCTCTGTCACGGGCCCTCCAGAGATCATCTACCAACGCGACCAATGCTGTTTCAGTACTGTGCCCGGGCCTGAAGCCCGATTGGAACGGATCTAAATAGAATGCTTCCTCCAGATACTGAGGGAGCTGACGCGCCACCACACTCTCAACAACCTTCGCCACAAAGGGAAGGTTGGAGACAGGACGATAGTTATTCAAAAGAGCCGGGTCCAGGGAAGGCTTCTTGAGGAGGGGCCGCACCACCGCCGTTTTCAGGGCGGTCGGAAGCGCCCCCTCCGTCAACGAAGCGTTGACAATCCCCTGGAGCCAGCCTCGTGTCACCTCTCTGGAGGTAGAAACCAACCAGGAAGGGCACGGGTCCAATAAACATGTGGTGGCATTCAGCCTCCCCAGAAGTCTGTCCACACCCTCGGCGGTCACAGGATCGAACTCTTCCCAGATAACCGTCTCAAGACCTGCCCCGGACACCTCCCCCGGGACCACCCAACTGGAGTCCAGCCCATCCCGAATCTGGGCGATTTTATCATGCAGAAATCGGGAAAACTCTTCTGCTTTACCCTGCAAGAGGTCCTCCCACGCTCTCGGCTCAAGCAGGGAGCGGGTCACTCTAAACAGGGCAGCAGGCCGATTTTCTGCAGACGCAATAAGGGCGGAGAAGTGTGAACGCCTCGCCGCCCTTATCGCCACTAGGTAGGTCCTAATATAGGACCTCACCTGTGTCCGATCAGACTCAGCACGACTGGCCCTCCAGATACCCTCCAGACGTCTTTTCCGGCATTTCATCCCCCTCAGCTCCCCCGTAAACCACGGAGCCAGGTGGGATCTATGCCGAGTCAGAGGTCGCAAAGGCACAACTCGGTCCAGAGCCTCCGCGGCCAACCTATCCCAGGTGGCCACCAAGTCTGTGGCCGAGTTATGAGCCAGAGTTTCAGGAAATGGCCCAAGCTCCATCTGGAACCGTTCCGGATCCATCAGGCGCCTGGGGCGGAACCATCTCCTCGGCTCCACCTCCCTGCGATGGGGGGTGGCGGCACCGAAGTCCAGTCTAAGAAGAGAATGATCGGACCATGACAAGGGTTTTATGACTAGATCTCCAACACGATCATTCAACCACTGACCAGAGGCGAAAATCAGGTCCAGTGTGTGTCCCCCCGTGTGAGTGGGGTCAGAAACTAATTGGGTCAGATCCATGGCCGTCATGGAAGCCAGGAACTCCCGGGCCACCCCAGAGGTTTCCCCGAGCGAAGGCAGGTTGAAATCACCCATGACTAAAAGCCTGGGGGTTTCAACCGCCAGCCCGGCTATCACCTCGAGGAGCCCGGGCAGGGCCGATGACACGTGGCAGGGAGCCAGGTACGTTATCAACAGGCCCATCTGAACCCCCCGACCCCACTTCACAAAGAGAGACTCACAACCAGCCGTCTGAGGAACAGTGGCCTCCCTAGGACAAAGGACTTCTCTAATAATCGCCGCCACCCCACCACCCCTTCCCTGAGATCTCGGTCGATGGAATGCTTGGAAACCTGGTGGGCAAATCTCTACCAGAGGGACACCGCCCTCTGGGCCCAACCAGGTTTCGGTAACCCCTGCCAGGTCCGCACCCTCCTCCTGAATGAGATCGCAAATCAGGGGGGCCTTGTTAACGACGGACCTGGCATTACATAACATCAGCCAGGTACTCAGGGCCTGAGACTCTGCACAACCAGGCCTGCCAGACGGGTCGGGAGGGTCGGAGCGCGCCACCGCTTGGAGACAGCGGGCACGCGATCCCCTAACTTGATATGGCCCTCTACCCCCGTCATATCTGCCCCTCCCACTTATGGTGCCAATGAAACCCACCCCCTGTGTTTGCCCCCACGACTCATGACCCTCTGGGTTCCCCCAGACGTGCACTCCAGCCTGGCTGACTCCAAATCCCCCCGGGCTATCCCCCAAACCCGGACCGGGTACCCTCCCTAACCCCAATAAATTTCCATCCCCCAACCCTCTCTTCGTCGCCTTCCCTAACCTCGATAAAACCCCGAATAAAAATCTAAAAAGTTTAAAACCCCCTCTAAAAATCCTTTTTTGATGGCCATGCCACCTCTCCGGATCCCAGGAACCGTCCTTGAGGTAGGCCATCGATAGACCGGAGGGCCACTCCAGGGAGTGGGGGACCCTCCCGAGGGCCCGCAATTCCGCCGAGGAGTATGTTCTTCTAGCCCTCGCCGTCGTCGGATCAGGGACCACCACCGAGATCACCGGCGTCCTTCGAGCCAGCCAATCCTGTTGTTGCCCCTGCCAATTACATCCCTCAATGGATGGGGGCCAAGGGGGGGGGCCAGGTCCACGTCCGTCGTCACTACCGCCGCGGCCTCCGTAAAATCGCCGCTGCCACCGTCCCAAAAGATCACCCGGGCGGCCTCCCGGCGGCTCCTTCGACGCCCCCTCAATACATGGGGGTCGAGGGGGGGGGCTGGCTCCATGCCCGGCCTCCCGGCCACCGCGGCTTCCACGCCTGGCTTCTCGGCCGCCGCAGCCGCCACAGCTTCCGCGGCCTCCACCGAATCTCCGCCGCTGCCGCCCCAAAAAGTCACCCGGGCGGCCTTCCGGCGGCTCCTCCGGCGGCTCTTCCGACACCCCAGCCAAGGCGAGACCCCTCGCTACCCCCTCAGCACCTGGGGGTCGAGGGGGGGGGCAGGCTCCATGCCCAGCCTCTCGGCCACCGTGGCCCCCACGCCTGGCGTCTCGGCCGCCGCGGCCTCCATTGAATCGCTGCCGCCGCCGCCGCCGCCGCCGCCCCGAAAAATCACCCAGGCGGCCTCCCGGCGGCTCTTCCGGCGGCTCTTCCGTACCTGGGGGGCGAGGGGGGAGGCGGGCTCCATGCCCAGCCTCTCGACCACCGCGGCCCCCACACCTAACCTCTCGGCCGCCGCGGCCTCCATTGGATCGCTGCCGCCGCCGCCGCCGCCGCCGCCCCGAAGAGTCACCCGGGCGGCTTCCCGGCGGCTCTTCTGGAGGCTCTTCTGCAGCTGGGGGACGAGGGGGGAGGCGGGCTCCATGCCCAGCCTCTCGACCGTCGCGGCCCCCACGCCTGGCCTTTCGGCCGCCGCGGCTGAAACGCTGCCGCCGCCGCCGCCGCCGCCGCCGCCGCCCCAAAGAGTCACCCGGGCGGCCTCCCGGCGGCTCTAGCGGCTCTTCTAACGCCCCAAACGGGGCGAAACCCCTCGGAGCCCCCTCAGCATATGGGGGTCGAGGGGGGAGGCCGGCTTAACCGGCCAAAGCAGGCGCTCGGCGGAGCTCCCCTCGGACGGAGCTGCCGGTCGCCATCTTGAAAAAAGAAATGATGGCAATTATATCCTTGGGTGTGGCAAGACCCAATTTATCCATCTCTGCACAGGCTGCTATTTTCTGAATGATCATTTCCTCTGTTGGAATATCGGCTTGTTTCCAACACTATGCAAAGATTAATCTAGCTGCAGTAAGAATATGTAATATTATATATTTGGCTTTTTTAGAAAATTGTCTGTTAAAAATTCCTAATAGAAAGAATTCTGGTTTTAATTCAATTTGCTCCGTTGTTATTTCCTCTAACTATTTTTTAATTCTATGCCAATATCTTTGGGCTTCAGTGCAGGACCATCACATGTGAAAGAATGTTCCATGTTTCTTTTTACATTTCCAGCACTTTGGATCCATGTTAGGAGACATCTTTGCTATTCTCGAAGGAGAGAGATGCCATCTATGAAACATTTTATAGGCATTTTCTTTATATGTTGCTGATTTTGTGATTTTATTATTCCCAATCCAGACCTTTTCCTATTCTAATAATGTAATGCTATGTCCTATATTTCTACTCCAAGCTATCATGTTACTTTTGACTATTTCTTCTTCTAATTTCTTCTATCTCTAATAGATACTTATAAAATTTGGTTATTTTTTTATCTGAAAATAGAATTTTATCTAGTTGTTGTAACTTACTGTAAATTCCAAAGTTTTTCTTATCTTGTCTGTATCTATTTTGAATTTGCAGGTAAGCCCACCAGTCTACTCTTAGCCCTTGTTCTTGGAGCTCTTGCCATGGTTTTAAAGTTCCTTGTGCATCTAGAAGGTCCTTGTATTTTATCATCTTATTAAGATCCAAATTATTTGGATGTATTATCGCCTCCATCATTGAGATCCAAATTGGGATTTTTAGATAATGTTTTTTTCTTATTTTATTCCAATTACCCAATAAAGAGTCTCTAATTATATGTCTGTGAAATAATTCTGTTTAGTTTTTCTGATATCCCATAAAAATGCATGCCACCCCCTCTGTAAATCATGGCCTTCTAGAGATAAGATTCTTTTATTCGACAGGTTTACCCACTTTTTCAGCCAAAGTAAGGGGGCTGTGCTATGATATATTTCCCAATTTGGGAGTGCCATACCCCCCTGCTCTTCATATCTTGCATCGCCTTTAATTTTATCCTCGGCTTTTTCTCTTGCCAAATAAATTTAGTGGTTATCCTATTAAGTTCCAGAAAATATTTTTTATGTATTTTTATTGGTATTGTTTGGAATAAATAAATAAATTTAGGAAGCATATTCATTTTAATAGTAGCAATCCTCCCTAGTAGGGAGATTTGCAGTTTGTCCCATATCTCTAAGTCTTTTTTTACTTGTAACAATTTATTATAGTTATTTTTAATTAGAGTTTTACAATGGGCTGTCAGCCAAATTCCTAAGTATTTAATTTTTTTTACCACTTGTAGTCCCATTGTCTTTTCCAATTTTAATTTCTGTTTTTCTGTTAAATTTTTAGTTATTAATTTTGTCTTTTCCCTATTAATTTTAAGTCCTGCAATTTTCCCAAATTGCTCTAACTCTTTCAATAATTCTTGGCCTGTTTCAATTGGTTCCTCTATAAAAAAGACCATATTGTCCGCGAATGACTGCAGTTTGTATTCTTCTTTCTTAATTTTTAACCCCTTTATTCCTGGGTTTTGTCTAATTCGTGTAAGCAATGTTTCCAAAGATAATATGAAGAGCAGAGGAAATAATGGACACCCTTGCCTAACTCCTTTCTCTATTTTTATTGAGCATGTATATTCTCTGTTAATTATAATATTTGCCTTTTGTGAGTCATAAATTGTAGTCATAATGTTTTCAAATTTAGTGCCTAAATTCATATTGTAGATTTATTGAATTAGGAATTGCCAATTTAAATTATCAAAGGCCTTCTGTGTATCCAAGAAAACAAGGGCTATTTGTTTTTCCGGATGGGCTTCATAGTACTCCAAAACATTTAACACTATTTTTAAATTGTTCCTAATTTGTCTATTAGGAAGGAATCTATTTTGATCTTTATGTATATATTCATTCAGTATTTTTTTTAGTGTATTTGCTATAATTGTAGTAAATATTTTGTAGTCAGTATTTAAGAGAGAAATTGATCTATAATTTTGTGTAAATCTTGAATCTGAGTCTTCTTTCGGGATCAACGAAATTAGTGTCTCCTTCCATGAATCCAGCATTCTAGCTGCCAGTAGGACCTCACTGTATACTTCCACAAGAGGCCCTATTTGCTCTCCTATTTTCTTATAAAGCTCCCCTGGGATCCCATCAAGTCCTGGAGTTGTTCTTTTGATTTTCTATTGCTGTTTTTAGCTCGGACCATGTAATATCTCTAATTAACATTTCTTTCATCTTCCCCCCAATTATTTTACCTTTTGTTAGACCTAAATAGTTTCTTATCATATCTTCATTTACCTCCTTCTTTTTATAGAATTTACATGCAATTTCTTTTTTCTGTTCTATTCCCTGCTGGACATCCCCATTTTCGTCTATTAATTGGTAAATCAATCTTTTCTGTTTTTCTTTTTTGAGTCTATAGGACAACCATCTTCCTGGTTTATTAGCCTGTTCAAAAAATATTTGTCTAGCTATATTCAACTTTGTAACCATTCCTTCCTGTTCAATTAAACTTAATTTATGTTTAGTTATTATCATCTGATTTTGCAGTTTGGAGTCTTTTGGAGTCTTTTGTAATTGAATTTCTAATTCTTTCTTTTTTAAATCAAATTTTAACAAACAGATAAAACATCTTATTTGAGTACAGCATGATTCCAGATTATCACATTTCCATATAGACACACTTTCATATATATATTCATCTCATATATTCAACTTCATATTTTAACATTTTTGCCAATTTCTCACCATTTCTCCTTTGACTTCTCTTAATTTTCTTTTATAGTAATATCAATCTAAATTTCTAAATCTTTTTATTCATTATCCTTATACTTTCATCTGTCGTTGTTTACAATTTTATATATTCTCTTCCAACATTCTTAAAAAAAAAACAAGGTTCCCCCTATAATTGCCAATCGGAGTACAACACCTTTAAATCTTGTATTTATAATCTTCTCAAACATTAAGTTTATACATTTAAATTTCTAATATCTATTTTATATCTTATAAATCTCATCCTTCAGACTCTGGTTGGTACTTCTCCTTACAAATATATAAAAAAAAAAGATTCTACCCAACTAACAAAAACTTTGTGTATATATATATATATACATATATGTGGGTAAAATAGTTATTCAAATTCATTCTCATGCTGGTATAAACCTTATAAATCTTTCACAACAACCATCTTTGGAAACAGGTAAAATATTTTTCTCCTTTCTTTATTCTTATATTAATTATTAATAAATATATCATTGATTAATTATATAGTTTTATCTAATAGGCAAGGTAATTATTCAAACTCATTCTAATAGTTAAATCTTTTACCCTTTCTTTTGAATATTCTATCAATCTTTAAAAATAATTATTCAAATTCATTCTAAATAGCTGGTATAAATCTTTCCTTTTTCTTTTCCATATTTTATCAATCTACAAAAATAATTACCCTGTTTTCCTCTCTTTTTTAAATAAACATACCTACATAATAATATAATTTTATCTCCTAAATTACTTACATATTTCATTTCTAACACATTATAATATTCCACTGTTACAACCCTATCTTTAGTACCCTTGCAGAGTTGATTTAACCAATGTCTCTGTGCTCCCTAACTGAGCATATACCTTTAATCCTAGTACGTTTCCCTTTTTTCTTTATCTCCAGCTTTTGTTCCTCATGATTTCTTTCCCTTTCTATCTTCCCCCCTTTTTCTTATCCCTTTTTTTTGTAATCTTCTCTCTCTCTTTCCCCCTTCTGTGGTTTATTTTTCTGCTTTTCCTTGCTATTTTTTCTTTTGCAAAATATTTTTCTTTTTGGCTGTTGCCTTTAATCTAAAACTTTTACCTCTTTTCCCCCTTTTTCACCTTTTTCCCACACTTTGCTTTATTTCAGTAAAGATGGCTTCTTCTTTGTCCCGCCCTTCTTCTTCCTCTTGAAGCTTTTTTTCATAGTCCAGGATCTCCATTTCAAGAAATTCAAACATGAAGCCAAAAGATCTTCCTTCTTTTTCTGCCTCTTCTTTCTCATTTTTAAGATACATTTTCACTTGCTCCAGGAGTGATGCCATTTAAACAACCACCCAAGTAACTTTAAGTAACAAAAGAAAAAAGAAATCAATCTCTTCTTCCCCAGGCTGTTCCTTCTTGTTTTTTCTTTCTTTTCCGTTGGTTACTATATCTTTTAATAAAATTTCAATTACAATATATCCTTGGGAATCTTTTCAAAGTTCGCAATTAGTTCCCTTTTTTTTTCCCAGGTGAAACTCCATTTTTTTATTACAAATTCCACCCTTTTATCTCCTCTTCTCCTTTTTTAGGATTTTCAGATGACCAAAAAGACAAAATAAAAAATGAAAATAAATAAATAAATCTTTTTTCTTCTCCCTTTGACACTTAAATTTCAGCTTAAAATAGCCTATTAGTGTCAAAGTAATTTAGTATAAACTTCTTTTCATCAATAATATAAAAATAGGAAAAGGGATTTTTAACCTCCTTTTCTCTCTTCTTCACCACCTATTACGATTTTCTTTTAGAGGTATCCCTCTAAATATTTTTAGCTTCAGGGTACCTTGTTTGGATGTTTTTTATGTTTAGCCCAGTCTGTCCTGCTCTCTTCCTTGTCTTCCTCCTGCACATTCTTATCCCGTCCGATTCTTCTTTGTGGCGGCCATTTCTGACCGCCACTGGCCGCCTTCAGGAAAGGGAGTTTGACTAGCCAAGGAGGAGAGATGCGGCTCCCCTCAACTTGGCTGGCAGTCTCCCCCATTTTCACCAGCTCTACGGAGTGGCTTCAGCCCCAAATCCAAGGGATCAGGGCGCTCCAGCGGCAAGCACGGACTGAAACCATTCACAGTCATGGATTTCGGTCCATCACCGAAGAAACCGGAACCAGAACTCGAATTTCTAATTCTTTAATTCTTTGTTTTAATTTGTTTTGTTGAGCATATTTTTCTTTATTTCTCCTAGCAGTGTATAATATCGTTGTGCCCCTTATTATTGCCTTCATTGTATCCCAAATATTCTGTTTCGTAGTTACTTCATTATTATTATTTTTTTAAAAAAAATCTAATTCCTCCTTAAGTCTATTCATAAATTCTTTCTCTTTAATTAGCTGTGTATTTAGAGTCCACCTTTTCCTTGACTTTTTCCTACCTTTCCATGCTATCTGAATCGGATTATGATCTGCCCATTTGTTAGATAAAATTTCGATCTCTTTTAGCTCAACTGCTAGCTCACCATTCATCCAGACCATATCAGTTTGTGTCCATGACTGATGTGGATTGGAATAAAATGTAAATTGCTTTTTCTCCAATTTAATTTCCTCCACATATCTATCAAATTTAATTCAATCATCATTTCCCCACATGATTTCAGTAATTATCTCTTTTTCCTCTTTTTCTCCCCACTACTGTGATCTTTCTGGTGGTCCGCAATGGCATTAAAGTCCTCCAGGATACAAATATTCCTTTTTTCTAGTTCCACTATTTTTTCATGTAATTGTTTAAAAAATTATTTTTGATTATCTTTAGGAGCATAAATTACTACTAGTAAAATTGGAATTAATTTAATCCAAATTTGTAACACCAGAATTCTTCCATTAGAATCTGTCCAAATTAACTCTGCTTTCATATCTTCTTTCACGTATACTGCTATCCTTTTCTTTTTCCCAAAGTCTGCTGGAGACGTATACAAATTCCCTAGCTTGGGCATTCTAGATATTTTTCATCTTCCATCCTTATATGAATTTCTTGTAAACATATTATATCTGCATTTTGTTTAATTAGCTTAGCATTCTTTTCCTTTTTATCCTAGAGTTCAGACCATTTATATTAATTGATAATATTTTCTTTTCCTCGTCCATTACCTAATTAACTCTTGCTTTTTGTCTTGTAGTTACTCCTGTCTCTCTTTGTAGCTGATTTTGTGTTTTCAGTTCTTCTCTCTCTTTTTTCCTATCTCTATTCTTTTGGTAATCTTGATCGTCTTGTGAGTTTGATTCTGATTCATCCTTGCTACTTGATTCTTCCAGACCTACCAATCGTTCATAGAATTTTTGAGCTTTTTCCACAGAATCTACTCTGACTTTTCTTTCTTCCTATGAAATTAACATCCCCTCTGGGATTAACCATCTGAATATAATGCCTTTTCGGTTTAATTGATTCGCCAAAAATTTATAGTCTCTCCTTTGCGCTCTCACTCTTCTTGGGATTTGTTTAAGCAACCAGAAACTTCTTTTCCTTTATATATAATTGTCTCTTCTCTAGATATTTTATATATAACATCCCAAACCTTTCTTCTGGCAAATCTTACATGGACCTCTTTTGGATATTTATGGCGTCTTGCATAGTTTGTGCTTGCTCTGTAAACTTCGTCCAGCTCTTTCAAGATATCATCCTTATCTTTTTCCAACAGTTCTGCTAGTATTCCTGCTATTACTTGTTTCAAATCCTTTTCTTTAGGTTCCAATATGTTCTGGAATCTTAAATATGCTGAAGCCTTATTCATTTCTAGGTAGACCAGGGAATCATTCATTTCTTTGCTCACATTTCTTAATTGTTCACCGACCATTTCCAGCTTCTTCTCAGTTTGTTCAGTCCTCTTCTCAACCTCCTTTATTGTTGATTCATTTCTGCTCTAGTGCTTGCTATAATATTCTAATTTTTTGATCCAGCTTTGAGATATCTAATTTCATTTCTGCTTTTAAGTTCCCCATCTCTGCTTTTAATTCATTTGTATCAGCTCTTGTCTCAGTATGGTTTTTTGTCATTATTTCCTGAAGTTTCGACATAGATTCTTGTAAGGTAAGAAGAGCCGATTGAATATTAGCATTCGTGATGGTAGGTTGTTTCTGTCCAGATAGTGTTTCCTCAATTGTCTTTTGTGCCATCACTGAGGGTGATGCCGCCGCAGTTGTTTAAATTGAGGTAATCTTCTTCCCAGATTTAAGCGTTGTATTAGCTGTAGAAGTCATCTCTTGTAAAATTTGTTTCTGTTTTTGTATTATATTAAATATGTTATCCCAAATTAGCATTTGTGATTGAAAAGTCACTATCCAATAGTAGTAGCCATTACTCTAGTTAATTTAGTAAGTTAATAAATTAATCACTTCTATCAATATAAATATTCCCCAACACAGTTTTTAACTTAATTTCTAAATCAAATACCTGGATTTATACTTCTTAATATTATCTCAGATTTCTCTGTTAAGTTTAAAGTATTACTGAACTGTATATCTATAAATGCTATGAAATTCTCAATATTATAAAATAGTATTTCAAATGTTTACAAATCTAATTGAAGGTATATTAATCTTACTATACAACAATTGGTTATTTAATCTATAATAATCACAATTAATCACAATTAATTATTTAGTCTACCATAATTAATGCCTATAATCAAATACTAACACTTAAATAGTTAATTAATTATGACCTCTTTCTTTCTTTTTCTATGTATTAAAATCAGATGTAAATTTCAATATTTATTAATATATCAATTAAATTGTATATAAATCCCATTTACCACATTCAAAAATCAGTTGAGTTGGTGTCAGGGAATAATTACAATCAGTAGGAGTTATGAGCACAAAGTCTCTTAGTATAGCTGTTCAGTTCTTCCTCTCCAAATTAGAAAGTTCCTTCACCAAACACACCGGAAGTTGCTTGGTTTTACAGTCTCACTGTACTTTCCGTTATCACCGTTCCACCTTTCGTTTAAGAGTCCTATAAGTCAATTTTTAAATTTCATATAATCTCTTTGTTTGGTAAATCTCCTCCACTTATTACGGCTCAAAGTCAATAGTCCAAAAAAAAAAGTCAATTAGGCTTCGTCGGCGGAATCTTTAAAGTTACACTGAGGCTATTTGTTTCCTCCCTTCCGATCTCTCTCTAGTCTCAAATTCGTCCTTCCAATCTTCCCAAAATCCACAAATCAAATCACTCCCACTTCCCAGATAATGAGGTCATTATTCTTCTCCCCCCCCCCCCCCCCAATTATTGTCAGTCACTCAGGTCTCTCAGCTTTTCTTATCTTCTCTATCCGATTGCTCGCATTCTTACCTTCTTCTGTCTCACAAGCCCTTTCACTTTCACCGCCACTCATATCTGCTTTGGCTGCTGTTTTCGGGCTTCGCTCCAACTAATTTTCTCCAATGCTCGACACTCAATCAAAATCGCAAATTCCTTCACTCACACTTCTTGTTCACCACAGCCTGTCACTCACTCGCTTCCTCTTGTTTGTAACGATCCGGACTTCAGGACCGCCATTACTGGCGGTCTCTTGATGTCAGTCTCTACAGGATCTCTCTGCGTTGTGATGAGGATCGCCTTCTCCGCACCGCAACTCTAGTCTCCCCACACCGGCACGTTTCTCTACAGGTTATGTGCACCCCTACGGGTCGCTCCAACAGCAAGAAAAGGTAACTTGAAACCCAGAGTGAGCTTCAGCACCTCCACTTGTCCGTACCTCGTCACCAGAAGCTCCCAGAGATTTTTAAGGCAGATGAATGGCATAATTCAGTAGCTTTCCTGAAACTGGGGAATATGTAATCTACAAATTTACCTAAATTGAATCAGCTGAATGAAGCTGAGGAAGACTCTTTATCTATACTTTAAGGTGCTAACACATCTAACCTAGTATGAGCTATCTAGTTCAAAGGGTACATTTAGCCCCATATGGAGATTTACGAAGTCTATCAAAACTTGCATTGGAATTATAATCACAATAGCAATAGAATTATATACCATTTCATAGAGGTTGATAGCTCTATGAGTTTTCCCAGCAATTTTCAGAGACAGCATGTTGCCCTTAATAATCTGGATCCTCGTTTACCAACCGGATCCATCCTGGAAGGATGGAAGGCCTTAAATCAGTCAAGACTGAAATCCTGGCTGTGAGCAGAGTTAGCTTGCAGTCAGTGGTGGAATTCAAATTTTTTTACTACTGGTTCTGTGGGTGTGGCTTGGTGGACATAGCAGGGGAAGATACTGTAAAATCTCCAGTCAGAGGTGGTATTGGCCGGTTCTCCGAACTACTCAAAATTTCCACTACTGGTTCTCCAGAACTGGTCAGAACCTGCTGAATACCACCTCTGCTTGCAGTACTGCATTCTAATCACAGCGCCATCATGGCTCTCAATAATGTTAATGTAATGAAAATAGCAACATTCATGGAAATAATCGTATTAAATTCAGTCACTCTAAATTGCATATAAAATAAATAATAAATTAATTTCTGGCCTAATCCTCATTTTCCCTCTAAATAAAATCACCAAATATGGACTTTAAGCACCAAATATGGACTTTAAGCTGGAAAATGTTACACACTCTTCTTTTAGATCATAGAAGTGAAAACAGAGGTAAAGAAATGGCTGACAGAGAAGACCTAAGGAAGATTATGTATTTCACTCATTTTCTTTGGCTTTGGCCATATAAACTGAAGGACAGTACAGTTTTCTCATCTCCAAAATTCAGTATCTATCACCCATGAGCCATGGTGGCACAGGGGTTAGAATGCAGTATAGCTTGTTAATCTGTCAACTACCAGCAGTTTGATCCTGGTTCAATGTTGACTCAGACTTCCATCCTTCTGAAGATCCAGATTGTTGAGAGCAATATGCTGATTCTATAAACCATTTAGAGAGGGATGTAAAGCACTGTGAAGTGGTATATAAGTCTAATGCTATTGCTATATACAATTATACAGTTCCTTGTATAATTTTTAATAAGAGAAATTGCACACTATATAATCTTTTTTTTAGTATTGCAAAAATAACTCCTAGTTGTTCTAAGTCCAAGAATTGTTGCTAACCAAAGTATATATTAGCTATTAATTATTAATGTATATCAACCTGATAATTCCTTGAAAGTCAGTTCTCGGAAAGTGTCAAGTTTTTTTTAATATATTAAATAATTGTGAGTCTTCCATTTGCTTTCTTCAGGACTTACTTATGAGGTTTTGGATTATGCATAATCTGGCATAATCTTGCTTTTGTAGACCAAACAAAATTTAGTGTTTATTGATTTACTATTTAGTAAATGTAGAGTGATGCCATGCATATCTTAACTTCAAATCAATTCTATTATAGTTTTCTTTCCAGAAAATAGAGGAAATAGTTTACTTTTTGATGATTCAATAAAGATAGAAATAAACAGTTACGATCATTTTCTAATCACCATTGTTAATTAAAAACTAAGGGAGAAAAATTTCCAGAAAGGCAGAGCAACTCTCTTCTGTAACTTATTCACAGTTACAGAACTGTAATGAGTTCTGTTACAGAACTCATTACAGTTCTGTAATGAGGACTGTTACGAATGTAGCAAAATCTCTTTTATTTCCATGATTACAACTGCCTTAAATGGTTGGTTTTGGCATTAATTACTTACATTATTTATCTCCCATAATAATAACAAAACAAGAACATTTGCAACCCCCTTTTCCTCCACTAATGATTTTTTTTTTTTATCAAGCACTCCCACAAGGAATTAGAAATCCCTTGGATCATTCTACAATGACTGGCAGCAAGTAAACTGTAACTTCTCAGTCTTAGCTGGCCTTATGGCAAATGATGGGTGAGCTCCATATGAAAAGCTAGCCCTCTCCTGAATTAGCAAGAAACATCTGCAAATCATTGGCAAAAATCAGAAAAATACAAATTCACAACAGTTACACTCTCTCCCAAGCTGGATTTGATATTTCCTGTTTTTAAGGTTACCTTGGTATCTGACACATAGGCTGTTAAACAGCTGTCCCATATGATACTGATCAGACTGCTCTTTGATCAATTATCTTGTCATGATTAACCAATTTGGAGCTAATAGGGTAGAGCGGCATAATCCTTTTTTAAAACCAGCTATTTTCAAAGACAGTCTTTTCTTTGCTTTTAATGGAGAAACAAGACCAGAAACAAATAGTAACTTTTATGAAGTTGTTTATTGTAGGATTTCTATTATTGGGATGTTCTGATCAGCAGACATTCTTTTCTCTTGGACTAAATCTTATTAACATAATTATTAGCACTCAATTACTCTGCATTTGACTAAATTGCTAGTTAATAAATAAAAAAGCCATTTCATCTAATGGTGGCAGTCATATCTTGCTTCCTACCCTTTATTTTGTACATTATGTAATTTGTGTCTTATCAATCACCACCCTTGTGTTTGTTTATTTATTAAACAAACTTATATAGTTGTCCAGCTCACATAGTGAGACTTAATGGTAGGCAATGTTAAAAATTCACAATTTAATGCCTAGCCCTATGCCACCCATAGCAGCATATCTGTTGAATCATGTTTCATTCTAAAATAAATTTGTGGCTATGTTTGTGCCTGCATTCCAAAATGAGTCTCATATGTAAATTTATCACGCAAGAATTTCTCTTTCAAAAACTTTTAATATAAATTTGTGGACAGACCTACTGTATAAACTAAAAATTGATGACAAGTAGCAAAATTCAAAAAGCAACAATATCAATATAATTAAATTCAGCACACTAGAATGAAAGGCAACAAAAATTAAATATCAGGAAATAATAAACATATAACAGAAATAATAATACTTAAAATGACTATAGATTAACAACAATTTAGAAATTGTTGTTTCAAAATTTTATTTTGAATAAAATAATAGAAATCTCACTTTAAAGGGAGAGGGCATACATTATTTAGTAATGGCCATTATATATGAAAAATTGATGTTGTGGGAAATTATATCTCTTGTATCAAAGTCTGCTAAACTGAGGTTAACCTGGAACTAAATCAGCTTTTTCCAACTTGGCACCTTTGGTCTGGGATAATAGTATATTTAACATTATCATGCAGCAGCCATAGATGTCAGAAAATTTATTTCATTCAGAAAAAGTAGACAGCATTTTTTTTTAAAAAAAACCCTTTGTTAGTATTTTTATCAATAAAACAAGTAAACATTTTTCAAGCACTATAGATTTCATTTGGAATTCATTTAATTGCAACAGATCAATATTTTTTCCATTGAAATTTTTTCAAAGCTGTCCTTTTTTTAAAGCATTGTAATCAAATGTTATGCTATTTAGAAAATGTCAGTTTCATCTGATACTTTACCTACTTTCATGATATTGTTATACTAATTTGTTAGAACAGTGTTATATCAATTCTTTTAGAAGCTGAATATTCTCTATTACCCGTTTCATTACCTAAGTTTAAAAGAATTAATGTAGATAGTTAAAAAAGAGGGGGGAGAAGGTAGACAGGGAAATGAGAGGCTGAAGAAGCCAAGAAAATTTTCTGCCTGCCTGACTTTTGTTAACCTTGCTTAACATTTTACTCAGGAGACCATAGACAGGCATAAGCAATTTTGTCAAATTTGATTTGTCATTTTTCAAACATAAAGTTGGGATTTCCTGTATCACTTTGTATTTTTTGTTTTAAAAAAATCCATATTTCCATGTACATTTTTTCTATATAATCTAACCCTTAAACGCATCTCTTTGCAACCAAAAATACATTATTTCTTAAAATATGTACTTTTGTGTACATATTTTAATCTGAAATAATTTGAAAAATTGAATTTTGGTGCACAATTGTATTATAGCTCATGTAGGGAACTGAGATTATTTTAGTTATGTTCTCTCCTTTGATTTACATGTTTCAGCTCTGTCAAAACTTTTATTCCTAATGGCGTTTACTTTAAAACAAAATGATGAAATCATCTTTCCTACATCCAGAGACAACTTAGCTTTGTGGAAAAATACAAATTGGGCAGCAAAAAGTTATCAAGTTCAATCTCTTAAAACCTTGAAAAGAACTAGGATGGAGTGTCAAATTCACGGCGTCACGCTGGCGACACATGATGTATTGGGACTTTTCCTCCCTTCACTAAGCTGGGCGGGGCAGGGCCAGCACGTGATGCATCCAGCCTGTAGGTCAAGAGTTTGACACCGCTACTCTATATAAGATATGCAGGAGAATCCCAATCAATTTACTATAAGCAATTATAGTAAATTAGCAGTTGGGTTGAGTAAGATTGGCTAGTTTAATGATCTGATGGACTCAGTGTAAGCAGTTGTGAATGATATATACAAATTAAGAATACTATTTGTATACTTATCCCTATTCAGTGTAGTACCTTCCAGATTTGATGGACTGTAAATAAATAGTCATAATGCTTCAGCTTGGTCAGTTTGGTAACATCTGGTGTACAGTATAATAAGAAAACATTGACTCTTACGTATTTATACATCTAAATGTGACAAAGTGTAAAACAATTAACCACTTAACATTATCACATTACTAAAATATCATTTTAGAAATTGAGGAAATTGTTCCTTCTCTCCTTTTACCAACAACATCTTGTCAAACAACTTTCAAATCATTTTCTTATAAATCTTATTCATCCACAATTTCATAAATATGAAATATGGCTTATTCCTAACATGCATAAGTAATTATCCTCAAAATTTCATCTTTGTTCATTTACTGCACTCTAGCTTATAAATGGCAGTCAGATATTGCTATGTAATACATCTAGAACAATGGAAGAAAGAAAATTATTTACTTTGTTTGGGGTTCTGCACATTATATATGTATATGTATATATAAACATATATATTCAGGTCTTGGTGTGTTCGGGTCTTTTCCATGTAAGATTGAGACTATCTGGGCAACGTTTCAACGAGATCTCACTCGCCATCTTCAGGCTGGTGCTTTCGGCTTTGTGCTTGTGCGAGCAAAACGTGATCTGAGTTGCTGTCTCCCTATATATACTGGTGGGGAGATTGGCTGTGTTGTCATTTCTTGATTGGTTGATGGAGTTGATGTTTGCAGATTGGCTGGCTTTTTTTTAAGAACATGTGTGGTTGAGGTATTGGCTGTGTGTCTATCAGTCTCCTGTGTTGTAAAGACCTGGGTAATGGGCTGTGTGATGACCTTCTGAGTTCTATTGTTGTGACATCCTGAGTCTTGTGCTGTAATCTCCTGGGTCTGGGCTGTGTTGTAACATCCTGAGGTTTTGTGATGTAACCTCCTGAGTTCCGTGATGTGATATCCTGAGCAGGTGGCTGTGATGTGATGTTTCGGGTTTTGGTTTTGCTCCGAGTTTGAGGCCTGGCTATATGTTCATGGCGTGTGTCAGTTTACTTGGTTTGGGGGTCGGGGTGTATGGCAGCTGGTGATGCAGCTGTGGTATGGTTTCTGGGCGGTGGTTGCCTTTTGTCTATGGGGTGGGTTTGGGTTTGAGTCTGGGAGGGAGTTTAGTGGTGGTGCCAAAACAACACATGACAGGTTGTTACAACACAGGAGGCTGATAGACACACAGCCAATACCTCAGCCACACATGTTCTTACAAAAAAGCCAGCCAATCTGCAAACATCAACTCCATCAATCAATCAAGAAATGACAACATAGCCAACCTCCCCACCAGTATTTATGGAGAGACGGCAGCTCCGATCACACTTTGCTCACACAAGCAAGAAGCTGAAAACACCAGCCTGAAGATGGCAAGTGGGACCTCACTGAAACGTCACCAAGATACTCTCAATCTTACATGGGAAAAAACCCGAACATGCCCAAGACCTGCATACCTGTACCAGTGAAAAATCTGTGTGTGTGTGTGTGTGTGTGTGTGTGTGTATGTATGTGTGTGTATATATATAATATTTAAGAAACTTAATTTACATCATATTATATTATATAAATCATCTGTGTAGTTAATTATTTTGATGTTTATAATTGGATGTGATTATAAATATCTAGCATTGTGGATTATAAAACTTAACTGTTATTTAAAATTCCAAAAAATCTACATAGTGTTAAAATTTGTATATTCATAGTTATACAAATTCTTGCTAGTATATGTTGTGTTGTGTGGAATTTAATAACGATCTGGGCTATAAATCTGCATTCTTCCCCATTATTAGGATGAATGTAGGTTCACAAACCTAGCTGAATTTTAGGCACTTCATTTGAACCAAAGCCTCAGGCAATGGGCCTAATTTTTTGGAATGCTACATTTGGCTCACATTTTCATACAAAGAGAAACAGAGTCATGGCTAATAACAGTAATAAAATTGGGGTTTGCAATTCATGAAATAACAATATATCTTGCATTTATGGCAACTTTAAAACAACAATAGATATTTGGAGGCAAAATGTTCACTAGAACAGTCTTTTGCTCTTGAGATATCCTATATCACTATAATTTTCTCTATTATTATTTTTCCATTGAAATTAATAATCTAAAAATCAAGACTGTGGGTCAAATTTGAGATAATGAAACTCTCTTATTTCTATAATTTAATTTAAAAATTTGCTGCATTATGTGAAAAATATTGATCAGTCTAAACACTTTTGAAATGCATCTTATTTCACATATTTCACATTCACTAACTTGAAGAGTTCAGCAATATAGACAAATTTTACATTATGATTGCCTTATCTAGTCAATGGAAACTCATTGAATTTTTATTTAATCCAAACCATTTCTTAACGAAAATCTTCAAGAGCTGTGGAATGCAATACTGCAGGCTATTCTGCTGACTGCCAGCAGTTCAACAGTTGAATCTCTCCAGGCTCAAAGTTGCCTCAAGGTTGGTAAAATGAGGAGCCAGATTGTTGGGGGAATATATTGACTCTGTAAACCTCTTAGAGAAGACTGTAAAGCACTATGAAGTGGTATATAATTCTAAGTATTATTGCTATAAGTGCTATCTAGATATTACTCTATTTTTTTTCAGTCACTTTAAATTCTCTTTTTGTCTGGCAGCTAATTGAATAATTTCTATAGTAACTTTGTAAGGATGAAGATAAAACAGTACTGTAATAGTTCTGAATCTAACTTAGTTCTCTCTTTAGATATAAATTATTTAGATATAGTTAGTTGACTCATATTATAATATTTCAATCATGAAATTTATAGATATCAGAAAGAGTATTCTGCTTGATTTGAGGGCTGCAATGCAACAGCAACACTGCCAAAGTGTAATTTTAGTTGACAAAATCATATAGGATGTGGGGGAAGAATTAATGCCCATTCATACAGCTATAATCTTAAATTTTTTTAATAAAGAAATTAGAGATCCTTTTAAAGATTATCTAGCAAGAGATTTTTTATTCTGACTCAATATCAGCTACACTCTTCCCCACTGGAAGCCCTCTGGCTAAAGACTTCCTGGGAGTAAAGGCCAGTTCATTCAATCCACTACATATTCTGTATGCACATCAGACTGTCGTGAAATTCCACCTTCCTAATAGCTCCCTATAACATACACTGCATTTCAGAGAGAAGACTATTCTCAGTGAGTTTGGGAGGCCAAAGAAATTATGAAAAAGATCAATTGAATCAGTGGTTTTTGCAGCCCGATGTACAGATCTACTCTGCTGTGTTTAAGAAAATATTTTACACAATTACATTATCTCTTTTTAGTTTAACTCACAACAGCAACTCATATATCACTTTTCATTGTTTGTCTATAATGGTATAATAAAAATACACATCAATTGGACAATTTTTCAGGAAATTTAGGATTTTATTTTTAAGCAGTATATTTAATCTTAAAAGTATTTAATCTTCATATTTTAAATTCTTTATTTAATCTTAAAAGCACTATTTTTTTTCCAGGAAGAAACAAATGTGTAGGATTAGTTAAGCCTGCTCCTATGACCTTGATCACTTTTAAGAGTGTATCAGCTTTAAATTCATTTTTGGCAAATATGCTAAGTCTATTTTTTTAGTCTTCTTTAATTATAGAAGTTACTTTTTGATGTACATAAATCTTTCTTTAAATATAAATAATAATAATAATTTATTTATTAAGAATAGATTTTCCCTCCCTCCCTTCCTTGTGGTTGAGATAACTCTAGTGGGGAAATGCATCTTGTGGATAACCAAGTGCCAGCCATAAAGACTTTAGCTTTTTAAATTACACCTGGAAGCTAATGCCTTTAAAATATGTTCATGATGGTTCAAATATATAAACAAGTATATTTATTTATTTTCCACATTCCACCATCAGCTTCCTCAAAGAGGACACTAGGAAGTGTTTAATAAAAACAATATTTAAAAAATACAAATTAAAAAAATTACACATACATTCATGCTTCATTATTGTTGTCACATTTTCTCATTCTTTGTAGGGTTTAATACTTGTTATTATATGAAGTGCAGATTTGAGCCGAATAAATGCAATGATATAATAACATTCTAAAATGTTTTTCTGCCTCTTTCATGATGATAGAATGATCAAGATAAGATGGATATTGAGAGAATGATCACTGGCATAAGAAATACTTCACATGTCATCGTTGTCGGCCATTCAGCCATACAGTCCTCAGCCACTCTATGGATCAATACTCTACATGCTCCTCTGTCTTGCACTGTCTCCTTCAGATCCGCTACGGACATTCCACTGTCGTCTTAGTATTCAGCCAGATGGTACTAGGGCAATCCCTTTTCCTTTTCCTACTGATCACTCTTAGCATGATTGACTTTTTGAGTGAGTCAGCTCTCATGAACATGACCAAAGAGTGACAGCTTCTGTTTGCTGATCTTGACTTCAAGTGCTAAGGTAAGGTTCAGTCTACAGCTTCTTTGTTTATTATTTTTGCAGTCCAAGGGATGTGCAATAGTCACTTCCAGCACCACAGTTCAAAGATGTCCATCCTTCCCCTATCTGCCTTTTTCAGAGTCCAAGTTTTGCAGCCATAAATAGCAATTGTAAAAATTGTTGCGGTAGCTAATCTGGATTTGATTGTAAGACTTCCAGATATTATCATGGCACACATTGCAGTTCTTTCAAGTGCTGGACACCTTCTGATCTCAGGGGTTTAGTTACTGTTTTGGTTGATTTTAGAGCTGATAAGTTCCTTCATGTGGCTTTTACTAAAATCATGGGTTAGATGTCACTGGAAGAGGTAATAGCTACAACTGTGAAGTTTTTAAAGGGTATTAAATCAATCAATGGGCACAAATTATCAAGGATGGCTGCCATGGTACTATCAAGATTAGGGGCCACATACCTCTGAATACCAGACCCTGGGAAATAATTAAGGAAAAGAACATTTGAATTCATGTCTTATTAGAGACTCTAATATTACGCACAGTCACTCATGCCCTGGTCACCTCCTGACTGGACTATTGTAACACCCTCTACATGGGGCTCCCGAATGGGAGCATCCAGAGGCTTCAACTGGTACAGAATGCGGCCACGTGGGTGGTTATGGGGGCGTCAAGGTTTTCTCATATGACGCCCCTCCTGCGCGAGCTGCATTGGTTGCCAGTGGCCTCTCAAGTGCGCTTTAAGATTTTAATATTAACTTTTAAAGCGCTCCATGTAATCGGACCAGGATATTTACAAGACCGCATTCTGCCATTTTCCTCTCACCATCTGGTGTGCTCCCACGGGGAGGGTCTCCTGCGGATCCCGTCGGCATTTATGTGCTGGCTGGTGACTCCAAGGAATAGGGCTTTCTCAGTGGGGCGTCTGCCCTCTGGAATGGGTTGCCTCCGGAGCTACATATAGCCACAGACCTGGGGACCTTCAGGCGTGCCTTGAAAATCTGGCTCTTTGACCAGGCCGGCTTGGGCTGATTTTAGCTTTGGGTATTTTACTTTTTATATTAAATTTTAAGGTTTTAGGGAGGGATTTTAAATTGATTACAGCCATGGCCTTAATTTAATTTTAATTTTTCACATATTTATTTTTTTAATTGTTGTGCACCGCTCCAAGTCCTTCGGGAGAGGAGCGGTATGTAAATAAATATTATTATTATTATTATTATTATTATTGACGATGAGTTTGATTAGAAACCCAGAGCTGCATTAAAGGAAATTTTATCCAAATCTAACATATTCTTCCATATAGAAATTAGAAATTAGATCCAGTAATACATTTGAAAATGCATTCTAGTGAAATGGATTTAAGACAACCAATTCCATGATTTGTGAAGAAAGCTTGTCAGTGTGCTTTTCAGTGAGATATGTTAATTATAATATTTAAAATAGTAGTATGTAAACATTACTTTTTGTTCCTTGGAAATATACCATAAAGAAAAACATCAGTAAAATTAAAATGAAATAAATGACAATAATTTAGTTTGTTGGCTTTAATTTATTCCTCTTTCTATTCTTTAAATAATATTAAAATAAAATATTTTTCCTCCATGTGCACTTTGGAATGTTGCTGTATTCCTAATTCCAGGCATCTCAGTTTTAATACAGTATCTTTTTTACTAATTTAATTGAGTCAGATCAAATGAAATAAGATTTTATAAGATTTCATTTAAACTCAATGAAGCTCATATGCTGGCTGGGGAATTCTGGGAGTTGAAGTCCAAATGTCTTAAAGTTGTCAAGGTTGAGAAACACTGATCCATGATAATGCTAATAAAAAAATATCTGAAATAATTGTTATGATGCACATAGATGCACAATTTGTTGTTACTAGACAATAACTAGCATAAGCTATCGTATGTGTAATTGAGCCATGTAAGGAATTGGAACTTAAAATCAAGGACTCACAATCTACAGTAGTAGAATGTCGGGAAAGGAGTGAAGGTATCAGAATCAGTGGTGAGATTCAAAAATTTTTAGTACTAGTTCTGTTGGTGTGGCTTGGTGGGTATGGTGTGGCTTAGTGGGCGTGGCTTGGTAGGCATAGCAGGTGAAGGATACTGCAAAATCCTCATTCCCTCCCCACTCCTGGGGGAAGATTACTGCAAAATCCCATTCCCACTACACCCCACTAATCTGCTTTCCAGCGCTGTTCTTCTGTGCAGGCCAACTAAAAAAGACCCAGCAATCAGCTGGGACTCGGGGGCATAGAATAGATGGGGGTAGAACCAGTCAGAGGTAATATTTACTGGTTCTCTGAACTACTCAAAATTTCTGCTACCGGTTCTTCAGAACTGGTCAGAACCTGCTGAATACCACCTCTGATCAGAATACAAAAAAACAAACAAACCAAAAAACAAAAAGGGTTATATTGCCAACAGCAGCTCATTCATACAGATTAGTATCACATAAGCATCTGATTATAGATCTTCAGAGTGAGAAATGTTGGTATGGCACTTTTTACAATATAAATAAATTAAACAACAGGAAAAAGAGAAAAACACTGAAAGGATTAAGATAATATACAAGCACACACATACATACACACACTAAAAGGCAACTCTTTTAATTGATATTTAGAACAAGAGAATATTATGTATGTGTCTGGAAAAGACAAAATGCATTGGCTGCAATCACATTAGCAGTCAAAGACAACTAGGCAATTCTGCTTTGGGACTTAAAATAATTACAGAAATAAAATGGGGTAAATTATCTTACCTTATCTTCAAGAAAAGGCAGGCTAATTATGCCTTTGCCAAGATGCTAATAACACTAACATCAGTTGTGCTAACATTGTTAAGTGAATCTCTGAGTTATTTCATCAACTTTGACACAAATAAAACCCAAACATTGTAGGAAAAATTATGCCTATAATAATGTAATATTTATAACCCAATGTCAGTAAAAGATTAGAGTCCATTTCCATTGATACAGAAAGTAGTTTTTCCCTTTCTTTCTTCCTTGATATACATGCACCAGGAAAAAAAGGATAATTCATAATGCTGAGTTCAAGGTCTGGTGATAATGCTTGAAAAAAGTATGACAGAAAAAAAGAAGAATGTGGAAAAATAAACTTCAAAGTACTGTATATATTGTTTTGGCAAAGATTTTATGCCTGATAGAAAAATTCATTTGAGTACATTCTCATCTATTTCAGAGGTGAGCAACAGCAGACCTAAGTTTCAGACTCTCTTCTATGGCCCCTGGGACTTCCTCAGACCATAATTGCTGAAAATTGGTAGTTTTTCAATCTTTTGATGCAAGAAACAATTAGAATTCCTGTATAAATCCTAAAATAGCATTGGCATACTTTAAAGAAACAAAGACAGACTCCCTACAAACCTGTAGAAACAATAATAAGAATCTCAGCCTACTCATTTACATCTTCATACTTCCTAATTATATCCTCATGTTTCTGCCCAAAAATAAAATGAAGTCAGCCATCTTCCGTTAGAAAGGCTGACCAGTTTGTGGAGAGAGGGAGGGTGGGAGACAGGAAGGCAGGAAGGGAAGGAGGGAAAGAGGAAAGGGGAGAAAGAGGGAGCAGGGCACTGGACCATATGCAATATAAATTTGTTGAGCTTTAGCAACTGTCCATCTACAGTGAGTAACTAGCCATTTTTTTCTTCCATTCAATCATGTCCAATCATGGCTTGAAGACTGCCTGGACAAGTTCCTGCAGTTTTCTTGGCAAGAAAGAAGTGGTTTGCCATTACATGCTTTCTAAGGCTGAGAGGAAGCGACCTGTTCAAGGTCCCCCAGCTGGTTTTGTGTCTAAGGCACATTAGAATTCATGGTTTTCTGGTTTCTCGCCTGATGCCTACACCAAACTGGCTCTTTCAATTCATCATATAGAATGGCAAATTACAACCTTGCCAATATTGATGAAATGAGCTATACTGCATTCTGATCTAATAATTATTATAATTACACTTCATGTTTATTTATACTTCATATAAATACTTCATATTCATACATACTGTATGTATATTTTCCTATAAAATTTCTCTCCAGTAATCATTGTACAGAATCATTGTACAGTAATCATTGTACAGAAGCAAAAATTCTGTATCAAGAAAAGAGATGCCCTGATTTGTGTCCACTTTGGTAATGATGGGACTGTAGAAACAATGAATGGCAATACTGGTTTTTGCTAGATGCCAGTCCTTTGTGAATATGGGATTTTTAAAATATGTTCATAGCTTTGTATGAGCTCTTAGTAACACTTACGAATTAAATGTGAGGAAAATAAATGCAGATGATCAGGAAGAGGAATTAGCTTAATAAACATGCTAAACTTTACCATTAAAAAAACCTTGTGATTTATGTTCTAGGCATCACTATAGTTTTCTATTGGCTTGATGCTCATGTTGGGAGTTATTCAGAAGTCTTATAGCTTTCGTTCAGTGAAAATAAATGGGGCATGTATCTGGATTATTGATAGATTGCCCCCCCTCCATTTTACTTCTGGATCTCAAAAGATAAGCATATTTGGCAAATTGATTACAACAAATAAATTTAAAGAATAATGACTCTTCCCTCAGCATATCTACCTGTAAGTAAATCCTACCAGAAAAGAAATAAGATTAGGTCTGTAAATCTCCTGTAGAGGGCACTATTGATATTAAGTAGGTATATGGTAAGATTAGAAACTTCAGACAGAAAGGTTTATTATAGAGGACAAAAAACAGTGCTGCTACATTTATCCATTCATTCCATTCACTGATACACTTCTTTTACTTTTCCCGTGCATCCAAAATACTTTCTAAATTGAAGTATTTCAATTTATTACAGTTTCAGCCATTTCTTCAAATGTGTTTAAGTTACACCCCCCTCCCCATCCCCGTTACATGACTGATGAGAGTTTATGGACTTCTGATGTTGATCTGAGAGTATCTTTGATGAAAAATAGAATATTGCCAACTGCTTTTCTATTTTATCCATAGATTCTCTTAGGTTTGCTGTAAATTCAGGCAGAAAAATATTTTCCTTTTCTTTAGACCAAGTCATATTTAAATTTACAATAATCTCTTGTCATTAAAAATCAATTATTTATTGTGAGCTTCCTTCCTAAATTACTCAATTTTTCAAAACTTCTTTTCTTTCTTCATTATTCAAGGTTTATTTTGCCAGGCGATATAACCTTTCTTTGCAATAAATAAATCAAACATCATAAAAGTAATTTACAGAGGAGACGCATAATATAGATGTCTGTTTGTTTATATGCCAAACTAAACGAAACAAAAAAAATGTGCAAACATCATATGGGGCGCTAGAAAATTTAATGAAGGAAAATGTTAAACATTTGTGTGCAAAGAATCTTTTTATGGATTGTTCCAATGATTCAATGTTGCTTAGTGGGCTGCAAAAGCATGGCATTATTAAGGCCGATAAGAATTCATTCCTGAACAAATTATTAAAGAAGTTTAAAGCAGCAAAAATGGGTGGAAGCAAATATATCTAAAATGAAATTTTCTGTAATACAGGAGGTCAAGGTCCTCTCTTTGGTTACATACTATCTGGAATGCTGAGAAGGGTTCTTCTGATCTTAATAAAACAGGCAGGAAAAAAGGTACTGTAAGATGTTATGGTGAGACATGTAGACTTGCAAAAATAGTCATCATCACTTTTGAATTGCTTATAGGATTGGATTATAACTAATCTTTCTCTCAGTTTGTGCTGTTTTGCTTTCCTGGTATTTAAAGTATGATATTTAGAATCTGAAAAAAACATCATTACACATACAATTGATAGCACTTTATGGTATGTGATGATCATCAAAGATCTACTAGATATTGCCAGTGATGTTATGGCCATTTGTCCAGAATTATTTAAAACGGAAAGGCAAGAAGAGCAAAGTTTCAACTGTGTTTTTAAAAAAAGTTATTTGGGAATTCTCTGTTCCATCTCTCATATATTAGATCACAAGTACAAAGAAAGCTATGCTTGGCAATGGGAGAGGAATATAGCTCAATAGCTAATCCAAAATATATTAATTTCATTTTAATATTTTTGCTTCCATTCATTCTTTTTAATTATTTTTCATACAGTTGGCTATTAAGTGTGTTCTATGCATACTTTCTTGAAAATAAGTAAGTCCTATTAAAGATGTTAATATTTATTTTGAAACCAGGTTTAGGTTGCATGTCAAAAATCTAAGCTTAACTAATTTAGAAAGTTCTCTAAATATAACAAAAAGGGTAAGTATTTCAAAGTCCCAAAATACATAACCTTAATGCTTACACATTCATAACTTGTACAAGTAATACCTACAACCTCTCTCTTTTATGCAAACAAGCATTTATGAACTTTTTAAAAAATTAATTTATTATACAGTATATTATTATATATTTATTTATTATATATTTATATTTAAAAGAGGGGGGAAAAGAAGAAAAAGGAGAAAAATAAAACACAAAATGAATATACAAGTGTTCGCAATTGAACAAGATTAAATTTCCTGTGTTCAAAATTATGAATATTTCAGTAATTAATTTTATACAAATGAGTGTATTAGATCATTTTTAAAATGAGGTGATTCTTAAAATTCAAACACCAGTACTATACAAATATCACATTAACACAATATAAATTATAAAATAAGATTAGGAAATTCCAATAACATTTGCCAAACAATGAAAATATATTCTTATTAAACAAATCTTTAAATATAGTACCTTAAACAACACATTCTTTTCTCAGTATCATGCTGTAAAGAGCAGCGGTATGATGCTGGAAAAAAAATTAAGTTCAGGAGTTGCTGAGTTTGTTGTACATGAGCATTTCAGCAAAGTCTTTAAGCACCTTTAGAATAAGAGATACTGTAAAGCAATACTAACATTTGCACTTAGCTGTTTATCTCTGAATTTTGGGGTATTTTTTTAATATTAATCATATAATGTTTAAGCAGTTGACTGTTCAAACTAACTACTGTACCACTAAATCTGTCACTTGAATGATATTTGCTTGCTTTCTTACCACAGAGATTTGTGTGAACTTCAAAAATGGAACTGTTTTAATCTGATTTTTATTACTATCAACATATGACTTTCAAAATAATACAGATAAATATTTTCATTTAATTCCAATACACAATTTAAAATACAATTTCTAAGAGAATGAAAAGAATATTATCATGAATAATATCCGCTGGTGGGGCAGATTTACTTACTTACTTAGTTACTTACTTACTTACTTACTTACTTATTTACTCAAGTCAATTTTGACTCCTGGAAAATGCCTGAGCGATAATTTTTCTTGCCAAGATTTTTCAGAAATGGGTTTGTCCTTGCTTCTTTTCAAGAGCTGAGAATGAATGAGAGGTTCCAATTAGCTTTATGTCTGAGGTTGGATTAGAACTCATGGTCTGTCAGTTTCTATCATGATGTACTAACTACTACACTTCACCAATCCAGCTTTCATATTGCACCAAAATAGTTAACATATATGCAAAGAGGCTTTACCATAGCCATTCATCAAACTAACATTAATTTTGAGACTAAACACTGTCACAAAAGTAGTTAATTTAAGATAGGCCAAATCAGGATACATATTTTCCAAGGACTATTGGAATTGTGCTTTATAAAAATATTAATATTTGGAATGGCTCTTATCCTCTCTCATAGAATATTAAGATGGGGTAATTTTGAGTTCTTTTTTCACTCACTTATTCTTTTTTATATCTAACTTGATGTTTACAGAGCAATTATTCAATGCCTCCTTTAGTGTAATCTTCATACACAGTTTTATCACAATATTTAGAATCCAGTCCTCCTAGATTTATCATTCACTACTTTCAGAAAATAGGTTGGAAAAAAATAACCTTATTATGACATTTTGACCTCATGAAAGATTGTATGAATTAAGTCTTGAATTAACTGATCTTGAACACACACTAAAAGCAATGTGGATAATAGACTGTCAGATAAATTATAGACACTAAAAAAAATGTTCCACATTAATTCTGCACATAATAATTCTGCAGTGTACATGGGGTTACTCTTAAAGAGCATCTGAAATTGGGATTGGGTTCAAAAAGTGGCAGCCAGACTTCAGATTAGTGCATTATATTATGATAATATTTTGCTGTTTTAAATGATATGCCCTAGTAACCAATCATTTCTTGGGCTCAATATAACATCTTAACCTGATACATCCAAATAATTTAATATCTTATTAGTAGAGAAAACATCTTTTTTATAATTTGTCCACAGTGTAAGGACTTTTCAATATAACTTCTGCTTGATGATGATATAAGAGAAATGTTTCTTGTGGAAATTGTGCAGTTTATCTTTTCTGCTTTTAGAAACTTTTCATTGTTTTTATTATACACTAATACTTTAAATTGTTATTTATGTTATATATATTGTTTTTACTTCAAATTCAATTTTTTCCTGTAATATTTTATTGGCTTCTTTTCAGATGACATTTTGAAATATAAATAAGTTACATTGATCAAGCAAATTGATATCTGATGTCACTTTAGGGTTTCTACTATATTGGCTGTTCAGGAAGCAAACTGTATCCTCTCTAGCTTTCTGCTTGTGAGGATAGTACTTTTGAGTGATTCTTGCATAACAGACAGTCTATAGATATTCACTATCACCCAGGGCATGGTTGCCTCAAAGATGTTTTTCAAAGAATGGTTTCCACCATTCAGGCAGAATTGAAACTTTTTGGGTGAAAAGCAAAATGTTTTCAAGGGAAAAAAACCCCAAGAAAGTCCAGTTACCTTTTGAAAAGCACTTTTGGGACAGTGCTTGCATAACTGTCATCTGCAATGTCAGTTTGATATGCATATTGGTATAATCAATATATAGACGTTACAAAGACTTCTAAATGTATGGCAGGTTGGTTTGTTGTTGCTGATCTCAGCACACAGAATGACATTTCTGATGACTACCCACATGCTAACTTAAGAAAGCATTTGTGATATGAATTAGATTGTAAATGAGACAGGACAGTCAAGTTCAGCAAAGTGTTTAAAAGAAGTTTGTAATTTTTTTCCTTTTGGTCTCAGATTCCTCATTTATAACATAAAGGTGATTTTTTTTTTGTTAGAACAATTAAAATTATTAATGACAAATATGGCAGAAGCAGCACAATATTTCCACTCTGTGTATAAATAATATTAAACTAAAGAAGCCAATGGTAACATGATAGTTTAGGGCCTTGGGAACCTGTGATCTTTCAGATACTGTCAAATTACAATTATCAATATCTCTTATTACTTTCCAATGCTAACAAAACTGTTCATAGCTATTTTTCAGTAACATCTTAAAGGATGCACCTACCCTCCTATTTTTAATGTATATTGACTGTCATTTACTTTCTCAGATTTTGGCTAAGCATCTTTTGCAATCTTAAAAACTTGTGATTCAATGTGTCCTTTGAGTACTTTTAATATTTTTTTTCCTGTACTAAAGTACAAAGGCTTCTAGTGTTAAAAACCCACCCAAAGTTTTATTTGACACTTGTATGCCTTTGTATCACTGCAGTCTTTGGGTAACTCAGTTGCTCCTTTCTCAACCCATGTTTCTTTTGCCATCAGAATGATTCAATTCACTTTCTGCAATTATCTCACATAATAGGTCCTATTGAATTTAACTTGCAACTAAGTTAACTAAGTTAAATAAGAGGTGTGCATAAGTCCACAATTGTGCCTACTGTCCCTGTCCTATTGTCCCCATTTATTTGTACCTATTTCCTGTATTCTTACTCATGCTTATACTTATACCTATTGTCTTGTAAGCAATTGACAAATCAAATAAATAAATAATAAATAAATAAACTTTCCTTCTCAGCAGTTTATTCTTTAAACATGAGCAAAGCAGTTTATGTACTTGTCTCAATTTTACCTTCATTAACTTATACCTTTTGTCAAGATAACTCATTTCAAACTGTGAGCACCACTCATAATTTGGGGACAAATTGATTTACAAAAGAATGGATCACTGTAGCATTGCATTTAATTCAAGGCTGGCAAATATATTTCTACATATTTAAACATACAATTGTGGAAGAAAAAATGAGGCAAAATAAATCTAGCTTATTGGAACAATTCTCTTTTCTGAATCAAAGCTGCACAACTTTCAGTGGCTCAAAGCCACACTAGGCTCTGTGTGGTGGACCACACTCCAAAATCAGGTGTAGTCAGCATTAATTTTAGAACATGGTTTAGACATTCTAAGGGGATAAATTAATGATTTAAGTATTTGCAATGCACAGAATATTCACTGAACACTTGCTCCCTAATTTTCCCAGGTTTAAAAAAAGAGCAAAGAACAACCTTCAATTTTGGGCTTAGTTATGTGAGGAAGGCAACTAGGACACCACATACAGACTACCCCACATTTGTAGTCTTATCCTATACTTGATAGTATAGTATTATCCTATATTATCTTATCCTATCCTGGAGATCAATTATTTCCAAACAATAATTACTTGTAGAATTGTTAACCAAATGGCTAATATATCTGGGAACTAATGAAATTTGAGGTTGGTTTTGGTATTGGATAGGGAAAAAACTAATTCTAAACATGATGTTAGGTCAGGTGAGAACAGTTCCTTAATTCATACATCACATTAATTGTTAGTTAGTGCATAGTTCACTGAATATATCATAAATGGGTAAGTTCATGCAATGTATTAAGTCAAAACCAACAATCACAAATTATCTTATCATCAGTCATAGCAACAAATTATTATTGGTTTAATGGATCCATCACATACATAGAACAAGATCAAAACATTAAAATGAAGCAATCTTGGGAGTATGATGACAGGAGGTATGTAATAAGAATTGTCTTCAACATTCTACCTTCAACATTCTACAAATGATGGAAGTTAGAAAAGGCACATTAAACACAGTATTTTGCAGAAATTAAAAGAAAAAACTATGCCAAATAAAATTGAATAGCTGAGAGATAGCATTTACTTTCTCTTGAAATCATTTTGAGTTTTTGTATTTACGATTTTAGATAGAAGAATCCCATTATAATCTAGTTTATACAAGAATTATAGCAATCTCATTCATATTTTTTAAAAGTAATAGGCAGAATATCAACTGCTAGAATATCTAGACTTTGATTATATTTTTCTCTTCTTCTTTAAGCATTCTAAGATATTTGGAATGTTCAAGCATAGTATCCCAATTTTGCAGCATGAGTAAACTATGTGAGTAAATTTTTCTTATTCAACAGGATATAGTAATACACTTACTCATTAGATAAAGCACAAGTATACTAATTTTTTGAAAGTCCTTTGTACTATTGGTCTAAACTACCAAAATCTTTTCCCATAAACTTGGCGAACATCAAGTATTTCAACTTCTTATTGCTACTATTAGCAAACTGATATATTCTTCTCTTCAGATCATAGCCATAACACATTCAACATAACAAGCAGGATTAACTGACAGACTGAATGTAGTATCTCACAATTTATGTGTACATATTATCTCTGTGATCATATTAACTTATTTATTTTTAGTCATCAAATTTAGCCTGACTCCAAAGCAACTCTGGGCGGCTTATATTAAAAATATGAAAAATAAAAAGAAGCTAGTAGAAAGAAAATCCCATACATCTGATCAAATACATTTCCTCAACCAACAGGACTCCACATACACCTTTCCCTGGGGGCTGGGACGCTTGCCAAACTGTTGAATCTTCTAAGAACACTTGGGGCACCACCATTTCAGCAAGTGGAATCAAAGGTCATGTAGGTTTCAGAATCTGAAACCTTATTTTTCTCTCAATTGAAACAATTAAGTAATTGGTTGTACTACAGTTAACAACCCATCCCCTATAATTTTCAATTCTGTTTGCTTTCTTAGAATTTCAAATCATTATCTTGGTGTGGCTACAAACTTGGTTGCCAAAATCCAGATGATCATTTAGATGTTATTAGTTCAATAGTACTTATATGCATTTTGATCTGAGATGGTGATTAAATAGGTGGCACATAGATATAATTTTTGCTACCATCTTTGAATTATTTTGATTATATTCCAACAAGTTGGGTGTTGATTCTTAGTAACCACATATGGGCTGCCTTAAATATGAATGAATAACAGAGAGGAACTTTGCTACTAATTGTGCTAATTTCTACTCTGTTGCAAACTGATTAAGGGAGATTTAAATCCAATATGTTTATGAGTAGAATGGATATTTATTTATTTAAAATTGTGTGGCGTTCATGGCATCTATGTAGTCCATTTAGAATACAGATTCATCTAGAATACAGGATGATATGTGATCGCAATGTTGTAGTCTTGGCACAAGCTAACTTATGACTTGCTTGCTTTTTTTCTAATATGATTAAATACTATTTTAATCTACTAGGGCTCCAAGTGTTATATAGTAATAAATAAGCAGTAGAAAAGAAAAAGTGGGCTCAGTCAGGATCTTGTTAAACTTTTCCCTTCCCCATAACTACAGCTTTATTTATTTATTTTTTTATTTATTTGATTGGTCAGTCTCTTGCAAGATAATTGGTATAAGTATAAACATGAATAAAATTACAGGAAATAGGTGTGAAGAAATGGGGACAATAGGATAGGGATGATAGGCACGATTATGCATGCCCCTTATAGACCTCTTAGGAATGGGGTGTGGTCAATAGTCAATAGTTTAAGGTTAAAGGAGTGGGGGTTAGAGATATAACAACAGAGTCAGATAGTGTATTCTAGGCATTGACCACACTGTTGCTGAAGTCACACTTTTTGCAATCAAGTTTGGAGAGGTTTACATTGAGTTTGTATTTGTGTGCTCTTGTATTATTGTGGTTGAAGCTGAAGTAGTCATTGACAGGGAGGACATTGTAGCAAACAAATTTGTAATATACAAATTTTGTATACTAAGCTTAGGTCAGACCATTTACCAATCATAAATCATAGTAAATTTGCATAGAAGGTTATCAGACCATAAAGGGTCCTATAGCTACTCTTGTTTTTAATACGATTTTTTACACCTTTTATTCTGCTGTTGTGGATTATTACACAAAAGCCATCTTTCTGACATGGCAGCATTGACCATGAAGCCATGCCCCTTTGCATGTATGTGAGAGATCCTGGTGCCCCTCATATTACACTTTCATCAATGTAGGACTTGGCAATCAAGTCAGAGCATTATAACCATAGATACAAAATTTTGTATAGTGTAAGGAGGAAAAGTTGATAATTGATTTAACTAACAACAATGATTCTGAGTTTGAAGGTTATGTCAACTCTGGAAAAGTTCACAATTGTTATTTAAATTTATTAAAATACATGTCTTAAAATTTAAATTTGGCACAGGACTCTGGCTGGCTAACAATAAATTAAAAATAATAATAATAAATACAAACAATTTAAGAAATTATTATTATTATTATTATTAATAATAATAATAATAATGTGCCACAATGTGCTTAGATAAACTAAAAAAAATGCAACCAGTACTTAGACTTACCTAACAACCTGGCCTAATTCCCGGGACAAGACTGAAGTCCTCAGTGTATTTTGAAACATCAGCAGGTCGAGGGCACCTGAATTTCCAAGTGCTCGTGTACTGTTCCATAGAACTGGTGCCAAGACGGATATCATGCCACTTCAAAATTCTCACCTGACTTGTTCTTTTCTATTTGAAGGCCATCTCTGTACATAGAGAAGGGAGATTAACAGTGTTACCATTTTCAGTAAATTTTACTATTTATTTAAACTTTACTATATTACTAATTGTATTTTATTTAAATTTTACTATTTTCATAGGTTTTAAAGATGTGTCTTAAATAAGGAGAAGTAATATCTTTACATAATACATAATAGAAAGGAAATAAAATGGAATCATTTGCCATTTTGAGTCAGGCATACATAAGTCCTTTTCAGAAGATTAATATTAGCCTAAGTGTATAACAATTGAACCTATTCAACATTAACACCTCTGTTTCACAAATATAGATTTTTCTGTCCATCCAAACAACATACATGCCTTTCATTCTGATTAGAATATATATAAATATGAGTTCCAGAAATCTGATTCTAAAGGTAAATGGACAAACTCTCAAGAAAGGCCAGATAAATATAAATACATTTACAAGATAATTATTTCAGTCCTGAGACCTAGCATACGTTGGTGCTCATTTGCATAAGCAGGAGTTGTTGGCTATCTTTTTAATGTAAAATATAAGTATCTGCACAAGGAAATGTATAAACTGAGAAATATTGTAGCAAGAAGATAAAAGAAAGCTAAGAAATGTTGTGCAGTAGAGTATAATCAGCTGCTCAAAGTTGTGCTGTGAAAATGGGCCCATGCAAAGCTTTGTGTTTCAACGATGTGTTAAGAGAAGCACACTCCTGAAGCCATTTTATGAAATTACGTGACTCTTTTATTTTGATCAACAAGAACATACTCATTACCTTATTTTCTTTCACTTCTTATGGAAAATGCAATGTAGATACAAACAATTCTTCTGTTGGAACTATAGGCTGAACATAGCTAACAGTTCTTCATTCACCTATTTTTCCCACAATCACCCTTTGAAGTGAACCGGGCTGCTAGAGAGTCACTGGACCAAAGTCACCCAGCCGGCTTTCATGCCTAAGGCAGGATTAGAACTAACAGTTTCCTGATTCTAACCTGGTGCCTTAACTATGACAACAGACTGGCTCTTATACATTGTATATTTATAGTGCATTGTATTTTACATTAATATTAATATTATCTGAATTAAAACATCACTTAATGTATAAATTAATATTAATAGATTAATTAATTTATATTAATATTGTAGTTTAAGCCCACAACCACTGAGGTTGGAATTTTATCTAGTCACAATGAAACAAAAAACATAACGACAGTTTTGTTTTGAGCAAAGGCTTTGTCTTGGTCTGCAGGAGAAAAATATCTTAGATCAGTCCTATGTCTACTGGTTATCTCAAAATCAAAATATGATAAGCCAATCTTGATTTCTCAGGGGAAATTAGTCTTGTTAGTTGTCTTGAGGGGTCCTGTGCCTTTCCCAGAAATATTGCTGTTACTTTAGGACTGAAATTTATGATTTCAAATAAATGCTACTTTTGTAGTCTATTAAAATGAAATGACAATAATCCAACATATGGGGAGGCACACACTGCAATCTTGCTTTGATCATAGCTGACATAATATAATCATAATCTATGAGGAAGAGTATTTAGCAATATTACAAAATAGTGTACAACTTTGGTGACAATATGTCTCTTCTCATTATGGATTGGGATGAAACATTCTTATGGAAATTTTATTTATTTAAGATCCAACAAAATTTTATTAAACACATCAAGTATAAAACAATGTTAAAAAATAAGAAATAATAACACAGAATTTCAGAAAACCCTTAAGCAATTAATAGCACAAGGAAGGCTGATTATTTCAAGCGCTGGCTATTAAAAATGTAACAATTCTATTGGAAATAGCTGAACTTTAATCACCTAGAAAAAAATAAATAAGCCCCAGAGCAGAGAAGAAATTTAAATTTCTAGCAGTTGGGCGATATGAGTTATGTTTTCCATTTATTGTATAAATAACATTTTAGCATTGAATGTTGTTCTTGTTTCGGTCCTGTGTCATTTAGTGACTGCTCACAGTTACAAGGATAATGAAAAAGTAACCTTATAACCAATCTTCACATTTCTGACCTTCTCAGGTATGTAAAGCAAATGAAAGCAGAAGTAAGATAGTAAGCACAGTTGTGGCTTCACTTAGGGACCACTTCATTTAACAACTGTTGGAAACAGAACCTATTGTTTTTACAGAAACTATGAAGACATGGCATCCTGTGAAGAAAATATATTGCATATTTCTAATCTTGTGAGCTAGGTTGAAGCTTGGAAACTGTATGTAGGAACTAGGATCAAAGGCCACTGCTACTCTAAAAACCGGTCTTAATCAGATTTGCTGATATGATAGGTACTCTAGAAACAATCCCTTGGAACCAGCACCTTAAAGGGTAATTTGTAAATAAGGGCAAGAGTCGATAGAATTTGAGTAATGGGAAATAAGTGGGAAATAATATATTCACTTTGGGTGCTTCAGGTAGGTTGTGATGTCCTGAGTACTAAGCCAATGAGGAAAAAGTGAGAGGTAAATTTGAAACAGCAAAAGGGAATATAAAGATGATTTAAGGTGTGTCTACTGTACCTGCGTATGTGTGGTTCACCCTCTTTGCACAGTAGCAAATAAAATTGCCATTGCTTTTTTGGTGATACCAAAACTAGACAACAAATCCCACACGATTGATTAGCCAGTCCCAATTGTGGTAGCTCAATGTGGACTATCTGTATATGTGAAAATTTTCCCATGATCTGCTTTATTGGAAAAGTAAAGATCAACAGCTGCCTAATACTTAATTTATCTTGATGAGATGCAAAAGTGACAATAACATTCTCGCTCTCGTTGTCTCTTTTTGTGAATTTAGTATTTGTTTGTTTGTTTATTTATGTATTTATTTATTTATTTGATTTATTTTGCCGCCTATTGGTGACTCAAGGCGACTTACACAATGTAAAATCATATTTAAAACAAAAAATAAAAATAAAAACAATAAGAACTAACAAAAAGAATAAAAAAAATTAGTAAAGTACAATAGAACAAAATTTGGGAAAACAAAAAGCAACAACAAAAAACCAACTCTCACCCCCCACCCGGTGACAGTGGGTCAGACTAGCCATCTGATGGGTTCCATCCCTCTCTGGGTTCCCCAGGCCTGTTGGCAAAACCAGGTCTTCAGTGCCTTTCGGAATAGTATTAACGAGGGGGCCATTCTACTCTCTGGGGGAATGATGTTCCAGAGAGATGGAGCCACCACAGAGAAGGCCCTTCTTCTTGGTCCCACCAGGTGTATCTCCCTCAGGGGTGGGACCCGCAGCATTCCCTGCCTCCTCACTCTAATGGGTTGGGTAGATGTCACTGGCAAGAGATGTTTTCTCAGTTAACCCAGACCCAAGCCATGACGGGCTTTAAAGGCTACAACTAGCACCTTGAATTGCAACCGGAAACAAATTGGCAGCCAATTTGTAGCTCCTTAAAGCTCCAAAAGAGATTTCTGCACTTGCATATTATACACACAAAAGCCTCTTTTGCTTCCTGGATATAGTTAGTTACAGCACAGCAAAGCAATTACAGTGGAACTTTGTTTTATGGGTCTGCACATCATTGCAGGTAGTCCTTGACTTATGACCACAATTGAGCCCAGTTGCTAAGTGAGAAATTTGTTAAGTGACTTTTGCCCCATTTTACAACTTTTCTTGCCACCTTTGTTAAGAGAATGACTGCAGTTGTTAAATTAGTAACACAGTTGTTAAGTAAACTTGGCTTCTCTATTGACTTTGTTTACAAAAGATTGCAAAAACAATCACATGACTCCGGGACATTGAAATCCTCATAAATATGAACCAGTTGTCAAGCATCTGAATGTAAATCACATGACCATGGGGAGGCTGCAATGGTCTTAAGTGTGAAAAAAGGACATAAGTCACTTTTTTCAATGATGTTATAATTTTTAATTATCACTAAATGAACTGTAAGTCGAGCACCACCTATTCTTAGTTTTCCTTGTGAATGAAATACTTCGCTATGTACAAGAAGAAGGAAGAAACTTCCTTACCACAGTACAAGTTACATTGCTCTTTGACTACCAGTCAGGAGAGACAAGGCCTTAAGAAGATGCACTGATTCTCAACAGCATGTTCTGGAATAAAAATTAAAGTACTGGTCTTTATCTTGCATGTCATGAGGCAAAATATGTCCAAGGCAGCATCTCCAAAATGTTTTTACCTTTTCACCATGGCTAGGAAATGTGGTGGAAGATAGTTAGGCCTTCTTGGTGTTTGGGCCTTCTTCATGTACAGAAATGTTAAGCCAGGAAAGAAGTTTAGGCATGACTTCTAGTGAGGCAAGTGTCCTAACACTGTATTTGGGGTTGAGATGCAGTCAAGGGAAACCAGGAAGCAGTACCAGAAGTGTTTGTTCTGGTAATTTGTATAGGAAAAATAGGAATTTGCTTTCCAGGCCTCAAAATATTTTGGGTAGGCAACAAGAAGGTGTCAGGAAAAATTATTCAGTTTTAAAATACAAGCCCAAATTAATGTGAGGTTACATTAATTCTAACTGTTTCATTGGGCTTCTATTCAAGAATTTTAGTTCTACTCTATTTTAGTCAGAAGTTACTCCCACTGCATTTAGTGGGATAAACTTCCAGGAAAATAATTTCTAAAGTATTGGCCAATGTTAGTTCTTCTGACTTTAGATGTCACCAAGGAAAACCAGCTGAAGAAATTTCATCATATAATCTCTCCCTAGCATGTTTCCATGAAATTGTCTTTATCAAAACAGGCAAAGATTTGAACAACAAAAAAATAGTTCTAATTTGATGGTGATGTTTTGTGTGCATGTATGTGCATGTGTATTGTTTTATGACCTTCTGTTTCACTAATACTGCACATGTTTTATGTGCCTTGCTTGAAATTTATAGGTTTAATTTTACATACATTATTAATCCCAGGGACGCAGGTTGCATATCCTAAAGACCCAACGCTTCCAACAGGCTGGTCTGGCCTAGTATCAATTACTAGGGTTTTAAATTTTAAATTTTTTTGGTAATTTTAACTTTTTTTTTACCCTGTTTTATTGTGTTCTTTCAGCCACTAATTTAATTCTTTTTAAATCTATTTAAATTCTATTTATTGTGTGGTTTTATCTTGGCTGTACACCACCCCGAATCCCATTGCAGGAGAGGGGGTGGTATAAAAATTTAATAAAATAAATAAATAAATAATTAAATCACTATAATATATAACTGGTTTCTTTTTAAAGAAAAAAAACATGTTTAAGATAACAACAAAGCTGTTTGCAGACTTTGAAAAGTAGCAACATAGTGGAGGATTAAGTGACCAAAACCATATATAGACTAAAGGACCCTGCACTGTACTAGAATATTTACAAAATGTATCACTTTATCCTATACTGTTCCCCTCCATCATTAGCTCAGAAGTTAACATTACTTAATGGTTAATTTATGAAAAGAAAATAATTTTCATAACCCTCACTGCTTATATTTATGTAATACAAGCATGCCGAGAAATGCACTCTCTATACCTGGTCAGAGATCCCCTTTTTTGGTTTTAGACCTCAGCTGGAGACTTTCTTGGACCCAAATAAAACCTGAACCGATCACTTCAGAACAGCAAAAAAAGAAGGAACTATTTCGCTGCCTTTACGAAGTGAACTGGGACGCCGACCTCGCATCCTAAGACTGTCCCACATACTGGGAAGGGCAGGAGTGTGATTCAGTGTCCAGCAGCTTCCTACTCCCAAACTCAGCAAGTAGATTTTTCGCAGGCTGATTCACAGATCAAATGGCAGCGTCCTGTCATCCTCGGTGCAGAAAGTCTTGCTTGCGCCGCTCCGATTTTACAGTCAGTCTTCCTCCGGTTGCCTGCATTGTGGCTGGCTGGAGTGGAGTGGGCGGGGGGCGGGGTCCGCCTGGAACACGCCTCTCTCGTCTCCGCCTCTCTCTTGATTCTCTCGAGCGGGGACCGCAATGATTTAGAAGTTCAGGAATCCCACGTGACGTCACGAAGGGTGATGTAATGCTTCTCTAAATAGAACGTATTGTAACCTTCTCTCAGTCCAACGTGGTTCCTTCACTCAGACTGCTGGTCCCTTTCCTTCTTACACTTGTTGGGTAAGTCCCTACAAATATTGAACTGTTTTGGGTTTTTTTCCTTTTTCCAATCAACTTTATATTGCATTTGAAAACTCGCTTTTTCGGAGGATCTTTTAAAAGTTCTGGCTTGCAGAGGATGGTGGTAGGTGTTTGTTTTCCTTTAATGCAGAACGTGTGTGCAATCAACGCACAGACAGGAAAGCAAAAGGGGGGGGGGGACGTGAAGTGAAGCAGGAGAGTAAGCGACAGAAAGTGCGATCCCGACAAAATAGTCAGATTGTTGTAGACAGTACTTGCTATATGTTTGATTTGGCGGCTGCGTCCGAGATTTGGCTTGACTGTGTACAAATTAATGATTGATAGTGACTTACTTT
This sequence comes from Bungarus multicinctus, assembly GCA_023653725.1. Lineage (NCBI taxonomy): Eukaryota > Metazoa > Chordata > Lepidosauria > Squamata > Elapidae > Bungarus > Bungarus multicinctus. The sequence goes on along the minus strand of CM042840.1, from coordinate 88,352,220 downwards.
CACTTGGGCAATGAAGCGGTCTTATCTGAGGCAGACGATCCGGCCCGTCAGCGCATGACACTAGGTGGAAAGTGAGTGACTCGCTCCGAGAAGATGCGGAACGGTGCAGATCTGTGTCCGACAATCCCTCTGCCCGGTGCAGTAGCTCCGATCATTTGTTATTAATCGGAATGGAGGGGGGAGTAAAATTTTTGGGACATGCCTATTTAAAATGATGCGTGGGCATTCAGATATTTAGACACTGAAGCAGCAGCTACAGATTGATGATATCTTTTCCTGTAACTGCCAAACACAGAAATTAGTATGCAAAAGTTTGAAAACTTAACCAGAAGGATATCGGAATATGTCTCCGCTCGCGCGTCTTTTCCGTTGTCACTGAGTTACAATCTTCTCTCCCCTCAAATTTGCCGGGACTTCTGAACTTAAAGAAGCCTTACCCAGAATGTCCATTTTTTCGCTTAACTACGATCGATCCCTGCTTGAGCTCTGGATGCGCGCTCTGTATACTTTCAGGAACATTGTCTCCTCAGGCATGTGGTCTCACGGATCCTGTCACTTAGGAAAGGAGTTTCCAGAATGGCCCAAATCAGCCTCCGGACCAGCGCGGAATGTCTCGCTTCCGGAGCTTGAGCCACTTTTGTTTGCGTTATCCGCTTTTTCTCAGGGACCGTAAATGTAATGTCGGGCAACCTGGGTGCCCGAAGTCCTATCTGCAAGCAAGTGGCGAGAAAGATACAAATCAGGTTTGTACTTCTCTCTTTCTCACTCGTCCTGCCTGCTTCGTAACACTTTTCTTTTTTGGTGGAGTGACAGCACTAAACTCTTCCACCCCGTCCCCATGTCTTGCGGCTGCATTTTCTAGTTGCGTCCTTTCTAGTACTTCTCGGCAGCGCGAAAACTTTTAAACGTCGTTTCGCGAGTTCAAGCAAAGAAGACTCAGACGGGAGAAGTTTCAACAAGAGTTGTTGGACTAAAAAAAAAAAAAAGAATGAAAAAGGTCATTGCTTCTCCACTTCGTCACGACACCATTCCATCTCCAGTCCTCATATGGTCCTCTCCTGGTTTTTTTAAAAAGTAGTATCACCAAGGATTCGTGGTATGTATATATTTGGTTGATAGGTGGCTGCATCGCTATGTTGCGCCCCCCTCCCTTATGTCACCCCCGCCCTGTCTGACATTATCTTTGGGAGTCAGAGTTGGCTCCTGGACCATTACGTCATTCTGCAGGCTAGTAAGAATGTGTTAAAAGGTTCGGATATTGGGGCAGTTTTTGGGAGGGTCAGGCTAGAAATCTTAAAGTCCTGCCACCTAGCTTGAGATGAGCAGCGTGACCCCTTCTTTCCAAGATTCTTTGCATTCTCAGCAGATGTCTCTCTCTCCCCCGCCCCCCACCCCAAGTTTTACTGGGAATGAGAAGACTCTACCTGCTTAACTAAACTTGCCACTAGCATTCTTGAAGCTCAGCCGCCCGGGGTGATCGTAGGAATCGGGGTCTAAGACAGGACGGAAGATCGAAAGGAGATGCATGTCTCCGGTCGCCCGGAGCTCTAAGGAGGGTGATAAGTGAGTAACTTGAGCGTCCTTTTTAACCAAACCTTGTGAATAAGAATCTCCATTCCTTGAAAAAATAAAGTGGGTTTTTTTTGTGTGGGTGTTTTAACAATAGTACATCACGGATTCTTCTCATAATAGCCTTGAAGTTGAATCCTACACACCTTTCAGAGAGGACTGCAGAGACAGAGAATATTAGAGATTACACTGGAACCAATTCTGAAGAAAATGTTTCCTTTTTAAAAAAAAAATTAACTCTCAAGGAAAAAAATCTATATAGATTCATATATTTTCTGGACTGGATATGTTAGTGAAAATTTTGTATGCCTATATACTTTATTACACATGCTGGTACAAAATCTCTATAGTATACTGTAGTATAGTATAGTAGTATACAGAGGTAGTAGAGCATATGAATAGTACAGTATATAGTAGTATAGTAGTGTAGCGTATCATAGTGTAAAGTATAGCATAAAGTGTAGTGTAGTGTATTATATTGTATTGTATCATATCGTGTCATATATAGTATATAGTATAGTACAGAAAACAAATACTACTTACCAGTATTAAAAGTGAAAGGCTGCCCAGGTTATAACAAACTATGCGATGATTGGGGAAGTGAGAGAAAATGGAATTTGCTTAAGTTTCGAAAGTTCTCTTTTGAATCTGTTACTTGTATACTCAAGATTCAATTTTCATGAAGAATTTAAAACAGCCAATACTGAGTGAGTAAAGGGAGGAGGTATGAACTGAATTCCTCTTTGGGCCTTTTTTTAATCCCTATGTAGGTCGCAAAGCCCCAGAGAAAAGTGTGATTAATGATCAGTGATAAGTGATTAGTGGTTTTATTCAAACTGTTACCTCTGACCAGAAGCACACATCAGAGGATTAAGAGGCTCTTTTGGATAAATGCTCATTAGTGGAAGGGGAAAATCAAAGATAATAGCCAAGCATAAAGAGACAACATTCTAGGAAAATCGTTCCTGTCTTTCGAATAATAAGCTCAGTTCAGAAAAAAAGCACTTTGATTTAAAAGTTGCTTTTATCTTGTAAATCCAAGTTGGATGTATAAGTCCATTGGGCTATTATAACCTTGATTTTCCCATATCCACGGGACATAATCCTAGTTGTGATATTTCTTTCTTCATTTGGAGAAACAATTGAGATCTTGAAACCAACAAAAATATTCCCAGGTTCAAGGTATCTGCTTCAAACATAGGAGGAACTTTCTGTTAGTTAATTTAATAATACAATACACTTCTGGAGGACTTTACTTCTGAATTATGAATAAATCTAAACATGCAGCTGTTTGCTAGCAGGTTATATCCTTCAGTGCTTAGAACAAAGTATTTTTCTTTGGGCCAGTAGCTCTTTGTCAGCCTAACCCACCTCACAGGATTGCTGTTCTGGAGAAAATAGGAGGAGGAGGAAGGGGTATTTTGTGTCTTCGCTGACTTGAGTTGCAGTATTTATAAAAATAATAAAGACAGGATAATAAATAAATGTAATTATTGTTTACACTTCTTAAAATAATATTTTTCCACGTGAATTAAATGCTCCTGGAAAAATAAACTTCGCCCCTTAAAGAAATACTATAGAGGAGATAAAACAGGTGAGTAACAAGACCTTGAGTAACGTAATATAACAGCTACTTTCAATTGAAGAACACAAATAATGTAGATTCTCCATTTCACTCTTGCTATTTGGAGATACATTTTAAAAAATGGTATGTGGGGGACTGGTGTGAATGTCAAGGGTGGCGGGGAGAAAAATAAAATATAGAATCCTATCTCAATAATGAATCAATCCATCACCTATCTCAATAATGGATCAATCCATCAGTCTGCTGCTTCCTAGGATCTTCATGTTTTTTATACTAAATAGTGTTTGTCACTTATTGTACTTAAGTTTTTATTTGGATTGACACAATGGAATTTAAGGAATAACTTTGATTGTATGAAGCAAAAAGGAGAATTGCCTCTCATTTCTAACTTTATTAGAAACATTCAAATTGTACCTTTTAAAAAGTTAAATAACCATATGTTTCAATAATAAATACAATATTAAGAACCATCTAAAATATTAATAGGGTCATGCTACTGTTGCCTGTTAGGTAAATTAATTTGTAGAGCCAATGGGGTTACGCAAAGATAGTAAAAACAGCACTAAACTCAAATCAAAATTGAATTTTTATAACTGAACAACACACACAAATACATAGACACACATTTGTGTGTGTATGTGTGTATGTATGTCTGTGTCTATCATATATAACCTACATATTCACGTACGACATATATTAAATATCTTTTTGTGAGATTTTATATATCTATACATAACATGCAAAAACATATTTAATGGAGAAATGGCCTTTTGAAAATCTAGTATTACCAAAATTATAAATTAGTATTATTAGTATTAGTATTATAAATGAACCTATTGTTTCATTGTATCCCATATCCTTTTGAGCCTTGTTCATGTTTTTCAAGAGAAATATTCATAACTTCATACTTTTAAAAATTCCTATATTCCATTATCACATAAAAATATCCAGAGAACAAAAACTAATTGATATTCTCAAATGCTTGTCAAGAGTAGTCCTATGTGAACCTGTTGAATTGGTCCAAAATCAGAACACTTTGGAAAAGTTCACTACTCAAGCCCAAAATGTAGTTGAGCAAACACAATGTCATCATCATTCCCGGACATGTCAGAAATTTGCTTATGCATTTATTTCAAATCATGAAAGATGTATGTCATCATCCCATATAATGAAAGGTGTGTGATCACCACAGAAATGTGTTATGCCCTGGAATTTTAAAATACCTGAAACTGCTTCTGATATGCCTTTTCATTAGGATATAGTACATTATTTATGTTTTTATACCAACCATCAACCTTTTTACCTAGTAAGTAAACAACATCACCATATTGTAGTGCATTCTTCCAGATCACAGCAGATTATATGTTCTTTCCAAATACCAAGCCCTGAAGTAAGTTCTCAATAAGAACTAAGTGATTGAACATCTGCAATGTTCAGTTTAAAATAGACAAGATTAAATTAACCCCCTTTCACAGTAAAATAACTTCAAATCACATTGAATTTTTGCAGTCTATCATTATGTTATCTCCTAAAATAAATCATCATAAACTTAATAATTTGTGAATATTCTGTTTTTTTTTAATTGAAGTAAATTGGGGTGGTGATGGTTTGATCTCTGCTTTTAATCATTAACCACAAAAATATTGATGCAATGTATAACTTAACATTTGCCATCGTGGTTGTATGTATTATAAATAAAAAGCTACTTAGAGTTTATACTCTCTCTCTGATGTAAATTCAAATTAGACCCAAGCTGAATTTTACAATTGTAAAGGTTGATCAATATTCTTAGCCTCCCAAAACTCAAATTCATTATTAGTTCAGCAGATTGACACTGTTTTTTTAAAAAAACAGTGTTTTTTTTGTTTTCAGAAATCAATTAGATTTAATAATCTTAGGTAGGTTGTAATAAAATTGATGTTATTGATCACCTATTGTTAATATTGTTTAGTTTCATTAATTTAGCTTTAGAAGTCTGATCACCCAGACTTAAAGTATGAAACTTATCTTTCCCATCCTACTCAAGGAAGAATTATAGTTTAAGGTTGTGATTCTACATAGATTTAAGTTACTTAAATTCCAGCAAAGTCAATGCAAGAACATACAGGATTATATCTTGAGTATTTCATATGCAGAACATAACCAAGTGTAATGCTTCACAGCTACAGTTCATAGAGAATGGGATTCAAATTTTTAACAACTGGTTCTGTGGGTGTGGCTTAGTTGGTGGGCATGGCTTGGTGGTCATGTTACTGACTGGGTGTGGCCAACTCAATATCACTCACATCAAGGCAGGCATCTCCTCGCCTGGCCTTTTATGACTGTGGGGATGCTGCAACAGTCGTAAGTATGAAAAATGGTCATAAGTCACTTTTTTCAGTGCCACTGTAACTTTGAATGGTCACTCCACACAAGCAAAGTACCAGCAAAGGAAGAAAAAAAAAACTCCAAAGAAGTTCCTGAGACAGGAAGTCTAGTCCTGCCAAGAATGTAATAATAAGGGTTAACAGAGAGGCAGTTTTGTAAGCAACACCAGAATGTTTCCTTCCTGCCTTCCTTACAGGATTAGGCCAGTAATTTCTTCTAACAATTGGTTCTAGAAATGCTTAGAATGTTAACAACCGGTTCTAGCGAATAGGTGTGAACTGGTAGAATCCCACCCCTGCGTATATATCACTTTGCTGCTTCAGGAGCTATTTAGGAAAATTTGTCAACAATATTAAATAAATGAAATAACCAGCATTTACCCCACTAGTGGTCATTTATTTCCATTTTAAAGGCTTTAATCATTATGTTGACTCAGTTTTATGAGATGCAAAGTAAGAGTGATAATTTATATGACCTGTAACTGTATGGGACGATGCAACTATTTCTTTGTATTAAATGATGAAATGGATGCTAACAAACATCATTTCCAACATTTACAGTTTGTATTAAGGCATAGTTGCCTTTCTTGAAGCAGATTTAACTGATCAAAATGTAATTTTTAAAAAATTAAATATCTAGGGTTGTTAAGTATGTTGTAAGTGCGTATCCCCCAATCGGACTTATGCTGATTTGAAAAAAAACAAAACCCTGTAGTTCATTCAATTTAATGTTAGATACTAATAAATATATTATTTTCCTGTTTTTTATATAATTGGTTTTCTGGAATAATTAAATAAATACGTTTTATTCTAATACGAATATTGACTGTAAAAAAAGCAAGTACTTCTTAAAATATTCTCAGATAGATTCCATTGATTTGTAGTTGCAATATGCTTTAAAATATATTTCTGAATATTTATTAGCATATAATTGTTCATTATCATTATTGATTTATAATTATCTAATATTGTCAAATAATTAGATAATTATGTTAGTTTATTAAGTAGTTTCCATTACTTATGGCTATTCATATAATTAAAATTTACTTATTGTATGCCTAAACCATACTTTTTAATAAATATCAAGATTAGAATAACAGAAGCTGTATTGTTTTTTTGACAGATAAGCAGCTATTCTTATAATACCTTTAAGACCACTGTAAGCTACCTAGAAACTTTACAATAATAGGCCTGATGTTTAGTGCATTTCTTAAAATTTGTACAGTATATCTTATTAGTATTAACTATGAAAGAACCAAACATTAAAAAATAAAATCATGTTTATTTTTGTATTTATTACTTTGGAAGGCCACCTAACTCCAGCATATAAAATACAATGAACCATTCAACCAATAGCTAATTTATAGTGATCAGTAATTTTCTTTTTATCCCCTTCTTCCAGGAAAGTTAGAAAATTTTGTGGTAGTTTCCCACACTAGGAACATTCCTGAACAGTTGAATGACAGTGCTGATCAAAATCAGTGGCAATGTAGTTGTTCAGTTGTCCAGTTCTGGATGGGGTTACACTACTTCAGACAGATCCGGTATACAATCTGGGGAGGGGTTCTTCCGACTCGCGATTCCTGCTTAATGAGCAAGTGGCAATCATGGCTAAGAGATCGTTTACACAACTTAATGTTATGCACCATCTGAATCTGGAGTCCCTGTGTTCTATCACTCAACCAGAGGTGGTATTCAGCAGTTTCTGACCAGTTCTGGAGAACCGGTAGCAGAAATTTTGAGTAGTTCAGAGAACTAGCAAATACCATCTCTGACTGGAAATTTTACAGTATCCTTCCCCTGCTATGCCCACCAAGCCACACCCATAGAACCGGTAGTAAAAAAATTTGAATCCCACCACTGCTGAGACCTCATAGGGATGTAGCATATTGGAGATAGCTAACGAAGTACCCACCTGCTCCCTGTTTGCACTTTGTTCCCTCCTTCTCCATCCTGCTTACTTTTATGTTAATTAAATTTAAGGTTTTTATTTTTAATTTAATGTTTATGTTGCATTTTATTCAAAGTATGTAAACTATGTAGAGTTTATTGTAGCTAAATTGATGGCAAACATTTTTGATAAATAGTTAAATGAATAAGTTAAATAAATAAGTTTAGTCTAGTAGCCTAGGTATCAGGAGACTGCGAGTTCTAGTCCAATTTTAGGCATGGAAAATTGACTGATGATCTGGGGAAGTTAGTCTTTCTTAGCTCCATCCATCTCACAGGGTTGTTGTTGGAAAAATGGGAAGAGAAAAAGGAGTACTGAGTACATTCATTTCCTTGAGTTATTTATAAAGAATAATAAAGATAGGATAAAAATCAAATAAAAACAATACATAATAACTTACCGGAAATGTTCCCATTTTAGGTAAGTTTCAAAGTAGAAAGAAAAAAAGCCGTATTCACATACAGAAAGGCCGCAGTATTTTCTTTAGTTATCTTTGTTTGCTGGTTATAAATCAACAAAATAGCAGAATTAATTTCCCACAAATCCCAAAGACCTGGTAAAATGATGACCTATAACGATGGACAGGTCTTATGCTAAGAAATATTTTTAATGGTTACACAGTTGGAATTCACAAGACTCCATGTGGTCCATGAAAGACTTGAGTGCGCCCTCCAGAACTGATTTGAGAATAGTCATATGTAAATTATTTTAGATTTCATTCAAAAATGGTCATTTGGGAATGTAACACCTCTCTCTGTCTCTGCCTCCCCATAGTACCTGTGTAATCTGAGTAAATAATAGCTCAATCCGATGCTGTGTTTGTTCACTGGATGTTCTGAAACAACTTTTCCAAATGGAATCCAAAGCATTGCACAGCTACCCTTATTTGTATTCAAATGTTATTAAATTTAAATTTAAATCATATAAAATTTAGTTTCTATCACTATTTCACCCAATACTTTTTGAATGGGGTCTGAAAGTTCAAATCTGCAGAAATAATCCAGAAAACATTTAGCATCTTTGTTCCAATAGGTTCATTCTTTCAAGGAAAATTACAAAAGTACAGAAAATTCCATTGGTAAACAGGATAAAAAGGCCCTGGAGTGGCACCACCAATCAAGATAGGCAATAGATAGCAAAAAGGAGCAATTGCTGATTTGACATAAAACATTATTGAATGCTCATTTATTTAACCATATAAGGATAGCCTCAGGACCCTGAATTGGGTATGAAAAGAACTAATAAAGTTTCTTGTAAGTTGTAAATATTCCTGTAGCCTGTCACATTTAACAGTCTGGCAGCTGCATTTTAAACCAGCTGTTCTATCTGAGAACTCTTCAAGGACAGTCCCACTGTCTTTGTATTACTCCCTTCTTTAATTAAAAGTTGCATTCCAGATGGAGTTTGTGAGATTTTGGTCTGTCAGTGGAACTCTAGCAAAATGTTGGGTTGAAGGGCTTGTCTAAAACAAGGCTTCTATGTCTATTACATGTATTCTAAGATGATGTATTATTATAAACAAGATTCTCTCAGACATTTTGATCTGTGGATTATTTAAGCTTTCAAATTAAAACATTTAAGGCTTAGTGTGCTTTCCTGAGCTTATTATTTGTAACACTTTAATTGTCATTTCCCTCTTGGAGCTCTGAAATTAGAACCAGTTGATCCTCCAAAGCAATTTAACTAAATATTTTAGAAAATTACTAGTATTTATTTAATTTTCATATAACATATTATTTCCAGTTATTATTATTAGCTCTGATTGTATCATTATTCTGCCTTCGGACTATAGTCAGAAGAGTGTTTGGTATACGCTATTATCTGATTGGATTTGACTTTATCAGATACCTACCAGGTTTTAGAATCAGAGCTTACCTGACTTAAAAGCTGAACTGACATTCAATTTTTATCAAACATAGTATGTTTTTACTCTTGATATTCTTTAAGGTTTGAAATAGAGGTTTTGATTATTATATCCATTATGACCCACTTAGATCTGCACATTGACTGAACTGAAGGGTGGGTACTTGTGTGGTCATTTTTAAGTTGATGCAGTTTAAGACAACACAATGGGTTGTAGTTTTCTTTTGCTCTTGTTACTTTTGGGAAAAGCAAACAGAAATCTCTATTTGTGGCAAGTGTCACTGCAGAAGTACTTGAATTTCATTTTAAGTTTGGTTATTGGCCATTTACTGAATAGTGATATAGTGAACATTTATCAGGAACAGCCCATTCTGGTTGTGGATTTGTTGCAATTGAAGTTCAGAAATATCCAAAGCATTCTGATAGCTTTAATACTCAGAATAGCCACTGAAGTCCTGCTCAATTTCATTGTGAAATTATAAATTAGCAACACAAAATTTTGCTTTTCTGATGTTCCATAAAATTAAAATGACTTGATTTTTTCATTGAATATTCAGACTTGTGGGTCACTTGTCTGGATTTTTTTACTGGGAGTTTTTTATTTATTTTCAAAGAATTAGGAGATGGTACAATCAAGGCCAAATTTTAAGAAAATTTGCTTAGTTATATACTGTTTAGTTTTGTTATGCTGTCACTTTTTCCTTCTTTTTGGTAGAGACTTGCAAATCATTGGAAATTGAATGGATAGAAATAGGAATCAAGGAATAACCCTACCCAGAAAAGTTATTTAAATAGGAATAAAATCCCAAAAACTAATTATGGGAGAGAGGAACCATGTATGGTAGCTAAAATTTCAATTAAGACAATTCTACATAGTTGCCATTTTGGTTTAAGAGTTTTACATTTAAGGTGCTTCTTATGGTTCAGATGCAAAAATACAGTATGGGGATTAGGATCTGTTTTTCTCCAATTTTTCCAAGGGCCTTGACAAATTCCACTGCTGAAACTTAGAGGTAAATTGCTAATTAAAACAGGCCCATTTTATATAGAACTTTTATTTTTATTTAACAAACCAACTCAAATCCTCAGAAATTCCATGCCCATGAATCTATCCACTATGGCTCTCAAACATCAGTCACCACATATGGTGGCTTACCAGTTTTTGATTAGAAGAGAGTTCAGGTTTCATTTACAGAGATTCATTGCATTTACTGTTTCTTCATTTGAATACTGATATAAGGTAAGTATCACTTTCTAGAAAGTTGATATTGCTGGCATGAAATATTAAAATTGTGAACAACTAATAAACTTATTTTATTTATTGCATGATCAAATGGCAAATGCTCTTAGGTATAGCTTCTTAATGACACAGTGACACTATGTGATTGTGTTTTCAATCCCTATGTTTATGCCACAAAGCGTTATTATATTTTGGGTAGCTGTACATGCAACTACCAACATCGACCAAATGACAATTATCTTTAGACTATGCTGGATTTAAAGGGAAATCCAGGAATCTACCTAAGTTTCTCTGAATGGTACCCATATTATTTGTTTAAATGCATGCTGCAATTACCACTGTTTTAAGCTGTTTTGTTTTACACTGAACTTTTTTCCATTGAGAGAAATCAGTCTATCTGATTTAAAACATTGTTTTCAATTGTTCATGATATAAAAACCTAGAAAGTAGAATCTGAATTAGACTGGTGTTCATACAAACAGCAAGGAATTTATTTTTACTAAGTTAGGGTCTTTAACTCTTTACATCTTATTGTAGTCCTTGATAATTGTGCATGTGATATATCTACTACGTATATTTTTAAAATGATTTTTGTATTTCAATATAAACTCTTCTACAAGTAAGATCTCACAGAAAATCTTAAAATCTCTACTTCTTGTGTCCCATTTTGGATCAGTCTAATTCTATAAGTGATTTCCTTTTAAAAAGCTACTCACATTATTTCATAAACATATGGTATCTTATTTAATTTGTCCTCAACTTTTGGTACACTTTGAATTCTGACCTAGGAATGATTGCAGAAAAAGCTGATTTCATAAACAGTGCCCTGTTTAAGGGGCACAATGGTTTTTAAGTTCACCTTAACTTTTAAGGGCATCAGAACTTGGTAGATAAACAAAACAATTTAAAAATATAACTGGATGTTCAGATTAACCTGCTTAATGATTAAACATTTTTTTTTTGCTGGTCACTATTTTTGAAGTACTGTATCAGTGGCATACATAGTTATGATACACTATTTTCATACTAAGTCCTGCTACCTACTTTAGTTTCCTTCCATTACCAGACAAATAAATGTATATTTGTCAAGTTCTTTTCATCAACACCATAATTTAATACTGTTTAGCTAGGTGCATTTTTTCCTTGTATTTTATTATAAATGGTATAGAATATGAGTTAACATGCTTAGTTGTATTAGTTAAAGTAATTTTGTTTGCTTTTATCCCTATAAAGTGCTCTGAGAATTTTCATTCTGGGATAGGATATAAACTTTTACAAATTTCTAGAAAATGTTTCTTTTCCCTCCTTTGACTGATTCTTGATCCCTCATGAGAGAGGGATTATTAGTCTGAGAGCTCATGATTTGATTATGATTAGTTGGAAAATTTAGGGCCAGCAGACACTTGAATCCAAGTCTTAAACAGATGTAACTATTAAGCCATGCTGCTCTTCCTTCTAATAAGAAATAATTATTTTGGCAGTTTAAAAAAATAAAGTTCATATATTTAAAAAAAAGCAAACTGCTGCAGATTAAATTCTATTGAAATGCATGTTGCTGGAAGCCCATGATAATCTTTCAGATGAATAGGAGAAATAGGACTGACTTTTCGGGCTGCAAAGAACTTAAAGAAAACATTTTGATAAAGTAAAGATTATATATTGAACAAAAATGTAATGAAATATGTGTAAAACATTTTGTTTCCATTCTGAGAAAGTTAATTTGTTATTATTGTATAACAGTGAAAAATATTGTTGGAATCGTCTGGTATATTTACAAAATAGCAACGTCCTAAATTCGCTTGAGTTTATTTCTGAACAAATTTTCAATTTTTGTCTGTTAAAGTGACACCGAATTATATCAGGCGAAACAAAAACTCATGTATAAATTGTACAGATGGTGATATTTTAAAAAAATCATAATTAAAGTTTGTTTGATTTATAGTATTGTACTGCTGGGTATTCATGAGATAGATGTTCTTGTAACTTTTATTTGAAATTGTCAGCTTATTACTTAATGGATTTCTTTCTAATTGTAGAATTTTTAGAAATGCAGGCAAAACAATTACATGCTGTTCTGTCCTTTTTGTGGCTCTACTGGGTTTATAAAAATGTGCTGATTTTAAACTTCTCAGGAATGTCTTGAAGCATTCTCAAACGGCTGCACAACAGATAAGAGTGAGCTCACAGAGGCATCTAAGGTTATGTATGTTATGTCTCTGTAGAATTGATTGGAAGGAAGCTTGCCAAGCTACAATAATCACCAGACAATTATTAAAAACAAACTATTATTCCATTGTCAAAAAATTGTAAATGGCATTATTTAATCTGCATCAATATAAGTACATTGTTTTGTGTTCTCTTTGCTAACTCTGAGACTGACTAAACCATTATTCTCTGCGCATTGCCATGCTGAGATCATCCATGACAATGGTGTGAAAACAAACGTGTTTTAGCACGATAAAGTCACTATATAATTTTAAAAGTGGTGTTCGCTGGGCCAAAACCTACTGTTAATTTCAGCTTCAATAACAGTAAAGGAGAAAAATCCCCTCCCCCAATAAAAGATTCCTGATGTGTGGAAAGGAAGAGAAATCACTGTGCCCACTGTTGAGCATCAAATCATCAAACCTGCTCAGTGTCATGGTTTCACATTGATAATGGATAGAAACTAAGAAAAAGAGGAAGAGATTTTTTTTTACTGTCTCCTTCCCTCAAAACTTAGTAGTAAATTATTGAAGCCTCCTTAACTGAATTTCTTATATAGTTATGTGTATTCAGAGGTTTTTAAAATTGTTATTAAAAACCAAAACTTCTTTATACAGAAAAGTGCAAAATTAGGAACTATTTCAGATTTTGGTGTCTTAAAGAAGAAATCTTATTTTTTTTATTAAATATACATAAAGGAATCTCATGGATTAGGAATGTTGTGTATAGCTGTGTCTTATAAATAAGTATTTCTGTGTTTAATAGAATTTTTTTCAAAGTAAGGGAAGATGGGATTGAAGTTAACCCACTTTTAATTTTTTAAAAATGTGTACTAATGTGCACTTTTTAAAAATGTGAAATGTTGTAAAGTAAAATCTTATACTGTATGCCATTTCCACTGAAAACAGTAGAAAGTTTATCTAAGTAAAATGAATCATTATAATAGCAGCATTATTTACTTTATGAAGCCTAATATTTCAGAAAAAGAATAGAAATACTTTTTATTCTCTTTTATATCCACTGAATATTACCAAAAGACTTCCACTTGCAATAACTTTGTTTATTTATCACCTTTTTCACAAAAAGCCATTTTAGAGAAAACCATCTATCTATCAGAAAAATAAGATTTATGTTTCTCCTGTGGAAAACATAATTCAGTTGAAATAGTCAATACATGACTTAAATTCCTTTTTATATCTGCCTTAAGTGGTCTGGTATCTAGAACATAATTATTCAGAAAAAATGTACCAAATTAGCAAATTGGATACAATGACCAAATCATGTTCATTGTGATTCCTTATTTAAAGGAAAAGGACAGATTAAAACAAAACAGAAAGAAAAAGATACATACATTTTGTGTAGATTTACCATGTTTGAAAGCAATCAATACCATATAGTCATAGCAGCTTTAAAACTGTGCTATAAATCAGAAACATATAAAATATAAAAGCTCCTTTGCCCTGTGCTTCACTTCTAATCTAAATTGTTATTTCCTGGTATATCTCTTGGATTAAAAAAAAAAGTAGAAGTAATCTGATTTCCCACTTCATATGTAGTTGGGATCCATCCAAGTGAAGTTAATGGCACTTGTTTGCAAATAAGGATGATTGGAATCATATTAGAATCTGAAACATATTGAAACAAGTAAAAATAAGAATCCACGCTCTTTTAAATTCATTAGATCTTATTAGTAGATTTGACTGCAGTCCAATAGTCACTTTTGGTTTCTAGATAGAGAAAATTGATAGAAAAGCCAAGATGAGGAAGAGTGGGTTGAGTCTTGATATGTATCATTCCTTGATTCTAATGTGAATAAACCACAACCATTAGATTCACAAAAAACATTTCATGAAGACTAAATCTAAATTTTTATATCTAAAAAAAATACATGGGGAAATTATTTCATGACTCTGAGAAGCTATGAATGGAGCTTTCTTCTTTTTATTTCCTTTAAGAATCAAATCAGCTGTGCTTTGTGGACACACACACAGTTTAGATAAAATACAGAAAACACTTTCTTCAGGTTTTCAATAATTTTTTTACAACTTGATTTGCTTAATGGAAAACAGCAAACAGTATCAAAGTAAGAATATTTTCCATTTCAGGATGTACAGCGTTTTTAATTTAAATTTAATGGTTATATATTAAAATTGAGAAAACAATTATGAGTATTATTGAAATATTTTTCTAGTATTTAAACACAATGTGCTACTCAATAAAAATTTTATGAGCCAAACAAACTAAATTATGGTTTACTATAATACTTGATCGCCATTCATGGTTTCATATTATCTCCCCATTGACACAATTTTTCTCCATTAAGAATTAACAGGACCTCAGCTCTACAAGGTTGTCAACAGGCTCCATGAGAAAGCTAGAATTATTTAGGTAAACTTTATTATCAACATCTTTCCAAACTGATTATATCTTACCTTCTCTTCTTTTTAAGCCCTAGTGGATGGGTGGGGCCAACCTGAGTCTCGTCCAAATGCTATTTCCTTTCATGGGACTCAAGGCATGTTTTTCCTCTTTGTTTTAGAACAGTTTTTAATACAGGTAGTGCTTAACTCACACCTGTTTAGTACCATTCAAAGTTACAACACAGAAAAAAGTGATTTACAACCATTCATCACCTGATTGTTGCGACATTCTCATGATCACATGATAAAAATTTGGCTTCTTGGCCATTGGCAAGTATTTATGGTGGCGATAGCATACCAAAGTCACATGATCACCATTTGCAATCTTCCTAGCTAGCTTCTGACAAAGTCAATGGGGCGAAGCCAGATTTACTCTATTACTGTGCAATTCACTTAACAAATACTATCACTCACTTAACAATTGAGGGGAAAAGAGTTGTGAAATCAGGTTCAACTCACTTAACAACCACCTTGCTAAGCAACCAAAATTCTGGTCCCAAGTATAGTCATAAGTTGAGGACTACCTGCAGCCCCTCAAGACTATCTTTTCTAAAATGGACATATACTGATTATAATAAAAAAAGTTAAGATAAGGGTCATAATAATGTGATTGAAGCTCTGCCTGGTTTTTATGGGAATGCTCTGTTGTGGCCTTCATCTGGACTTCTTTTTTAAAAAAACTATATCTTATGGACACCCAGTATGAAGCATTTTTAACTTCAGATAGTCTTGAAATATAACCATTCATTAGAAGTTACAACAGCATCAAAAAAGTAACTTATGACCATTTTTTCCACTTACAATGGTTGCAGCATCCCCATCATCATGTGATCAAAGTTCAGATACTTGGCAACTGGTTCATATTTATGACAGTTGCAGTGTCCTGGGGTCCTCTTTTGCGACCTTCTGATAAGCAAAGTCAATGGGAAACAGTTTGAAACAGTGATTTAAAAAGTACCATATAGGTTATACTTCAGGGATTTTTCCCATGAAAAGAAATTGGGGAATGTAATTAGGATGGTATTAAGGTTCTGTTACTGTTCCACATCTCGATAATGTCTTATATTCTATTCTGTCTTCTTTCCAGTTTTACCTGAATAATGTCTGAAGTTAATTTTCTGGAAGCTTTAGGCAAAGTTTGCCACAATTTCAAGTTAATGTACTTCCTTTTTCCCGCTTCTTGCAAAGTATCAAGGAGCTGTTTGTACTCAGTCATTAGTTAAGTTACATGGCAATAAGGAATCCCGATGTGATTGAGAATTTTCTTTTCTAACTTACATTTGTTGTTTAGTTACCAGTTAGAAAAACTAAAATAATTAAACTGCAAAATCTGAACAAACTGTGAAAATTAACAAAAAAGGAAACAAAGCAGATGGTATCTTGGTGCTGGTTTATGAATTAGATATTTCAGAATTCCAAATTTAAGAGACAATAATGAAGGAAGATACTCTACACAAAATTCCACTGTAAATTAAAATGTCTATGAGTAGGGTAAGTCAGAACAACAAATATTAATATTGGTGTTAAAGTAAAAATACTTTTTTTGACAAAATACTGCATGGTCATTACGTATTATACATTAAGGACCTTCTAACAGAGAAGGACTGCACTGATTTGAGATAAGTGTCAACATAACCACTGAAACATCTTGAAAACTTGAACAAGCTAATCATCAGGTCATGACATTTACCTAGCATTTAGAATAGCCTGGTGAAGAAGTTACGGATAGTCTTCAACTTATGACCACAATTGAGCCCAGGATTTCTGCTGCTAAGCTAGACAGTTGTTAAATGACTTTGCACCATTTAATGACCTTTCTGCTATTAAGTGAAATCACTGCTGCTGTTAAGTCAGTAACATGGTTGTTAAGTGAATCTGATTTCCCCATTGATCTTGCTTGTAAGAAGGTCACAAAACATGATGCCATGATTCTGGGACACAACAACCATCATAAATATGAGTTGGTTGTCAAGTATCTGAATTTTATTCACATGACCATTGGAATGCTGCAATGATTATATGAAAAACAGTCATAAGTCACTTTTTTCCAATGCCATTGTAACTTTGAATAGTCACTAAACAAACTGTTGTTAAGTCAAAGATTAATCATTGCTGGCAATCTTCATTTTTCTCTTTCCCTTGAATCTCTGCTTGTTCCAATCTAATGCTTACATTGTGATGTAAATTTTGTGAAGGGTAACATCTCTATTTCTGCTAAACAGCACCTTTTTTGGTCAAGTTCTTTGTTTTTTTTAAAAAAAGAAGTATAAAATATAGTGAAGAAAATTGCGTTAACTATACATTCTTAAAACACATATTGGCAACATGGGTTTTTATATGTCAACTTTTCTAATCCTAGTATAAAATATAGTTGATCCAGACTGTTTGTTTGCAGATCTATTTGCTGTTTTTTCTTTAGGCAGGTACAACAGTTCATGGAAACAAGGAGGGAGTTAATTTGACCTTTTCCTTAGGAATAGAACATTAGCAATATTTATTTTATCCCAATCAGAGCAGATGACAAATTCACCTGTTCCCGACCCTAATGTTCTTTTTAAGAGATGATTCAACATGTGCAGAGCAAGACCTTTTATTAATATATTGTCTATTTGTCAGAAAATAAACTTCCCTGCTCAGACAAAAAGTACACATATTGGGGTGTTACCATTTTGGCCACAATGACATTTTTATTATCAATGTGTACTCATTTATGAAAATGGGGTTTTAATTTTTGTCTAAATGTGGGCCTTTATAAGTCCATAGTTTGATTCTTGACAAAGGTTTGGGACTGACAAAGATCCGCGACCAACTTCTTGAAGTAATCTTATAATATATAAATAAGAAAAAGTTAACAGAATTATAAATGTAAGAAATAAGGCAAAAGGATAGTGTTGATAAACCTAAGATTTTTATTTCATAAATGCTTATATGCAAATGAAACTAATCCAATTCCATAAACAACTTTTTCTAACAGTTCTCTCCCCCCACCCCCCAAATCTACAATTCACTTTTGCCTGGATTGAGATGCTTTACTGCATCCCTTTGTGGGGGGAATGCATCAAAGCTTAAAGTGGGGTTGATATGTCTCTTAAACACCAGATTTTAAACCAGTATCAGGGTTTCTTTTTCTTTTTCAAATTTTTATACTTCTAGCTTCAGGGATAATTGAATTGTTTCTGGAATTATTGGCTAGTTTCAATATTTATTTGCTGTACTGTCACAGATAATACTTTTGCTTGAAGACTTTTTGTGCATTATTTTAGATTCTTGACCTTAGAGAATCATCAGAAGTTGATGAGATGACTTAGCCCATGAGCCCAACTTTCTTCAATTCAGAATTCAGATCAAAGCATCTTTAACAAATGCTTATTCAGAATCTGCTCAAACATATCTAAATAAGTCAGCCATTCGCCTTGTGAACTTTCTTACCATTTTCAACAAGGATCTCATTTCTTTCAACTTAAAAATCATCATTCCATAGTCTTAACCTGGGGAAAAGAAAAGGTTCTTGCTTTGTCCTTTCTTAGTGATTGTTCCTGAAGGCTTTATATCTAATTCCTGATTTCTTTAATGTTTTCCCACAGATTTGTCTAAAATGTCTTAAAATGTGAAGTTGAAAATTGAACATAATGCTCAATGTAGTATCTGGCAATACAAACTATTATTTCCTATATGTAAAATATACATTTCTGCATGGCATTTTTTTCTACAATTGTGTTACATTGTAAACTAAAATTCACCTGTGATCAATTGAACTTCTAAGGTTTTTTTTTCTCAGTAACTATTATAGGGAAGCCCCCTATCCTGCCACCCAATTCTATAACTGTGGATTTCATTTTTGTTTCTTAAAGTGAAGGATTTGGCATTTGTCTGTTAAGCTTCATTCTATTATTGGCAGCCCACATTTGTACCCAATTGGTGGATAGAAAATTTTATTTCTATTTTCTAGTGTAATAGCTGTTAAGTATTAAGCAGAGTATCCTTGGTGTCAAGGATTAATACAGCAGATGGAAGTAGTGTTCAGATTGTAGCAGTGAGTATAGCAGTGAGTATAGAACCACACAAACACAGCAGTTGAAGTACAAAGTCTTTATATACAGTGATGTAAACACAGTCCAAGTTCCATTCCAATTATCATACACAATTCATCCATCAGTAGATTAGCTTACTAAGCATTCTTGTTCAGTAGATATAACAGCAATACATCATCTTCAATACATCCATGCATCAATGGAGAAATATAGTTACAATGTTGAAGATACTTGCCAAGTAGCAGAGTAGCATAGTAGAAGCCTAGCAAACCAGTAGCAGCATTCCAACAGCACAAACAGACATTCTAACAGTACTAGCCATGTGCTCTCTGGCTTCTTATTATATAGCTTTCCTGCTTCCTGTAGCCAATCAGTATCGTGGTTACAAGATAGTGCTGAGTCATTTCTGACTTGCAGCCATATATGGTAAACCAATACAGTTAAGTTTCTTAAAGAAACCTAACAATAGCCAATGTATACTAATCTATATATCAGCTATTAACATTTATTGTATCTCTTTGAATATGTTATCAATAAAAATATTGAAGAGTACTGAATCCAGCATTTAGCCCTATGGCATCTCAACCCAGCTTCAAGAAGTATTAACATATACTCTTTGAATACAATTTTATTCAGCCCATTTATTATTAGTTTTTAAACAGTATGTACTTATAATTCAAACTAAATATTATCAATTGCATTGTAATGATCTAGTAAATATTCAGTCTTTTGAAGAAAAAGATAACATCTGATATCACCTCTCTCTCTCCTCCCTCTCTCCCTTCCATTCCCCCTCTCTTTTCTGATATTTCATCACTTCACTCAAACATAAGTAGAGATTCAGCCAGATCATTACAAGTTTCTTTAGTTCACCAAAGCATTCTTTCTACCCAATATTTCCAAACTGGAAGATTTCTCCTGTTGCAGGTAACTAATTGTTAAAAAGTATTATGAATTGAGAGATGCCTTGTTCTTACAGCTGTAACTAAGGCAGTTATGATTGCCAAATTCATAGTTTAAAGTTAGGTTTCAGCTAGTTTCATGACATTGCAATATTACACAGAATAGAGATTTAAAATATTTTTAAGATATTTTAAAGATGCTGATTTTTGCAAAAATTTGAAAAAATAGTTTCAAAGACACCAGTTATTTCATTGGAATCCTTGTATTTCTGTTCAGTTTCCTAATTCCACAAGTTTACAAAGTGACTTGCATGAATGCTATGTCATTTTTGGCCCCAGAAATTTGTTTTCTTCATTCTCCTGTTTTGACAATTGGCACATGTACATGAAAAAGATGAATTTCCTGAAATATATGGATGGGGGTTATTGTAAAAATTAAAAGAGCTAGGAATATTTTTACAAAAAAGAATCCTTTAAAAAAGCATCAGAGTTATTCATAGAATAACTCTATGTGATTTTTTTTTGTTTTATTTTTGAATAATGTTGTCTGGCTCTAATTTTTATAGCAAAATATGGGCAAATATGCTGCTAGATATGTATATCTATTAGCTACACATATATAATGCTCACCCATCATTGACTAATACTAATTGGAATTGGCATTGTTCTGTTTTAAAATAAAGCTCATTTTGTTAAGTAATTGAGGCATTATAATTGGCTTGCTTATCTATTTACTATAGTTTGTTTTAAATCATGTATAGCAATATACACAAAAAATGAGCTGAATGATAAATCATGTAAGTCCAAGGATTTGCTTAGTTTCAGAAATTCTTATTCCTGGCATGGTACAGTTTCACTTACTATTATATCCAGAATATAAAGCCTAGTAATCCAAACTCTGTTCTCCACCACAGATATTAAATGGTGGTCCCCTTGATATGAGCAATTGTAAAGCACTTTCTTGGTCTTTGGATTGTCAAGCAATTCTAAGGGAAAACTCTTTGATCAATGAACAATGGAATAGAAAGAGCATCCCACAGAAATGTTTTTAAAGTTGTATCTTAAGACATTGTATATATTTACAAATATATTTGCTCCACTATTCTGATTTTAGTGTGGCCTATATTAGGCCATATTCAGGCATTATGTTATGGGTTAAAACTCACCATGTGAATAGCAAGGATGAACCTCACCTCTCTGAAGTTCTATTGGTGATATTTAATCTCAAAAATATCACAGTGGCCACATGAGTAGCAAATTGTTTTGGCAAAAGTTTCCAACTAAACTATACCTAGGTAATATGATCACTGAATTATTCATACTGATTTTTTTCTAGTATACTGTACAGTATACACTGGAAGATATGTTCCTCTGTTTGTAGTTTATTGCTTAAATGTTTTTACAAGATGAGCTTTTAGTTTTACTTTTAAGTCACTATACACAATCTTACTCTTATTCTATTCTTACAATAATATACTTAAACCAATTGTTTGACAGATATATATTATTTTATTTATTAGAACATTTTTGTCTAAAACATTCAGTGGATTATTGGCTAAAAAGTTATTAATAAGATCTAATACTATTTATTTCTCTTTATGTGACGAAGGTTTCAGTAAAGGAGAAATATTAAATATTTCTTTCAAAAGCACTATTTATTTATTTTTTGAATTTATAATTACCCAACTGTACTACTGAAATTAGTATTGAATTATTAGCTACCCAACTCCAATCAAGTCTGGATAATATACAAAACTAGATAAAATTTTAAAGCAGAAACATCAGATCAGATGGACAACCAGACTAAAATAATATTATAAGCAGCAAAAGAAAAAAGAAAAAGAGGGGCAAACATGTCCAGAAGTAATGAAATACAAGTACATTCCCTATAATGTAATATACATGTACCTATATAATTGCTTACTTATATAAATGATAAAACAGAAGTTTTTGAAGAAGCTATATACTGTTCCTAATTCATGCATTTTCTGTTCCAGAAACTATATTTAAACAAATTAGTGTACTGTCAGAACTATTCCAGTATTACTAAAATGTAAGTTAGGAACAAGGATAGAAAGTAAAGATTGGGATGCCAGGAAACAAGATATTGTAATGGTGTGTGAGAATATTTGGAGACTGGAGAATGAGGAGACAGAGGAGTTGGAGGAAGAGAAGAAGGAGGTGGAGAAGGAAGAACTACAGATTAAACAGAAGAAGAGAATGAGGAGACAGAATGAGACAGCAGTAGGAAAAGGAAGGAAAGGAGGAGTGGGAGTGAGAAGAAGAGAAAAATGAGGAGACAGAATGTCTCAAAGATGCTTTTTCAAGAGGCAACTGGACTTTCTTTTTTTCTTCGAAGACCTTTCACTTCTCATCAAGGAGCTTCTTCAACTCTGACTTGATGGTGGGAAATGGAAGGATTTATATTCATTGCAGATAGCTGATTATTTGCATTTTTAGAGAGTCACTGGGCCACTTGGGAATTTGTCTGTATTCTTAGGGTGACCTGAATAGCACAAGTAGGTGAGAAGCCTTCTTGGAACTGCTGAAAGGATTGTGTTGTGGAGCTGTGTTTTCTGCAGAATGTTTTCTGCAGGACAACAGAATCCTTCCAGTCTAAAAGTACATCTCTATTCCTTCATCTTTACAGGCCATGAATGGAGATGTACTATTATCACTTCAGGCTTGTGTATTATGTTCTTTGTTCAGCAAACTTTATTTATAAAATATAATTTTATTGAAAGCTTTAAAATCAAGAATAAAAATTAATAGTGAGTAAAACAGCTCATGGGAATAAAAGAAACAAGAAGAAATAAAAAGAAAACCAAAGAACAAATAGAAAAAAATAGAGCAGAAGAAAAATAGAAATGAAAGAATCAAAGTATAAAGAAGTAGCCTATTTAAAGTAATAAATGTAGATTCACTTTTTTCTATTTTTTTTCCTATAAAGTTACATTGTGACTTTCTTTTTATAATTTATACTCACTAATCATCAAAACATATATTCATTTTTTCTGTTTGATGCAAAAAGTCCACAACAGATTTCCAATTAATAAATGTAGATATTGTATTTTCTCTATCATACAGGTCAATTTGGCCATCTCAGCAAGTTCTATCACCTTCACCAACCATTCCTTCATTGTAAGTATTGCTGAATTTTTCATCTTTAAATGTATAATAATCTTGATGATATTATTAGCTATAGAAACAAAATTCATGACTTTTTAAAAAATTGTTTATCAGTCCCAAGAGGAAAAGTTTTGATTTCAGTTGAATATTAATCTTTATTAATTTATGAATTAGTATATGCATTTGAACCCCAAATCTTCTAGCTTTTCTTTTGCATAAACACAAAACATCATTAGAAGTATCCTTCTTGTTTTTCTATTTCCAACGTAAATTTGAAATACTTGTATACATTCTAGATATTTCTTGTCATGTATCAACAGTACATAATTATATAAAAATTATCTTTAAGACTACAGCATCAAGTAAATTTCAGTTCCTTCAATCCCATATTTTTCCATTGTTGCATCTATATCATTCATTCTTTCCCTTGTCCTTCTGCTTCAATAAAATTTTATACATTTAGCAATTATATTTTCATCATTTGTACCCAATTCCTCTTCAAAGTCAGTCTTCGAATCAATATCATAAATTCTTTTGTCTATTTTGAATCTGTTAACCTATAAGAGAGGATATTTGTAGCTAAAGGTTGAAATTAGGATTCCTCTGAGCTTGCTTGGTTTCTTGCAGACATTTCATTACCCAAACTAAGTAACATCACACTGCTGTCAGTGGTGATTACACTGATGGTATTACCTAGTTTGGGTACTGAAAGATCTGCAAGAAAGCTGAGAGATCACCAAGAAACCCTCATAATCTGACAATCATAAATAGGAAAAACATTGACAAGTATGTTCCTTTGCCATCAGCTGCTATTTTTCTTTTTCTTTTGTGTTTCCCTTGGTGGAATTATAGTAGCTCATGCCACGTTAACCATGTCTGTTCATCTGTTCATCTATTATTTCTCATCTAGAAAATGTGATATTTTTTCCATTCTGTCTCAAAAAGTTGTCAATTTATTATTAAATGACCCAAACAACTTTTTACCTAATTGCTCAAACATTGCAAACAACCCTGATGTAATTCTTCTTTCTGCAGTCGACACTAACAAACTTATCTTCCTTTGTCCTATTTTTGCTGCTTTTTTAATAATTGCCATTCAACTATTATAATTCAAAAGTGAAAGTGTCTCAGTTATAAGAAGGAAAGCCAAAAAGCAAGCTTTCCACCCTCTGCCATTCCGCCCCCCAGGCCCCACCCGCCCAGTTCATTAATACTTTCGTATCAAATGACACTCTGTGGTTACATTCCAATCACAATCTGACTTATATTACCTTTATATTTGGATTGTAAAATTCATCAATTGTCTACACTCTTTAAAGTTAAACAGGTAATATTCTGATTGTCAGGTCAGGTTCATATGTTAGTTTAATTGCAATATTTCAAAAGCACTATCACCGAAATTTACTTTCCCCTTTATCCATTTTAAACTTTCTTATATCTTATTTCTGTTAAGCTTTTAGGCTTTTTAAAAGCATTTTTCTCCTTCTTTAATCCAAAAAGAACGTTGACTCACCAAGTAGATTTCTTTCATCCGCCATTTGGATCATCTCTTTTTTTAAAATGTTAATTGATTGCATCTGGTAATGATTAAGAAAGTGAGGCTTTTGCAAATCTCTTATCTAAGTAGCTTGCATTACAGCTGTGAACTTGATTGAAAATCCTCTATCCTCAGCCCCTCAGCTCATGAATCAACCACAAAAATCTCAGTTCTTGCAGTCTCTTTACAAGGATCAGCTGTCCGGAGTGCCAGTGGATAATCTCACAATCTTTGTCTGGAAGACTGTACTTACCAGAATTTACTGGTTGGCTGGCAATCTCCACTGCAACTGTTCCTACTCTTTTAGGGATATCTAGTCTTCCATAGAACCTCACTCAGAACTCCATCCAACAGTTTCTCAAGACATTCATTCCATAAGAATTTACATGTAGGAGTATTTGGCACATCCCTATGTACCAAATATTTTATGTTGCTGTTGCATTATTTTATTACCTTTCCAGTATATCACTGCTTGAGGCATTTCATGTTAAGGAACTACATGAACAATATATTAACTCTATTGTTCCTAATATATATGGTTTAAATCTTCAGGCTAAATTAGATATTATTTCCATTATTAATTTAAATAAATTTAGATTTTGTTATATTATTTTATGAAATGTAGGTTATTTTATAGATCTAAATAAATTGTTCTGAATTGGTCTTTATTTTTCTGCTAGAAAAATTTTCAATAATACAAAATAATAATTCTTAAGTTAGATAAAACTATATTTCAGATTAGAAGGATGTGATATGGGGTATGTTGACAATCAGAGCAAAAGAGATCCTACACTACTGGAAAACATTGAGAGGTTATAGATTAATTGCTTATTGCAACTGGTAATATACTGCTATTGGTCAGTTTATTTGAAAATTTATATTTCCTGAATTATTCTCCTGACTATTGGAAGAAAATGTTGTTAGTTTTTGTGTATTGCACATCGTCAATTTTTCCTGCATTTCCTTCTAAAAAAAAACACTGAAAAATGTAACTTGCAGAAATGTGTAAAAGTTTGGTGACTTGTGCATAAGTCTATTTTTATAAATTGTATAGGTCAAAGAGACAGAGGATTTAGCTGTTTATCTGCTGTGTATGAACACTGACTGGAAAGGAAGCTAGCTTTAGAAGTTCCTTTTCCAATTTCAGCCCCTTTTTCTGCTTTGACCACAGTGATGATCTGAGATTCTCTCCTTACCATGTTTATCACAGTTGTGATTGTTGGACTCTCCAGTTTGTTTGCCTTTCTCCAGATCATTATAATACTAAAACCACAACAAAATCCACAACAAAAAGTTTTAGCTATTGCTCCTACTAGAAAGTTACAAAATTCTTATTAACTTCAGCAAGAGAGAAAGAGAGAGAGACAGACAGAGACAGAATGAGAGAATAAGGTGTTAGTCAAGTTTCTCAATGACACTAAATTGTTCAAAGTAGTAAATATCTCCAAAGGAATCTCTGAACTTAAGGGAATGAGCAGTTCAAATGATAGAGGTCCTTCAATATGAGCAAGTGGTATACAGAGGTGACAAAAATCCTAATTACTCATACAAACTAATGTAATCAACTAGCAATGACTATCAACTAGCATAAATATTTCATGATAAATATTGACGTATTGTATATCCACTACAGAAAAGTCAAGCAACACATTAGAAATAACAAGGAACATATTGGAAGTATTGAAATAGAGCTTCCAATATATCAATATGTGATTTATACATCTGGAATATTCTTTGCATTTCTGGTCCCTGCATCTCAAAAAGGATATAGTGGAGTGAAGATTCGAAGAAGGGTGGCTAAGATGATCAAGGAGTTACAAAGAGTGACAATTGGAACAGTTAGAACCTTTTAATTTAGAAAGGAAGGAGGTGAATAGGAATGGAAATGATTGAAGTGTATGAAAGGGTAAAATGGACAAGGAAAAACTATTTTCCTATAGCTATAAATACTAGAAGCAAAGGTAATCCAATGAACTGAGGCCCGGGAAAATCAAGAAAGAAAAAAGGAAATTATTTTAACATAATTCAACTTTGAAATTCACTACCATGCATTATGGTGCTGGCTACTGGCCTGGCTGACTTAAAGAAAAAGGATGGGATCAATTTTTGAAAGTCATGGAAATATGATGCATATTAGCCTTGACAATAGGGTAACTGCTTCTGAATGCCATCTGCTGGGACACTACTGGGTTACTTTGTTCAGTTAGTTGGCCGCTGTGCAAACAAATTGGTGGAATAGGGGCAAAATCTAATAGATGCCTGCTTACATTCTTAGAATTTTAAGATATTGTTATAAGTCTAACCCAAAGAAATGGCTCACAACTGCATTGGAACAAGATGATAAAATGGCTTTCAGATTGTTCACTTTTTTCTTATGGCAAAATTTGGAAGCTCACAGTTAAACAAGTAATGAACACTAGGACGAGGTTGTTTGTCTATGTTTGCCATTAGGCGAAGAACAGAAAGTAATGGGTGGAGATGCTTTTGAATATTGCAACCTAAATAACAATCAAACTGTTATTTAGTATATTATTAGATGTATCTTTATCGGTTTGATGGTAATGAAATGCCGATGAGAGTTTATGCCTGAAGTTATCAACTCCGAATCTGATTTATTCTGAAGTATTTAAGCAGGAAGATGGAATGCAATCGGCATTTCCTTCTCTGTCACAAACTATGTTAGATTCAATCAAAAGATAGAAAAAGAATCACCTTTGATTTATCTGGGATAAATCTGTATAAAGTACTCTTACTTGGAACTTAGTGTCTTAGAAAGAATACTTGAAATGATTATCATGGAAATGAATATCATGGAAAGGATACTATATGAGACAAAAATAATACCCTTTGAAGGAACACTATTTGGCTTTTTTCTAATGTTTTATACTAAGGCATTGCATATAATGGCCCATGCAACTCAAGAGCTAAGAAAAATACATTCATCAAATAGCAAATGTTTCTGTGTGGCATAGTGGATTACAAAATAACCCTATAAATTCAAATATGGTACATTGAAATTACAATGAACAGTCTCAATGATACTACTGAAAGCTGCACATACTATAAGTTTAATGTGCATACAAGCTCTTATGTATATGCAGTGGCTTTGAATAGTACTAACAATATGTGACAACTATTTTGTTTTTGCTCCATCTAATCATTAACATATAGCCAAAACGAATACTTGAAAGTGTAAGATATTTACAATCAGTAGCTGATTCCATTTTATTATCCTTAGTAGAGTTTGTGCACATTTCATAATTGACCTCAGACTAGACAGAAAACATCTTCATGGTGCTAAGCTATGGTTTAAGAACAAACAAATACCCACTTATATCATGTCTCATAGCACTCAACTCTGCCTCAAACCTTTAATCTGTTGTCTGAAAAAAAAATCATATGTGAACCTCAAAAGCTTTTATTACAGGAGGTTTTGAAGTTGTAAATATAGACCACGTCAAAGAATTGAAATAATGCAACTGGGTATGTCATTGTGGAGAGAAAAATTCACTATGCTTGTGAATTTCACAGATTTTCTCCCCAGATAAAATAAAATAAAAATACAAAGATAGAAGGAATTGAAAAGAGAATTTGATTGTTAAAACACCCGTGAATTGCATAATATTATTTTGCCAAACTGATCTTGATGGCATAATTCTGGAGTTAAAATTATTCCCTGATAAATTGTTCAGTGTAGTCTGAAAGTCTGGTGTCATAGAAAATAACTGATTGCTTCAGTGCCACAAGATACAGTGACAATGACTCATCCGGATGTCTTTTGAAGAGGTGGTGGTGCAGTTTATCTCAATGGCTTGGAGTATTAAAGGATGTGAAAAGGGGCCTCTCTAGTCCCTTCAAACAAGTTCTGCTTGTAATCTCTTTGCCTGGCACCACAACTGAAATCTATTTTTTTTTATTCCTTACAATTAGAGTTTAAAATAATCTGTTTAATTTAACAGATCAGCTCAGTGAGGATTAAATCTCATTGAACTAAATTAGCATTAAGTTCCAAACATAGATGCTATCTTTCCACCTGCAGGTGGAAAAATGTCTACAGAGAGACAGTGATTTTTCAATAGATAAAGCTGATGTGGCTCTTCACTCTGCTATGATTCTGTTTTTAAATGGTAGCTTCCAATGTTGGCTTAAAAATAGGGGGAGAAAAGGTGTACTGTATGTAATTATGTGGCACTTTTTGTTTAGACCAGAGTGTGTATGCGGAGAATCATGCTGTACAGCTGGCAGTTCTGGGTATGGCCCTGGCAAATTCATTCAATGAAATTCAGCTTTTCTAAGGACACGTATTTTAGATTAAGTTACAGATTATATCTGTGAAATTATGCATGTTTATGTTAGTTTTCTAAAATCTACCATGACTGTATGTTACTAAAAGAAAATTAAGATTTCAGTTGCAATCTTAATACATATTCAAAATATAAATCCAAAATATTTAAAAAGCTTGTAGGTATGCATGCATAGGATCGTAGACAGGCATAATAGAAGCAGTGTTTTTGGAAGTAAACACTTCTGTTTCAAGATAGCAACAACACATTCATTTCAGTATACATTACATTTTTCATCCATAACTGTAAATCTAATTTACTGACTTATCTGATTTTAAAATAAATCTGATTTTAAAATGTATATTTTTGTGCAATTTACTCTAGTTTGGATTTAGAAACTTCCTTCTACTCTTAATTAATTCCCAGAATAAAACTTTAAACTCTCTCAAAGGTGCAAACTTGTGCTTTGCTCAAGATATTCCCAGGTGGCTGGTATAAATGTATACAAGAGCCAAATTTATCATTGCAAAATACGTTTTGTTTGCCAAAATAAAACAAAACAAAACAAAGCCAACCATGTTTAAAGGAAACTTCACAGATGATATTTTCTGTGAACAGCTATGTGATCCAAGATGATTTTAATATTAGCAGGTTTATTACAGGTTTAGGTAAAAAAGTAGATAACTTTGGTATTCCAAAATTAATACTCAGCCATATCTTTCTCTAGTATCTGTTTCTCCTTTTTTCTGAGACAAAGAATTAAATGATTTAAAGTACCAAAGCCTTGGGGGAAATTAAATAGCTATATGACAAAAAAGAAAAAAGAAACAAAAGTTTATTAAAACTTTAGATATCTTGGCACCTTTGCATGGGACACAGCCAGCACCTGGCATTTTAAAGCAATTGCTGGAATACCAGTACCTTGAACAAGCTCATTAACACTGATGCTACCTTTGGACTTGGGCCCAGCCATCTCCCAATTTTCCTGTTGGGACTAATCATGGGCACCTGAAAACCACTCATCATTTTCACATAAAGTCCTAGAACAAGGTTGCATAATTTGTCATGTCTATATATTTTCCACATTTCTGGTTTTAGTCCTTTCCGTCTCCCCTTGCCCTCAATTTTTAGACAAAGGTGGTGGACATTAACAGTGCAATGGTGAAATATGGGGCGTTACATTTTTAGACCAACTTAGTGCACTAAAGCTTTGTTGTTCCCACACCCCCTACAATGTATTTCAAAAACACAGAGAGAAAGAAACTCCAATCACAAATATATCCCATAATTTAATCACAAATATATCCCATAATTTAATCACGTTTCTATCCAGGTGCAAAGAAAAAGTAAATTAAAAACTGGGTATTTCCCAACGCCTGAAATGTTGATCCAGTGGTAAATGTAATAGTTTATACTATGAAGTAGAGCACAATACTACATATAACCATATGACATTATAACTGAAAGATCTGTATCTGTTTCCAGTTGGATTCAAATTAACTATCAAAATCTAAACCAGTAAGGGCCTGACCTTATAATCTGAAAAATTGTGCCTATTGTGAGTCTGTCTGTAAACACAGAGAGAGAGGGAGAGAGGGAGAGAGAGAGAGAGAGGGAGGGAGAGAGAGAGAGGGAGAGGGAGAGAGAGAGAGAGAGAAGGTTTTATTTCTGGGGAAATAAAACCTGCTTTAAGAGTCGTTCATAGCAGACATAAACCAGAAAGGCTTCTATATCTCTCTTAGGCTCTGGTGTTACATCTGGCCTCTCTTAAATCATGACTTTAAAATATTTCTAAATCATATGTATATTTTAATGTGAAATAATTGTCATAACTTTAACATTTGTTTATTGATTTATGTATTTTCAAAATATATTCACCTGTCTTCTATTTAAGTGAGAAATACAGGACCAAATTGAATAAATAAAAGAACAATTTGATGCTGTCTTAACATTAGTTTGAAACAGCAACAGCACTTATATATGGCTTCACAGTGCTTTATATGCTATTATCTGAACAGGCAAAGGAGGACCCAGAAAGAGACCAAGAAATGGGGAAGGATGCGAAGAACACACTGGTTGTTTAACTTTCTTGGCATCCACAACATTTATAGCAAAAACTGCAAAAAAAAAAAATCCTTAGGTCTACATGTATATGAAATTATTTTTTCCAGCATCAGGCTTTTTCTAATTTAAATTCTTTATTTTCAAGAACATGTGCCAGTGATAATATAGAATTAGCAAATATGCACTTTTCAAATGTTTAGTTATAAATGATGAGTCATGTGATCAGAAACTACCGTGATTGTAGATTTGAAGTGGCTGGGTTGAAGCTGATTGTTGGAATTAGGAAAGAAATTAAGTAATTAAATCTGGGCTGATGAGTCTGTTGATGGACAGGGATAAAAAGAAGCAGACAATTTACAAGGTTACTATACACAAAAGTCTTCATGACTACTGTTGTGAAAGCAGTTGAAAATAAATATCCAACCATCTCGGATACTTAAAAAGCTAGACAATATTTGATTTTAGAAATGTGTATGCTGGAAGGAGAATATAAGGACAGAAAGCTGAAGATGTTCTTCTTTTGCTAGATGAAAGGAACCAGAATAAATTTTGTTAGTCCTTTTACCTGAACTCAGTCACATGTACTGTATGTACAGTATGTATGTATATATGTATGTATGTATGTATTATGTATGTATGTATGTATGCAGGGGTGGGATTCAAATTTTTTAACAACCAGTTCTGTGGGCGTGGCTTAGTTGGTGGGCGTGGCTTGGTGGTCATGTGACTGGTGGACGTGGCTTGGTGGTAATGTTATTGGCTGGGTGTGGCCAACTCAATATCACTCACATTGAGGCACGCATCTCTGCGCCTGGCCTCTCATGATTGGGGGAATGCTGCAACAGTCATAAGTGTGAAAAAGGGTCGTAAGTCACTTTTTTCAGTGCCATTGTAGCTTTGAATGGTCACTCCACACAAGCAAATTACCAGCAAAGAAGGGAAAAAAAACTCCAGAGAAGTTCCTGAGACAGGAAGTCTAGTCCTGCCAAAAATGTAATAAGGGTTAACAGAGAGGCAGTTTCTGTAAGTAACACCAGAATGTTTCCTTCCTGCCTTCCTTACAGGATTAGGCCAGTAATTTCTTCTAACAACTGGTTCTCCAAATTGCTTAGAATGTTAACAACGATTCTAACAAATAGGTGCGAACTGGTCGAATCCCACCCCTGTATGTATGTATGTATGTATGTATGTATTCCCGAAAGCCATCACTTTGCTAAACAAATAATTCCCTCAACACTGTTCAACTGTTTACAAAGTGTACACTACTATTATTGTTAATCTTCTCATCACTCCTTATCATCCATCCCCTCCCATTTGTGACTGTAACTTTGTTGCTTGTATCCTCACGATTTATATTGACTGTTTCCTAGTATGATTTGATGTTGATTGTACCCTATGACTATCATTAAGTGTTGTACGTTATAATTCTTGATTCTTAACGAATGTTCCTTCTTTATGTATACTGAGAGTATTTACACCAAGACAAATTCCTTGTGTGTCCAATCACACTTGGCCAATGAAGTATTCTATTCTATTCTATTCTATTCTATTCTATTCTATTCCAATGTATGTATGTATGTATGTATGTATGTATGTATGTATGTATGTATGTATGTATGCTTTTAGCTACAGGGGCAAAAATGCATTTACTGAACTGAAAAATACATTATATCTCCCCTCATATTTCATACCTAAAAGACAAACTATACAAAATAACAACAAATTAAAAGAGCAATGAATGTTTCAAGTGCCTCCTTTCTAGCCTTACATATAGGAGATAGTGTTACAATTAATTTTTCTAATTTATTTGTCTCTTTATTTCTTAGGCTATGTGCAACTATATATATTCTTCAATCTGAATTTTTTTTCTTGAAGAAGTGTAGAATTTTCTTCCAACCACTGTGAATTATTAAAGATAATCCTAGAAAACTAATTATTCAGTCTCTTCTGTATGGATCAAAATATACTGAACCATGACTACTTAAATCAAGCAAATACAGTTTTGAAAGTGGCATGGTTTTCTTTCTCTCTCGTCATATAACTTAGCTGCCTACCTATCTCAGATCTTTGGTTTAGCTGAATTATCTGGAACAGTTTAAGTCTTAGTTCCATCTTAGACAAAAAGCCAGCTGGGTGACTTTGGTTTAGTCACTTTTTCTCAGTCCTAGGAAAGAGGCAATGGCAAATCAATGAAACCTATCTTTTATTTTTCAGGTTTTTAATGCAGAAGTTAACTATACTTCTAATCTCCTATTCCTTCACACCAGCAGAATTATCTTTTGGGTTGTATTTACATGTTTGTTTTAAAAATACCACTTTTAATAGATAACATAGTGACTTTGACAAGTAAAAAGCAGTAACTTGCAGGTTTGAATTAATCAGTTATATTGTTAAAATTTTCTTGGAGACAGGGTTTTTTGCACACATTTGTTTTTGCTGTGATTTGTTTCTTTAAGTCACAAGTCACTGGGCATGCATTTACTGTCAAAGAAGTGAACAGTATAATGGATCAGAATTTTTATTGTGTCCAACCTTTTGGGCACCAGGGACTGGATCTGTGGAGTCCAGTTTTCTGCAGTCTGGTGAGAGGCATGGTTTGGGGTGCTGCCTGAATCCCCTGTATATGCGGATGGGGCTTCGCTTGTTTGTGCTGCCTTGTGTATTCCTGATTTAGAACATTTACTGTATATGTAAGTTGGAGAAATGGCCTTGGTAGCTTTCTATAAGTGAGAATTTTAAAAAGTCATTACCATTCTCCATCATTCCATAATCCCTGGTTGATATTTGAAATTAAATGGCCACTAGAAACTGAAATGTATTCTTTATGTTTATTTATTTTACAATACAATATTAGGAAACAAAGTGATAGCCTCAGAAAAAAATGTACCATTTTTGTTTGAGATAAAGTAACCCTATCACAACTGAGCATGATTCAATTTTCAACAAAAATATTGAAAATCCTTGGGGTAAAGAATGGACATATCAACCAGGAAATATATGATAGACAGGAAGCTTGGGTCCAAAGTCATCATTCTGCTTAAAGACAGAGACCATTGCAATGTAAGGTGGCCTTTTATAAGTAGAATTTCCTTCAGATCCAAGATTCTTTTTTGATACAACATTAAGATATCCCAATGTTTGATTATATTTATATTTATTTATTTATATATCTATCAAATTTAAAAATTTTCTCATCTCCCTCACAGAAGGACTCCTATCGGTCTACAAGCAAAATATAAAAACATTAAAAATGTCTATAAATATTATTTTAGAAGACAAATTAGTTAAAATTCAAAGTTAAAAAGGTGGAGGGTGGGCCTTCAAGCCTCAAGCAAGCTTCATGGTTACATGATTTTCTGTGAATCTCCCCCGCCCCCCTGCAAATACCACAGAGTCAGATCTTCAGACATTTCCAAAAGGCCAGGAAAGTGAGGGCATCTGCCTCAGTTTTGGAGAAGATATAATCCAAAGGATGGGGGCAATGGTGCAAAAGAATCTCTTTTTGAATCCCACTAGTCAAAATTATTTAACTGACCAAGTCCATAATGTATCTTCCTTGACTGATCCATGCCTATATATTATATATATTATACCTATTATTTTTGTAGATATAAAAATCTATGAGATTTTGAATTCTTGTTTTTAATTGTGCCCCAAAACTTAAACTGGTGAATAACAGATGTTATTGTTAAAATATTTGTCTCTATTTTAGCTTCATTAGAAGGGAAGCATATTAACAGTTAACATTGTGATTACTTCCATTATTTTATATTCCTTCACTATTATAAATATTATTGCTATTAACAGCTGTAATCATAATGCAATATAAGATTAATGGAAGTTTTCCAAAGCAATAAGCTTATATGCAATGAATTGGTCCAGAACTCTAAGAGATTAATTAGCAGGTACTGAATATAGAAGCCAATCTGAAATACATTGCTTCAGAAGTAACCATCCATAATGGCAATATTATTTTCTTGTAAAAATTATGTTTTGGGGCATGGCCTTTAGCTAAAATTCTAAGCACATTTACTAAAAAGAAAATCCCATTGAACTAATATGAGTTTACTACCAAGTAAACATGTCTAGGCTCATGCTGTTAGACTTGTAAATAATTCATACATATCTTTAAAGGCTGTTTCAAAAATTCTGCTGACGATTACTTCTCAGTCTTAAAGTCAAATGGCATTGATTCATTTAAGTATAGCTTTTGGGCTCTTTGAAATCTTAGCAGATGTTTAAATTGTTTACTGCAAGATTAAAAAAAGTCAGCATTTTACCAATTAATTACATCATAACATGTTCGGTAGGTGATGTTTTGATTTGGAGCAATTTGTTAAATGGTACTTGAGGGCTGATATTTGTTTCCATCTGTTCGTGGCTTAGAGAATATCAAGCATAATTATTTCAGTGAAAAGAATATTTGCCATGTTCTTTCCAGCTAAGGAGAGAAATAGTGATGTTACTTTTTGGTTTTGTTGATAAAATGCTTTCAGTTGCATAGTTAAATGCTTGAAGAAATTTTTAATATTTAGTTGGAAGCAAGTTCAGTTTCTTTTTTTAAAAAAATTATCTGTTTAAGTAGGATTACCTCATCTGAACTACTAAACTCCAGATAATCCCTGCAAACCAGCAAAGAGAGGGGGAAAGTTCTAATTCTTTGCTGCCCAGATACAAATTTTACATAGCCCATATATATATATATGTATAGCCCAGTTACAGAACTCCTATTTCTTCAATAAAAAAAGCAAAGGGTAAAATTATTTTGAACAGGATGAGAATTTCTTCTCATAGTCTGAAAACAAAGGCCTTAATTAAAATGGGTTTATAGTACTTTCTAGTATTGAAGACCATTCTTGTAAAGAGATGACATAAAGACAGCCCTTTCTGCACACTTTTAAATGTATTTTGTGCACTATTAAAATCTTAAAAAACAGGTATCATGTACAGGAAATCAAACATAATTTCTGACAGAGCTAGTTTGGTGCAGTGGTTAAGGTATCAAGCTAGAAATCAGGAGACTGTGAACTCCAGTTGTTCCTTAAGCATAAACAATTGGGTGACATAGAGTCAATTGCTCTCTTTTGGTCCTAGAAAGGAAGCTGTGGCAAACCACTTTGGAAAAACCTTGCCAAGAAGGAGTCCAGGCAGTTGCTAGGAAGCAACAAGGAAGGAAGGAAAAGAAGGAAGGAAGGAGGGAAGGAAGGAAGGAAGGAAGGAAGGAAGGAAGGAAGGAAGGAAGGAAGGAAGGGCCCCTATTTGAGGAAAATGGGTGGTTCAAAAATGTAAAAAAATAAAGGAAAGAAGGAGGAAGAAAAAAGAAAAGAAAGAGGAAAGAAAGAGAAAGAAAAAAGAAAAAAAAAGAAACAAAGAGAGAGAGAGAGAGATTTTCAGACAATCTCTGGGAATGTAAGGTGTATTTGCATTTTATGTTTCTTAAATAAATCACTTGCTCCAAGCCAATATAAATCCAATCTGTAACAATTTTACAAGGGTCTTTAAAATAAGAGAACAATAATTAAATGGAGATATGTTTTGGAACAGAATTACCCAACAATTTAGCAATCTACTAGATGCCTCGAGGATAAAGCCATACTTCCAAATGTTATATCATCTAATTTTATTCTTTAAAATATTATGAGTAGAGTTCAAAGCCAAGAAATCTGGAATACTTCCACAGTGATTTGTCCATGACCCATCATATAACTTGAATTACCATCTTTGAAATCCATGTCAGAGTGAGATCATTCACAAATTGTGTACAGGTGCTTCCCCAAACAGACTCAAGCTAACAATTCTTTCATTTAAAATCCTCTTCCGTCCTCCAATTTCCTTCCATAATTTTTTAAAATGTTTGTGTGCAATGGTGTATATCTTACTTTTTAAAAAAACCAACCCTGCAAAGATCTTATATTGAATGTCATCAGAAATTATTTGCTGTCTAAAAAAATTGAGATATTAGTAATACTAAAATCTCAAAGCATCAAATCTCACATGTCAAATGGAAATACTTTAAGAGACTATTTTCAGATTCCTACACATGGGAATTCAATCAAATGCTGACTTAATCAACATTTAAAGCCTTGTAGTTTAACTCTGGTTTCTCTTCAGATCGTATAAATCGTAGTTTAACTTGTGAATTTTCCTCAAGAAGGCATGTTTACTGGCCTTGGAAAAGATCAACTGATATTTGTGACATGGATGTGCCAAATGAATGCAAGAGGGGGGAAATGACAACATGTGGATTGTGTAGGTAGACAATGTATGACTCCTAGACTTGACTCCAAAAATTCTATTGCTAAACAAAGACAGTTATTAAGTGAGTTATGCCCCAATTTTATAATCTTTTTCACTACAGTTGTTAAGTGAATCACTGCAGTTGAGTTAGTAACTTGGTTGTTAAATGTATCTGGCTTTTCCATTGACTTTATTTGTCAGAAGGTCACAAAAGGTGATCACATGACCACAGGACACTGCAGTCATCATAAATACATATCAGCTGCCAAGTGTGGGAAATGATCATGTGGCCATGGAATGCTGCAATGTTTGTAAGTGTGACAAAGGGCAATAAGTCACTTTTTTCAGTGTGATTGTAATTATCTGAAGTATCCCACCTAAATGTCTTGCAAACTTGCTTGCAATGTTGTGATTGAAATAACTAGGTTTGTACCAGATGCCTCTAAGTGATAGTTCAATCACAAACGAAAGACTGCAATTCTGTGTCATTAAGTGCTTAACATGGACGTATAAGTCAGCTAACATAACTCAGTGCTTAGTTATTGGACCCTGAGAATGTGTGCTGAAATTCAAGTTCATGTTCAGCAGTGCTTTTGTTGAGTTAATCATCTCACCATATGTTACACAATAAATGTAAAGATTGAGATAAACAAAATTTCTCAACTTTGCCCATTTCTTCTACAGTGATAAAATTAGCAGGGCACAGAGATTTTGTAGAAAACTGTTGTCAAATAATATAGTCAAGTTGTAGCTGATAGCCGTATTTCTCAGATGAAATATGAACATTTTACTAAGGCAACATATTACTTACAGAGAATAAATTAAATTATACCAGTAATTACAGATTAAGTTTTAAGAATATTTTAGGCTAAATAGGTTGTTTTACTGTTTTTGTTATCCATGAATGCCATTTTCCAGTTAATCCAACAACTGCCTCACTTAATTACAAAGCTATTTTGTTTATCTTTTTAAAACTTATAGTAATAGCAATTACTGTTCTGCAACACAAACTAATAATTGGTTGAACTATTGTGTCATCAAGTCTTAGCGACCACATAT
This sequence comes from Bungarus multicinctus, assembly GCA_023653725.1. NCBI lineage: Eukaryota > Metazoa > Chordata > Lepidosauria > Squamata > Elapidae > Bungarus > Bungarus multicinctus. Next base: position 88,313,779 of record CM042840.1, on the reverse strand, counting down.
CAGCCTTTCTAGGACGATCTGTCCTAACATGACCCTTTAAATCAGAGGGGTCAAACTCACGTCATCATGGCAGCATCACATGAGGCATTGGGACTTTCCCCCCCTTTGCTAAACTGGGTGTGGCGTGGTCAGCATGTGACGCATCTGGCCCATGGGCCGGGAGTTTGATATTCCTGCTTTGAGTCTTCCAATAGTGCTTCCATTATGTTGTAATCAAGTCTATTCAGCTTGCTGCTGGTTATCTTTCTATGTCTTCCAACATTAAAAGCTTTTATCTTCACATTATGTGTCCAAAAATATAATAATTTAGCCACAGTGCAATATATTTTGCATGTATTAACAACTGTGGAAAGTTCTCTACAGCAATATAATGTAAATGTAGTACTTCTTTTTCATTTTCCTCTTCCCTGAAAGAAATATATTAATCATTTACTGTTACGTATTCTTTTGCAGGATAGATAAACATATCTACAATTCTATAATTTTTGCACCCATACATTTAACAGAAACAGTTTAAATGTCATAATGACTTTCTATGTAACTGATAATAACATTTTGCAATGTTATTGACACAAAGAAAAGACTGAATTTGGCAAATTTTGAAGAAAGGAAACAAAACTATATTATATCGTATCATTCATATATGTATGTATGTATGTATGTGTGTGTATGTATGTATATATGTATGTATGTATTTGTGTATATGTATGTGTATATATACATATGCATATGGATCTTTGGTTCTTCGGGTTTTCTCCCGCGTAGAGTTGGAAATATTTAGGCGACGTTTCGATGAAGTCTCATTCATCATCTTCAGGCTTCTGTCTTCGGCCTTGTGCTTCTCAGAGTGATGTGAGCTTGCAGCTGCTTCTTCCTTTTAACTACTAGTGGGGGTGTGACTTGATTGGGTGGGGGCTTGGCTGTGTTCTGATTGGGTGGGGGTGTGTTCTCATTGGTTGGGGGTTTGGCTGTGTTCTGATTGGTTGGGGGGTTGGCTGTGTTCTGATTGGCTGGGGGTGTGTTCTGTTCTGGTGGGGGTTTGGTTGTACTCCGGTTAGTCTCAGTTGCTGGGGGATTTGAGCTGGTGAGCTGTGATCCTATTGTTTGGCTTCGCGTTTGTGGTCGTGTCACATCTTCATGGTGGGCATCAGTTCCCTTCATGTATGGGTTGGGGGGGTTTGAAGCAGGTAGTGATGCAGCTGTGGTACGGCTTCTGGTCCGTGGTCGTGTTTCATCTTCTGTGTGGGTGTGAGTCTGCTTTCTGCGTGGAAGTGTGGTGGTAGTTTCTTGTGTGGCCTTCGTGGGTGTGGGTCTGGTGTCCTTTATGTTAGGTACTCTTTTGTTAATGAGGGCGGGTTTCCAAATGGCTGGTAGGCGGGAGGTGTCATCTCGTTTATTCATGCTGTGTGGGCGTTTTTCTATCTCTATGGCTTCTCTGATTATTCTGTTGTTGAAGTGTTCAGTTTTGGCGATAGTTCTAGTATTTTTAAAGTCAATCTTGTGTCCTGTGGCTTTGAGGTGTTGGACCAGGGAAGAGGTCGGTTCTTCTTTTTTGATTGAGTTCTTATGTTCTTCAATGCGTGCACTTATCCTTCTGTTAGTTTGTCCAATGTATGTGGTGGGGCAGGAGGTGCACGGGATTTCGTATACTCCTTGGTTTTCTAACTCAATTTTGTCTTTAGGGTTTCTTAGGATGGTGGATATTTTTCCGTTTGTGCAGAATGCTGTTTTAATGTTGTGTTTTTGGAGGATCTTGCTGATTTTGTCTGTAGTGCCTTTTATATATGGGAGGAGGGCTTTGCCATTTTCTTGTTCTCTGTCTTGGATTTTGGTTGGGGTTTCTTTTTGGATTAGGTGAGTAATCTTTCTTCTTTGGAATCCATTTGCTGTTAGTACGTTAGTGAGAGTGTGTAGTTCGGTTGAACAACACCTAAAAACCGAACTACACACTCTCACTAACGTACTAACAGCAAATGGATTCCAAAGAAGAAAGATTACTCACCTAATCCAAAAAGAAACCCCAACCAAAATCCAAGACAGAGAACAAGAAAATGGCAAAGCCCTCCTCCCATATATAAAAGGCACTACAGACAAAATCAGCAAGATCCTCCAAAAACACAACATTAAAACAGCATTCTGCACAAACGGAAAAATATCCACCATCCTAAGAAACCCTAAAGACAAAATTGAGTTAGAAAACCAAGGAGTATACGAAATCCCGTGCACCTCCTGCCCCACCACATACATTGGACAAACTAACAGAAGGATAAGTGCACGCATTGAAGAACATAAGAACTCAATCAAAAAAGAAGAACCGACCTCTTCCCTGGTCCAACACCTCAAAGCCACAGGACACAAGATTGACTTTAAAAATACTAGAACTATCGCCAAAACTGAACACTTCAACAACAGAATAATCAGAGAAGCCATAGAGATAGAAAAACGCCCACACAGCATGAATAAACGAGATGACACCTCCCGCCTACCAGCCATTTGGAAACCCGCCCTCATTAACAAAAGAGTACCTAACATAAAGGACACCAGACCCACACCCACGAAGGCCACACAAGAAACTACCACCACACTTCCACGCAGAAAGCAGACTCACACCCACACAGAAGATGAAACACGACCACGGACCAGAAGCCGTACCACAGCTGCATCACTACCTGCTTCAAACCCCCCCAACCCATACATGAAGGGAACTGATGCCCACCATGAAGATGTGACACGACCACAAACGCGAAGCCAAACAATAGGATCACAGCTCACCAGCTCAAATCCCCCAGCAACTGAGACTAACCGGAGTACAACCAAACCCCCACCAGAACAGAACACACCCCCAGCCAATCAGAACACAGCCAACCCCCCAACCAATCAGAACACAGCCAAACCCCCAACCAATGAGAACACACCCCCACCCAATCAGAACACAGCCAAGCCCCCACCCAATCAAGTCACACCCCCACTAGTAGTTAAAAGGAAGAAGCAGCTGCAAGCTCACATCACTCTGAGAAGCACAAGGCCGAAGACAGAAGCCTGAAGATGATGAATGAGACTTCATCGAAACGTCGCCTAAATATTTCCAACTCTACGCGGGAGAAAACCCGAAGAACCAAAGATCCACATACAAATACCCGCGAAAATCTCCGAAAACACATATGCATATGCATATACATATGTACATGTACATATACATACATACGTATGTATATGTATGTGTATATATACATGTACATATGCATATACATATGTACATGTACATGTACATATACATATACATACATACATACATACATACATACATACATATAGTTGGATTCTGAATTTCCATATAGAATTCTTTTTTCTATAAGTATTTAGCAAAGAAAATTTCATATATACTAGATTTTGGAAAGTAGATTATTTTTATAATTGGTAGTGTATCTTTGATTTTCCCTGTTTTATGATTACAATAATAAAATGGACCCAGATAGGTTCCAGAATGAGCTGGGGGTTATAACTACAGATCTATTATGCAGTCCAGCCGAGCTCTTAATCACTGTTTGGAATAGGAAGGTGACTGAGGCTCTGGATAGGATTGCACCTTGCGACTTCTCCTCACTTGTAGACCTCTTTGTGAACCATGGTATATAGAGGAACTGAGAGGGATGAAATGCATGAGGAGACGTCTAGAGCATGGAAGACAGGATATGAACTCGATTGAACATGGGTAAAAGATGCTACTAAGGGCTACCTTGTGGCAATTCGTGAGCAAAGTGTAAATACTTCTCCACACTAATTGTATCTGCAGATAATCACCCAGCAACCCTCTTTAAAGTGAGCCGTCTCCTCTTAGGAAAGAAGGAGATAGAGGTCCACTTGAAGTGGCACACTGAGGAATTTGTGGATTTTTTGGAAGACAAAATCGCTCGACTTCATTCCCAGTTAGATGCTGGCATGGTTGCTGATCCGATGAAAGCTTCTGTGGCAGGTTCTTGCCCTGTTATCTGGAAACGGTTTGACCCTGTTGCTCCTGAGGAAGTAGACAGGAACCTAGGGAGTATGCACGTGAGCACCTGTATTTTGGATCCATGTCCTCTGGCTTGTGAAAGCTTCCTAGGAGGTGATAGGCAGGTGGACTCTGGCAGTAATTAATGCTTCTCTACAGGAGGGGACAATGCCTCAGCAGTTTAAGGAGACTGTGGTTCACCCTCTTCTTAAGAAGCCATCACTGGACTCCACCCGGTTGGATAATTTCTGACCTGTCTCCAATCTTCCCTTTTTGGGGAAGGTTGTTGAGAAGGTGGTCGTGCAGCAGCTCCAGAGGTTTCTGGATGAAACAGATTATCTTGACCCCTACCAGTCAGGATTCAGGCCTGGATTTGGGACAGAAACAGCATTGTTGCACTTTTGGATGATCTCTGGTGGGAGTGGGATGGGGGTAGTGCATCCATCCTTGCTCTACTTGACCTCTCAGTGGCTTTTGATACCATTGACCATGGGATTCTCCTGAGACAGCTTCAGAGGATGGGAGTGGGAGGCCTTGTGCTGTCTTGGTTCACTTCCTTCCTCTGCGGCCGCTCTCAGTCAATATTGATAGGAGGGGAGAGATCCAATCCTTTCCCACTGTTTTACGGGATTCTGCAGGGTGCGGTACTCTCTCTCTCCTGTTCAACATTTATATGAAACCACTGGGTGAGATCATCTGTCACCATGGGCTGAGGTATCACCAATATGCTGATGATACTCAGCTGTATGTCTTGGCCTGTGGTGAGTTAAATGTTGCTGTGTCCTCCCTCTCGCAATGCCTCGAGGCTGTTAGGGGTTGGATGGGGAGCAACGAGTTGAAACTAAACCCATGCAAGATAAGTGGCTGTGGGTCTGGAGTTCATTGGTTTAGGGAGAATTACCACCTTTGGATGGGGTGGCACTACCCCAAACTACCCCTGTGCATAATCTGGGGGTTCTCCTGGACTCACAACTCCTGTTCGAAGAGCAGGTGGCGGTCATGGCCAGGAGGGCCTTTGCGCAACTGTGGGTTGTGCACCAGTTGTGTACCAGTTTCTTGGATTAGCGATTCCTACTCACAGTCACTAATGACATGGTCACTTCCCGTCTTGATTATTGCAACGCGATCTACATTGGGCTGCCCTTCAAGAGCATCCAGAAGCCCCAGTTGGTGCAAAATGCAGTGGCCCACATGGTTTTATGCAGACCCTGATGTGCACATGTATCACCTGTCCTGCAGGAGCTGCATTGGCTGCCAATTTGCTTCCGGGTGCAATTCAAGGTGCTGGTTGTCACCTTTAAAGCTCCTCATGGCTTGGGTCTGGGTTATCTTAGGAAATGTCTCTTGTCAGTGACATCTACCTGACCCATTAGAGTGAGGAGGCAGGGAATGCTGCAGGTCCCACCCCTGAGGGAGATACACCTGGTGGGACCTAGAAGAAGGGCCTTATCTGTGGTGGCTCCATCTCTCTGGAACATCATTCCCCCAGAGATTAGAATGGCCCCCTCATTAATAGTATTCTGAAAGGCACTGAAGACCTGGTTTTGCCAGCGGGCCTGGGGAACCCAGAGAGGGATGGAACCTATCAAATGGCTAGTTTGACTTGCTGTCATCAGGGTGGGGGGTGGGAGTTGGTTTTTGTTTTGTTTTGTTTGTTTTCTCAAATTTTGTTCTATTGTACCTTACTAATTTATTTGATTTTTTTTGTTAGTTCTTATTGTTTTTATTTTTACTTTTTGTTTTAAATATGATTTTACATTGTGTAAGCCACTTTGAGTCGCCATTGAAGAATAGGCGGCAATATAAATCAAATAAATAAAATAAATAAATAAAATATGTACACAGTATTCTGGAGAGATATTTTAATCCGTTTCGTAATGATTATTTCTAACAATGAGGTACTTGATTCAAGAAACATTCTTTAAACTATACTGACTAAAACAATAACAACAACCCTAATTGAGTCATGTAATCATTTCTTCTTCCAAGCAAATCTAAGCTATTACATGGCTCTCAGGCATATCTCAATGTTTTTGACAAAAAGAGAGGAAAAGAGGAACAGACAGACTTTCCAATCCAACAGAAATTCCTTGTCACGTTTGCCAAATGATCCTGTTCAACAGGCATCTGCAGGGGGCAGATTTTGTCTGTTAGATCTGCAGTCTGTTTGTTTTTGCTGTGCCCAATGGGAAATTCCAATTCTACAATCTTAGAAGCTGATTCTGTCTTGCCCTAATTGGTAGAGGTAAAGGTTGCAGCCACATCCTGTTATCCAGGAAAACCTCAAGTTAATCTACTGAGTTGCCTTTCTGTTGAAAGTACTTGCCCTGAATTTTACGCTCTGCAATGGCCTTCTCCTTTGATGATCTACAGAGAGATCTTGGACACAGAAATCCATTCAGTTAATTGCTTAACAAATTTGTTAAATATGCAGAATTGGCTAAAGGTCATATCATAGACAGTTCATCCAGTTCAATCCTGTGGTAAATGCCTGACGGTCATTGGATGAAACTGAAAGAGAAGAATTGCATCTTCTTGTAGGGTCAAAGTTACGTTTCAAGCTGTTTGAATCCTCTTAAAGACAAGTCAACATCTTTTCCCATATGAATTTTAACACTTCTTTCAATACTAGACTTAGATACTTTATAGTAAATGCTGAGCTAGCTCTTTTCTACCCATTTCTGCTTTTCTGAGCAGAAGGCTTGATTTATTATATCTCTACCTATTCCAGTTTATGCAGCTTACTGTTCTTTTCAACAAATTAATGTTTTTGTGATACTTTATATCAGGGGTCGCCAACCTTTTGGATTCTAGGGCCCACCAAATTCATACTTTTAAATCCCGAGGACCACTAATATGAATTTTTTTCAAAAGCGAATATATATTTTTTATATTAAATATACACACACACACACACACACACACACACACACACACACAATTTATATTTAATATAAAAATGATACACATACACACACACTTATTTAATTATAACAACAACGTAAATGCTTAATGATAACAAAATAAAACATTCCAGGCTGGAAGCTCCCCCCTCCCCATTTGCACCTTCCAAAGAGACAGAAGAGCCTTTCAGATGCCAGGTGGAGGATTGAGAGAGCTCAGATCTGCAGCCGAGGAAAAGCTGGGGGGGGAGGTGGTTTTTCCAGCCTCACCTGGAGACAGACAAGGAAAGGTGTCCCTGGGGCACTTCGCTCGCTTTAGCACTTCGCTGCCAACCCAGCCACAGCCAGTGATTATTTGGGGTGCGGGAGGGGAGAGAGAGAGAGAGAGAGAGAGAAAGTATCTCTCGCATTACCAGGGGAGGAAAGGAGGTGAAACAAAACTCACTTTTTCATTGAGACCTACAAAACACCAATCTACTGCATTCCAGGATATCTTAAAAACCATCAAACGCTCTCCTGCGCCTCCCGTGCAGTTCCCGCGCCTCCCGGCTCAGGTCCCTGAGATACACACTCCTGCACATGGCGGCAGCAGCAACAAAAGTGCCCTTCCCTAGCGCCCGCTGTCAGCTCTTCCCATTAGTTCTCTAGCTTTGAATTGCTCCTGGCTCTCTCTCTTTCCTCCCTCCTTCCCCATCGCCTATGTGCAGGCGGGAAAGGAAAGGGAGACGGAGACGTGCGCAGCTCTCTGCTTTTCTAGCCCTCACTGCCTCTCCCAACTTCGAAGCCTCAGAAATGCTGGCAAAGCCGCAGCAGCAGTAGCACCCTGAGTTGCTTGCTTCTCCGCTATTGCATCCTCCTTCTCCAGCACCTCCTTCTCTGGGTAGGGCGATTCTTAACTAACTGAGCATGCTAAGGCAACTCAGGGCACTACCGTGGCGGTGGCTTTGCCTGCATCTCCGAGGCTTCAAGGTTGGGAGAGGCAGCAAGGGCTGGAAGAGCTGAGAGCTGCGCATGGCTCCACAAGGGAAAGGGAGGAAAAAGAGAACTGGAAAACTAATGGGGAGAGCTAACAGTGGGTGCTGGGAGTGGGGACTGTTGTTGGCCACTGCTGCCGCCGCTGCCGTGTGTGGGAGCTGGTTGACACATGCATCTCAGGGACCTGACTCTGGGGTCCCTCGAGCCGGGAGGTGAGAGAACTGCTTAGCCCTAATTAATTGCTTTTGGGGGTCATTGCTTCTGTGGCCCACCAAAATTTTTCCACATCCCAGCAGTGGGCCGCAGCCCATCAGTTGGCGACTGCTGCTTTATATAGTTGTGCTAGTTCTTGATGTTCCCTACAGCAATCCTTTTCCAGTGTGGGGGTCATTTTTCTCACAGTTCCATTTCTTTTTATGTGATGTTCTTGCTATACATGCTTCCCTTTTTGTCACACCTATTCCTGCTGGATCATTATGTTTATAATTTCTTTACTCCAGCATTTCTGTTTTTTACTTTCTTCTGCATACTCAGAGAGTTCACTTTCTCAACCACATTCACATCCACGCACTCAGTTGACAATGGCAATACGGGTATGGGGTGCAAGCAAAAAGTCAAGATGATGATTGCAAGCTCACAGAGGAAGTCACACCCTGTGATTCAAATAAAGGAAGTAGTGGGGTTTTGCATAATTGTGACTGCTATCGAGGGGAGTATTCAGCTGGTTCAGACTGGTTCTTGCATCCAGGTAGGAAATTTTTTAACTGGTTTAGAGAACTGGAAGGGAAAACTTTGACTGGCCCTGCCGACCGACCCCAACTCATATCTCTCACCTCTCCTATATTCTGTTGTTTCTTAGTTCAGTTGATTCATGTGACAAAGCGGATTGCTATGCCTTAGCTGAGCTAAAAACAGCTGATAATCGGTGTTGCTGTTATCTGTGTGCACACGAATTGCACATTTTGTGCAACCAGCAATGCAAAAAACAGCTGATGGTCGGTGTTGCTGTTATTTGTGCGCATATGAATTGTACATTTGGTGCACCCCAGGGAAGGTAAGAAACAGTTGATAGTTGCTGTTTGTCCCATTTATGCACGCACAAAGCAGGGAACAGGAGGCGGAAAAGTTCAGCCAAATCTTCTCCTCCTTCTCCTTATTTTGTCAGCCCAGGGTGGAGGGGGGTAGGAAAGGTATGTACATAGGCAATCGCCTTGCCGCATTGGTCATATGACTGAGTGGGCATGGCCAACTCAACGTCACTCACAGCAAGGTGCCACCCCACCTTGCCATGAGTGATGTCGAGTTCACCATAACCACTCAGTCACATGCCCACCAAGCCACACCCACCAAGCGATGCCGACAGAACCTGTGGTGGTAAATTTTAAATCTCACACTGCTGCTATCTTGACTTTTTTTATCTCACCCTCATCAATGTGACATAGGATGATGATGATGGTGGTGATGATGATGATGATGATGATGATGGAATAGCAGCAATCCCTAAAAACCCAAACAAAAATTTAGCTACGCAATAGAAACAGTAGGTATTTAAAAGGAATAACACAAGAATAAATATCAGTGCTTATTTCTATTGTAAGCCTGCCATTTGAAAATGAAACAAACTAGTATTCAAGTATTGGTTATACAAATCAGTCCAATTGCTTGTAAGTGGATGTTTAGCAGAGCAATGAAAAAACAATAAGAAATATTTTTTTCTGAAGCAGCCATTATTTCATGTCTTTCCATTCATATGTGTCAGAAAACACTGTCTAAAAAGAAATAATATAGGACGTGATATTAACAAAGATAGCAGTGGTGATGAGAGTGCAGGAACATGAAGTTAATTGAGAGAAGGGAAGAATTAGGTAGGTTAATGAGAGCAGGAGAAGTGAGAATTTGGGTGGATCAAGTAAGGAAATACTTACGTGAAGTCTTCCCAAATGTATCTATGTGCCACTATACTCTTTCTTCTTTGTTTAACAAGTCCAACTTTACTTAGAGCCTTTCTGGTCATTCTTAAAAGTATTTTGTCTGCTGTAGTTTTTTAAATACAGAGAGGGTTGTGCTTCTAGAATAGAATAGAATAGAATGGAATAGAATATAATTCTTTATTGATCAAATGTGATTGGACACACAAGGAATTTGATGCATGTGCTCTCAATGTATATAAAATACATTGAGAGCAGGAATCATAAAATACAACACTTAATGATAGTCATGGGTTAATAAATAAGCAATCAAATCATACTAGGAAACAAATAAAACAATATAAACCATAGAGATACAAGCAACAAGGTTATAGTCATAAGTGGAAGGAGATAGGTAATAGGAAGGATGAGAAGAATAACAGTAATACAGTCTTAGTACTGTATATAGTTTGACAGTGTTGTGGGAATTAGTTATTTAGCAGAGTGATGGCATTTGGGAAAAAACTGTCCTTGTGTCTAGTTGTTCTGGTGTGCAGTGCCCTATAGCATCATTTTGAGGATAGAAGTTGAAACAATTTATGTCCAGGATGTGAGGGTTCTGTAGATATTTTAATAGTCCTCTTTTTGACTTGTGCAGTATATAGGTCCTCAATGGAAGGCAGGTTGGTAGCAATGGTTTTTTTTGCAGTCCGAATTATCCTTTGAAGACTGTGCCTGTCCTGTTGGGTTGCAGAACCAAACCAGACAGTTATAGAGGTGCAGATGACAGACTTAATAATTCCTCTGTAGAACTTAATCAACACTTCTTGGGCAGTTTGAGCTTTCTGAGTTGGTACAGAAAGAACATTATTTATTAATATTTTTTGATGTTAGTTATCAATTTTAAGTCTTGAGATATGATAGAACTTAGAAATGTGAAGGTCTCTACTGTTGATATTGTGTTGTCTAGTATTGTAAGAGGTGAGTATAGGAGGGTTTCTCCTAAAATCTACCACCATTTCTACAATTTTGAGTGTATTTAGTTCAAGAAGGTTCCAGTTGTATCACAAGACTAGTTGTTCTACCTCCCATCTGTATGCAGATTAGTCATTGTTTCTAATAAGACCAATCACTGTTGTGTTCTAGGAAAATTGGGAGAAATATACCTATTTGAGATTAGTGCCACCTGGACATTTCTCCCACAAGATGTTGATATTTCCAGCTATCTTTGCAAACAAGGTCAATTAATTCCACAAGCTAATCAGCTTAGCTCTCATCCCAGAAGAAACACTGCTGTGACACTTTCATCTTTTGCAACAACCCAACAGGATAGCTTTCATTGGAAGGGGCTCCTCCCTTGTCTTGTCTCCTCTTCTGAGATTTCTTCTCCTTCAGAAACTAAGATATTTTGGTTTCTCTGTTTCTTCTTCCACATTCTTTCCCTGGGAAGCTTCAGCCTTGTCTTTGCCTCAACAGAAACCAGCTCCCCTGGCCCTCCCACTTTTTCTCTTGCACCAAAAGCAATGTACTATAGTATAGAACTAAAGGTTTTAACTGGCACCAGAGTGATTTAGGTTTAAGTGCACCCTCAGACATGCAAACTCACTGATTGATTGGGGCTATTCATGTTCCCTGAGGTCAACCTGCTTCACAGGATCATTGTTCTGAGGAAAAAAATGAAGGCTGTGATGTGTTATATACCATCATGAATTCCTGAAGGCAAGAGCCAACTAATTAATCAAAAGCTAATGAAATGAAATAAGAACTGAGGGTACAGGTGGCATGTCTCAGGTGGCATGCGTAATACAAGTGGATAGAGCATCATATAGCAGTGCAATTACGATTTTTATTATGTATATGCATCTGAGAAGTGAAGTCTAGCATGTGGAAGGAGCCTCTGTTTTATTTTCTGGATTATTCAGAGCTGAGTACAATATCTTGTCCACTCCCTGAAATCTCTGAATACATTTACCAACAGGAAAGTCATTTGGATTCATATAATATAAAATTCATATAGTATAAAAATTAGGAATTAGAAAAACAAAGAGCACCTATTTATCAAGTCTTAATGCTAAATAAATTATTGATTTGAATGAATCTTTCTTCATTTCTCTTATACTTTCTGATTCCAAGGCTGCAAAATGTATGTGTCATTGCTATTTGTGACTGGGGAAGAATCAAATCTTCATGTTCACAAATGTACTTCTGACAGCTATCATGCATGTATTTAGAAGTTATTATCAAGAACAAAGTAAAAATTGGAACTTAACTTTCATGAATATATGATGTAAAGCTAGATATGTTCTCTGAATAATTTATAGCCCAGTTTTCAAACCAGTTAAACTGGAAAATTTGCATTTCAGCTCACTCTTTTAGAATATGCTTTATTGTAACATAATATTAGCATTGCCTTTTTGTAATAAACAAAACCCCTTCCCTCCCCCCATTTTTGAAAGTATGTTACTCATTTCTGATATTAAATCAGCAGAGTTATGCTTTTTTCCAAAATCAACTTTGGATTGTGACTTTAGCTGTTTAACTGTTGCTGAACTCCAACCTTGATTATCACTGAACACAGAGGTTTATAGGAATTGGGGGTCAATAACAAATTTTGTATTCTGTCTTACTGGGTTAAAAAAAAAAATGAAAATGTAGCATATTAGTTGGAACTAAAGCCATTGGGCAGAATCTCAGAAGCTTACAATTAGATAACCTCTGTCTGTATGTGGACTCCATATTACATGTGTTATGTTCTGGTACCTCCCCCAAAAGCCAGAAATGAGTTAGGGGACTCAAGTAAATGTTGCGGGCAATTGAAAAGCTATAACTCAGAAGTGTAACTGACCTTGCAATTTTCTGGATTTCTTTTTTATATCAGCATGGTAGATAACTTTGAACATACAAGCATTTTCATTCTGCCAAACCAAATGAGAAGATTGAATAATGTCCACTGGATGATCACACTATATTCACAAATCTCTTGTTTAATATTTTAAATACTTTTACTTTAAAGAGGACAAAATGATTTATTAAGTTCCTCTTGTACAATATTTGAAACAAGTTGAGATCAGCCCATTTCATAATTGTAGCACTATCTATTCCTTGCTGATTTTAGAAGCCACAGAAATATTTTAAGATGAACTAGAAGGCAAAAGATTCATGGATATGTTTTCAAAGTTTGCACTGAAAAATAAAACACTGCATCTGCTCCTGGCATGAAAGTCAGCAAAATAGCTTGTTTTGTTGTTTTTCCCCAGGATAGCTTTCATGTTTTCCTTTTCCTAAATATTAGACTATTTATTTGCATTCAAGGTAGGAAAATTCTTTTATCTCATTAGGTACTATAAACTAAAGCAATTAGCATACTGGAATTATAGTACCATTTTTTAAAAAAAAAACCATGTCTTCAAATATTATTTTTGGAGAAATTCTTCATGTGTTTTAGACAAACAACAACATAAACAGTTGCTTGGAACTCAGTAATGATGCTTGTTGCTCACAAGAGCACAGCTCCACATGCCACAAGCCCAAGGGTAAGAAAATAAGAGGCCAGTCTTTGAAAATACCCTATTGGTAAATGCTGAAAAGTGTCTCATGTTTTGTATGTATATCTAAAAGAAGTTGCTAAGAATTTGTTGTCAGTGGTCTAATTTATGCCTTTCCTCTCACAGCAGTTGCTTTTACTAGCAGTTTTCGACTTCCTAGAGATGTTCATCCATTTAAACGCTGACTTTACAGTACAAATATAATTTCCCACCATTCCAGGACTGGCCAAAGCAATCCTGAGATGACCTCCACAAGTTAAATTAACCAGCAGATTGTAACTTTGATCATCCAATTTACAATTGTTCCCAAAATAATAGGAGGGGATAATCCATATTTGCTTTTTAAAAAGTGCTGAAAATAAAGATGAGAGAGCAAGAGTGCATAATATTTTTTGTGGCCAAAACTGCATTTGTAACTGAATGGCAGGCTAGTGGTTGCCCTAACAAAACACGAAAGATAAAACTGAAATTCCGTTGTGTTTACTTAAAATTAAATGAATTAAAGTTAGCTAATACATTTCTATGCTTTTCATCTCCCCACTTTTTCTACTTATAAATTAGAATTTCAGAGGATTTTTGGAAGAGCTTGAGAATGTCCACATATGGTGAAACCTTGTTGTAAATGAGATAAAACATAAGCAGAAAATTTGTTGCTACTGTTAACCAGTTCTTAGTAGCAAAACATGATGACTCTAAATAGCAAAGAAATGGTATAGAAAACCTTGATTATTTGCTGTCATCTAATGGTTGTCCGGGTTATTGCAAGCCAGCCTTACATATAATAATTGGTATATGGAATGATTCTTTTAAGTCAAATATGATTTCTGAAGTTTTCATGGATTCATTGCATTTTCATGAAATAAAGTAGAAATGATTTTTTTAAACTGTCTTGTAGGATTTTTTTTCAGAGCCTGAAATTTCTTAGTAGCTTTTCACTGAAATATTAGCTAAGCCTCTCCCTGCTAAGCTATTAGCAGAACAGCTATTACTTACTCAAATGCTATGGGAGACCAATTTCTTAGTTTTCCAGTCTCCCAAAATTCTTTTGCTATTTGTTTCTCTCTCTCTCTCTCTCCTTGCTATTCTTTCTCTTGCAGTCTTTTCCTCCCTATTTATCTTTCAGACAAATTTGGTCCAATATTATGGCTAGGTCAAAAAAATATTAATGGCAAATCTTAATTTTGCCATTGCTTTCAAACATCTGCTTTAGTTTCAAGAACATGACTTGGAATTGTATTATTTATTGATTGACTTAGCTATCAAATTTCTAGATTGAATAACTCCAAATTCTCAGGATGACATGAGATACACAGGAGCTATAAAATCGTCAGTAAAATCCACCACATGGACAAAACAATAATAACTCCATTCCACGCTAGCAGAGACAACATAAGTCATACGATGATACTTATCTGCCTTGGGAATAGATGAGTCTTTCAATGCTGATATCTGAGTGTTCTCTGAGCTCTGTTATTTTCTTGCAAATTTTTATTAGCCAACTAGGTAAGATTGTCAGTGCTAATCAGTTGTTACAGTAAGTTGTGGGATCATAGAAATCTCAGATGGAGTATACCTCAGTCGTAGCTGATAGATAGATCATGAATGATAGAAAAAGCCATTTTCTAGGCCCTAGTACATGCCTAATCAATAGGATCCAAAGTGGGCCAAGCCTGTCAAAGCCTGTCTTACAAGAGAGGCATAAACCGCAGAATATTTTTTTCTTTCCTTAGTTGTTGTCTCACAAGTCTGGATTATAACATGTGCAAAAAATAAACAAAAATTAATATATCTACAGTTCAATTAAAACAAAAATAAACTGAATTCTAACATCACATAATAATTAAAAAGTAAAAGATGGCATTAAAATGTTCTTCAGAAAAGATCATTTTTAACAACCTCTGAAAGTCATGAAAAGGAAGGCTGTAATATACTGATCTTCCCAAGGCACTGTTCCATGTCCCTGGCATTGCCCCTGATGAACAACACCTTCTATCCTTGGCTCCCATCACTTTCCAAAATTGTGGGCCCATGAGAATCCCCCTTCTCCAAATGCTTTAGTGGGCAGGGCCAACTCAAGCTACTGATTTTGTGCTTTTGCAGGTATACATCAATACTCTTAGATTACGCCTGAAGCTGAATTGGTAATAACCACAGAGCCTACATTGTCAGTGCAACATGCTCTCAATATCTGAAGCCAGTTAACATAAAAACTGCAGAATTCTCTAAAGGTTGCAATTTGCAAGTGATCTTTAAAGCAATCCTCAATTTGATGCCATTCACAAAAGTTAAACAAATAAAAATCCTTCTTTTCAAACATCATGATTTGAACATGCAAAATTTAAAAAGATTTAGTGTGTTCCCATTAGATAATTTTAGATTTCCAGCTAATTTGTTCTTAAGCTTAGATATAACATTTAGTTAGAATTTATGTATGTTCTTCTCTTTTATATCTATATTCACTAATAGGAAGCTTATAACAATTTGTTCTTTAAATATGCTTCTCTCTAATGTGTTAACTCCTGCCATATTTTCTGGCGACAAATTCCATAAATTTAATTATGAGCTTTTTCACTCAGTACCTGTTTAATTTATAGAATGTAAAGAATGATTGGCTTTAAGAATGAGATAAAATACATTCTTGAAAGATAAGGTTTGTCAGTAGCTATTAATCATGATGGCTATAGGCCTTGTTATGTAGCACCAGAAGCATATGCTGAGGATCACAAAATAAAGCACTATTACATTTAGCTTCATGGTGGAAAAAGAATGCAAGAACTAAATAGAATTATATTCTGATATAAATTATAGCAATGTTCTTTACGTTTTCCTATTTTATGTTCTTATAATTAATTCCTTGTAATATTCTTTTTATACAATGTTGGTCTCAAATGGCAAATTAACATCTAAATTCTCCAGTAAACAATGCAGGATGGTTGTTAAAAATTGTAGTTAATTTGAGGGATAGACTTTACACTTATTTGCACCTATATTATTATTTTATATGTTTTTTATTGTCTGAAGTGATGATGGTTGTTATTTTACCTATTGGGTGTTTCTTGGAAAAATAAATTTATAAGAAAAGCTTTTAGATGACATTCCTTTTTAATATACTCCAATTTGATTGCATTTCTGTACATTGGCACTACATATATATAATTATATACAATTTCACGAAAGCATCACTGAAAATTTAAATGCCAGCTTTCAATCATGCTAAGACCTACTTAGGGAATTCATAATGTGGAATTATTCCAAGCATCCAGACCTATTTGGAAATATTTGAATTTTTGTGACAGGCCCTTAATTATAATAACCACATATGTAATAATGAATCCTTATGTCCACATGTGGAAATCTTTATGCTGGCTGTTTTTAAAACAAACACTTTAGCTGGACAGAAGGAAAATACCATACTCCATTTCATTGCAATGATCCTGAAAAGTGAAGTGGGGATTTTCTCACATAGGCAGAAGCTGGTAACAAAATTTGCCATTAACTCTTTGTCTCTCCATTTTGAATTGTGCTATCCTTTGATAAATTCTACAAAATTTGCCATTAATTTGGACCAATGATCTTGAGAGTTTAATGAGTTTATTATGACATGAATTTTTGTAGGTAATGGCACAAAAGAGGTAGTCAGTTAATATTCTGAAAGATAGAAAGAATTAATACTTTAGTTAAAGGTATTAGAATACTAACCAAACTATATAATAATTATGTAGTGAAATTTATATAGTGAATGAACATGAATCTTAATTTTGGTAATACACAAACTTTATTTTATTAGAATGCTCCCAACTTCAATATAATTATGTCAGAGATGATATTTAGGTTCTGACCAGTTCTGGAGAAACAGTAGTAGAAATTTTGAGTAGTTCAGAGAACCAGTAGCAGAAATTTTGAGTAGTTTGGAATACCACCTCTATCTGGCCTTGCCCCCATCTATTCTCTGCCTCCTGAGTCCCAGCTCATTGTTGCCTTGTACAGGAGAACAGAGCTGGAAAGCAGATTAGTGGGGTGGGGAGAGAATGGAGATTTTACAGTATCCTTCCCTGTCACACCCACCAAGCCACGCCCACAGAACCGGTAGTAAAAAATTTGAATCCCACCACTGAATTATGTAGGTCATTATTCATATCAAGCAGGACAGATCTTACAGACAAATATAAATTAAAATGCAAGTGTAAGAGTTAATTATAGTTTTTATGGTTCCAAGCTGGCATGAGCTTTGTGCTTAAACATATTCCCTTTCTTTTCACCTTCAAGGCCAGAATTCCTGTTTCCTATTTTGTTTCTTTTCTCAAAAGCATTTAGCATTGTTTGAACAAAACACATCTTGCTCCAGATGTTAAATATGAAGAAAGTTTGGATGAAACTCTCTCTGTGTGTGTGTGTGTGTGTATGTATGTATGTGTAATCTGGTGGTTTCCAGTTCAGATAAATGATCTGAATTGGGATTAGTGTACTTTCTCTAACTTTTTCTCCACTATTGTGTGGAGAACATGCCAGTTTCTTGGCCTCTCTATAAAAAGAGACTGTCTTAGAAATGCTGACTGAATTCTCAAACTGAAAATTGGATTTAAGTTGTTCTATTCCTGGTCTCTAGAGTGAGAATAAACACCTGCAATCATGCATGATGAACATCTGGATGGAAACCTTCATTTTCCTTCCGTGTTGTATTAAGACTTGATTTGTTTAGCAATGAATGCAGTTGCAACTGAATTTGTTCTTGAATGAATGCAATAACAACTGAATTTGTTCTTGAATTTGTTCCTGTTCCTCTAAACCTAATTAAAAACAAATAATCATTGTGAATCAAAGAATTACCACTTTAGTACATATATTTAAGTTACAAGAAGACAGATTCTGACTGAACAGTAGGGGAAAAAAACTCTTGAGAGTAAGCTGTTCAAAAGTATAACCAGAGAAAGCATGTGTTCAAACAAAGACTAGACAGCCATTTGTCTGGGATACTTCAATTGGGTACTTTTCACTGATTGATGATTTAAACCATCATCTATGATTGTAGGCCTCAAATAACCACTGGGGGATACTGGTAATATTACAAGAATGGGAAGATGTTATTTTGGAAGGTTTGCTTGAGCATTTTGGAATGGTTGGGAGCCAAGGGAAAATATATGCCTGAAGCCCTGCATTTTCAGTATTTTATAAATGGTAGGGAAAAACTAAACTCTTAACAGTCAAAAATTTCAGTGGTTTGATCTGGGAATGGTTTCTGATGGTTCCAAAGAACATAGTGTGGTATTTCCACATCTTCCATAAACCATGGACTTGTTTCATGCCACACACTGGAGTTGAAGTCCACATATCAAATTGTAAAAATTGAGAAATACTGCATTAGATATCCTAAAAGTACTTTACAAAAGGCAAGTGGACTTCCTTTGCTTTTCCTGGAAGATGTTTCACTTTTCGTCCAAGAAATTTCTTCAGTTCTGAATGAATGGTAGGAATGGAAGGAATTATATACAGTCAGAACTGAAGAAGCTTCTTGGATGAGAAGTGAAACATCTTTGAGGAAAAACAGAAAAAGTCCAATTGCCTTTTGAAAAGGCAACTTTGGGACAGCCATGACCTGGATGACTGAAAAACCAGGATTTTTCTCCACTCATAATCAGATATTTTTTCTGCAAATCCATCTGGATATCACATTCCACTAAAACTTTTCATGTTTCTACATGAATGGATGAATAGGCAGATAAATAGACATAGCAAAAATGTAAGACCGAGCTTCTGACCTACACTGGAGGTTTGCACAACAATTAGCCTGTCCTTTATTTTAGGGTTAATCACAAGGTTGAAAATTCAGCCAGTTTGAAACTAAGGGCTGAAATGTCACTTTCGAAACAGGGTTAAGAAGGTCACGCAGCTGCAAATAATAATAGCTCGATGAAAATCAGATTCTGACTGCAGCCCACTTCAAGAATAACATTGGAACAGGAAGCAAGCCTGTGTGATATTCTTAGCCATAAAGCCATACACATTTTTGTGGATATTTTATTTTGCTATTTGTTTTAGTTTCCAAGATGGAAAACAAAATGAGCTTTCTTAAGTCTAATTATTTTACACCATTCCCTACCAATGATAGTGCAATGGTAAATTTGTGGTTTGTACTATCAAGAAGGATAGTATGTAAAGCAAAGAGGAAAATTGGTCTCAAAATTATTGCAGGGATGATCTTTCCAATAAAGTGGTGGTTGCTTCATTTGTTTTTTTAGTGTTTCTTTGTGGTCTAGTGGGATTGCTCAAAAGGTATGCCTAATTAACCAAAATCAAATTTAATATTGTCCAGATGTTTATTAAGCATAGATGCTGCTGAAGAATGATTATCTCCCAACTCCCTTCCTTTCTTTCTACTTACCGCAAAATAAAGTTTCCCACTCCAATTGAGGTGTCAATGGACACCTTCATGTTGTCATTTTGACAATTTTGTATATAGTCTGTTCTATAGCCTTTGAATCATCTAGCAGTCTCCCATTGAATTATTAAAGGTTTTTGCCCATTTAGCTTGGTTAGCCTAGCTTGGTTAAATTATACTAGCCTTCTGATCCATCCTTTAATTACTGTATTGTAATTGGCTCTGTCAAATTCTATGTTTTTTTTTTACATTAATCTCTAACAAATATGCCCATCAAGGTAGCTAATGAGTAGTTAATAGATCCCCCACCTTGGGGAATCAAGATAGCAGATGAATAGCTCAATTAATACTTCAACAGAATTTGATAATATAATTTGTGATAGGACTATTATTATTTTTTACTTCTATATTTAAGTATATTCCAATATATTCCCATCTACTTGTGTGCTGTGCACTAAATGCCATTGGAACAAATATGTATCAGAGACACATCAGACATATATAAAAATATGCATAGCCAATTCATGAAGCCAAATGCTTTTCTTCCCATTCCAGAGAATGGGTAAATTAGCCTTTAGTAAATTCAACTTAGCACAGCAGTTCATAGTACCTAGCTGAAATAAGTTTATTTTCAAAAATAAAAACTAAGTAAACTTGCTTGAACCAGGATTACACATTATCAAGAAATCTTGGGGCTAAAGATTTTGCCTGGAGAGTTTTTAAAATGTTGCAGAAAGAGGCTGGGAAAAATGTATTTTATATATTTTGACTGAGAAAATTACACGGAAGTATCTATATAATCCCTATAGTCAAGCTCATTTAGAGAAAATCTTCCTCTTTTCCATTTTCCATTATATTAAACTTGACTTCAAAGCAATTGTATGTTTGGGCATATGTTTGCCATATTATTTTAATATGAAGAATATGGTTGGAATAATGGTTCAGGCTACAATAATGTGGTCATTTCTTCTGCATCACTAAACAAAATCACATCTACATTAGTTCTGATAGGTTGGCTTAGTGTTGTCCTTGTGATTTTTATTATTTCAGTTCGCTTTATTTATTTATATTGATTTATTCTGAAGCAAATGTGTTGAATAATGTGAAATGTCATTATTTTCAATATCATTTTCTTGTAGATCAGTCACTTTGAGCCAAGACGGAAGAATATTTGATTCTTTGCTAAGGTTCTTAACCTGGAATAACTAACTCATCTGTACTGTATTCATATTAAGAGGTAAACAAACTATCATACCAGTTTAAGACATATGATTAAATGATAGATTATAGTCACCCATTGTGACCTGATAAACTCAAAATTTCTCACAACAGTAGCAAAAACTTAAAAATAGAAAGACATTATGCATGTTTAACATTGCAGTTCTAAAAATAATAGGTCCAGCACAATTTAGTTGTAACAAACATGATTGTATTTATTATTTATTTAGAATGTTATAATGCCATCTTTCTAAAAAAAAAAGGTTTCTTTCTATACCCAAAATTATAGAAATAATAAAAATATGATTTAAAAAATCATATAGTAATAAGACAGTAAAGTGTCTTATTTTTAAAAAATACAGTAAATATTCTTTAATAATTCTAAATTAATATTATTATATGATAGCCTTTTTGAAAAGAGAAAATAAATACTGTTTGTAGTTCCAAAAAGAGATTTGAGTAACATTTAGGAGCTTTTCCTCTTTGCCTAACAAGAAGCTCAAATTTGGGAATTTTTTGATAGGCTCCTAAACAGGCCTATTAGAAGACAATTCTTCAAGGATCCATGTTCTAAGTCACAGAAAGCTCTGAATTAGCACCTACAATATATAAATCTCAGAGGGAATAAAATCCTTTCAGAATAGGCATAACAATGTACAAATATGGTAAAATAAACACCAAAAATAACGTAAAAATAATGTATACAACCATTATCTTTTGATGGCAACTGAGGAGTAGATATGCAATGGTTATGAAGACCATTACTTGACCTAAGAAACATCAAAAGGCAATGTCTATAATGTTTTGTAGTCCAAATGACACCTTATAACAGTGTTTCTCAAATTCAGTAATTTTAAGATTTGTAGATTTATATCTCTCACATGCTTGCTGGGGAATTCTGGGAGTTGAAATCTACACATGTTAAAGTTACTAAGGTTAAAAAACTCTGTCTCAGAGCAGATGGTATTCTGTGCTTTGTTGTAGCCTGATAGGCAACGGCAAGATTCTGGAAAATAGGAGGACATTTGAATATCTCCACATGGTGGGAAATTAATTGGAAAACTGCTCTAATGGAACTTAAATTTCCCACCCTATGCACACAGCGTACAAAACATCTGTATTATAATAATGCAGAATATGATTTTATCCTACCTGATTTAATGAACTATATACAATAATGGTGTACACTTATTTATTCCTGGGTTCTAGGTTCCATCATCATGTCTGTTTTTTTTTTTATACTGTCCTTAATATATACCAAATAAAATGAAATACAGCCTTTTTTTTAACGTGCTATTTTACTACTATGGAGTGTATGCCTTTGGATAGAAAAACAATTTAATGTGGTTGCTCTCCCTCCAACCATTATTCTTTTAAAAAATATACTACTAGCTTCATGAGCCGTGATGATGCAGTGGTTAGAATGCCATATTGTAGGCTACTTCTTCTAACTGCCAGATGCCAGCAATTTGGCAGTTCAAATCTCACTGGCTCAAGATTGACTCAACCATCATCTTTCTGAGGTCAGTAAAATGAGAACCCAGATTGTTGACTCTATAAAACCGCTTAAAGTGGATTGTAAAGCGTTATGAAGCAGTATATAAAACTAAGTACTATTGCTATTTCTATTTTATGACACATTAGACAACAAACTATTTCATAAAAAGATAAAAAAATGTGAGATAGACAGCATCACTACCAGCTGACCAACTTCACTCAACAGTCCTCAATAGAACTGTATCTATGTAGAGGGAAGCATTATTATTGTGGGGTACTCCGAGGTTTTGTCTGAAGTTTAGGACTAGGGGGCAGGATTGTCATCCAATATTTGAAGAGCTGTCACAACCCCTCAGTGCTTGGTGACAATCTCAGATGTTCCTCGTAGCACTCGAGGGCAGAGTGAATCAATGGATGGAAACTAATCAAGGACGGAACCAACCTAGAACTAAGAAAATTTTTCTGACACTGAGAACAATTAATCAGTGGAATGGCTTCCTTCCAAACACTGGAGAGTTTTAAGAATATATTGGACAGCTATTTATCCAGAATGGCATGGGGTCTCGTGCTTAAGCAGGAGGTTGCATTTCAAGATCTCTTGCAATTCTATTATTATCTTAAAAAATACTCAGCACAGTTCTGTCACTTTCAGTAAGAATTTGTTGCTCCTCTGTGATTTATCCTGTAATAAAAAAGGTTTTTTCTGTTGTCAGATGGATGAAATGACTTTTTTTCACCAACAATTTCCCTCTTTCTTAAATAGTGCTTGTAGAGGAAAATAATACTGAAACAGTGACGGACTCTTCCTTGGCACCCTTTTCTTGGTCTGCAACTGAAGAATGTAAGCAAGTCAGCTTGGTTCCCTCTCTTGATAAATGTAAAATGTAAGTTTCTCAAAGTTTTGTTAATACAAAACATTCTAAAAGTAGAATGAAATGAGAAGCAGCCATTTTGCACACCTGATAAATAAGCTGTTTTGTTTAATACAAATATATAGTTGTGGCATTCACTTGGCAGATCAACCTATTTCAAAAAGAAACATCTCCAGTTAACTATGGCATCAGAAAACTGAGGTAAATTTATCTTGATTATCAGCTCCACCAAATTGAAAATCAAATAAAAAATAGTAATGATGTAACTTTAAGAATTGTGACTTGAGTACACTTTTCACATAAATTCTTATGACATACAATATCCCTATGTAGCACTTATCTTTTTCTCATAGATTCCATGTAAGTCAAATCAACTGAAGTGTGGGTGAATCTGCTTCAAAGAAATAATGGCAGACTTGACTTTTGCTAATAAGGACTATAATAATGAGATAATAAGTAGTCAATTGAGTTAATTTATTTCACATGCATTTGTTCAGTATTTGGTCTGGATATATTTACAACTTGATCAGATAATGAAGACATTTTAAATCTATGCAAAGATGCCTTTAAGAGTTTTTGGTAATTTTGGAATCACCAATATGTACCACTATAATTCTCCCCTTTTCAAATCTATGCTTAATGATAATCTTAGATGCCAGAGAATGATAGTAGTCATTGTAGCTATTGTATTTTTTTTACTGGTTGAAGTAATGAACATTTTGATATTTTTATAGCTAAAAGTTGAAATCCTTACAGTAAATTCCAACTAAAAGAAGAAACCAGGTCAAACAGCAGTGAAATTTGGGAAGATCCCAACCTGTTTCCGAGAAATGAATTTGCTGAATCAGTCAGAATTGTAAATCCCAAAATAGCACAAAACTACACATGGAAGAGAATATGAAAAATATTCTCTTTAATTTGTCTTCAAATTATAATAGAGCAGTATTACTGTAAAATTGTTTTAGAGTATAAAATTGAAATTTACCCCATGGAAAGCTGTTGGAAATGAAAAACAAGCTTTCAATAATAGCCTCCACTTCTATTCATCTGTGTACATGAACAAATAAAAACAAAGCACTTTCTAAACCATTGGTGTCAAACTCAGTTTTGTGCTTCTGCAGTGTATTTCCTCCATCCCAGCTCCATTTTTGCTGGCATAGGGATGCAGGAAGCCATCATGGTGAAAAAGGACATTGAGCTGGCCATGCCCACTCTGACCACCCCCCACCCCTGGCACCCTTAGGTCACACACAACCCTGATGCGGCCCTCAATGAAATTGAGTTTGACACTTCTGTTCTAGACTAAAATATGACAAGCAATTTTCCAATAGCCAAATTTTTGCAGACAGACACCATGTTTTCCAAACAGAAATTCAAATATAGTATTCAGATGCTGTACTCACAAACAAATTAGTCTCTTACCCTGATTTTTTTTTTGTTTTAAAAAAAATTGAAGGGCCATCTTTGTTTCTAGTAGCTTCTTCTCAGTTAATCTAATTCTCTATTTCCAGAAATGTGGAAATATAGAGACATCCTTCTTTCAGAGTAATATAGTATATATACATTTTTCATTCTGAAATTTTATAATATTTTATTGGGAATGGTTGATAGTTTCAACGTTGAGTCCTAATTTTTCTGACCTTTCTGCTTTTAAATTTATTCATATCTATTTATACATTAAATATCTTTTTAACAGTCTGTGTAAATATCATTGTGAATTTATTTGTTAAAATTCTATATTAAGTCAGACATGTTCTATTGAAGTGTTTTTATCTTCATGTATATGCTTGCAACTTATGTCTCTTAACAAACATATTTTTACTACTTCCTCTTATAGAATATGTTTTTGTCACACTTTCTCCAAATATATTTTTTGTGAATTTTTTCTAATTGATAAAGTTGCACTGAAAAATTTAGAAAGCATACATATTGGAGGCAACTGTATTTCAGTTATTAAGTTATTAAGTAAAAAAATAGTTGGAAAGATCTATATTAAAATGCAGACTTACCTAAGCTATTGTAATATTTATTTTAACTTCCAACCACAGTAACCAGGTGGTTGAAATATATAATCTATCACATCTGCAGAAACCAATATGAGAAGTCTGGCCTGTATTTTCCATATCTGCTACAGCTATGGATGACTATATTGATGGATTTTTTTTCACTCCCCCTTTTCTTTTAATGTGTAGATTTATGAAGAATCAAAAATGAATTTGGAACAAGAGAGACCTTTTGTCTGCAGTGCCCCAGGCTGTTCACAGGTGAATTAAACCTGCAAAAATAAAGCTGTAGTAAAGTTCCACCATGCTAACCTATCATAATTTCAAATTTTATTATATAATTTAGAGTGATCTTTCCCCTTGCATCTTCATGCCATAAAACACAAATTCATAATAAATATAGCTATTTTGTTTAGTATCAATGAACATGCCTCATAGCAAACTATATGCCTAACCAAAATACATCCATAAGAAACATTTTTCATTAAAATATTTTATTACATTAATGTAATCTATGTTTTAAGATTGAATAGACCATAAGGTTAAATAACAATTATCCTGAAGGAAACATCTGAAAAACAGAACACTTAATGATGCTTTTTAGGATGGTTAATCATCCTTTTCTGCCTGATATCCTGGAAGAAGTAAAGCCAGATAATTCTGAAGGAGGCCTCCTCCAATTTCTTATGATGCATTGTTTTGTTCCCTGACATACTCAACTTGTAAAAAAAATCCCAGAGCATGTTTATAAAGGTTTATACCTCTCATATGCATGAAGTAATATTAAATAATTGGGTGTGCAAAGGGTATTTTGCAAAGGATGTAGTCCCAGCTGATGTATGTCCCCTGAACCCTTGTATAGATACAAGGGACAATATTCAAAGCTGTTGGTACTCCCTTTCTCAGCACAGAAATACTTTAATGCTTGCTCACCTTCATCTGATCTACTATAAGAAGCACCACTTTTGAACGTTTCATACAAATCCATTAATAAGGTGACCAACTGTCCTCCTTTAGGGAGGACAGTCCTCCTTTTGTAAGTTCTGTCCTCTCTCGAAAAGTGTCCTCCTACATGTCCTCCTTTTTGATATTTGAAGACTAATCTGTAAATCTCCATATTTGATCAATGCCGATCCGATCCGTTGTGTGTGATGTAAGGTATTTGTATTTGACATAGCGATTAGTCAAGGCTCGGTACAGTGAGGCAAGACACGATTATGAGACGCATGTGCTCCACACAGGAGAATTATTTTGAGAATAGAACAAGAGTGCGCCACAAACAAGAGTGAGCCATGCACAAAAGTGCACCGTGCGCAATTGGCTTTGTTTTTTTTCTTCAATTTATTTGTGTCCTCCTTTTCATTGTAAAAAAGTTGGTCACCTTACCATTAAGCATTGCCTTAACTATTCACAGACAGTTTCTCAAGGGATAATAATATCAATAGATAATTTTCAAATATGTTCATAAGATTGTATATCCCAAAATGCATTAACCAGTAGCAAACAGGAAGACAGAAAACAAAAACCACATAGACCAACAAAATGAAAACATTTTCTTTGGAAAATGTATAATTTATTTATTTATTAAATTTTTAGTCCACTTAGGTAACTTTGGCTGGTTTACAACAGCGACATGAAATATTATTTTAAACTCTTATATTTAAATAACAAGAAAGCTTTCAGTCATGATTGTTTCCATCATTTAATTCCACTTATTCCTCACATTCCTTATCTATCATTTTAATTCTTGGAATATTAAAATAAAAAATAAATTTCCAGTCCTTATTTCAGGAGCTGAAACTTTTCACTGTCTTTATCCAACAGCGCTTTCCAACAGAAGACCATCTGATGATCCACAGTCACAAACATGAAATGACTTTGAAGTTTCCTTCACTAAAAACAGACAACATGTTATCAGGTGAGAAGACAGGTCAGGTATGAGAAAAATATTTAGTTGTCTATTTTGTTCTGATAAGGATGAATGCGAATGTTCTGGAACTATTGGATTGTGTGCAAATGAGGCAAATATAATTGTTCTCTTATGCCAGGGGTGTCAAACTCAATTTCATCAGGGTTGTGTTTGACCTTTGGGGGATGGAATGCTTGTGGCCATGGTGGGCATGGCCAACTCGACATCACTTGTGTTAAAGTGCTCTGCCAGCTAAAATGGGCTCCTGAGCTCCATTTTCAGCTGCAAAGGCCTCCTGCAACACTTTGACAGTGAAAATGGAGCTCAGAAGAGCCGTATGCAGTCTTCCTGAGCTCCATTTTCACTGGCAGACACATTGTGGGCCAGTCCTTTGCTGTTTCCAAGGTGGTCTCACAGGCCAGATCTAAGCACTCCGCAGGTTGCATCTGGCCCATAGGCCTTGAATTTGAAACCCCTGTTTTATGCCATGAGTTAGTTCAGATTTTCTGATCCATGTACAGCAAGCTGAAATCAACAAAGTAGACAGACACAGTAAATCCCCAAATGTATTAAAATTAAAATTATAACTCCAACACTCCTTTGTATAAATTAGTCATAAATTATTTCGTTGCTTGTACTTTGTTGTTGGTGTTTGTCACTGCAACACATGACCAACATAGAAATTATTCCCCAGATGTATTAAAAACCTTATATACCTCCTTCACAGGGCACCCTATGAAAAGACATTTGTTTGACCTTGTATTGTACTGAATGAGATGTCTTTGGGGTTTGAGATTGGACAACAGTGATGTGGAAGTTGGTCACAATATCATGAAAGGAGAAATGCTACTTTTATACTAAAAATTGCAACTTTTAACTTTGCAAAAAAGAAACAGGAAATCTTCATAGTAATGTTTCTGAACCTTGAAGACTTTAAGATGTGTGGATTTTCTTAAATTTCCCAGTCAGTAGAGTACTGAGTACTGAAAAACAGTGCTGTATTTTCTCCCCACTGTTTCTTGCACTATTTCCATTGGTAGATTTTAGCCCTTGCAACTTGATTGTATCAGGTAAATAAAAGTTGAAAACCAGCTACATACAACTGGACAGTGGATATTTATTTATTTATTTATTTCGTTTGTCAATCACTTACAAGATAATAGGTATAAGTATATACATAGTTATGAATACATGAAATGGACACATATAACAAAAATAAAAGAAACAATAAGACAGGGACGATAGGCACGCCTCCTACAGACCTCTTAAGGAAAGGTGTGAGGTCAATAGTAGACAATCTAAGGTTAAAGTTTTTGGGGTTTGGGAAAGAAACCACAGAGTCAGGTAGAGTATTCCAGACATTGTTGTGCTAGCAGCTTATTTATACAATAATGCATGTACATAATTGGGATATGGAAATTCAGAAAGAGGGAGGGAGGGAGAAGGAGAGAGAGAGAGAGAAGCAACACTGAAAAGATGTTATCTGCAGTATATACTAAATCTGTGAAATTTTCTAGAACAGTATAGGGTCATGGCAACCAACTTAGATGTTTTCCAAAGGAATTTTAAACAAATAAGTTACTATTTATGAAGTCTATATCTTAACTCAAGGATCAAAGACAGCCTGCAATTAGTCGTGCTTTATGTTCTGCTGTTGGCTTCTCACAGACATCTGGCTGGTGAGAAAGAAGACTTTACACTAGAGAGGCTTTTGGACTAATCTATAAGATGATTCTTTACCTAATCTATTTCCTCATGTTTGCATGTAATGCATAACTTATGTCTGAACAAAATCTCTCTAGCTTTGCCATCTGTTGTGGATAGTGAAAGTGATGGTGGCAAAGAAAATTCAGTTCATATCAATGCCACATAAAGTAGTATACTTTTTTGTTCTGTTTAGCTCCCAATTCTCAACCAAATCCTTCACAAAAAAGATGCCCAAACATTTGCAGATTTTATATATTTCTTTCTTTTTCTTTGCTACATGTTACTATCCCAGTGCAACCCCTTTCTAGCCTTGCAGGAGGTTTGAGGGAGTATATTGTACTATCCAGCTGACATGGCCCATTCAGCATACTAGTTGCTAGTTCATTCACTGCAAAATGTAGCTGTTCAGCTAAAGATTAGCAGTACATTACATTAAAGAACAATCATTTTCAGTATTCATTGCAGTACCAACTTAGTGTAGTGAGGTACCAGTCAAAAACTGGAGGGAGACCATGAGTTCTAAGCTTTCCTTAACTATGAAGGGGTTAGTCATTCTCTCCAGCCCTCGAAGGTAGGCAAGAGCAGACCATTTCCAAAAATCCTTGCCAGGAAATCTGCAGTGACTTGTCTGGGCAGTTCCCAAGAGTTAAGACTGGCTTGGACACACACACACACACACACACACACACACACACACACACACACACACACACACACAGAGTGGCAGATTAAGACTCCCTGGTGCCCTAAGCACTGACAAACCTTGGTCCCCACCTCCTTTGTACATACTGTACAAATGAAGCAAAGCTTGGGCTACATAAAAGTTTTTGTGGTGCCCCCTTTGAGTTTGGTACCCAAAGCACGTGCTTAGTCTGCTTAATACATCACGGCACACACAAATATCTTTCTATCACAACTTTTCCTCCATCCATTATAACTTTTAAAGTGCAGCATGGAAAAACTTTAACAACTTTTAAGATTCCTATTTGGACATTAACTCCAAATACTAAATAATCTTTCATTAACTCCAAATACTAAATAATCTTTCCAGTTGTTTTTCTAAACTAAAAGTCAAAATGAATAACCTTGCCACCTTTTTTAAAAAAAAAATGAAAGTGTGCTCAGCTCAGCTGTTTACTGTAAATATACTATACTATAAATGCTATCACCTCCTTAATGAGAACAATATAACAATTTGGGAAATATCTTTACTGGAAATAATCAAATTAATACAAAGCATTGATATATATCATTATCCTTTATTAGGTGAGAACTTACAAAAAGTGAGAGCTGGGAAAGTCACAAAAAGTCAATAAATTAAATTAGATGTATAACCATGCACTTTTAGAGTTTTCCAGAGATTATACTAGGCTACAGGAAGTTAGCTAGGACTATGTATTACAGTGGGATCACTGAACCAGTTCTTACCATACCGTGGGCATTACCTCCTAGATAGTTGTTTGGACTTGTTATGAGGACTGCTTAGGGCTAGATTATGTTTGGAATGCCACAGACCATTTCTGATTTAGAAAACTGATCACCCTCAAAGTAATGTGGTCCAAAAGAGAATCAGAATATCCTGGAGTTTGCCAGAATATTCTATTTCTGGAATAGTAAGTTTGACATACAGCTTGGATTTTGCTCTTGCAACAATTTATTCAAAGCAAAGGAAGCAAACTACATATTACAAGATTGGCTCCCGGGAGTTGAGTCAGACTGTTCATCACTTTTAGACAATCACTGAAGGAAACACAGTAAGTAAATTGCCAAAATGCCATAGGTAAACACACATCAGAAGGGAGAAAGTAATTGTGAGAAGAATAATGTCTTAATGCGTTTATCCCATAGGGCACCTGCTCTATTAGAGCTTAATGAGGTAGTTTCTATTTATTTTAAGTATCACAATAGACAATAAGGTTGAGTTAAGGAAAGATTTCTATTAGATGCAGATAAAGAATATAACAAATAATTGTCCACCTATTTTAAATAGTTACAACTCTACTGTATAAGAGAACTCAGCAGCTTAAATAGCTACATAAAGCAATATTTTTCAATATTTTAAAATATATACACCATTTTAAAATGTTGCATATTTTATAAACACACATTTTAATTTTTGAATTTCTAAAAAAAAAAACCTCATTTTTTATCACAGAGACTAATCAGCAGTTTTTAAAAATATAATTCTTGGTGTTTAAAGACAACAAAACAGAAGTTCATGCTGGTACATTTCATAAATTTACACTTTGTTTTAATCTAAAACTTTTACATTAAAGATAATTGGAACTGTTGAATGGAAATGAGATTAGGAGAATATTTGCAAAACATTTGACACAGGGAAATTAGCTGGAGGTTATTTTTTCAGAATTGTCTCCAAGTTCATTTCTAATCTTGGTAGTTAAGCATGAAGCAAGCCACGCTGAGTGATCAGTAAGTTTAGCCTGGAGTATTGGATAAGATCCAGAGTAGGTTGGGTCTATTCAGATCTTAGATCTAAAAATCATAATCGGTGCAAAGGAAGACTTGGCTTTTAACATCAATGTCTTGCAGCAATGAGATTTTTCCTTTTTTGTAGATAAAAAGTGAAATTTGATGTCAATGACAATAGCATATAGAAGAAAAAATATGCACACAATACATATATCATGCATAAATATAAACGCCTTAGTCCAACTCATTTTCCCCAAAGAAACATGCTTACATCTGCCCCTATAGTTCAAAAAAGTGTTCTAAACAGGGAATTGTCTAAGTGGGGTTGGCCTAAGATCTCTATGGGTCCCGCAAAATGCTCTGGACTCAAAGGTCCACAATTTTTTTTTGTCAGTTTAGGTTGAAAAATAATATTTAAATCTCATTAACAATTATGATAGAAGCAGTGAGTGTAAAAATTAATTTTTAATATAGTAAATATTGTTACATATAACTCAACAAAAACAAATTTTCTTTTGAGTCCTCATAATTTTTAAAAGTTCCTGGGGAAAACAAATTTAAGAAGCATTTGTTTAGACAATCCTTTGATAATATATTTGATTTAGCTTTCCACAAGTTCAAGAATGGAGGATCTGATTTTCCATATGCGTCTTGGCCAAGAATGAGGAATGATGAAGGTTGTAGCCCAAAAGCATCTGGAAGGCTACATATTCCACACCCTGATTTAGTTTAACAGTAATTTCGTTGGCCTGATTTTTAGGGTGCATAGTCTTTTTTTAATTTTTATTTCAGTAATTCGTTTTTCTTTTGATAGATATGAGGAAAAAGCTATTTCCTCAAATAGAAGTAATCCCTCAGGAAATTTAGATTCCTTAAAGTTAAATGTTTTATTCTGAGATTTCTTAATGAAATTTGGAGATGATATATGACAGGGAGAGGCTGTATGCCTTCAGACATACTCTCCTTTTAGGCATTTATCTCTCTTTTCTACCTTATTTTTGGCAAACTTGTTTCATGTCATCTGCATCTGAAAAGAATCATAGCTGTAGTTGCCCTTTAGCAAATTCAGGTGCAGTATTCTTAAACATACATAAATTTCCCTATCCATCCCCTCCCTCCTTACAATAGCTATTATCTTCTTTCACTCATTCCAGTCATACATATTTTGATTAGGTACTTTTAGAAGTAAATGTAAAGAAACCAATGCTCTAAGAGATCAAAGATCATTCAGAAAATTCAAGAAAAAATATATTTTCTTTATTTGCCATACCAGTGAGTAGACCACAGTGGGTAGACACACAACCTAAGTCTAAAAGAAGCAACTAGAAACATATTTAATGAAGAAGTAAACCAGCCCATATTGTCTTCCCCAGACCTATATCTATCATTTACATCAGGGGTCTTCAAACTTGACAGCTTTAAGACTTGTAGACTTCAACTTCCAGAATTCCTCCTCCAGTCATGTTAGCTCAGGAATTCTGGAAGTTGAAGTCCACAAGTCTTAAACTTGCCAAGTTTGAAGACCCTTGATCTACATCCTCCTATACACAAGAAGAGAAATATAGTATTCCCCTATTGTCTCTCTCTCTTTCACACACAAACACACAAACACACATGCACATGCACAAACACATACACATGTGCACGCGTACACACACAGCCTCAGCTGTGCAAATAGCTGTAGAAGAAAAGGCTGGTTCATTTTCATGTGCATACTTATGCAAATTGAAGATGCTGGAAGATTGATCCAAACAGGATTTTGCTTTAACTATTGATTCCCATATGGCCAGGGCTCTGTTATCAGTTGGAAGATTCTAGCTTTACTTGATATATTTAAATAGAAGAGCAGGAATACAAATAACAATCATCAATGGTCACTTCTTTTCAAAGAGAATAGCACTGCAAGAGAACACAACAGAATCACAATCTAATTTGATATGAATTCTGAATTATTGTTCTTCTTGCTCAGAAGCTCATAACTTCCTTAGATAGCTGTTATTTCAAAAATACGGGAAATATGTAGCTTCTATTAGAATTGATTGTCATTTTTCTGGAAGCCTAACACACATTAAACCTCTGTAGGCCTAAATCTTATCCTAGAAGAATTCTTTACTTCTCATATTATCTATAATTTTTCTATATGCTAATTTTTGCAAACTTTTAAAAATAGAAATGGTGTAACAAATGTTTTTGCATTTATTTACTTATTCATTTATTGCAAGAATTTATATATCCACCTATGTAAAACATTGAGATTTGACCAAGGCTAGAGCAACATAAACAAGAAACAAGGGGGGGGGGGAGGAGAGGGGAAAGAGAGAGAGAGACAGAGAGAGAGACAGAGAGAGAAAGAGAACAAAACTAAACCATGTATTATTAATAAAAAAACCCAATGTGCAAAACTGATTGAGTAGATTAAAATGATATAGAGAAAATACTCAAGAATTCTTACTATTTCAGTTCAAAAGTAAATAGGAAGATCTTTTAGTCAAAATTTATACCTAATGAATTGAATTTGAGCTTTTCCCTGTATCTTTATGAATATAGATTTTCGCAGAGTATTTTTTGAACATTACAAAAATAATTTGTTGTTATGAGAATATTTTTTACTCCCCAAATTAGCCTGCAGACTTGGGAGTATCAAAGTACAGTACTGATCAGATCCAACTCTTTTAACCATTGTTTCTTAACATTCTCAACTTTAAGATGTATGGATCTCAACTCGCAGATTTCTTCAGCCAACATTGTTGGTTGGGGAATTCTGGAAGTTGAATTCCATGTATCTTAAAGTTGATCAGATTGAGAAACATTGCTCTTAGCTTTCAGATTCTGCTACCTAACCTCCTGTTCACACATCTAAAATTTCCAGAATAATATGTCATTAAAATAAAAAGAACTGAATCCAAAAGTATTGGGCCTACCCCATCCACATGATAAATATGCAATCACTGTACATAAGATAAAGAAAATTGCATCATAACTTTGGAAACTCTCAATTTTGTTAGCTTTGGGGTAGGTTATCTAAGGAACTAAGATGACATAAATACAACAACCTTCATAGAACTTAATCATTGTGTGTGGTGCACAGTTGATGCTGTTTCAAACAGTGCATGCTGTAATTACTTAAAATAATGAATGAAAGTTGTTTCTATTGCTGTGGAACAGTTTAACCCATTCATATCTGGAGAAATAAAATTCCTCAAAAACAGAGGTGACCAGTTCTGGAGAACTGGTAGTGGAAATTTTGAGTAGTCTGGAGAACCGGCAAACACTACCTCTGACTGGAGGTTTTACAGTATCTTTCCCCTACTATGCCCAACAAGCCATGCCCACAGAACTGTTAGTAAAAAAAATGTTGAATCCATCACTGCTCAGAAACCTTAGGAAAATATGCCTATTATATTGTATGCACCTCTAACTGAATTAAGGTGCAACCTTAATGCAGAATATACCTACTTTAAATAACAGAGAAAAGTAAGCTCATTTGAAGTTGAACACAGGTTTGATTATATCTGAACTTGCACAGAAAATCAATCATTGCATGTTTGAAGGTGTTAGATTGTTCTCATCCACATATGTCTCATCAATGTAGACTTCTCCCTTCATGTTTTTGGAGGCACCTATATAAAAAAACACAGCTGCCAGGGATACACATTGTCTAATCTGTTTGAGTAATGATGTGACAAATAAGTGGAAATAAAAATGTTGTCAAAATAAGAAAGGAAAGGAAAGTGAGAGAGATTTGAACCCCTCTGTGGTGCAATAGGGCAGCCTTTGTTTAAGCACTCCGATTACTTTTATTCTTCTGATTTTGTTATCATTGCATGGAAGTGAAATGTGTCTAATATATAACTTCAGTGGAGCACTCCAGCTGAATAAGCCAAATTCCTGTTATTAAATGTGCAGCAGACTAAACACTTGTGTTAAATATCAGGAATCAAATTACACCATTTGGATCTCTGCTTGTCACATATCTACACAGCAGATTAATCACATTTGTTATGGTTTGGTTTGAAAAGCTTTGGATTTCTTTTTTAAAGTAAAACAAAAGTTTTCTATATCAGTCTCTGAGGTTGTTTTGTTGTTGTCCTTGCCAATCAGTATTTAAAAAAAGATGATTATTTTTTGGCCTGGTAACTAGAGTTTCAAACATCATACATTTCTGCTTTAACAATTCTGATGTAAAACAGAAATAATAAAATAATAGTGTCTTTTTCCAAGACTTCTGTACAAGCAATCCATGACCTACAAGATTAGGGAGGTTTGCATACTTCTTGCATTTTATATGTGCATTTTATTTTTAAAATAATATGTGCACTCTGTTGCTTTCTTGAAGAGATCTAAGCCAGCCTATAAGACATCACTTGAAAAAAATTAGTGAGAATGGTTTCTAGTGCTCTTTCATTATAGATATATTACAGAAGGTAAAGTTTTTAAATATTGTATATTTCTTGTTCAGGTTAGCTATTTTTGATCTATGTTTTCATGATTTTTGTGAAATCACAGCAATGGAACCATAGTCCATAGCTGTAGGATTAATATGTGCACATATTACTATATGTTTGAATCTCACCAGCTCAAGGTTGACATAGCCTTCCATCCTTCTGAGGTTGGTAAAATGAGGACCCAGGTTATTGGAGGCAATATGCTGACTCTATAAAACCACTTAGAGTGGGCTTGGCTGTAAAGTACTATGAAGCAGTATATAAATATGAGTGCTATTGCTATTTCTATATGTTGTGCATAAGGGAATTAGGTTAATAAGGTTTTATTGACTTCATAGACCATATTAAAAACAAGCAGATTGAGCAGAAGAAAAATGTAAGTAATGTGTGGATTGCATTACTGATTGAGTGTGTAGCTCCAGCACATTGGGAGGATACCAGTTTAGATAAACCTTTTGAAAATATCTTCATGTATGCTACTGTCTAATACATAAGTAGTCTCCTATATATATTTACTTTGTGAAGTTGATGTCTATCCACAGCTTGTTTCTAAAATGTGATAGTATTATTTTATTAAGCATAAATGCTCTTTATTGGAATGTGGTGGATAATAGATTCTTTTTTTTCTCCCATGGCCTAACAAGCCATTTTTCAATTTCTGGCACAATTGGTTTCCAAAAATTGATGGCAGAGTTTGCCAACTAAAAATTGGCAGTAAATTGACATTTAAAGAACAGGATCTTTTTGTTTCTTCTAGTCTATACCTTGGCCTTGCTTATTTTTGCACCACAGTCAGACCCACAATTTGCGTATTCTCTCAAAAGAAAAAGAAGTAAAATAATCAAGACAGCTTTTGGACAGTAAAAGTCACTTACAAAGTAAGCATGCTGAGGGAAAAAAGAGCCTTTTGTACTACTGCTCCTACAAACTTCTGTACACAGACAGAAAAATACAGGGTCCCATCACAAGTGCAGGCGGATGGAGTAAAAATAGGTGCTGGCTGATTGCTCTGTTTTTCAGTAGTAAAACAGGTCAATATATACAATATTAGATTGGCAGTCTAACTTCAGGCAGGAGAAGTAATCTGTTGCTATGTCCACCTTGGCACTATGATGAGAGTAACAATAAACTGAATGAATGACAACTTTTTTCATTGTCCATCAAGCAACCATTACACCATGTTAAGAAGAGACTAGACATCCACTTATCTGAAATAATATAGGTCGTCCTGCTTGAGCAGTGGGCTGGACTAGAAGAGCTCCAAATTCCCTTCCAGATTCTATTCTATTCTATTGCCTTCCCCACCATCTTTACCAAATCAATCTCTTTCCTTCATTCTACATAGATATAAAATACATCAATAAAGGCAAAAAGGCAAATATTTAAGCAAACAAATGCAGGACACCCAGCTACAGGAAACCAAATGTAATTTTTTTAATTAACTAGTTATCCTAAAAATCTCATCATTTTCCAGCTGATAAAACATGGGCATTCACAAGCCTGTGTTTTAGGTATCCACAGCTCCACATGTATAAGTAAAAAAGAATTGTGTTAGAAAGTTGATTGTCTGCAAGGCTTTCATTATGCAGCCACGATCTAATTTTTTTTAACCATTCCTGCTCCTAAGATACCCATGTCAATTATGTCAGTTTATGAATGGTGTAGTGTTTCCTTTTATGTCATGCATGATTCATTTCTATATATTTTTCTGCTCATTTTAGAAAATATATCTAAGGAGAGGGACATGTGTGTGTATGTGTATGTCTTTTACAAAATAAGAGTCTGAGTAGGCAGACTCTTGATGCAGAGATCTATAATTATCTTTTTTCCCATGAAGTTGACTTGCTACTTAGTGCCACATTGTGCTACTTTGAAAATCTGGAGAAACCAATTGCTTGGGGACAGGTTACTTATTTCCTGAATATTAAACTTTGCGTGTTTGTTTGCATACATTACTTAAAAGCTATGTCTATGTTGTACTTTCAAACAGCTGTATTTTTGATCAATTGTATGGGGACTCTATCAAATAACTAATAAGGGTTCTGTAACCTGACTTTGTTAAATTGTACTACCTTGTGTTTTAACATGCTATAATAGATGACGTTACACAATTTCTTATTCTTCATTACATAATGCCTATTCCTTTGATATTTCTCCTCAGACCAAACTCCAACACCAACTCGGTTCTTAAAAAACTGTGAGGAAGTGGGACTCTTCAGTGAGATAGACTGCAGCTTAGAGCAGGAGTTTAGAAAGGCACAAGAAGAGGACAACAATAAAACGGTATGCCTTTGTATCATGGACATATTCCTTCCCCATTTCCTGGAATCTGGGTGAAAACAGAGAAAAATATTTTACCTGAATGAGGAAAGATGAGTGGGTGGGGTGGGTAAACATTTAAGTTGGAAACTAGGTGGCACTACAGATTATGACATGTTTGCAACCTACTTTAAACTGAGTAGACAACCTGGATTTTAAAGGCAAGCAGAATAGATTAACTACTTCATTAGAACACCATATAACTCATTCATTTTGAAAACAAATGCACACATCGGATACAAGTGCATGTGCACAAACACATACAGACTTCAAATTTCATGAAAAAGAAAAAAGGAATCTAATTATAATAAGTGAGGGAATAATTTTAAAAATCCCAATTCTATAATCAATAGCTGCAGTCATGTTAGCAATGCTCTATATTCAAAATTGAATTGAGATTGTAGAAATCAAACTGAAGATGCAATATTTATGCTTTGCTTTCTTCCCAATTTAGAATAAATAACCCACAATCCACCAAACCAGACTTAGTTGCTATAAGTTTGATGCTTCTATAAGAAAGAAAACTCGCTGCTAGAAAAAAGTACCAAACCACATATACCCAATAGACTGTGCAGTGCACCTAATGAATTTATGGATTATAGGCTTAGGCTCTTTTTGATATAATGGCATTGTAAGATTTTTACTTCTCTGTTTAAAAAAGCAGAAAAAAAAGTAGAATAAAAAGTCTGATAGGATACTTTCAAACAAAATTTATCATTTCCACCTCTTTCTGAAAGATAATTTTTAGAATACTCTTGAAAAAAAAATAGGTACAATTGCTCCTACACTGAAATCACAATATCATGCCTCATGAAAATTGGGAAATTAGCAAAGTTTCCATATTATATTTTCTATGCAAAAAAGTTTTAAAATACACATTTTGTGCAGGATTTAATAGATCTTTTTACCTATCATATTGAGGATATGTTGGAGAAATTTAGTTTTATTAATTTATATTCACTTGATTCACACTTCTCAGAGAAATATGCTTGCAATGGCTTGCAAATGTGCTTGGAATGTGCTTGCAATGGCTTGCAATTGTACAGTTTGAATGATTCACTGTATTTTATCTTGCAAAGGCCAATCAAAATATAATCATACTTAATGATAGAGAGTGGGAAATAAATGAAAACTCAAATGTTTAGAATGCATATTTTGAGAGAAAATGTAGACATCATTTTTCTGGTGTATTTTTTTTCTTAAAATATAAAAGATGAGTAGAATGAATTTATTCAGGCAACATTTGCAAAAGGCATATAGAGTGAAAGTAGATTGATTACACAATAGCACTCCACTAGTACGTAAATTTATTCTGCACATAAATTTGATGGGGGAATTCCTTTCATTTCTTTTCCAGAGGAGAAGAAAAAAAATCATCGAAATTCTTAAGGAAGGAATGGAAAGTCCCTGTACTTATCTAAATAACAAGATGGCTCTGGTGTGTTGAATACGTGTGCCCCGTCTTTCATTGTGCAATATTCTCTTTGGTTGTTTATAGATTTGTTGGATTCCTGTAGTTGAATTAAATCTGAAGGGAAGATATCATAAGGGTTATATATATCCCCCAGATCTTTTTTAGATTAGGAAGGAGGAACATCTGCAAGCTATGGCAATAAGGAACATATAATTTCCCCCCTCCCCCAAAAAAACCCACATTTGATTAAAATTTATGTAAAAAATAAAATTAAGATAAATTGTAAGAAAGAAGTACTAAAATTAAAACTCTTTTTCCAGGAAGAAAGTTTACAGAAATTAAATAAATAAATTTCAATACTATGTTATGAATAGGTCAGATCCTTTCAATGTTTTCATAAAGCTTACACGCATATAGTCCTGTGATAAACCTAATTCATAACCTTTCATCACATATCCAATATAAGGATAGTATTGGAATTTAATATTTTCAGCATCTCATGGACTCTGCGGAAAAACAGTCATAAAACAGCGGTCGCCAACCAGTGGGCCACGGCAATGGTGGGCCATGGAAAAATTTTGGTGGGCCGCAGAAGAAATGGCCTCCAAAAACAATTAATCTGGGCTGCGCAGTTCTCTCACCTCCCAGCTCTTCGAGGGACCCCGGAGTCAGGTCCCTGAGATGCATGCACCAACCAGCTCCCACACATGGTGGTGATGGTGGCAACAACAGTCCCCACTCCCAGCACTCACTGTTAGTGCTCCCCATTAGTTCTCTAGCTTTTAATTGCTCCTGCCTCTCTTTCCTTCCCCCCCTCCATGCCCATGTGGAGCCATGCGCAGCTCTCAGCTCTTCCAGCCTTCGCTGTCTCTCCCAACATTGAAGCCTCGGAGATGCAGGCAAAGCTGTCGCAGCAGTAGTACCCTGAGTTGTCTTAGCATGCTCAGTTAGTTAAGAATCGCCCTACCCAGAGAAGGAGGTGCTGGAGGAGGAAGAAGCAGTGGTGGAGAAGCAAGCAACTCAGGGCGCTACTGCTGCAATGGTTTTGCCTGCGTTTCTAAGGCTTCAATGTTGGGAGAGGCAGCGAGGGCTAGAAAAGCAGAGAGCTGCGCACGTCTCCATCTCCCTTTCCTTTCCTGCCTGCACATGGGCACGGGGGAAGGGGGGAGGAAAGAGAGAGAGCCGGAAGAAATTCAAAGTAGAGAACTAATGGGGAGAGCTGACAGTGGGCGCTGGGGGAGGGGACTGTTGTCACTGCCACCATGTGTGGGAGTGTGCATTTCAGGGACCTGAGCCAGGAGGCGTGGAATTGCAAGTGGGAGCATTTGATGGTTTTTAAGATATCTTGGAACGCAGTAGATTGGTGTTTTGTAGATCTCAATGAAAAAGTGAGTTTTGTTTCATCTTCTTTCCTCTCCTGGTAATGCGAGAGATGCTTTCTCCCTCTCTCTCTCTCTCTGTCTCCCTCCCCCACCCCCAAATAATCACTGGCTGGGTTTGGCAGCGAAGTGCTAAAGTGAGCGAAGTGTCCCCAGGGACACCTTTCCTTGCCTGTCTCCAGGTGAGGCTGGAAGAACCACCTTCCCCCCAGCTTTTCCTCGGCTGCAGATTTGAGTTCCTTCAATCCTCCACCTGGCATCTGAAAGGCTTTTCTGTCTCTTTGGAAGATACAGGTGGAGGGAGGCATCCAGCCTGGAACATTATATTTTGTTATCATTAAGCATTTATGTTGTTGTTATATTTAAATAAATGTATAAAACTTATATATAAAATTATGTATAAAAAGTTTATATAAAATTTATATTTAATATAAACATTGTTTATATTAAATATATTTGAAAAAAATTCATATTAGTGGTCCTCAGGATTTATAAGTATGAATTTGGTGGGCCCTGGGATCCAAAAGGTTGGCGAACCATGTCATAAAGGATGCATCTGTTTGTCTGCTTTCATCACACATATAACAACTTCCATGCATAAATAAGTATTTTTTCTTGTTTTAATGTTATCTATTTTTTGGATAACTTATTATAATTAATGGATAAGATCCCAGAATTCTCTATATGAGTGAATCAGAAAAATTCCAATTTTTATGTCTCATTTATGCTTTCAGTTTACATGGCACCTTAGAAAATAAATACAGTTCTTCCACCACCATCCCATGACTTAAAATATACATTTGAAAGGAACACAAACTGAAAAAAGGGAGAAATTGGATATTAAAGACAAGAAATGGTTGAAAAATAATATTTTTGACCATAAAAAAGAATTAAATAAAAGGAGAACAACTACTGGTTTTAAGTCTTAGATTCCATAGCAAATTTAAATCCCTGGTATAATGGAGGATAACTCCCACCCAAAGAGTGGGAGGTTCAAGTCAAAAAGCCATCTCTTGCTGACAGTAACTGATGGTGGTGCCTCAGACAAGGGTGTGTATCAATCAAACAGTGCAACCCAAAGCAGCAAGGCAGACAGTGTCAGCAGATCAAGCTATCATCTGAAATTCAGGCAGCAGATTTTAGGTTTATAACTGTGCAAAAAGTCTCCATAATATTTGTTGTAAGTTATATTTGCAAGAGCATTTTTGTTGTTGGAGTAGAACTACTGGCAAATTGGCTCCAGAGCACTGCAAAAGGGCTGGGATTAAAAGGGCAAACCTGATGATCAGTATTGCTTTTATGCAGGATGGAATAACCCTGTGAAGCATTAGGATATTAAACATCACCTTATTTTCTGTACTGTACGTGAGTAGAAAAAAACCAAGCAAGTTGATTTCAACGAGCAAGTGTTGGTAGCCTTTTTGAAGTACAAGTTTGCTCAATTGAAGGTTACAAACAGACAAATGGACACAGAAATTTTACTAGTTTATAACTAAACCATCCTAACTATATATATCCTGTGATGTCCAGGCTTTAAGAAAATGTGGTCCACACACCTGTAAATTAAATTAGATTATCCTGTTTGCAATAATGAATGTACATTTTAATAGATGACAGTATGATACTACTCTAAATATAGGTTATTTAGCAATGTAATGGGTAGAGTGCTAAATAGGGAGCATAAAAAAAATTGCATTGTTTTAGATTATGACATCTATGACTTCCTGGTCCTGCTCAGTCTACTATCTAAATCAGTAGGGACTCTGCAGGTATCTGAAATTGTAGCAATACATTTTTCAAAGATGTCAAACTGAACAACTTATTTTATATATACAATGAATTCTGCCATGATAATCCAACTGGTATATGCAACTGTGTTCCAAAAGACTATGAATCATAGCAATGAAAGTGATAGAGGTGGATGTGTATGGGAGTTGACACTTCTATTTTGTGGTTTTGTTGTATGATGACTCATTATAGAAAGATTATAGGCTTCTAAAA
This sequence comes from Bungarus multicinctus, assembly GCA_023653725.1. Taxonomy (NCBI): domain Eukaryota; kingdom Metazoa; phylum Chordata; class Lepidosauria; order Squamata; family Elapidae; genus Bungarus; species Bungarus multicinctus. The sequence continues at coordinate 88,270,888 of CM042840.1, read as the reverse complement.
TAACATTATGGGGACTAAAACAATGCTGAATATGTCAGTTTAAGAATGTCAACATAGTATAAGGATAAAGTTCACAATGGAATACAACTGCTAAACTGTCAAAATATCAATATAGTATTAACGAAGACTCAAGATAATATTTATTAGCAGTGAAAACTATAAAAAACTTAAATTCATTGTTATCTTAAGAGGCTGTAATTACTTTAAGAAAAAGAGGTTTAAATTCTTTTATTTATATGCTTTCATTACATAGACAAAGTATTATTGTTCTCCAGTTCTGGGACTCTTTAACTAGAAAATTAGTTTTAAACTTAACCTTATTAACAATCAATTTAGAATATAATTCTATGATTGATAATAAATAGATAATTAATAGACATAATAAATAATAGATATTTTAAATACATTTATGAACCCATCATTCAGATTTATGGATTAAACATATCCTAGCTAAAATTGAGTATTTGAAATATATATGTGCTGACATTATTTAGAATTAGAAAATAAATATTTCTACATTTTAATTTTATGCCAAACTTCTTACTTCAAACATGCTATTGCATATTTCCCATTTATTTCAGTATTATTTGTCTGAAAGTTTTTCAGGCAAAAATATTCATTGATTCCTAGCATATAGACAGCTATAAGACAAAATTATTCCTGGAAAATCTCTGGTTTAGATCTCCCATCAATTGTCTTAAATAAGTCCCATGCTCTTCAACATAATCCACAGTCTGGATTAATTAATAATATTAATTAATGTCTATATGGATGTTCCCATATAATAATGATTTAAGTTTAACCCTAGTAGATTTGCAAAATGCTTGGAATGGTGAAAAATGCTAAATTTTGTGAAATCATTCTCTGACCTAAGGTTTTTTTTCTCAGTATAAGGAATGCACTTTTTCTTTCCATATTGCTTTGTAAAAAATAAAAATAGGTGAAGACCAAAGAAATTAAGGCTGGAGAAAAGCTAATTTTTACTTGCAATGAAAAATAAATTAATTGAATTCATATTAAGAGCTCTACAAGTATTTAATAATCCCTCTTGCCTTCTATCTTGTTAAATTATAATTCAGTAGCAACTTTTAGAAGATTTTTAGAGCTCCATGGAAGTCTTTGAGGAATCAAGTGTAAGCCTAGATCTTGAATTGCAAACTTCAATTTCATAGGATAATTTAGAAATGTGGATTATGGGATATAGAAGCACCATAAACATTTCCCAATAAATAAAGAATAAATGAAGGTTTGTGTAAAAGCAAAAATAAAACAGAAATAATGTGGTGCAATTGTTTCAGAAGTGACTCTAAAAAGCCAGCCACCATTAATAAGTAATTATGGCAGGGACTATTCTGCTAAAGATGAGAGAATGGATTACACTCCTTCTATCTGAAGATGCCTTAAGGAGAAAACGGATAGAAATATATGTTAGAGTCATTGGCAATATTGACTATTGATTTAGCACAAAGCATTAAGAGCTAATAGCTTTCTTTCTAAAAGTGTGCTGTGGTGGCATTTTACTGCATGATTTGTTATGCACTGTAATTTGGAGCCTCTCGAAATATATCAATAGATGGCCATTTTTAAAATTTCAGACACTAAAGCATATTATTCCAGATGCATTCTGCCTTTAAAGCTGGCCATCAGGGAATTCATAGGAATGCTTGTTGGAAGCGGCAGTAATTATAATGCAGCTGTCCAGAGTCTGTTTAACATGAGGCTGTTTCCCAAGCATTCACCCCTATGAATGACTGTGACTTACAAAAAGACTATTGAAAGGGAACCGAATTGTGGCATAATTGTCCCAGAAGGCTTAAAGGACACACCACGAGAAAAGCCAAATGAGTCCTTACGTCTTTTCCATAGGAACTGAATAGTGATAAGAAAATCTAGATGCTATCCAGTTACTTTTAAGTCCAGAAACATCTAAAGACACCATGAATCGACTATTGGTGATCTTTTCAAGATCCATAGCAAGTTCATATAATTGGAAAGATAATATAAATTCAGCTAATCAAAAGGATCTTTGTACAAAAGATAAATTATCTAAATGTATCCTTTTCTTTGTGTTATTTGAAAGGCAGTGAAACTTCACCATCCTAATAATAACTGATTAGCATTATAACAATATAGCCAACCACAATACCAAATCCTAATTCTGGACTGCTCCTATCTCTTTCATTAATTTTGAACATTACCTTGACTCTTGATGTAACATTGAGAGAAATGAGACTATAAGTAGTCCTTGACTTGCAACTATTCATTCAGCAACCATTTGAATTGACAATGATATTTTTAAAAAGTGGCTTATGACAACTGTTACAGCATCCTCAGAATCATATGATCAAAATTTGGGTGCTTGACAATTGCAGCAATCCAGGATTTTGTGATTGTCATTGACCTTCCCAGAGGGATTCCAACAAGCAAAATCAATGGGAAGTGGCAGATTCAGAAGCGTTGCTTACCAAAATATGGTGATTCGCTTAACAATCACAGCAAAAAAAAGAAAATAAGGTAACATTCACATGATGATCTTGGTGCTTAATTCAGGAAGCTCTGATCCCAATTGTGATTGTAAGTTGAGAACTATCTGTAGGTTCAGTCTTCAGAAAATGACAGGTAGGTTATAATATTTTCACAGCACCTAAAATTCTAGGTTTCACAATATTTAGGCTTTTCATTTCCAAGCAGTCCCTCCTAGCTTTACTCTTGATTCCACACCATTTTCCAAAGTGCTACTTAACTGTAACTTTAAATGTGAATGGAGGATGAAATTATTAAATATATGAGAGTAATCATGTTTCTATTTCTAATCTGACTGCATTTGAATTAAATAAATGAAAGTCTTTGTCCTAAAGTTGATGGGATTCCTAATATATCATTCAATGGCCAGAAATAGGCAACAATTGAAATAATTAAAATGACAATGACATCTTGGGAATCTTTACTTTTATACTCATTATTAATTGTATCCAGGGGTGGGATTCAATTTTAACAACTGGTTCTGTGGGTGTGGCTTAGTTGGTGGGCGTGGCCAACTCAATATCACTCACATTAAGGCACGTATCTCTGCGCCTGGCCTCTCATGACTGTGGGAATGCTGCAACAGTTGTAAGTGTGAAAAATGGTCATAAGTCACTTTTTTCAGTGCCATTGTAACTTTGAATGGTCACTCCACACAAGCAAAGTACTAGCAAAGGAGGAAAAAAAACCTCCAGAATCTAGTCCTGCCAAGAATGTAATAACGGTTAACGGAGAGGCAGTTTCTGTAAGCAACACCATAATGTTTCCTTCCTGCCTTCCTTACAGGATTAGGTCAGTAATTTCTTCTAACAACCGGTTCTCCAAATTGCTTAGAATGTTAACAACCGGTTCTAGCGAATAGGTATGAATTGGTAGAATCCCACCCCTGATTGTATCTATTCTGCACTTTGCAAAGTATGTGAACCTTGCCCAAAACTCCATGTATTCGTGTCAGTGGGAGTAGGTGCATACAGTCTTAGTGGTCCTAGATGGATATGTGATTGGGGAAGCTTTCAAGCAGCCATGTGCACTTACCCTAAAATCCTTGCACCTGCTGTTAATTTCTACACTAAAGTAGAAAAATCATAACTTTTCTTTTTAAATCATGTCAGTGGTTTATGGCTGATATATTTAAGGACCAAACCTGCATTGCAATAACATTTTAGTAGTACTTTTCTAAGATAAGACTCAGAAATCTTGGCAGCTTTTCTACACAATCTTTTAACTTACTCCAGTTAAGCTCTGAGCAGAGTTCTGCCACATGGGTGGGTAATAGGACACTCCTGATCCATTTCAGAGCAAGGTGCACTTCTGCTTTATTTATGAAGACAGACGTACAGGTTGAGGACTTAATCATACTTGATAAATCATCCTAGAAAGCCTATTAGAACCATATGCTGATGGTGCATTAATGTGGGAAGTCTGGTTTTAGTTGACTAGGTCAGCCTCCGAGCTTCTCCCTCCCAGCATGCCTCATATCTGCTTGTCCCTTCAACCTTGTTTGTGAGCTATTTATGCTTTCTAAGTGGTATCATTGGTATTGGTGGGACATTAATCTTAGAAATATTGTTAATGGAAATGGGGGAGAAGAGAACATAAAAAGCTTGATAAAATAAACCAGCAGTGGCCATCGCCACCTTCATTTAGTAGTAATTCCACAGCTCGAGCCAAAAAACTGAGAGCAGGAAACACCAGTGAAATTCTTTCATCCATAAGGGAACCATTTCAAGGCAGGGGTTTATCTGGTTGGTAAATAGCTGAAGATAGTGCTGAAGATTTCCAGTTTGCTCTCCTTCCTTCAAATAAGCTCCCATTATTTCCAGTTTGCTCTCCTTCCTTCAAGCTTCCATTATTTACTGTTCCATGGCATTGACCCTGAAAGGATGGTCCCTGATAAGTGTTTCTCCAAAAATAAGTTGGAACAAATCCAATGGGATACCTTCTCATAGAAATAAGTAGATGCTTATATGCAGGTAGTCCTTGACTTATAACTGTAATTGATCCCAGAATTACAGTGAATGTCACAGTTGTTAAGCAAACCTCTTCTGGTTTCCTTGGTCAGAAGTCTGCTAGGAAAGTTGCTGTGATCACTTGACTAAAGGCACTGCAAGCTTCATTGCCAGGTGACCAAATTACAATTATGAGACCATGTGGGTGGTACAATGGTTGTAATGTGAAGGACACTTTTTTGGAGGACACTGTAACTGAATCATTGTTAAACTAATTGTACGGTCGCAAGTTAAGTACTACTTGCATATAGGTTTCATTGAAATGAATGGAAGGTAAGTTATAAGGTTATAATAATTATTTATTATATTGATTAGTTTTATTGATGTTATTGATTTGAATGCTACTCATGAGTGTTACTTTGTTGTAATAAGCAAATATAATTATTTTGAAATATAGTATAACAAGAAAATAGTAGAGTTCTATAATACTAATCTTTCAACACTTTTAAATAGATGATTATTTAAAAGTTGCTTTTATACCTAATGGTATATGTTTTGCCAAAACAAAAGATAAAAAAAACTAAATTCTTATCAGGCTGCAAAAGAATACTATATTTGAACCCTAAATTAGTTTGAAATAGGGAACATATGGCCTACTTCCTTTTGGAAAGATAGCAACAATTAAGTGTGCAGGTAAATGTAATAGGTACTGATTGATTCATTGGTTCCATGGTGCTGGTCCTAAATTTAAGTCTCAAAGTCAAACAAAAAGATAACAGAAACAAAATAGAAACCATAAAATCAAGTACAAGAAATCAAGTACAAGAACTAACTACCTAGGTTAGGTATTAGTGACAATTAACAATGGATAGTAAGCATCAAGTCTTAAATGTTTTCAATTGCTTTAGTCATTTAGGAGCCTTTGTTAGACTTACATATGTGTGTGTGCAGGCCGAAACAGTTTTAAAATTTCTTTCAATCTTCTTTCCTCCCTTTCATATTTGGCATTATTTGTTCTTGTGTGTGTGTGTGTGTGTGTGTGTGTGTGTATGTGTATATTTATGTATGTTATGTATATATATATATATATATATATATATATATATATATATATATATATATATATATATATATATATATATATGGATCTTTGGTTCTTCGGGTTTTCTCCCGCGTAGAGTTGGAAATATTTAGGCGACGTTTCGATGAAGTCTCATTCATCATCTTCAGGCTTCTGTCTTCGGCCTTGTGCTTCTCAGAGTGATGTGAGCTTGCAGCTGCTTCTTCCTTTTAACTACTAGTGGGGGTGTGACTTGATTGGGTGGGGGCTTGGCTGTGTTCTGATTGGGTGGGGGTGTGTTCTCATTGGTTGGGGGTTTGGCTGTGTTCTGATTGGTTGGGGGGTTGGCTGTGTTCTGATTGGCTGGGGGTGTGTTCTGTTCTGGTGGGGGTTTGGTTGTACTCCGGTTAGTCTCAGTTGCTGGGGGATTTGAGCTGGTGAGCTGTGATCCTATTGTTTGGCTTCGCGTTCGTGGTCGTGTCACATCTTCATGGTGGGCATCAGTTCCTTTCATGTATGGGTTGGGGGGGTTTGAAGCAGGTAGTGATGCAGCTGTGGTACGGCTTCTGGTCCGTGGTCGTGTTTCATCTTCTGTGTGGGTGTGAGTCTGCTTTCTGCGTGGAAGTGTGGTGATAGTTTCTTGTGTGGCCTTCGTGGGTGTGGGTCTGGTGTCCTTTATGTTAGGTACTCTTTTGTTAATGAGGGCGGGTTTCCAAATGGCTGGTAGGCGGGAGGTGTCATCTCGTTTATTCATGCTGTGTGGGCGTTTTTCTATCTCTATGGCTTCTCTGATTATTCTGTTGTTGAAGTGTTCAGTTTTGGCGATAGTTCTGGTATTTTTAAAGTCAATCTTGTGTCCTGTGGCTTTGAGGTGTTGGACCAGGGAAGAGGTCGGTTCTTCTTTTTTGATTGAGTTCTTATGTTCTTCAATGCGTGCACTTATCCTTCTGTTAGTTTGTCCAATGTATGTGGTGGGGCAGGAGGTGCACGGGATTTCGTATACTCCTTGGTTTTCTAACTCAATTTTGTCTTTAGGGTTTCTTAGGATGGTGGATATTTTTCCGTTTGTGCAGAATGCAAACCACCCAAAAGCAACTTATCCAAAGAAGAACAAACTGCACTACTTAACCTGAAAAAAGACACCAGCATAATAATCCTACCAGCAGACAAGGGCAACGCGACAGTGGTTATGAACACATCCGACTACCAAACCAAGTTAACCAACCTACTCCAAGACCCCACATACAAACCCCTAAACACAGACCCCACCACCTACCTAGAAAAAACCACCAGATCCAAAATAAAAGCCTCCCCCATCAGCGAAGAAATCCAGCAAAGAATCATACCCAGAGAGAAATCATCCAGATGCCCTAAGCTTTATGGTCTCCCCAAGATACACAAAGAAGGAACCCCACTTAGACCTATAGTCAGCTCCATAGGCTCACCTCTACAAAACCTAGCCAAATTTCTCGCCAAACAACTACAGCCCTATGCTGAATCCATCAACTCACATGTAAGAAACTCATTCCAGTTCATCGAGATCATAAAGAAACAAAACTTACAACCCAGTGATCTATTAGTGAGCTTCGATGTCATATCCCTCTTCACCCAAGTGCCTATAAAAGAAGCCTTGACAGCCATCCAAAATAAATACAACCCCCACAAGCACATCCTAGATCTGACCAACCACTGCCTATCCAATACATACTTCACCTACAATGGACAAAAATACAAACAAATAGAAGGAGCACCCATGGGATCACCCCTCTCACCTGTCATCGCAAACCTTTACATGGAACACTTTGAAACACAAGCTCTAGAAAAATATGATCACAAACCCAAACTCTGGCTCAGATACGTAGATGACACCTTCATAATCTGGCCACATGGGAAAGAAAAACTGAACAACTTCCTCACACACCTCAACAGCCTACACTCCAAAATACAATTCACCATGGAAACAGAAGCTAACAATCAACTTCCCTTCCTAGATGTCTTAGTATACAAAAAATCCAATGGCTCCCTAGGACACACCATCTACCAGAAGAAAACACATACAAACCGCTATCTACACGCACTCTCACACCACCACCCAGCACAGATCAATTCCGTAGCTGAGACACTCATCTCCAGAACAAAATGCTTAGCCGATGAACAACACCTAAAAACCGAACTACACACTCTCACTAACGTACTAACAGCAAATGGATTCCAAAGAAGAAAGATTACTCACCTAATCCAAAAAGAAACCCCAACCAAAATCCAAGACAGAGAACAAGAAAATGGCAAAGCCCTCCTCCCATATATAAAAGGCACTACAGACAAAATCAGCAAGATCCTCCAAAAACACAACATTAAAACAGCATTCTGCACAAACGGAAAAATATCCACCATCCTAAGAAACCCTAAAGACAAAATTGAGTTAGAAAACCAAGGAGTATACGAAATCCCGTGCACCTCCTGCCCCACCACATACATTGGACAAACTAACAGAAGGATAAGTGCACGCATTGAAGAACATAAGAACTCAATCAAAAAAGAAGAACCGACCTCTTCCCTGGTCCAACACCTCAAAGCCACAGGACACAAGATTGACTTTAAAAATACCAGAACTATCGCCAAAACTGAACACTTCAACAACAGAATAATCAGAGAAGCCATAGAGATAGAAAAACGCCCACACAGCATGAATAAACGAGATGACACCTCCCGCCAACCAGCCATTTGGAAACCCGCCCTCATTAACAAAAGAGTACCTAACATAAAGGACACCAGACCCACACCCACGAAGGCCACACAAGAAACTATCACCACACTTCCACGCAGAAAGCAGACTCACACCCACACAGAAGATGAAACACGACCACGGACCAGAAGCCGTACCACAGCTGCATCACTACCTGCTTCAAACCCCCCCAACCCATACATGAAAGGAACTGATGCCCACCATGAAGATGTGACACGACCACGAACGCGAAGCCAAACAATAGGATCACAGCTCACCAGCTCAAATCCCCCAGCAACTGAGACTAACCGGAGTACAACCAAACCCCCACCAGAACAGAACACACCCCCAGCCAATCAGAACACAGCCAACCCCCCAACCAATCAGAACACAGCCAAACCCCCAACCAATGAGAACACACCCCCACCCAATCAGAACACAGCCAAGCCCCCACCCAATCAAGTCACACCCCCACTAGTAGTTAAAAAGAAGAAGCAGCTGCAAGCTCACATCACTCTGAGAAGCACAAGGCCGAAGACAGAAGCCTGAAGATGATGAATGAGACTTCATCGAAACGTCGCCTAAATATTTCCAACTCTACGCGGGAGAAAACCCGAAGAACCAAAGATCCACATACAAATACCCGCGAAAATCTCCGAAAACAAATATATATATATATATATATATATATATATATATATATATATATATATATATATATATATATATATATATATATATATTGTTTTCGTATATATACATGCAGGTCTTGGCGTGTTCGGGTCTTTTCCCATGTAAGATTGAGACTATCTTGGCAACGTTTCGACAAGATCTCACTCACCGTCTTCAGGCTGATGCTTTCGGCTTTGTGCTTGTGCAAGCAAAGCGTGATTTGAGCTGCTGTCTCCTAATATATACTGGTGGGGAGGTTGGCTGTGTTGTCATTTCTTGATTGATTGATGGAGTTGATGTTTGCAGATTGGCTGGCTTTTTCTTAAGAACATGTGTGGCTGAGGTATTGGCTGTGTGTCTATCAGCCTCCTGTGTTGTAACGACTTGGGTAATGGGCTGTGTGATGATCTTCTGAGTTCTAATGTTTTGACCTCCTGGGTCTTGTACTGTAATCTCCTGGGTCGTAATGACCTGGGTAATGGGCTGTGTTCTAATCTTATGACATCCTGGGTCTTGTATTGTAATATCCTGGGTCGTTGGCTGTGTTGCAACATCCTGAGGTTTTGTGGTGTAGCCTCCTGAGTTCTGTGATGTGATATCCTGAGTGGGTAGCTGTGATGTGACATTCCGGGTTTTGGTTTGGCTCCGAGTTTGAGGCCTGGCTCTGTGTTGATGGCGTGTGTCAGTTTGGTTGGTTTGGGGGTCGGGGTATGTGGCAACTGGTGATGCAGCCATGGTCTGGTTTCTGGATGGTGGTTGCCTTTTGTCTATGGGGTGGGTTTGGGTTTGAGTCTGGTGAGGGAGATTGGTGGTGGCATCATGTGTTGTTTTGAGTCCAGTGTTGATTTTCGTGGCTGGGACACGTTTGTCAATAAGCGCTAGTTTCAAATGTCTGATAGGCAGGAGGCATAGTTCCGTTTATTCATATTATGGGGGTGTTTCTCTATTTCGATGGCTTCCCTGATTATTCTCTTGTTGAAATGTTCAGTATTGGAGATTAATTTGGTTCCCTCAAAATTAATTTCATGTCCTGTGGCTTTAAGGTGCTGGAAAAGGGAGGAAGAATTTTCTTCTTTTCTGACTGCGTTCTTGTGTTCTGCGATGCGTGCATTTATTCTCCTGTTGCTGGGCAATTGTATGTTGCTGGGCAATTGTTGCATGGTATTTCATAAACTCCTTGTTTTCTAGCTGGATCTTGTCTTTGGGGTTTCTTAGGATGTTGGCTATTTTTTGGTCAGTCCTGAAGGCTGTCCTGATATTGTGTTTGTGGAGAATTTTGCTGATTTTATCTGTAGTGCCTTTGATGTAGGGGAGGAGGGCAATACCATTGTTCTGTTCTGTGTCTTGGTTTCTGGGGATGTCCCCTTTAGGATTAGGTTGTAATTGTGTCTCTTTGGAATCCGTTGGAATTTAATACATTAGTGAGGGTGTGTAATTCTGTTCTCAGGTGGTCTTTGTCAGCTAGGCGTTTGGTTCTGGAGATGAGAGTCTTGGCTATGGAGTTGAACTGTGCAGGTGATGATGAGATTGTGCGTTGAAGTAGCAGTTGGTGTGTGTTTTCTTCCGGTGGATGGTATGTCCTAGGGAGCCATTGGATTTTTTGTAAATTAGGATGTCCAGGAAAGGAAGTTGGTTGTTGGCTTCTGTTTCCATGGTGAATTGTATTTTGGGGTGTAGGCTGTTGAGATGTGTGAGGAAGTTGTCCAGTTTTTCTTTCCCATGTGGCCAAATTACGAAAGTGTCATCTACATATCTAAGTCAGAGTTTGTATTTGTGTTCGGATTTGTCTAGAGCATTGGTTTCAAAGTGGTCCATGTATAGGTTAGCGATGACGGGTGAGAGGGGTGATCCCATAGGTGCTCCTTCTATCTGTTTGTATCTTTGTCCATTGTGGATGAAGTATGTGTTGGTTAGGCAGTGATTGGTCAGATCTAGGATGTGCTTAGGGGGGTTGTATTTGGATGGCTTAGGGGAGTTGTATTTGGATGGCTGTCAAGGCTTCTTTAATAGGTACTTGGGTGAAAAGGGATATGACATCGAAGCTCACAAGTAGGTCGCCGGGTTGTAGGTTTTGTTTCTTTATTGTTTCTATGAAGTGGAAAGAGTTTTGTATGTGTGAGGTGATGGATTCTGTGTAGGGCTGGAGTTGTTTGGTGAGAAATTTGGCAAGATTCTGTAGAGGTGAGCCTATGGAACTAACTATGGGTCTGAATGGTGTACCTTCTTTGTGTATCTTGGGGAGACCATAGAGTTTAGGGCATCTGGATGGTTTTTCTCTGGGGATCATTCTTTGCTGGATCTCTTCACTGATGGGGGAGGCTTTTGTTTTGGATTTGGTGGTTTTCTCCAGGTAGGTAGTAAGGTCAGTATTTAGAGGTTTGTAAGCGGGGTCTTGGAGTAGGTTGAATAGTTTGGATTGGTAGTCCGATGTGTTCATCATGACTGTGGTGTTGCCTTTGTCTGCTGGGAGAATGATTATGTTGTTGTCTTTCCTCAACTTGGTGAGTGCTTTTTGTTCTCTGTGTAAGTTGCTTCTGGTGAACTGCTAGAGCAGAGGACATTGGTGACTTCAAGTCTGATTTTATTGGCTACATCGGGATTAATTTTGGTTAGACTAGCTTCAACTCCGCATATAATGTTTTCAGTGGGGGTGCGTTTGGGGGCGACTGCAAAGTTGAATCCCTTGGAAAGGACATTGGTTTCTGCTCTGGTGTGGAGCTTACAATACAAGACCCAGGATGTCAAAACATTAGAACTCAGAAGGTCATCACACAGCCCATTATCCAGGTCATTACGACCCAGGAGATTACAGCACAAGACCCAGGATGTCAAAACAATAGAACTCAGAAGTCATAACACAGCCCATTACCCAAGTTGTTACAACACAGGAGGCTGATAGTCACACAGCCAATACCTCAGCCACACATGTTCTTAAGAAAAAGCCAGCCAATCTGCAAACATCAACTCCATCAACCAATCAAGAAATGACAATACAGCCAACCTCCCCACCAGTATATATAAGGAGATATATAGCACTCAGATTACGCTTTGCTCGCACAAGCACAAAGCCGAAAACCCCAGCCTGAAGATAGAGAGTGAGATCTTATTGAAATGTTGCCAAGATAGTCTCAATCTTACATGGGAAAAGACCCGAACACGCCAAGACCTTCATACCTGTTCCCATGAAAATCTACAAATATATATATATACACACATAAACATGTGTGTGTGTGTGTGTGTGTGTAGGCTAAACGTTGAAGACCTGGCTCTTTGAGCAGGCCGGCCTTGGCTGAGATGGTTTTAATTTGGTCTCCATTTTATTAATTCTAAATTGGGTTTTAAGGGGTGGGGGTGGGGTTTTGTTAGTTTTATCAAGCAGCCGATTGAAATTTAATATTTTTTAACTTTTGTATTCTTTGTGGGGTTTTTAGATGAGCTGTTCACCGCCCTGAGTCCCTCGGGAGAAGGGCGGTATATAAATGGAATAAATAAATAAATAATAAATAAACCCTGCCAAATTGCTGTGGGCAACATGTATTCATTAGAATATCTGGTGAAGCTCATCAGAATTACTTTTAAAAAAGAAATATAATAAAACAATATTTGTTCATCTAATATTTGTTCATGACTTATTCTGTTGTCCAGAATCAACAGGCAGAAGTTAAAAAGAGATTATGTATTATTCTCTGCCATTTTCCATCTTTGGGAAGAGTATTTGTAATAGAATAACAGAATAACAAAGTTGGAAGGGATCTTGAAGATCTAGTACCAAACCCACTGGTCAAGCAGGAAACCCTATACCAGGGATGCCAACTGTTTCCCCCTTCACTAAACCGGGTTTGGGGGTAGGCAGCATGTGATGTATCTGGCCCATGGGCCGCGAGTGTGACATCCCTGCCCCATTTCATTTCAGAGAAATGGCTGTCCAGTCTCTTCTTAAAAGCCCCCAGAGATAGAGCACCACAACTTCTGAAGGCAAGGACATTAGGACATTTCTCCTCAGTTCTAGGTTGCTTGTCTCCTTGATTAGTTCCATCCATTGTTTCTTGTTTTGCCTTCTGGTACTTTGGAAAATAGAATAACTTTCTTCTTTGTGGCAGCCCCTAAAATATTGGAAAATATTTGAGGGATTGCCACAAATATTGGAAAATGTTACAAGGAAGCTTGAAAGATCATATCAATTTCACTTGAGATTTTCCACTGGTTATTATTTTGTTTGTAAATGAAACAATAATCTCTGAAAGATAACAGTGCACACAGAAGGCCATAGTTGATTTAAAGCCAGAAATGTTCTTGTTGGGATTTTACTCGAAAAATATAGTAAGGGGAATGCATATTTAATTATTTATGTATTAACTGCAGCTGAATTGTATTGCAAAAAATCTGAAAAGTGAAGAGATCCTCACAGATAAGAATGTGATTAGGAAAATATTAGAATGTGCAGAAATGAATAGATTAACACTTGCAATTAAAGAAAAGAACAAACTGAATATTATATGAAATGGGACTTCTTTTATCAATAGTTAGATAACAAAAATCATAGTTAGAAACAGGGAAACAAAAAAAGATTAATGAAATAAAAAAGATATGTTAAGAGAGAGAAGCAAATATTATGATTATTATGATGAATTGTATCATTTTAATATTATATAATTGCTGCTAATATTGTTGTAAATTTTGATTATCATTTTACAAAGGTATTTGTATCCAGACAACAAACTGTTTAACTGAAGATGGAATTATTATATTAAAAAATAAAAAATGTACCAGAAAAAAGGCCATAGTTATTTGCTAGAGTCAGTATTTCTCTGTTCATATTTTTTTTCCACTCTATTCATACAGTGATAGGATAGTGAACTGGAAGCAGACAACACATAAATTCTAGTAGAGTATATGATAATTATAATTATATCTCATAATTATGACAATAGGTAGGAACACCTGTATTTTCACTCCTGTGATTTTTATTAGTAGATCAGTATTACTTTACTGCCACTGCATTCTTAAAAATTTCTCTGCTTAAAAAATGGATGATTAGTTGAATTTTAGCATAAAGAAAAATAATATTTACTTTCAAAAAGGGTTTTAAATTTTGCATGTTTTCTTTTTGAACTGAGGAACAGGGGAATAATAAAATGTTACTATCAAAGTTTCAGATGCTCTAATAATATGCATTATTGATCATTATATGGTTACCAACATACATTCATTATCTTCAAATTTCACTCTTCTCCACTTCTCTAATCCATAAATTTAATGCTCTTTATTTAACACAGGAGCATCAAACTCATGCTGTCATGGCTGTATCATGTGATGTATCGGGACTTCCGCCCCTTCACTAAACTGGACATAGGCGTGGCCAGCACGTGATGCATCCAGAGTTTGACAGCCCTGATTTAACATATGAAAACTAATTGGTTCCTTAAGTTGATATTAAATCTTTGTTAAGTGCCTGATTTTTTTCAACATAGTCTCTTCTGGATGATACTCCTGTTCAAATGTAATGCAAAGTAAATTAATATACTTATATTAATTTTTTGCATAATTTAGTATTTAGTATTTATTTGATTTGTCACTCGCTTATAAGATACAGGTATAAGAATAAATGTAGTTTTAAATACATGAGATAGATACTTATAAGAAAAATAAAACAATTGGACGGAGACGGTAGGCATGATTGGTGGGCTTATGTACCAATTCCTGTAACACAATTGCAGGTATATGCAGTTGATAAAAAAATTAAAATTGAATTCTGTGTGAAGGTGATGCTCACTTCAACTAATTACAGCGATAATCTCATAGAGATTGGAAGTGGCTCCAACAAAATACTATAAGATTTATATCTATCTCGTAATGGAAACTTAATTTTGAGAAGACTTGCATAGAATTCTACTTTTAGTTATGTCTTAAGTTTTTGTTCAATTGAATTAGTTCTTTAATAGTTAGTATAACCAATGATCTATTGTTTGAGGTTTCCGTACAGCTATCTTCAGATTAGATTATGTTTTAGGGAATATTTCAATATTTTAGTGACAATGTTGTCACACAGCCTAAAATAGCAAAGCTAAATCTTTCCTATCATGACACCATAAAGTTTGATTTAGTGAAAAAATGTTTTATAAAGGATAAATAAAGATAAGTGCCTACAGGGAGTTAAAAGGTAGGGAGGGGGATAAATAAACAAAAAGGGGGAGGGGAATCTTATATACAAATTTAAGTAGTTTGTTATTTATTTTTACAAATATTTTTAGTAATTAGTATTTCTAAAACAGGTATGAGGAAAGACATAGTCAATCACAAAACATTTCTGTACAAGAAGGTAGCCTTTTCCAATTTTTCTTTATTATAACCCATTTTGTTGGTTATTTTTTTCTGAAAAGGTGAACGCTGCATTTTTCAGCCATTTAAATTTTCTAACAATGGAACCCAAAATGAAAAGTTTGACACAAGAGCTATTCTTTCCTTTGCAGCATGTCTCTTATCCTTTTTTAAATTAAAGGAATCTAGGTGAATGTTAAGGTCAGCTGAGGCAGGAAAGTTGGTAAACATCTCCAGGTTGCTTAATATTAAATTAGAATAAAATAATGCAGTATAATGATTCTCAATATTTGGATGATGGTGATGATGATTTCTACAGAACATGCTGGAAAATATTCAAGACAAGATAAACTACTCTCACTCACCACTACAACCAGCTATGACTATAACTTATAAAATAGAAACTTATTTCATATTGATACATCACATAAACCCTTAACAGGAGAAGACAAGGTGAGAGATTAACATCTGTAGTCTGTTGCTTGGAAGGTTTAACATAAATCTTTCTGAGTGTAAATGTCTCTGAAAGAATTATAGTTATTGACAAATTAGCATAATGTAATTGGTTAGCAAGGTCAACATTCTTCAAGAGCTTTATTCATGTTTTCTATAGAAAACCAAGATAAAATTGTGCTCTGTATGATTGTGTATGTATGTATACTTGCATGCATGATTGTGTCCATGATGGCATTCTTTCTTGGGGCAGGATATTCATTTATGATTTTGTCTGTTCTCATTACTCTGACATTTTTTTAAAATGTTGACTCCACTTAGGTACTCTTTTAGAAGTCCATAGTGACATGATTTGGCAAAAAAACAGAAGTTAGTTACATTTTTTAAAGGGAATTTCCTATCTTATCTGTAAATTTGAATTCATACATGATTAATCTCAGAATAAAATACATATTATGTTACTGCTATCCTAAAGCGGCAATAATTAATAATTAAAAACAATATTACATGAGAATGATGCATAGAAACTATATTAGCATCAGCAGTCAATCATCATCTTCTCCTCTCTGATGACAGTAGCTAAAATCCATATTCATATAATATATTAGAGAAATGGGCAGATTTTCTAAATTTACGAAATATTTAGAAGCATCGATTTCTCCCGCCCTTCCTCTCTCCCTTTCCCGCCTCTTTCTCATTCTCTTTCTCCTCCCTCTCCCTTCCTCCCTTTCCCTCCCTCTCCTGATCCTTCCTCCCTCCCTCTCTCTCTGTCTCTCTCTGTTTCTCTCTGTCCCTCCCTCCCTCCCTCCCTCCCTGCCCCCCCCCTCTCCTAGATTTGGCAGTTGAAAAATATTTTTGTACCAGCCTGCACTAGACTAGTGTGGTAAATTTGTGTCTGTAACTTTAATCATGCAGGATATATGCTTAAATTAAAGAGAGCATCTCTGTTTATAATGAAACCCCTGAAAAAGTGTATAAAAGTAAATTGCTATTCCACTATTTTTAAATAGATCTGCATGGACTACTGTTAATTACTACTAATTGAATCTACCTTGTCAACATCTCTTTTGGGGGGAAAATGGATTGCATTTGCCTGACAAAAAATACCAAACAGCAAAAAGCAGGGTAGCCTGCAATGTTTCACTAGCAGACATAATCTTGTTTGTTTGCTTTTAAAAATTACATTTAGAAAAGGAAATCGGTTTGCACTACTGACATTCTGCCAGATTCCTGTTTATAAACACATCAGGCAATGTCAAGAACAAAAGCAAAATCCATATATGACTTCAATGTTATTAACTCAAATATAAATAAAAAGCTGGCCATTCAGTTTAATTCCCTGCTTTTCAGCCTTCATCTAGCAGGATGTCTTTCAGTTATCTTAGAGTGCCTTATACTAAATGACCCTAATTGTGCCATACACATTTAGTACTGCTGAAATCTCATTGAAACATAAGAACTGCTTTGTGTGGAATGCTGATTGAATGATGATCTCAGACATTTGATTGTTTGAGAAATAAATAATCTTTAGTCTATGCAGTATAGGGCTTCTTCTTTTAAAACTTGAAAATGTGTTTTATTAGGATCTTCTAAGGCAGTATATATTTTCCCTAAGGTAATATACTTTTATGGACAAATTGAATGGTTGGGGACACTAAGTTCCATGCATTTTTAAAAAGTTTCTTCTTTCAATTGGAATTTTATAAACCACAAACAAAAATATATCCAAAGCAGGAGAAAACAATGTTCTGCTGTTACATCTGGCATATATTGCATGTCAAGAAAGCAATCTGCACAGATACTCAAAAAGAAGATGAATGGAAAGATAGATGGATCTGGAAAACAGGAGGCATCTTTCATTATTCATTTCTGTTGATAATTAGAGGGCACCACTAATTAGATCATGTCAAAGAAATTAAGATAAAAGAGGAAAAACACTAAATCTATTGCATTTTTGAGCAGGCCATCACATCAGAGGAGTTAGTAAAGTTTACACAAATTGCTTGCTGGAGAAGAAATGAAAAAGTTCTTTTAGACACAAAGGAAGAAGATTTTATTCTAGAAAGCACTGCAAGTCTGTTCTGTTGATATGCCATTACCAGCTGTTACAGAGGAGAAAGAGAGAGAGAGAGAGAGAGACAGAGGAGGAGGGAGGGAGGGGGGAAGAGGGAGGGACAGAGAGAGAGAGAGAGAGAGAGAGAGAAAGATTTTTTTTTGTCCAAGGGCTTTTCATAAAGGATACATTTTGTCCAGGATACATTTTCATTAAAGGATAATTCATGAAATTTGTTTTTGGAGTTGGAAAGCAATGGGAAGAAATGAATGTGTGTATATAGAGGCTTACAACATCAATTCCCATCTTACTCTTGGAGTGGGGAAGGTGCAAGATAATCTACTATTTAAAATTAGGTATTTTGCTGTCACAATTCAGCAGTGTGTTCTCTAAGTGATCTAAGGGTTACATGCTATTCAGAGACATAGTTTATCCCCTTTTGGGCTGGATCAAAAATCAAATGCAAACTATAATGAGACTATAAATATAAGCATCTTTTTAATGAGATCATGACATAGTTTTTGCTATTCAGAATGTGCTGCACTTATTTATTTTAAAATCATATTTATATCTCAGCTATTTCACAGAATGTGACTTTGGGAAGCATAAAGCTATAAAATAACAATATTTCTAAGATTATTAAGTAGTGTTGGTTGTTGTATGATGATCCTCCTTTTGAGAAGATAATAAGGCCCCCCAATTATGACTAAGTTAATAGAAGGATATTATCTGGAATTTTATTTTCAAGTCTGGCAGATGAAGTTTTACCTAGAAGTTTTACTTAGAAGACTCTCTGTTTGTATACTGTTCATTATTATAGCACAGCGAAGTGCCTACACTAAAATAAAATAAGGCAAGATTGCTCCAGGTTTTATAACACTGGTACTGAAGTTCAATCCTGAGAAAAAAATAGGAAGGGAGTTTTGTTAAATTTAATTGCTACTTTTGGGGTCTTGGAAATCCGGCAATTGTGGTATTATCAGATACAGTTTCCATAAATACGATATGTTCCATGAAAGTGTTCACACTAGTCACTTAATCAGAGTAGTGAAAGCTGATTAATGGGGCATACTTTTCAGAGTTGACAGATGGTATCTGTAGAACTGGGCACAAGCAGTTTTTTTGAAGTCTTGATCAAATCTGTGAACCAAGAAATTGGATGGACAAATTTTCTGAATTTGTCCCAGAGAAGAGAAAATTTCTAACATTTAGTCAAGGAGTACACTAGACCCACAATAATAATTGCACCACCATTGAAAAAGTTCAGTTGACGATGTCTAAATCTGTGTTTATATGAGGAAAAGTGATACACTTGCACATACTTCTTGCAAATTTTGCAATGAAACAAGTGCAACAGCATCTATCCTTTATCTAATGAAGGCTTTGCAAAAAGTCTGCTCTGAAATAATTTCTAGAACAGATTCTCCTTTCTTTTTGTAAAATTAAAAGAAACCTACAGAAAATTTTCTGGACCCAGCATCAGAACCTACTGAGTCTGGGCAGATGTTTAACCACTATTCTTAGATATAAATTATTATTTCTTTTGTGAGATACAGTACACGACATAGGGACAAACAGGGTTTAATTCTTTAAATATATTATGTTCATAAAATGATAGTTTAGCTTCTCCCTTGAATTTCCATGGTCTCGTGAAAATATGTTGCAACTATTTGTTGCAACTATTTGTTGAAACTACTAGTTGAAATGAAGGGTCTTTAGTGCTCTCAGAGCTTGGAAGTTTTCTTGCAGACATTTCATTACCCAAACTAGATAATGTCATCAGTGCTAGTTGCCTAGTTTGGGTAGTGAAATGTCTGTAACAAAACAACCTAGCTCAAAGTACACCAAGGATGTTGAACCTTTCTCAGAAATGTCTATTCTTTCTGGAATATAACAATAACAACACAGTAATGGAAATTCAGTTTGATCAGTGAGACAATGTTTTCAACAAGTGAAAATATATTCCTGTTTCAATAGGATTCATCCTTATAGTGTTACACTATACTATTAGTATATTCTGTGAAAGATTGATTCTAAGGATCCATTGATTCAAGATGACTTTACAAGAACATAAAAAAGATCAAAACAATAAAACAAGATTTAGCAAGTCATCTCCAGCCAATAATATAGTTTAGATCTTTAGAATGTATGTTTCCTACATTTCCCAGTCTGAAAAGATCAACATGGGAAAGAGACACACACACACCTTGGCTACTTCCTAGCTAAATAAATCCAATAATACCATATTCCATTGTTAAGAATTTCAGCAAAAAATATTTTTGAAAAAAATATATTAGAAGTAAATTTTCTTGTAAGATGTTAATGAGAGCTATGATAAAAAACATTTAAGAGTTATTAGGGTGTGAGATTAAAGCATCATATGCAAATATTTATAAAGATATGATATTATTATTTGTTAAATTTTTATGCAACCCATCTCCCCTATAAAGTGATTCTGGGCAGTTCATAGATTATAAAACAAATAGAAACATAATTACAATATATTAAAATATTAAAACTATAGATTAATTTTTTTAAACTATACAAAATCCAGATTGATGGCCTTAATTTATGCCTAACTTAATTAAACAAATCCTTTAAAAAAAACCAACCCAAAGGAGAAAAAAAAGATCAAAATATCTCTTCACCAACAATACCAGATTAGCAGATGTTATCACCATGATTAATACTAGATCAATTATCAAGAAGTAAATAATACTCCAAATCAAGGAATACCAACTTAAACAAACAAGTTAACAGTCAACAACACCCTAAACAAGGAACTTTCAATAATGACAAAGCACACCACTAGTATATAAAGAGAGCAAACCCAATTTCTTTCCACCACTGATGATGTTACTTAGTTTGCTTATGAAACATCTACAAGAAAACAACCAAGCTTATTTATATAAATTACAAATATTAAAGTTCTTTTTTCTGCAGTAAAAAATTATAATTCATTGGAATATTTCAAAAGGAAACATCAAATTCTATGAAAGACAAACAATAAATATGTCACACGTTTGATAGCATCTTATGCCTCTTACTACTGTTGTAAACTTTGCTTCTCCCTTCCCTATTACAACCACACAAATTTTGGCTTTATTGATTAACTGAACTGTACTAAAAGTAAACACTAGTTTTATTCACATATTTCTTCTTCATTTAGCACATTATTTCTCCTATCATGCAACATTTTGCAGTTAGCAATAATGGATAGAGCTGTAAGGGGTACAATTTTATGTTTGTAAACTTTATATGTGCAGACAAGAGTCTCATCCTTTGATATGGTTCCTTTTGTTAGCCTTAAGTTAGAAATATTCAAATCTATCTCTTTTTTCTCTGAACTAAGTCTTCCTCTGAGCTAAGACTGTATTTCACCTAAAAATTTTTCATTAGTAAGTATTACTGATAGCACAATAGCAAAACAGCAATAAAAAAACCTGAGTCAAATAACACTCTTCTGTTGCACAATGATGTTTATTGCCAATGCAACAAACATAGCATCAGGAAGAATATTGCTGTAAATCAAGATGTCTTACAACCAATTTTTGGAAATCATTTTCAAATGAAATATATAGTGAACACAAGCAAATGGTTACGTACAAAATGTCTGCATTAGAAATTATGACTCTGGACACTATTTTCAGTTATTTTACATATATTATATATTTTCAGTTTCAGCATTTTACACTGTAAAAGCAGTGTGCTATCATTTCTTTAGAGCTGGCTAGAGTAAGATCAGTTGAAAAACTGTTGGTCAACAACATGTTTTAAGTTTATCTATTGGCCAATCTGTAGTTTTAAATATAAGAAAAATGTAAGCAAACGTTAGCATCTAATTTTCTGTCTCTGTCTTTCTCTGTCTTTTCCCACCTCTCTTTTCCACAGAATATTCCAATGCATAACCGTGTGGGAGATGCTATGACAGCACCAGGGGTGCACCAGCTCTCTAATCCCAGGATGCCAAACCACGATACCAGCATTGTGATTCAACAAGCCATGCCGTCACCGCAATCAAGTTCAGTCATAACACAAGCACCTTCAACAAATCGGCAGATTGGGTAAGTACATCCTCACTAATTCTAAAATATTATGGATGTAAACTATTTCACTTAATGTTTTCTCCTGTAAAGTAGAAGAAGGGGATATTTTGTTTGTATTGGTGGCTTCACCAGCATATGATGCCAGGTATGGAGACTGAACTTTATCTTTTATTATAACTTTTATAACTTAAATATAAACATATCTCTAACAGTGCAGGCATTGTTGCTGAATTATTATACTTTATCAAATGTAGCCAGGATGCTCTGGCATATAATATTAAAACTTCATTGTTTATGCACCGTATGACTTTCTGTATGCGCATATACATGGAGAGATGTATATGAGGGTATGTATGTGTTTGATCAACTCTTTTGTTAAACAACCATAAATAATTTTACTCACTAAGCTTTGATTATATGAACTGTGTACTACTGGCCTAGATCAGGCCTGCAGCCTGAGGAATTCTGGGAGTTGTAGTCGACAAATCTTAAGAGTTGCTAAAATTATAAACACTGGCCTAGATTATCCTTCCTATTCTAGTTATTCCCCCCCACCCCCATATACATTGTCAATACTGCTTCAAGAATTTCTCTGCTCACATATTTGATAGCAGTATTACTTAGGTTGGAAATTGATACACATCATTTTTTGCTGCTGTTCTTCAGTTGCAGAACTTTCCTGCCTTAGAAAGTCGTATTAATGTCTCATTATGGTGCTTTTAGATAAGCATGTTATGTTGAATTTTATTTGTTTCCAATGTCATTGTATTGTTTTATTGTGATTAATGCTACTACTATGTATTACATATTCATAGCCATCTATCTCCACAACACACATCTCTAATACACCAACAATAGACAAGCCTCCTACAACTGGCCCCAATCCATTGGGCTCACAACCTCTGGTGGTCACAGAAAAAGAAGTGCAAGATCTATTACACAGACAAAAGCCAGGAAAAGCGCCAGGGCCAGACAAGATAACTCCTTCTTGCTTAAAAGTCTGTGCTGGGCAATTGGCCCCCATCTTCACCCGAATCTTCAATAGATCACTAGAGATGTGCCATGTTCCTTCCTGCTTCAAATGTTCTACCATCATCCCAGTGTCAAAGAAGCCCTCCATTAAGGAACTGAATGACTACAGACCAGTTTCTCTAACATCTGTAGTTATGAAAATCTTTGAAAGGCTTGTGCTGTCCCACTTGAAAACCATCACGGATCTGCTGTTAGATCCCATGCAATTTGCATACCGAGCAAATAGATCGACAGATGATGCTGTTAACATGGCTTTGCACTACATCCTACAACACCTCGAATCTCCAAATACCTATGCAAGGGTCCTCTTTGTAGACTTCAGTTCAGCATTCAATACCATCATTCCAGACACTCTTCTAAGTAGACTAAACCAACTAGCAGTATCTGAACACACTTGTAAGTGGATCATAAGCTTCCTAACAGACAGGAAGCAGCAGGTGAAGGTAGGCGAAATCACATCCGATATCTGTACAATCAGCACAGGGATCTCTCAAGGCTGTGTGCTATCTCCACTTCTCTTCTCCCTATATACCAATGACTGCATCTCAAATGATCCATCTGTTAAAATACTGAAGTTTGCTGATGACACAACAGTCATTGGTCTCATTCGAGACAACGATGAATCTGCATACAGACAGGAGATTATACAACTTGCCTCGTGGTGTAACCGGAACAATCTGGAACTGAACACACTCAAAACCGTAGAAATGGTGGTAGACTTTAGAAGAAACCCTCCCATATTATCACCTCTTACAATACTAGACAACACAGTATCAACAGTAGAGACCTTCAAATTTCTAGGTTCTACTATATCACATGATCTAAAATGGACACCTAACATCAAAAACGTCATCAAAAAAGCACAACAAAGAACGTTCTTTCTGCACCAACTCAGAAAGCTCAAAGTGCCCAAGGAGCTGCTGATACAGTTCTACAGAGGAATTATTGAGTCTATCATCTGCACCTCTATAACTGTCTGGTTTGGTTCTGCAATCCAACAGGACAGACACAGACTTCAGAGGATAATTAGGACTGCAGAAAAAATAATTACCACCCACCTGCCTTCAATCGAGGACCTGTATACTGCACAAGTCAAAAAGAGGGTTGTGAAAATATTTACAGACCCCAACATCCTGGACATAAACTGTTTAAACTCCTTCCCTCAAAACGACGCTATAGAGCACTGCACACCGGAACAACTAGACATAAGAACGTTTTTTTTCCGAAAGCCATCACTCTGCTAAACAAATAATTCCCTCAACATTGTTCAACTATTTACAAAGTGTACACTACTATTACTGTTAATCTTCTCATCACTTCTTATTACCCATCCCCTCCCGCTTGTGACTGAACTTTGTTGCTTGTATCCTCTGTTTCCTAGTATGATTTGATGTTGATTGTACCCTATGACTATCATTAAGTGTTGTACATTATGATTCTTGATTCTTAACGAATGTTCCTACTTTATGTATACTGAGAGTATTTATACCAAGACAAATTCCTTGTGTGTCCAATCACACTTGGCCAATAAAGTATTCTATTCTATTCATTACAATATTCCCTTTTAAAGTAAGCAACATTATGCAAACTATAGAAAATAAGTAAGAAATAATAAACTATCCAACCATGCATCCATCAAAGAAAGGGACTGAGTTACTTGGCATTAAATTCACAGATTTCCTGGATAAACATTTAAACTGAACAGTGGGGACAGAGAATTAATGGATTCAGAACATTTCTGTCCCCAGTAACCTGAAACTAATAAGGATACCAGTACATGTAAAATAGATGTTTGTGCAGGTAAGATTATCAACCTTGATGCCAACCAAAACCAAGCATTTAATAATGAGTGCCATACCATGTGCACTAATCAAACAGGTGCCAAGAAAATAGGGAAAGGCAGGCACAACACAGGTTATGTAGATAGTAAACACCGTGTCAGACATAAAGATCTCAAGTGCCTATATACAAATGCACAAAGTCTGGGGAACAAACAGGGTGAACTCAAACTACAAATACATGAACGTAAATACGATATAGTTGGAATAACAGAAACTTGGTGGGATAAAAATCCATGACTGGAACATATTGGTAGAAGGATACAAACTATTCAAAAAAAAAAAACCAGACCCAATAAAAGAGGAGGTGGACTTGCACTGTATGTAAAGGACCACTATATTGCTACAGAAATGCATGGAACCAAAGATGAAAACCTCCTAGAATGCATAGGGGTTAATATAAAAGAAAAAAAGAATGACATGGCCATAGGTCTATATTATAGGCCACCGAATCAAGCAGAAAAAATAGATGTCCTTTTTGCCAGCCAACTATCAAACATATGCAGGAAATACACAACAATAGTAATGGGAGACTTCAATTATCCTGATATCAATTGGAAAACTAATTCTGCACCAACTGAGAAAGCAAATAAGTTCCTAACCAACCTAGCTGACAACTTTATTGCCCAAAAGGTAGAGAGTGAAACTAGAGGGATAGCCATACTGGACTTAATTCTTACAAACAGAGAAGAAGTGATAGAGGGAGTTGAAACTTCAGGAACCTTGGGTGAGAGTGACAATGTCATATTAAAATTCAACATAACACAGACACAAGCAACAGAACATGACACCAGAATCTTCGATTTTAAAAGAGCTGATTTCAATAAACTCAGAGAGAATTTGGGAAAGATTCCATGGATGAAAATCCTAAATGGAAAAACAACTCAAGAATCTTGAGAAACTCTAAAAAGTATGATCATAGAAGCCCAGACCAGCACAATACCACTGAGAAAGAAAAACAAGAAATCCAAGAAGAAACCAGCATGGCTGCACAAAGATCTCTCTGGCAAATTGAAAGAAAAAAAGGACAAGTACAAAAAATGGAAAAAAGGACATACAACTAAGGCAGAATATCAGCAGATAGCCAGAATCTGCAAAGACGAAGTCAGGATAGCAAAGGTTCAGAACGAACAAAGACTTGAAACAAAAGTCAAAGATAATAAAAAAAGTTTCTTCCAACATATAAATAACAAGAAAAAAATCAAGGAAACAGTCGGTCCACTAAAGAGAGAAGATGGCAAAGAAATAACAGGCAACAGAGAGAAAGCAGAACTGCTTAACTCAGTCTTTGCATCTGTTTTCATGCAAAAAGAAACTATAGCTCAACCCACCAAAAACATAACTGTAAAAGAGAGACCAGAAATAAAAGTTAAAATAAGCAAAAAAATAGTAAGAGAACACTTGTCTGATCCTGATGAAAACAAATCACCGGCGCCTGATGGATTACATCTCAGAGTTTTAAAGGAGCTGACAGAGGTCATCTCAGAAACACTGCACCATATCTTTCAAAAATCCTGGAGCACTGGAAAACTACCAGAGGATTGGAAAAGAGCTGATGTGATTCCCATCTTCAAAAAAGGAAAAAAAAATAGACTCAGGAAACTACAGACCAATCAGCCTAACATCAATACCTGGGAAGATACTGGAAAAGATAATAAAAAAACAGATCTGCCAACATCTAGAAACAAGTAAAGCAATAACTAGCAGTCAGCACGTGTTTGTTAAAAACAGATCATGCCAAACCAATCTTATTTCATTCTTCAACACAATGACTAAATTAGTAGACCAGCAAAATACTGTGGACCTAATATATTTAGATTTCAGCAAGCCATTTGACAAAGTAGACCACAACCTACTTCTTAGTAAGCTAGAAAAAAGTGGAATAGATAGCATCACCACTAGATGGACTGGCAACTGGTTGGCAAACAGTACTCAATGAGTAGTCCTTAATGGGTTTAAGTCTACATGGAGGGAAGTAAGCAGTGGAGTGCCACAAGGTTCCGTCTTAGGCCCAGTACTCTTCAATATCTTCATTAACGACTAGAAGGGGAACTTACCAAATTTGTAGATGATACTAAGCTGGCAGGAATAGCTAACACCCAAGAAGATAGGCTAAAGATCCAGATGGATCTTGACAGACTAGAACACTGGACCATATCTAACAAAATGAAATTCAATGTAGAGAAAAGTAAAGGCCTACACATAGGCAAGAAAAACCAAAAGTATACATATAGACTGGGTGAAACCAGGCTCAATAGCAGTAACTGTGAGAGGGATCATGGAGTCTTAGTGGACAACTAGCTAAATATGAGCCAGCTGTGTGCAGCAGCTGCCAAAAAAGCTAATGCAATCCTAAGTTGTATTAACAGAGGGATACAATCAAGATCAAGGTAAGTACTAATACCACTCTATAAAGCCTTAGTAAGACCACACCTAGAGTACTGCGTCCAATTTTGATCACCACATTATAAAAAAGATGTTGAGACTCTAGAAAAACTACAGAGAAGAGCAACCAAGATGATTAGGGGACTGGAGGCTAAAACATACAACAAACGGTTGCAGGAATTGGGCTTGGCTAGTCTAGTAAAGAGAAGGACCAGGGGAGGCATGATAGTGGTTTTCCAATATTTGAGGGGCTGCCATAGGGAGGAAGGGGTCAAGCTATTTTCTAAAGTGCCTGTAGACCAGACAAGGAATAATGGATGGAAACTGAACAAGGAGAGATTTAGCCTGGAAATGAGGAGAAACTTTCTGACAGTTGGAACAATCAACCAATGGAACAGCTTGCCCTCAGAAGTTGTAGAAGCGCCATTCAAGAAGAGATTGGACTGCCATTTGTCAGAAATGGTGTAGGGTCTCCCGCTTGGGCGGGGGGTTGGACTAGATGACCTACAATTCTGATTATCTGTTATCTGTTATAAACAGATAAAGGCAGATAAAGGAACTAAAGGCAGGTTATAAAAAAGGAAATATAACTAAATGTAATTTACCCCATCATTTTTCTTCATACTTCACAATTCCTCATAAATCAGCATTGTTTCCCCTACTGCTTCATACATTTTTTATTATTTTTTAAATCTATTCACTTTTTGAGTATCTTATATTCTTGGTTCACCCTTTCTTTTCGCTCTCTTCACTCTTCATATATTTCTATTATATTTGACTTTGTTTTCTCTCTTTAATATTAATGTACTTTGTACTGATCACTCCCATTTGTATTTAATCACCATGTACGTTAGAACACATATCGACAGTGTACATTCTGTCCAAGTGTACATTCACCATCACCTCAGCCAACAACCTGGCATCATCTGTGTTGGGTAGATGTAGAGTCTGCTGTATCTATGCTTTGCAGTACACTTCATATATTACAAAGTATGGATCCATTTTCATCTCTAAGTCACAGACTTTTCATATGATCAGAAATGTTAATTATACACTTATGCTTGAATTAATTAAACATCAAAGGGGATATTCTGATTTAACTTCTCTTGCTGGATAGGAAATTTTGTGATTTGTAGTCCAGACATCTTTAAGTTGCTAAGATTAAGGAAAATCAGCATATAGTATCAACAAATTCATGCCTATTTATTTTATCATATGATTTTTCTATATCAGCAAATGTACCAATATGTTTTCATTCATACATTCCTCAGTGAATGTTGCTGTTTTTTTGTTATTGTTGAGTTGGTCATCTTATTATATTTTTAGGTTGAATGTTTATATTGATGGAGTACTTATTTAATTGGTGATCTGTAAAAATCATAGGGGAATATAAAACATAAAGTCTTATTTTTTTTGCATATATAAACATTCAGTATTCATTTGCACATAACAATCTTTGGATAGAAATTTCCTTTTGCGCTTCTTACCTTGACTGATCAAACTTTCTGGGAAAAGTTAAATAATACAATCAAAATAATTTCACTTTGATAATTTTATCCATATTTTAAACATTTCTTAAGTACAAAAGACTGTTTTATAATGGTTTCATTTGGAATTTCAGGTTTCTATTTTAATATAATGCAAGATTAGTTATGGCATGGTATTGTTTGGCACATAACTAATTAGAAGAATGTAATACCTTGGGAATATTTTTTAAAAAACATATAATGAATACAAACAGCACAAATATGCTTGGTCATGAACTTTAAACTTTTTAGCAATGTTGCCATGGTCTTAGTGTATTTAAAGGGGGAGCAGAATCAGGAACAGAAGGCTGTAGAGAATCCCACTTTAGCAGTATTCTGATTTTAATCACAACTGTAGATAGTTGAGTGTCAAAATATGGCTCGGCCACCTGCAAATGTTTGCACTGGCTGCAGTCCAACCAAAACAACAAATGGCAAGATAAAGTTTCATTTAGGCTGTTGCATTCAGCCTTTAATTCTGCAAAAGGCTTCAACTAAAGCATGTGTATTGCATTCCATGAAACAAAACTAGGTGTGCTTGGTAATTTAATTTTTCTTTCCAAATTTTCCTATTGTTGTCTTCAAAATAAGAGAGAAGGTAGCTGCATAAAAATAAAATAAAGGGTAACAATTGCTGGGAGTAGATTGATGATACTATATATATGTGTTTTCCAGAAAGTCTGGGGTTCAACTAGTGCATTACTCAAAAAACAACTCTAGAAGACAAGAACTGATTCTACCATTTCAGTAGAAACAGAAATATTTCCATTACTTGTGGGTATTCTTGTTTATACAGAACTGGTACAAGTGTACCTGTAAAGAATAATTTGACATATTTTCAAAAAAAGTGCTTGTGTAAAAGAAAAAAAGAAAGAAGAAAAAGTAAATATAATATAGAATAAAATAAAATTAATAAATTAATTTTAGTCATTAATTAATAAATGACTTCAAACAATCGCAACAGGTACAAGCAAATTTAAGAACTTTTTATTCCATTTAAGAGAACAGATATCTCATATTCCTACTCTTATCTATAGGCAAATCTATGGCATATCAACTTTTCAATTCTGGTATAGAAAAAAGTCCATAAAGACAATTGCCCCCCAAAAAGTCTAATTTTAATCTTAATCAAATAAACCAATCACTATTTTTTCATTTTAGCTCTAAAAGTCTTAATCTTTAATTCAATCAAATACACAACATGTTGTAAAGTTCTAGATTAGGACAATCCAACAGTTAATTTTAAAAGTAAGGAAATGAAAGTAACCAGAATTCTTTCTCTGGTGGAAATGTTGCATTTCTTATCAGAAAGATTATATTTATGAACAATTTATGTTAATTAAAGGAATTTCCTTCCTTCCATTCTATCTGTCCATATTATATAGCTTGATAACCTTCATCCATCATGTAATTTTTATTCAAGGATAAAATATTTTTACTACCTATGAGTGTAGATCTTTTTTGCTTACATAATGTATTTAATTGTTATATAATCAGGAAGATCTAAAAATGGTGAGATGAGAGATGTAGAGAAGTTAAATTCTATCAACATTAGCTATTTTTTCTTATCAACAGCATTATTCTAATTGTGTGAAAACATATGTTAAAAGAAATATATATTTGATGTTCCCAAGAGGATCCCAAAACATATTTGGAGGCATATCTAAAGGTTGGGTTTGGGTAATTAATTAATTTATTGCAAAATTGTATAACTTATAATCTGCTTCCTAACACTTCTGTCTTAGTCTGCATAAGCTACAATGTGGCACATATTTGCATTTTCTATGAAGATATGTGATGGTTTAATTTTTCGGTTTACAGGAGTGGGCATCCTTAAACCCACCCCACCCCTATTATTGCATTTTCTCACATTCCAGGGGAAAACCTATTCTTTTGCAACTACTGTCCATCCTTTTGTTGAGAACATTCCTTTCACATCTTTAGATTTATTCAGAAGAATAGAATATAAAACTTCTTTATCTGTATGGCTCCTGAAAAGCAGCAAAGCAGCTAGGACACAAAAGAGGCTAAATTCCCTGGCAGAAGAAGAATGCTCATTACAGAAAATGATTTAAAAAAAAAAATAGGTATATTAAAGTTGAAAACTGAAGAAAATCATGTAAGGGTAAGGAAATAATCAAGAATCCATCAGTATATAGCCAGTAGCTACTCTCTCAGGGAGGGAGGGAGGGAGAGAGAGGGAGAGAGAGAGAGAGAGACAAAGAAACAGATAGGTAGACAGATGGACAGACTGACAGACATATGCATACACACACATACACACGCACACACACATGCGTGCGCACGCGCGTGCACACACACACACACACACACACACACACAAATAGAACAGAAGAACAGCACTACGTAGACTACTACTATGTAAGTAGTAGACTACTATGTAAGTAGTAAAATAATTCAGTGGAAGGATTCCAATCCTAATCTAGCTCCAGTATTTCCTTGGGAAATTACTAATTCTATAATCTTTCTCCATGTTGGGTAGTTTTCATAGTTGGCTGATGCTATAAAACATTTTTAATAGTCACTTAAACTTGAATTAAGCTACATGTGCAATATCAGCAGGTGGTTGTTCTTTGTGCAACAGGAAACTTCTATAAAATAATCTACACTTGAATTTATCATTTCTGTTAGGTTTTATGGGCTACTTTCTTCAAATAAGTCAAGGATCCATATGATTTCTTCCCCAAATTTTTTGAAGCTGATTTGGTCCTTAATTTACATGCAAAAATTTGGCACAATTCCATCATATTTTAATGTAATGGGTAGTTCTTTTGTAATATGGGAATGCAGAAGTCCCCACCCCACCCCAAATACCAAGTCAGAGCAAAAAATAATTTATTAGCCAGAGTTCTGCATAGAAATTGGCTCATAAGAAATTGGCATGATCCATCTTTCAACAGAGGGCACTTTCTTAAATTTAGGGAGTTGTGCCCATTGTAAACATACTGTATATGTAAGATTAGTATTGTGAGTTGCTGGCATTTGAGTACAGTATTTGGGGACATACAAGATGAAAATTAAATGAACATGCCAAAGACTTTGGAATTTTTGAGAAGTTAACAAAGTAAAGTAAGTTAAAGTAAATAAACTATTTTAGATGTTTGATTTTTATTAAAACAAGAATATACAATGCTAAGAAATTACTTAAGCACTATGATCCAAGAAATAATGAAGCCAATAGCTGAATTAAGTTTTAAAGGTTTCGCTTGGCCAGCCATGACTGACTCAACCTATGGTGCTTATCTTCCATTCTCAACTGATGGAGCCTGCGTTGTCTGAGAGACTCTTCTGTCAGCATGGCAGTAACCTTTCCCACTGGAGCAGTACTCATTTATCTATTTGCATTTGCGTGCTTCCAAACTGTTGTCAGGTTGTCAGGAAATGGGGCAGGTAATGGGAGCTCAACCCATCATGCCGTGTTTGAGTCTCAAGCCTTAGGTGTCAGTTTTTCAAGTGACAACCTCAGAATCTGAACCACTGAGTTATTGCACTGTCTCTAGCAGTAGAATCAACTCCCTGAAAAATTTCCCAATCTTAATTTATAACGTTTTCATTAATTTGTCAAGAAATTTATGATAGTGTTCTGAAATCAATGGTAATTTGAACACATTGAGGGCAATTTAAATGATAACCACCTACTACAGCAGTTCTAGCAAATTTCAGTTGGTTGTTGAAAACGTAATCTTTCTGATCGCATGAAAGGATCTTGAGGTGTAGTGTAATCTTCTCTTTCTCAATGGCTTTGAATTGTAGACCACTGAAATAAATAATAATAATAACAGAGACCACAGTTCCATATATTTATGCTTGGAAATAATTTCCACAGATTTCAGTGCAACTTCCTTCCAAGTCAGAATAGCTTTTAGCTACTGTAAGTGAGCTTTTGTTTCACTTTATTTGGGAATCAGTAGTATTTTCCTTAAGGTTATTGACTACTCATATGTAGCATACACAAATACAACAGAAAGAACACACCAAAATTAAAAATAATAAAATCAGAAATAAAAATAAAAAGGAACTAAACTGTTAATAAGGTGCAGAGAGATTAAGTAGGCTATACAAGTTTTTTTGTCTAAATCCTAATCCTCAAATCTGGACATTATTTATTATTATTATCTTCAACTTGCAGCACTCTCTGCTTGGAAATCTGATCATTTTAAGTATTTAGTAGATACTTCACGAAGTCAGGTGTAACCTGAATATACCTTCATGGCTGCTAAGCAAAATTTAGCTACTAAACATATACCATGGATCTTACAGTCTGTCAGGAAAGAGATATATCACATCTTGTTTGCTTAGTAAGCCTGTAAAGAAGGCTCATGATTAAATCAGCCTTTAAAAGAATTACAATATCATGAGTATAAATGAAGGTAGGTTTATTATCTAAAGTTTGAGTTTGAAAGAGAGAACCTCCTGTATACTGTAACATTAATTAAAAATGTTAACTAAAAAGAATGCAAAGATTATACCCACAAAACTTTCTTTAGAGTAAGTGTAGTGCAGAGTTTCCTCAGCTGGCAATACATTTAATACTTTCTATAAGTATGGATCATTCATGCCAGCTGACAAACTATACATATAGCTGCCCTTTTCTCAAATAACCTCTCTTAAGCAAGGGAAGTCTGCAAAATAAATTCCTTGAAGCAACCAAGTAATTTTTTACCTGGTGATATTCCTTAAATCAAAGTTAACTCATCAAGCCTAAATCCAAATTGGTCCTCAGCTAGTACATTCACATTTTTGCAACTGGAAAATTTCTTATAAAGGTATCTACCAGAGACTTTACTTATGATGCTTAATTAACTGTTTGGATAAAATTGTTTAATTAGATATTACTAGACATTATTTTTTTTTTAAAAAAAAGTTATTTGTACAGACTTCATTGTTGGAGATACTACAAGGAATAGTGAGATTGGTAAATAAGATAATAGGTCCACCATTCAAACTTCAGCTTTAGGAGTTCTGCATGAATCAAATCCAGCCTGACTTTTAAAAGAATTTTTCATTGTGCAATAGGTTTAAAAGTTTCCAAAGTAGTGAAAGGAGATTAGTTAGGAAAAGGCTGAGAAATTACCACACACAGGCCCAGTCCTTGAGCTGATAGAGTAAATTGTTCATGGAAGTGGCTGACCAATGTGAGATAAAACTCCCAGACACATTTAACTTAGAAGTTAGCAACAAGATGCCAGAAATCAATGGAGTTCCCCTACCCCTCTCCTTCTGGACTTACATGCATCAGTTAATGAAGCATCAACTCTCACATTCTTCATTAAACCAAATTTTGGGAAACTTAGAACTGAATTTCCAACCATGAATAACTCAAATACAAGAAGTTTGTGCACAAAGATGATCATGTACTGATAAATATTTAGGTCTTCATAGAATTTCCTTTGATGAACAACATAATATCAGAAAAACAATATAAAATATGTTGCAAGTTATACAGTTGTCCACATAAAAGAACATAATTTAACAAACAAAAATGTCGGATACAATAATAACTATTCATACTGTACATCCTACTATACACATATACTGTACATATATATTAAATCATTTCAACCAAAATTTTTGAAAGTACCTCAAAATTAAAAAAAACTAAAAAATTATGGCAGCTGAAAGAAACAGTTACAAAGATTCTATGTCACTATCAGGAAAGACCTGTTCCTAATATATTTTCATTTGGCAATAATTTTTCTAACATTACCTTAGCTTTTGATCAGAATGCACATAAAAAGTAAGCTTAAAAGGGGGAAAATAGCTTTTAGATAAAGCTGAAGTAATTGAAAACTGTAAGATGCAGATTAAGAAGTGCTTATGAAATCCTAAAATAATAACCTGATTTGCTAGGGATATATTCTGCTATTTCCAAACCCTTATCACTTCTTTTTGGATTATTATTAATAATAATACTAATAATCAAAAAAGAGGATAATACTATTTTATTTAATAGGACAGCTATGTTGAGAATACTTTGGAAACTATTTGTAAGAAACCTGAATGACAGTGATTTTTGTTAATTTACAAGATGGACTTCACATTTAGTCTAGTTTGGCGGATGCCTGGATCACTATTTGATTCATTTCTCAATGACTGCCTGATGAACTGCAAGATTTGCCCCTAGTCACCAGTGAATATGTAAATCATTTAGCATCAAAGGCATCATTAGGGCATGACCACCAGGCAAATGTCCAGGTCCAACATTTTGGAGGACCTCCACATTGACACACCAGGGCTTATTTTTATAGATATTAAATGTTTTGCACTTTCAACTATTCTCTCCCTCCACCTCTCTCTCTCTCTCCCTCCCCCCCCCTCTCTTATTTTATTTCACAGATTTCTCTTTCACCTTAAGTTACAAGTAATAGAAACTTTTTTCTCATTGTTCTTTTTTTTTTTTTTTAAAGACAAATTTTATACTTTAAAGAACTTTTTAATCATGTCAAACACTTAAATTGTTCTATAGGGCTTCTAAGAAGCCATTTATGCCCAGGTGCACCTAGGAAAGCAAGATATCAGTCACAGTTGCCAGCCTCTGCAGTGTACTTACTTAATAGAAATGGCAGAAGAAAAACTACTATATAAAACCAGCTGGTTTTGCCTGGAAATAAAGCAGAAATTTGGTGGAATGAAAAAAGGAAAGATGGAGAACAAAGTTGCAGAGAAGTTGGGAAAGAAGCAGAGATAAAGTGAAAAGTAGACAAAAGAAAAAGGAAATAAATGTAATAGAAGTTAGAGTAATGTGGAAGGGGGTAAGCTCTCAGAAGATATGTTGCAAATGGTCTCTTAATTAGGGCAATACATACCAATATTCAACATTACAAACAGGCATAGTTCAGTGCACCAGAAAGTAACCTCCCCCCTCCCCATTAATTCAACAGAATCCTCTTTTCTCCTACTTTACCCTAGATAGCACCTATGTAGGCAGCATAGTGACTGAACAGCACCTCTGTGTATATCCCAAGTGGGCAAGCCCTGTTCTTGATTCAAATTATTCCTGCATCAGTAACCTCTACTGATGAAAGAAGAAACATTTGGTGAAGACGAGTCAGCTTGAGCCAGCTTTCTCCCTCTTGTATTGCCTAGTATGCAAGACTTGTACATCGATACTTGGTCCAGTTCCTTAGTGATGGATGCCTGGCTAAAGCCTTAGAGATTCCCAAGTAAAGTGCTACCACAACCTGATAAACTAAGTAATGGATTCCCTGTAACTGAGAACAGTTCAGACCAGCTTCTTCATATTAGTCTTATCATATCAGGCCATCAGAAAGCAGATAGACAGGTACATCTGAGAGTTCTCTGAACCCAATTAAAGTTATGCCACAAAGAAATCAAATTCATGTGGTTTGCATTCAGAAAGTTATATTTGGTGAGCTCTAGTTGCTTTTACTTTGTAACCTAATGCACACCATGTGAACATTTGAAATGCTTTTAACAGTTGAGACCAGCTCAAATAACACTGAACCCGAGCAGCAATAAAGAATGAATTAAGACTGATTTCAGCTTGCAGTCAACATTATTTTCCTCTTGCTTTAGAGCATGTATTCTCCTTCATGTATAGTGCAGTAGCTCTCTTATTACTATTTCAAAATAGAAGACTTCAAATGACAAGTGCAGTAAATCAATTGCAAATCTGAATGTTCATTTGGGAACAGGGGTAAATACTATTTAATTGGCAGCTTGAGTGATATCCTTCAGTACTAATTCTGCCATTAGAAAACAGAAAAGCAGGATGTGCTTCAGAGAGAAATGTGTATATGGTCATTATTGGGAGAATAAATTTTGTAGTGAAAAACATTAACAATTTATAAAAATATTTTGTGTGTATCTCTAAAACACCTGAGATGATGGAACTAAATTACCTTTTGATTCTATAAAATGAATTCAAGATTTGGATAGGATTGTGCATTAGAACTCATGGAGAACTTCAGAGAGAATGATTATTTAATAGAATTCACTGAAGAACAGCTGCTATTTCACTCATGCTATTATTTCTGATATGCCAAAGTGTACATTTTAAATTAGGGATTTCAAGAAAGTATTTAAAAATTGCCTTAGCACCAGCAAAAGACTCCAACCCAATAATTCCTTAATGTGTTAAAGACTCCACTGAATAAATAATGTAAAAAGGAAGACACAAAGAATGGAAGGGGGAGAATTTGTGCTAATTTCAACTCCATTATAAACATAACATCATTGATTTAGTGGGAGAGAGAGGGAATTTTACCCTTCAGAGGTTAAGCTAAGCAATGAAAAATTAATAAACAAGTACTTAAGTTAAGCACACTGTGCCTTAAACCATTAAAGGAAATCAGTTTGTGAAAGCCTTCTATAACCAAGTGTACATTAAAAATGGGATTCATCCAGAGCCTTCTCTTGGATATTGTCCACTCCCTGTTATAACAGGGAGGTTTGACCTAAAACCTTACTTTTAATTTAACAACTTCTTCAGTTAAACACCACAACTGTTTGCAATGTTGTGAAACATATTATCATAAATCTGTATAAGATGGTCTCATGGCATATATTTTTACTATTGCCCATAGTAGTTTTCCATTACAAGTTTAATGTATTTTAATGTATTTTTATCCAGTTGCCTCCAAATCGATTGATACAACCCAAGGTTTTTTTTCTCTGTGAATGTCACTGAAGTACTGGTATACTTCTGTTGTGAATCCAGTTTTACTACATTTCAGTTCAGTGTACTCTATAAAAGTCCTTTAATGAAAGAAATCATTTCTGCCTAAAATATATTATCTGCTAAATCCAAATATTTTGTTTCTATGGAATTCTGAAGCAGGATAAGGGATGGAATTCCAGTCAATGGGAATAATGTAAAACATTTGGAAACACTTGTTTCAGCCCTAATGCCTTTAGATTTTTGCCCTCTCTCCTCCTCCCCTCCTTTTTTTTTAAGCACATGGAAGTCTTAGGGTGAAAGGTTAAGGTGAGCTTCTTTGGGTTGGATTTGTATTTCATCAGGTTTCGTTTAACTAAGAGCAAGAGATACAGTTTCAGGGGAAAGCAGAATAAGGTGTTTTATTTAAACATTGTTATTTTTTTAACATTGTAACAGGAGGGAGTAGTTTTGCAATTCTCTTTCCAAATACACACAGTTCCAATAAGTACCATAAGTACAAGGAATGTTGCCCTGTGCTGAGACCATGTAAAGCTCTACTGGGAAAGACAGAAGGTTATCAGAACACAGGAGCAGTCTAGTTTTGCCCTGAGCTATTACTTTAATACAGGTGCTAATTGCTTTAGCTTAGATAGAAAAATAGCATTTCTTTAATGTAATACATATACCAGAGTGCTGTTGAGACATCAAGTGAGTCTTTTCAGATAACAAAGTGAGCATGGTGTAGATTGCAAGCTGGATTCTATTTTTATTCAACATTTGGACTTTGGGATTCAAAGAACAGGTTGGTTCTTCATATCATTCGTGTCTTCTCAATGTATAGATGTGTGAAAAAAATATATCTGAATGATCCTTACTGTTTCTCACTCTATGGCTGATTCACCTTACTCCTTCTGCTGTGAAAAACTTCCTTGTCAATATTCTTAAATCTCCACATTAGTTGCATCATTTCATTAAGACGTTAGGTATAACTTGTAAAAAGGCTGAGCAATTTGGTTTATGTAGGCCTTCTCAAGTGTCAGCTTTCCGAGACTTGTGTTATCAGAAAATCCTTTCCATCATGAGATGTTTATGATCTAGGTTTAGCAATGTCTGAATACCCAGTCACTACAGTGTCAGCTCCATTTTAACAGATAACAGATGGTTTTAGTCTCCAGTCCCCTAATCATCCTGGTTGCTCTTCTTTGTACTTTTTCTAGAGTCTCAACATCTTTTTTATAATGAGATGACCAAAACTGGATGCTCTAGGTGTGGTCTTACTAAAGCTTTATAGGGTGGTATTAGTACCTCACTTGATCTCAATTGTAGCCCTTGTTAATGCAACTTAGGATTGCATTAGCTTTTTTGGCAGCTGCTGCAACACTGCTGGCTGATATTTAGCTGGTTGTCCACTAAGACTCCAAGATCCCTCTCACAGTTACTGTTATTGAGCCTGGTTTCACCCAGTCTATATATGTACTTTTGGTTTTTCTTGCCTAAGTGTAGGACTTTACTTTTCTCTACATTGAATTTCATCTTGTTAGATACAGCTCAGTGTTCTAGTCTGTCAAGATCCATCTGAATCTTGAGCCTATTTTCTTGGGTATTAGTTATTCCTGCCAGCTTAGTATCATCTGCAAATTTGGTAAGTTCCCCTTCTATTCCCTCATCTAAGTTGTTAATGAAGATATTGAAGAGTATTGGGCCTAAGACAGAACCTTGTGGCACCCTACTGCTTACTTCCCTCCATGTAGACTTAGACCCATTAAGGACTACTGAATGTCAGCTAGTTGCAAGTCCATCTAGTGGTAGTGCTTTCCATTCCACTTTTTTCTAGTTTACTAGGTTGTGGTCTACTTTGTTGAATGCCTTGCTGAAATCTAAATATATTATGTCCACAGTATTTTGCTGGTCTACTAATTTAGTCACTGTGTTGAAGAATGAAATAAGATTGGTTTGGCATGATCTGTTTTTAACAAACCCGTGCTGACTGCTAGTTATTACTTTACTTGTTTCTAGATGTTGGCAGATCTGTTTTTTATTATCTTTTCCAGTATCTTCCTAGATATTGATGTTAGGCTGATTGGTCTATAGTTTCTGGGTCTGTTTTGTTTGAGAAGTGCATAATACATACACCAAATTCAGCTCCTTCCTCTGTCCATTATCATCTTCCACTATCTGAAGGCAGGGACACTGTGCCTGGACTTCAGATTGCAGATATATTACACACTGAATGTTGAGGTTTAGCCCTGTGTTATCTTTGAATACCCCACATGTTTTTTCTAAACTGAGCATATTGTGAGGTTTATAAACCCAGATAGGCTTGAGTTCTGCAATTTTTCCACATATCTGCCCTCTTCCTATCTATGTCATTCTCTATGATAGCTGCACTGATTGTATTATATAACAATGACAAAAGTGGTTTTTAAAAACACATAAACAAAGGGTAAGATGAGCAGTTCTGGAGGGAAGGAATAAAAATATATGATATTAGGAGCCTAATTGCAAGAGATCATTCATAGTAGAAGTTCAACTATTTCAATAAGATCAAGTTCAACAAGAATTCCCTCAGGCAAAAATAGCAATATCTATGTAGTAAAAAGACTCACTGACATGTCAGTCTTCTGTGGCATAACATACTATCTTCACTTATGACATGATTTAAAATCAGGCTTTAATATTCCATGAAATGGTGAAATTTTATCTTAATAGGCATAGCCTTGTAGAAGAAAAACCTGGAAAGAAACTTATAGAGTTTATAACTATAACTATATAAACTAAACTTATATAGTTTTTTAAAATTGTAATTGTGTTTCAAAATCTTAATTTAATTTTTCTTACAATTGACAGATTAAGTGTTGATTATAATTTTACAATTACTGTTGCTAACTGCCAGAAGTCTGAACACATTATGGCAGCAATAGAAGTGTTATTTCCCTTGCATGTTTATCAAAATATTCTCAGATGAACTTTTATGCTCAAATTCCTAGATCTCTATACCTGTGAGCAATTCCTTTATATAAAATACCCTTCTATTGTGCTATTATATTTTTGAATAAATATTACCATTCATTTCTTTAATTCTACTCATGAGGTTCATCCCACCAGGTTTCAGTAAGCCTACTAGTCATGTTTGTTTTCCTAAATTAAGAATTCTAGTTTGTCCTGTTTGTTACCTGCTTGTCCTCCAGTCTTGTGCTCCACATAGGATTACTGGAATATTTTGGTAATATATTACCAAATATCTTTTTGCATTTTTATTTGTTTCCTGTATTTATGTGATGTATTGGATGCACATCTTGAATACCCATGCTAGTACTGACATTTGATGTTTTGTAAGCTTTGGTTCCTTTCCTCCATGGTTTAGTTTAAAGCATCAGATCAGGTGGAAATTTTGTTTAAATACTATCTTCAAACATATCCTTCATAGTTCTTATGCAAGTTCAACCATCTCTTACCAGGTGTACCTCAACTTAGAAACACATTCCACTATGAAAGAATCCAAATTGTTCCTGCTGACACCATCTGTTTAGCTAATTATTCTTTTTCAGTATTATGTAGATAGGAATGAGTGAAAAAACCTCCATCTGTGCCCTAAGCTCTTTATTTTTTTGCCCAGCATTTCATAGACCTGTGTGATTTTGTCAGGAATGTGTTGTTTGCTCCAGTACGAATAAGTAAAAAAGGATATTTGCTGATAAACTTAAAAGGAACTTGGGAGTAGTTCAGTCACACTGTAAACTGTATACAGGAAAGCATCAGTGTCCCTCTCATCTCCAAGCGCCATTGTATATTCAACCTGTAATGTGTAGCTGTTATCATTTTCAATGAGAAAAAGAACATAGTATGTCCCTGCATATCATGAAGACAGTGCCCTCTATCTCTATGTTTCTCTGATTAACAACAAACAATTTAAAAAGTGCCTTATTCCTGCCTAAGCCCTGTTCATTTGCCTAGTGAGCTTTCTCTTTGGGGAACTGGATTCCTAATATGTCCTTGAAGTTGTCTCAGTTAGATCACCAAGCAAGCAATGCTTCAGTCTTACTCAGTGGGTAATTGGCAGCAGCTGGCAGCACTGAAACAACAATCCTTGAACAGTCTTCCTCCCATCTTTGACTTTCTTCTTTTCCACTTTTCTCTTCCTTTTCCTCAGCTGAGTTCTTCCAACAAACTTTTTTGTTTAGTTAACTCACTAGTAGCAGATAATTATTCTTTTATATGATTTACCATAAATGTCGCTGCTATCACTATAAGAATAAGTGATAGAAGCACATATAAGAAAGCTTTTGAGTCATGTAATGTACATGTATACCATACAGTATACATATATACCACACAGTTCTTAAAGCTGCTTCAGGAGTCATGCACCTTTACCCTTACTTAAATTCCACGAAACAATTACTGTTGTATTTTTATGTGATTATTTTGGAAAATGAGACTTACACAGCCTCTAGTTAAATATTTGATGCCATTCATATTTTCAAATATTTTGCAATATTGCTAACATAGTTGACTGTTTCAGCAATTACTATCTTTTGTAATTGATTCTCCCAATAAGTGTTTCTTTTAAAACTATAACCTATACATAGTTATCTGTAGAAGTCCCATGGAGTTAAAAAGCCACATACAGAAATGCCCTTTAGAACCCTAACCCTAACCCTAAGCCTTATAATCACCCTGTTAGGCACATCTTAATAATGAACACACTATCTTAATTTTATACTCTTACTGCATTTTGCATGTATAATTCCAAAAATTAATATTGCTCTAACTCTGTCTTATTGAAGAGACAAAATATTAATTATGATATTATGAATTTTACGGATGTTTTAGATTACTTCAGGAAGGAAAATATATAAAATATCAGGTTCTTTCTTATTATGAAATAAGAAATTAATTAAATATTGCATTAACTGTTTGATCCAATGGGAGCCATATAGTTTAGTGTTTAAGGTATTGACTATGATCAGAGCCATCTTTAGCCATGTAAACTCACTGGTAATTTTGATCTCTTCATTTTCTCTCTCAGGCTTTAGATTAAAAGCAGGATATAAATCTAATCAATAAATATCTCACCTGATATTTATGTCGTATAAGCTTCTTAGATATTACCTATTTTATAGTATTTTAATTATTTTAAATAGTTCATAATAGAGCTTCTTTGTAATTTCTGAACTTTTTTATTTTCTTTTATAAGCCATGTATTTTGCATTAATCAAGTGTCTATTTTCATTCAGGTTTTACTTTCAGAGCTTCCATATTGCCTTAGAACATAGAATAGATTTTTTAGTTCAATGCTCTCTGTTCTACAAATGGCTGTCAAATCTCTTTTTGAAATACTTGTGTGATGGAATGATGACCATTGGGAGTGCAAGAACTGAAGAAGCTTCTTGATGAGATGT
Organism: Bungarus multicinctus; assembly: GCA_023653725.1. NCBI lineage: Eukaryota > Metazoa > Chordata > Lepidosauria > Squamata > Elapidae > Bungarus > Bungarus multicinctus. The sequence continues at coordinate 88,228,268 of CM042840.1, read as the reverse complement.
GCCGTTCCACATTCATTTCCCATCTTGGACTGTAGAAGCATGCATATATCTGCACAGGGTCAAAGAGCAGGGAAATCTGTAAACAAGTGCACTGAATTTGGCATGGGTGCTAAAGCACGCTAAGAAAGCAAAATGGGTGACTACAATGTATATACTGCCATGGTCTAAAAATAGGACTTAAAGGCTGACTTAGGAATTGTATCTGCATAAGAAGATATGCATGCTCTGTCTAGAGTAATATTCAGAATCCATGAGAAATGGACAAGTGAATTTCCTTTTAGAAAAGTTCATTGTTCGCTAGCTGAATTAAGAATAATTAGCAGTCAAACTGATTGTTAGGATAAAACAGAAATTTTAAGACATTTTTATTTTACTCAGTGTCATAGAACATCTTTTGGGATGTCTTGCTCAATTCAAGAAAAAATGCCCACTTTCCAGAATGTGTTGCTTTCCTTTATATACATTTTAGGCCATTCAGTGTTCTTCTTTAAGCTCAGATCATTAGACTAAAGATAGCAGGTGGAACTAAAAATGGAATGCAATGGAACTGCTCCACTGCAGAAAGAGGAAGGAAGGGAAGATGCAACTTGGATCGTTCTCAAAAGTTTGCTTTGGAAAACTGGGATGCCTGTAATGTGTTCCTGAATCTAGCCTATGGTAATCAAGTATAACCCACCTCCCTCAACACACTCACATATATTCCTGGCAACAACAATCAGACAAGCCCCTCTATATCACTCTGAGTTCCAGACTATTGGCAGAACCACTTCTTCAGGGCCTTATGAAAGCTAATCAAAAGTGGGGGCAGTCTTATCTATGCAGATATGATGTTTCACAGTAAAGAAGCCATCACGGAAAAGGCCCTTCTTGTTGATCCTGGTAGATGGACCTCCTTAGGATAAGGGTAAGGAGTTGTTGACTTGTACCATGAAAATCTTGCAAAATTACTTCTAATAACTATAGTCAATAACTAATGTTAAAGAGTCATGGAATATGTACTTAGTAATTTTTGTTACATCACATAATCTTTCCCTCTTCCACATTTATCATGATTAAAGCATGACGTTAGATACTGTGACTAAAAACTGAACTTAATAGTAAAAATGAAAATAGAATATTGATGAGAGAATGGAATATTGTGGACAATTTATAGACATTTACAAGGCTAAGGATAAAAATTGGGGGGGGGGATTGTTTATCTCTGAAATGGAGCTCAGAGATAAATCAGGAAAGATAGTCAATTAGACAAAAGCTAGTTCTCTTTAATTACTTTAATGTCATCATTGATTAATTAGTTTTGAGCATTAATATATTACAAGTTGGAACAAGCAGTATTTATGAGACTTATTTTCTTTTGGAACACCATCTGAAAAAAAGCAAGAGTTAATGGTTGATATTTTGATCTATTTATGATTTTAAAATGTTGCTAGTAATAAAATTAACTTCAAAAAATTATCAAATTTCTAGGAGAAATAAAATATCAATGGGATATGGACTATATGAAAAATGCCCAACAGGATTTTCTATGAAAAGTAATTATAGTGTCTAGAATAGATCTTTTGGAGGCTAATTCAAGGAACTCAAGTTTTATTGACTTCAGAAGTTTTGGTGATCAGTTTGTGCTAATCAGGGTTTGGTCCCAATATTTTGTTGCATAAAATCCAGTGATATTTACTGAAACAACTTGCTTGGCTGGTCTCCTAGGTTTCATGAAGAACCCATATTTACATGCAGATTAATTCATATGGCTTATCCACATGTGCCAGCAAAGTCTGTGTAATTTCCTGATACCAGGCACAGCAGTATTTCATGGGGAAAGTTTATGAAAGTCAAATTAAAGAAGAAATAATACAACATGGAAACAGGAAGTCTTTTGCCCTGTGTGCACTTGTATATTGCTCCTCTTTTCCACCCATCCCCAAAGGTCCTAGGACGCCCACAGCTACTTTCACTTTGGTGAAGGAAAACTGGAAACAGGTCCATCTGGAAGGTGCCAATGCCAGCTGTGTGCGAGTGAAAGCCAGACAGCCACTCCCTGCCCACAGGGGATGACTGTTCCTCTTGTGCAGGATTTCCACATCTTCCTGCCCTAGTTAAAAGAAGCTTGGTTGTCTGTCCTAGACAGCCCTGTATTTTGGGATAGGTGTGACTCCTCTTTCCATTGGATCATTATATGTGGGAGTAAAAATTCCTCAATTTGGGTGGGCAAAACTGTCCCAATTTGACAATCTATCATATAATTAATCATGCATAAGTTAGTTGTATCTCTGTATATTTGTGTAGGTGTGATATTTAAATTTAATTTAAATAAAATTTAAAGATATTTAAAGAATGATTGGTAATCTATGATTAAAATTAGTTTCAGTCATGCATTTCAATTTTGTTACAGATATGATATACTTGAAAGGAGAACTTGTCAAACTAAATATGAAAACAAAATATGTTCATAATGCAATGATTAATCAAGCATTACTCTAAAAATGCAGAGACCAAAAGGAACTATAATTTTCCAATTATGCCAAATAAGGGTGGATAAAATTTTAATTGCAAATCATGCAAATCTTCTTTCTTGGAAAAAAGTTCAGGGGAATTTACATCCAGATGGTATGCTCCAGGTCTATGAATCTATTTCTTTGTCCATATAAAATAGTTCAGTGTACTATTTAAGCATATGTGAAAATAGCAGATTAAGCAATCAAGCTGCCTTTGGAATGGTTGCCAGAACAGGAAATAATCATAGAATTTTTGTTAATGTAAAAGGGCAGTAATTAAAAGCAGTGGGCCTAGGCATATTTACTTGAGCGATCTGGATTGTTTTACTATAATTTTTTTTTAATAATATAGGCAGAATGAAACTTTGGGTAGTTTAAAGTGTTCACATATACTCTTGTGTTTTCAGCATGATCCACAATGGTAATCAATGCACGGTGACAGTCATGTATAATAGCTTGGTTTTGATATGTTTCTCATCCCTAAAAAAATGGGAGAGAGTTGAAGAGGAAGAAATTCATAAAACAGAGAATGGAATTCTTGAGATATTGGATAAAAGAGCAAAACCTATGGTAGAATGTAGAGAGAAGACTGTAGAAAGGGTTGAAGGCTATGTTTAATTACTGGCAGCTCTACACAGAAGAATTCCTGTTATGGACTATTTTTCAGGAATGGGGTTCATGGATCATACTGTCTTCTTTAGTTGCCTATGACAACTGAAAACTAATTTAATTTAATGCTGTGAAATATACTGGATTTAAAGAGTGTTTCAGAAATGTTATGTTCTCATTATTCATTGCAGACTTCTAACATTCATGAGTCTCTAACCCATGAAAGAGAAACTATTTTGAGTTTCTAATCTTTGTTCCTTTATAAGAAAACCAGTGCTTATTTCCAGTTTTCTAATACTGTATTCACAATTTTACAAATACAGATGCTAATAAGGTAATCTTCCTTCCTATAGGCAGTAATCATTTCTAGGCAAAAGTCATCTGGAAACTTTGCAGCAAGTAATCTTGACCTATATGTCTCTTGAAAAAATAGCTCCCAGTCACTAATTCTATGGAAGTGGCATTCATAGAGTCTGAACAAATGAGCATTGGTAGTTTATGGTAGTGAAGAAGGAAAGGGGGAAAAAAGGAAGAGAAAGATAATGCCACCAGTTGCTGGAGAACTTCGTCATGGACGAAGAATCTCTGCCCTGGGTGACAGACAACACTGATTAGAAAGGCTAAATGTCAACATTGTTCTCTAGACTAACATTTGGCATGAGTCCAAGAGCGTTTTAGAGACAAGAGTAAAGGGCTTTTTAACTTCTTTCTACACCCTCCCCCTTTTTTTCTTTTTCCTCCCTACATGTTGTAAGTCAACTGTCAAGTTCTGAGTAGTGTCCCTTCAGACCTCCCAATAAATCTTTACATCCCTGATTTTAAAAGCTCAGTAGCATATTTTTTCTTTATGCCTCCTTCTCTGCTTTGTTAATTTATTTCATCCATGGTGTCAGCTAGTAAAGTTATCCTGACAAAAGTTATTGGAGAAAAAAGCAAATGGGAAAAGATTATACTCTTGAGATACATGATGTTAACATTTGACTCAGAACAGCTCAGTAACTGAAGATACTTTGTCTGCCTTAGAAGAAAAGATACTGTAATGTCAGTTCAGTTTGATTTCTGGGACGCCATTGCCTTATTCTAGAATATTAACTTGACTTCCCACCCTCTTCACTATATGAGATATCCTATACTAGAAGTTGCCATAAAAGTTGATCTTTACCTGCTTTCCTAGTCTTATTTTTTTTTAAAAAAAACATGGTTTTCCACAAAATAAGAATACAATTTTGTTATTGCCTCCCATCTAAGTCAATGTTGTGATTCATAAAGAACATGCTGGTTTTTTGAAAAAATAAAATTTAAATATGTAATTTTACAACACCACTAATATATGCATAGAGCAACTTTTTTCTATATTTTTGGCTGTCCATCAGGAGATGCAATGTGGAATAAACCCACAAACTCAAAACATTCTTTTTCTAAAAAATATTTTTCATCAATTGTGAAGTGTATTTTTTATAAACTTCAGGACCATTCTGAAAGACAGTTGTTGATTCTACATGGATCTTACCAGGACCTTTTATTAAAAGGAACAATAGCCAGTTGTATATACAAAACTGCCAATCATTAGAAAAAATATTTAGTAATTTTCATTGGAAAAAACAAGCAGTTGATTTTGGAGCCAATCTTTTTATAGCAAGATGAATTTACTGAAAAGAAGTCTCCACAAGATTGATATTGTTAATAATGAAATACCATAATAACCAGCTTGGGTCTGCATAATAGCATTGAATTTAGAGATGCTTGCATTTCTTCAGTTTACATGTTCAGAGAAACCAATTCAATTCTTTCTAATTCTTTGAATTAGAATAATACAGAAATTGAAACCTTATTATTCTTAGTTGTGTATTGAATTCCCAGATCTTCAAAACTTGTGATGTAGCATTCTAATGAATAAAAGGAATATAAAAGTAGGTGCATCAACAGAAAATATGCACCAAAAGGTGAAAATAAATACAAACAAGTAGTATACTTGGGGCCATTGTTTGCAAAACCATGCATTTATAAAGCTGTACAGATGCATTCAAAATGCAGTTTTTGTTTGTAAAGCATTGAAAGAAATGGGGAAAAAAGAAGTAAAAATGAAAAATGGGTAGCAATCAAATTTGATTTATTCATTCATCTATTATTTGTGATAGTACATATATTCTAGTATTAGGAAGCTTCTCAATATTGAGCATCTTATTCTTGCAAAAATCATTTTCAAAAGTTGACAATTTATAATGTACAGATATGAGTTATAAACATATAGAATAGAAACAAAATCAAGTTTCATGTTTACATAGGAACACATAAAGAACAGCTAAACAGTATCTGAAGTTTGGAAATGCTATATATCTGAATTGCTGATCTCAATTTAATGTGTTTAAAGAAACACAGTTCTAATTCTTTCCTTTCAATAAGCCGAGTCTATATAAGTTCTTGAAAAAATAACTCCCAGTCACTAATTCTATGGAAGTGGCATTCTTGAAATAATATTTTCATAATAAGGAAGGCTTATATTTACTTTTATATTATTCTAGCTTTTTAAAAATAATTTCAAACCTTCTTGCTGAATAGGAATACATCAACACAACACTTGCATGGTGGGTACACTGCTCATTTGTCCTTACAATGCGTTCGTTTTTAATCATCGTTTCCCCTCCAGTTTTCTACACTTAAAATGTATTCCTTATTCTTGGGCTAGAAAGTTATGTCATATCAATCAATCAGAATAGAGCTAGAACTTGGAGGTCTTCTAGTCCAGCAGTCGCCAACTGGTGGGCCGCGAGAAAATTTTGGTGGGCCGCAGAGAAATCTCACCCCCAGAGCACCCCCCCAAAGCAATTAATCCAGGCTGCACAGAAACACAAGGCTGCTCAGCCCACATGGCCCGAGGGAACCCCCCCTGCCCACTCACTCCTTACCCGACAAACTTGTCTGCCAAGTTGCTATTTTCCTTTTTCCGACCATCATCTGTTCTGCTGTGCCTAGAGATTTAGATTAGCTAGGAAGCAGGAAATGATTGGATTTCTTGCTTTCTAACTAAGCACAGCCGAACCTCCCTTAGGACTGAAGGTTGGTTTGCAAGCAAATTCAGTGCAGACTCAGAGCAAGCAAATTTGAGAGACTGAGCTAGCAGATGGTAGATAGATAGATCACTAAATGATTCTGTAAGCAACTCAATCTGCCTGCTTTGCCTGATTTTGGATAAAAGTTGCTTTTTTATATAAAAAAATCAATATTTACATACATGGTGTGTTGTGAGTTAATTTTGTGAGTTTGCTTGCAAGCAAATTTTATGTGACAGACTGAGCTAGCCAATGGCAGATAGATAGATTTCTGAATGAATCTGTGATTCTGTAAGCAATTCAATCTGCCTGCCTGCTTTGCCTGATTTTGGGTAAAAATTGCTCTTTTTTTATAAAAAATTCAATATTTATATAAAAATTTATAATATTTACATACAAGCCATGCCAAGCCAGTCACATTACCACCAAGCCACACCCACAAATTAGGCCACACCCACAGAACCAGTTAGTGGTCCCTGGGATCTAAAATTATGAGTTTGGTGGTCCCTGAAGTCCAAAAGGTTGGCGACATCTGCTCTAGTCTAACCCTACACAAGCAGGGGATCCTATACTATTTCAGATAAGTGATTGTCAAGTCTCTTCTTAAAACCCTTCAATGATGAAGCAACCACAACTTCTGATGGCAAGCTGTTCCACTGGTTAATTGTCCTCACTGTAAGGAAGTTTCTCCTTAATTCCAGATTGCTTCTCTCCTTGATAAGTTTCCATCCATTGTTTCTTGTCCTGCCTTCTGGTGCTTTGGAAAATAAATTAATCCCCTCCTCTTCCTGGCAGCCTCTCAAATACTAGAACACTGCTATCATGTCCGCCTTAGTCTTTCTTTTCTCTAGATTAGCCAAACCCAAATCCTGAAACTTTTCTTCATATATTTTACTCTCCAGGCTTTTAATAATCTTAGTGGTTCTTCTTTGCCCTTTTTCCAATCTCAACATCTTTTTTTAAATGTGGTGAACAAAATTGAATGAAGTATTCCACATGTGGCCTTACTAAGGCTTTATAACGTGTATTAATGCTTCATGTGATTTTGATTCTACGTCTCTGTTTATACAACCAAGAATTGTATTAGGTTTTTTTTTTTTGCTGCTGCTGCTTCACACTACTGGCTCATATTTAAGTAATTGTCCATTAGATTTAAATCATATTTAAGTCATTGTCGACATGATCTGTTTTTAACAAACCTGTGCTGGTTTTTAGTTATAACTAAAATGCTATTTTAGTTATATATAACTCAATAATATAAATTATAGAAATAATTATGTATGCTATATGTAAGTAATTTAGTTATATATAACTAAATGAACCAATCTGTTCCTTATAGTTAGTTGGTTGATTTCATTTTATTTTTTAATTAAAATTACAAAATATTGTTAATAATGCCTTTTTAAAAAATATGAAAGACACAAATACAAATGGTTTATATGTGATGCATTTCTTTCAACAAATACCTACTCATCCAGAAGCACTCAAAGTTTGGCAGATGTGCTATATATAAACAAAACTCAAAAAGAAAATATTAGCGTGCTCTGTAAATTTATAGATTATGCTCCTATACGACCATGTAATACTCCTTTCCGGTCTTTTAGATTTATATATACATTTTGTTTTTAATTCATCTATGTTTTTTATCTTCTAGCTCAGGAGTATCAAGCTCACCGCATCACATTGTCATCACATAATATATCATGATTTTCCCCCCTTCGCTAAACCAGGGTGGGTGTGGCCAGCACATGATAGATCTGGCCCAAGAGCTATGAATTTGTCACCTTGTTCTAACTTTCAAACTTTTTTGTAATTTTTTTATTCAAATATATAGTAATGTCTGTACTCCATTGATCTATGACTGTAATAAATATATGATTTGGTTTGATTTGATACCCATCAAGCAAAAACTTTTATAGAGTAAAGAGCCAAAGTGGTGGGTAATGACCATTTTGATTTTTTGGTCCAGAAGATACTCTGTATTATAGCACGGTACAATTTCAAAAATTGCGAGTTTTAAGCACAGGAAGTACTAAATTAATAAAAGCTCTTTTTGACACTATTTCCATGAAGTGCCACTTTTTGTTTACTATTTTAGCTCTTCTTCATCAGTAGAAGTTCCCATTTTGTCAAGAAAGGAGATGTACTGTGATATTGCATCATACTAGGAGCATTATGAGAATTTGAAAAATGTGTGTGTGTGTGAGAGAGAGAGAGAGAGAAAGAGGAACGGAGGGAAAGAGGGGGAGGGAGAAAGGGAGGGACGAGGGAGGGACGAAAAAGAGAGAGAGAGAGAGATGGATGTTATTATTTGGGGGAAATAATTTGTGTTTCCTTCCATGTACAGGCATTTCTGCCTTTGTTTTGGAGATGATCAGGCTAAGCCCAATAGAGTATTTTCATGCTCACAAGATATTTAAGTCCAGTCCAGTCTACTTTGAATTCCATTGACTCTTATCTGTGACCAATTTGCTTTGAGCATTAGTAGTTTAGATTAAAGAGTTTAATGCTTGCAACAAACCCTGATATACACTTGAACCGCTTCCTTATTTCCACGCTTGACAGCACAATTGACAGTTCTGGCCTCAATGAGCAAATGTTGGGCTGCAGGATGGATTAACTTACATCCCATAGGAATCAAAGAACTTGCTATGGAGATGTCCTATGCCTTGGACACAGTCAGATCTTAATTTGCAACCACTCCATTCTAGGCGCCTCTCTTGACTTCTCTTGCTTCTCCTCTATTCCTCCTGCTAAAGTCATTCAGCAGCTGATTTCATGCTGTTGTATCATCAAGATCATCAAGAAAACAAATGACCAAATATCTGAAAATGGGGATCATGGTGTAATTTGACTAGATGCTAACTTTGCTTTCCTATTTGACAGCAGGAGGAATCAGTAGTTTAAATATAAACATTTGTAGTTTGCAATTTGCTCTGAGCTGATTGGAAATGCCCTAAAATTGTTTTCTTATTAAGTAATCCTAAGATACTTTTCAGCCTCACCTTCATCCAATTTGTAATGTTACGAAAGATAAATACTGTACTTTCTTGAGTTAAGTCCATTCCTTATGATTAAAAAGACACATTATTTCCAACAGCAGTGCTTTCATAAAACTAGAAGTGGTGTGAAATAAAGAATCACTGCAAATTTATTTCATACCCTAAGAAATCAGATTTCATTATTGCTAGGCTAAAAATATTTCCATTGCAAGAATTCCTGAAGTTGAGAGCACTGAAAGTTGTTAAGTGACTCTGTCCTGTTTACACTTGTCAGAGACGCTGGTAGCTTATATTTATCTGTCTATTTACTCTTGGTATTACATATGCTAGTATCTTTGGAAGTTGAACTACTTTCCATATATCAAGTGTCTTTGCTACATAGAAATAGACACCTACACAGCCAGATAAGCATGGGCACATCAGTTGCAGAATGAATTTTCAGATAGAATAACTTGCCCTATTTTGGTAGCAGTGGGTCAATATTACGTAAAATTCACTTTTTCCCACAAGTCTTTCAAAATAGACCTGATATTTATTCACAACTGAATGGTGTGGATATATTTTACATTAAATACCATGTGCTTTGGTTGATGCAAAATTGTAACTAAATTGTAGCTACTCAGGTCGAATCCTGTAGCCCACATAGTATTACTTTTATTTATTAATATTGAACAGAATACTTCATTCTTCTAACTGGTAGCATTACTTGCTTTAATGATTCACCAATTCAAAATGTATTTTAATGATACTGCCCCATGAGTGCAACAATCAAATGTATGGTTGATCAATTTGCTTGATCTTACAGAATGCTGAACAATGTATCTTTAAAAGTAGGCCAGATGAATGTTGGGGGTAAGAGGTGAATTTTTCGGTGGTTTTGTTTAAAAGCTCATTACCAAAACAGTCTAGGAACATGAAATATTGTTTCCCATTTCAAGGAAGTCCTGGCTAAGGAACCAAATAAAGCAAGATGTGAAGAATTGTAAAATATTGAAGAAAGTCTAGTGTGTTCTGAGTAAAATATAAGGATTTTTAAAAATTTGAACATAGGCTAACAGAGTTGGAAGGAACCTTGGAGATCATCTAGTCTAACTCCTTGCACAAGCAGGAGACTCTATACCATTTCAGACAAGACGCTGTCCAGTCTCTTCTTGAAAACCTCCAGTGATGGGACAGCCACTCTGGTAAAACAAAATAAAAGTATAATTAAAATAGACAAAATAAAATAAAACAAAAAATAAGCAAAACAGCTTATTGAACCTGTTTTTAAAATTAATCATAAATGAAGAATCTTGTCCTTCAAGGATAGTTCAATTTCGGATATCAGGTCATAGAAATACTATCCAGGACACCCAATCAAATTATGAGAAAAGAAGGTCAGAAATGGCGAAAACGTATTTTGTAACATTATGATACAATATTCAAATGGTACAATTTTATATTATGCAGCTATTTTGACATATTTGTCACAGAGATGAATTATTACTAAAATGTGCCTCCTTATTTGATTTTATATTATTCCAGGAATGGAATTTAGCAAAGTTTCTATCTGAATTTGCATTGCTTCAAACAAAGCATCTCTCTGAATCTTCTCTGAAAGACTGATAATGATTTAAAGTCCTGTTTTGACCTTCTCAAGGTCTTCTTGACATTGATATGAGAATGTATTTTTTTAAGATCTTGAAGGCCTTACTAAGGCTTTTTTCCAAGCTAAGCCTATTTGAGCCTCTATTGTAATTATGTTGATTGTCCTGTAGTTAGTTTTATTACATCTGCTATATTTGTTATTTACTGTAATTACTTTTTTACCTGTTATTTATTTCTTGTTAACTACCCAAAGTCCCATGTTTGAGATAGTTGGCTATATAAATTGACTGAATAGATAGCTTAGAAATATTGTTCAATTTTAATTAATAGTATAAATTAGTAATTGATAGATGGATATGAATAAATAGTCTTGAATAAAAGACCAGATTAACATTTATCAGCTGCAAGATGCTAAAAGTTAATTATCTTTCTAAAATGCATTAGCAGATGAGATGATATTTGAAAAGTCCACCAACATTCTACAGCATTTTAAATCACATCTTCCTAACTTACCTTAAATATTGGAAAGAATATAGGATTATAGTTTCGGTTGCTTGGCATGGAATATCTTTAATGTAGTCTACTTCTAAATCATTTTCGTTGTGTAAGTCTAGACTTGCCCTCATATTCTGGCTATGTTTTATTTACTTGGTTTCAGAGGTTGAGACCTTGTTTCTATGTTGAATTGATAGACAACGGAGCTGAATAAACACAACCATTCAGGTTCTTACATTAATCCCTTATTAATATGTAGAACTTCTATCCTCAAAGTTCTTTGATTTTTTTCCTGTTTCCTGCCCTTGCAGTTTGGGCAAAAAGTATGTTTCTTGAAGACCAGAAATGACAGGACATTGGTTACAAAGTCTGAGTAGCAACCTGAATAAGCCGAAAATGAATAGTCCAAAAATTAAAAACAATTCTCTTCATCAGGGCTGAATTCTTTAAAAGCAAACTTCTTTGTGAGTGTTATTCCAAGTAATTATGTAGTATCGAACTGGGATCAAAAAGCCAAGCTAAACAAGTGAGAAATTTCTTAAATTTAAATTCAAATAATACAATTAGATCCAGAGCCAAAAATTCATTCTGATAAGAGTAGTTCATGAGCCAACTTGTTATTCTTGTGCAATTTATTCATTAAAAATTGATTTTACTGTGAGTGTATTATTGATTATATTGTGTGATCAAGATCTTCTTTATTAAAGTCTGATAACAGCCTCAAGGCAATTCTAGAATATTGTTTACCATTGCTGTTTTTAAAGATTTCAGCTTGTTAATTAAAAAAAATTTCTGAGGAGAAGAATTAGATTGATTAAATTGTAGACATTTTCAAGAAGGAATAAGTTTCTCTCAATCTGTATATTAAATCCTCAAGAATGCAATTCATAATTACAGACCGAAAAAAAGTGCTTTCTTGAAAATGGCATATTTTTGTACATCTAGTTATGGAACTTCATGATTTATTTTCACTTTACTTTCACAAAGAAAGACATGAAACTGATTATGTTATAGTTACTACTATTTATTATTTGCAATTGCCTATACCATATATCATGAAATTAGGCCAATTTCTGCATATCATTTATACTACAATTCTACATATTTTAATCTGGAAATAAATCCTATTGTACAGAATTGTTGATGTGTATGGATTTGAATTGAAATTTAATACTTAATGCAGTATTAATATTAGTATTAATACAATAACTTTTTAAATAAAATGAATTAAAATGAGAAAAAAGGGAAAATTGGATCCTATTAATTTCAGGAATGCAATTGATTAGGTTACATCTATTATAAAAATTGCAGTGTTGAAGAAAAAAATGGTTAAACAATCATTATTATTCTTCATTTATTAAAAAATCAAACTATCACATGAGAGTACATATGGGCTTATAATCATTGTTATGTCTGTGCATTAACAATGCTTCATGTTTATGTAAAGTTTTATGAACATTAAGCAAGCATAAGCAAACAATAGGTTTCTACTGTAATCTAGTCCAATGTTGGTGGAGTTGGTTATCTTCTGGTAAGATGGGTGATCAATCAAACAATCAATCAAACAATCAATCAATAATGTTTTAAGAAATATATTCTTAAAATTAGAATTGATCAAAAAACAAAATAGATATTCCAGCCACAAATAGAGAATAAATATTTTAAGTTTATTTAACAAATCTTATTCATAATACACACATACCGTGTTCATTTGTTATTAATATTAAGTAATATGTTAACAAATATTAATTTAGGATATAGAAGCTCTCTATATTAATTTTACATTGTGAATTTCCATGATAAAAATTTTCAAATGAAATTTAGCAAATATTCTTCTTTAAACTAAATAAAATGGTAAAAGGGAATTATTTTTCCCACCAGGCCGTTTATAAGCATTTATTGGAAAGGAACCATTTTCTTGTTCAGTCTGTTCCATCTCAGAACATGTCATGTCATATCATAATATGATATGACATGACATTACAATAGAGAACAGGTTTGGTAGCGTTTAAAACATCTAGCTCGAAAGCAGGAGACTTGAGTTCTAATCCCATGAAATGAAAGCTGGCTGGGTGACTTTGGGCCAGGCACTCTCTCTCAGCCAATAATATCAGATTTGGAAAAGAAGTTGATTTATCAATTTCTGTCCAACTGATGAATCATTGCTTGACACATATCAGAGAAGTCAGCAATATAATTACCTCATTGTAAACCATACAGGATGTCATGAAAAAAATATTTAATTTTTCTTTGTAGCCCAAACTCAGTAGACTTTAGAAGCCAAACTTTTACTTTCTGTTTATACATAGGAAACAAATTCTTATCTGCTTAGGATGCCAACAAGCCTAAATAATAATTTATATGAAGGCAGAAAAAATTCTTGGCAAAAGCAACAGATAAATATCTACAAGTTTAACTACATTTTAGAAATAATAAAAATGCATTATATTAATTCAATAACAATTTTATGGTAAAATGAAATCCTATGAATATTTATTTAGAAATAATCATAGGAGTTAGAAGCTTAAATGTCTTTTTATTAAATAAAAAGATAATTCATTTTATACTTTTAATTTCTAAAATATTATTTCATCTAAGATGAAAAGGAATACAATTCACAAGGTTGTATTTAAACATTTAACTAATATGAATTAAATAAGTGTATGAAATCTACCAGTGCATGAAATACGATTAATGCACTTTTTAATTGAATTAGTTTGGTATATTAAAAAGTAGGCGCTAATCCCAGAAGTTCCTCAAAGCTTTAAAGACAAAGAAGCATGTTCCAAGGGAATTTTTTTCTTTTACAATATTCTGAATGTTTTCTTATTTTCTTTTGTAAATCCTATTTGGACAGCAATTTACTAGCTCTGAAGCTATTTGAAAGTTATTGAAGTCTGTTCTCCCACCCTAAAACTTATAAAAAAGGAATACTAGGTTTAAAAAAAACACACAGTGACTGAAATCTCATGAAATCTTACACATTTTGATGGTCCTTAGTGATCTTACTCAATATTTTTTAGTCTGTTCGTCAATATCTCATTGTCTCTGAAATATTGGCTGGTTTGACAGAGTCCCTTCCCATCATGCTCCCCATCTAAAATAGTAGCCAATACCAAGCTATAGACAAGAAGCAGCTGTATTTAGAAAAGAAGAATAAAGAATCTTATTCTCCCACCACCACTTTGATCAATTCTATTATCATAAAAGAAGAAAGTCCCTTGTATAGGATTTTTTAAAAAAAATTTCTATGCAGCGGCATACTGTATACCACCTTATTCAGAAAAGTTTGTATACTTTTGTAAATGTTCTGATTTCATGACAGGTTTTTATATTATCAGCTATTTCATTGAGACAGTATTAACTTATTCCATATGTGATAGCTGCTATCATATTTTTGTGCTGTAGCTCCTCGCATCATTAAACTGATCCTCTATGCATGTATCCATGAAATCTGTGTGAGTATACAAGTATACAAGTGACATTTCTGTGTGTACGAGAGAGAAGTTTATGATAAAAACAATTCTTTAATCTGTTTAGTGAGCCTTTGTACATACGTTAAGAACATGGAATGACTGAAAATGCATCTAATTTTAAATTGTTCAGAAAAATGGGGACTGATTCCCAACCTAAATGTGTATAAAGCTATTTAGATCAGCACAGTTGGCTTTTCTCAAAGTCCTGTGCTGTACCGAATTGCAGTCATGTTTGAACCCCAAATTGGAGTCTTCTGCTTACTATTAGCACCATTTGCATTAACATGCATTTTTGTATTTAAAAAGGGTGAGGAAAGGTAGGGGAACAGAATTCAGAAACAATAACTCTGGCAAATTGACATAAACCATCTGACATTTCCTTGTGAGATCTTTGTTGATAAAAATCAGGAGGAAACAATTTTATAGGCAATGTAAAGAATTTTAGCCTGTGGAGATTTCTGTTTAGTTTGTAGTTCAAAAACAATAAGTGTAGGGGCAACAACTAAGTAGTCTGTTAAAAGTTATGTTTCCTTCCCATTTCTCCCTTTCCTAGGTTCCCCAGGTTGCAATTAAAATTGCACAAAGTCAGAAACAGTAGATAGTTGAGTATACTGGGCACAAGACAGAATTGTGCATTTAGTAACTAATATTTCTGTTTTTACTTATTTTTCTATAAGTTGGGTTGATTTTCCCCTCTTTTATTTTTGAAAGAGGCTTTTCTCAATATTGGACATTTAAGGTGATCTGACAGTTGTATAGTTAGAGTAATCATAGAAACAAGCAACTTGTTCAGCAGCAGAAAAATAATGATCTCCTACTGGAACAATTATGTTCTCTAATTATATGTGAACTTATTTCCCTTAAGCAAACTAAGTTGAGAAATGCTCTCTTTCGTCTTTTGACTAGATTATTTTTTGCATTCAAAGTAAGGTTTTGCATTATTGACAATTTCTATAGAGGTAACAATTTTCAACAATATATATTCAGCAATACTTCAGAATATATTAAAATAAGTTTTTTCACATATTTGTCTCAGTTAATTTTTTATGGAAGGTTCAATACACATTTATTTTAATATGATTATGAGATTATTGGACATATTTTTCAAATGCAAATTTGTTGAAATAAAGAGATGGTAATGTGCTGGATATATGAGTAAGACCAACTGTGGAAAAACACGATTCAGATCTACAGAAAACATTTGTTTTGTTTTTTAATGAAATGACAATGAAAACTAAAAGGCAGATAGGATATATATTTAAGTCCCCAGATTCTTTTCCTAATCAGTTATATCCATTGTTACATTTCTAGAATATAATTCCTTTTCTCTGACTATCTAAATCAATGTTTTCTGAACTTGGAAACTTTAGGATGTGGACTTCATCCTGGCTGGATAATTCTGCAAGTTAAAGACCGCATATCTTAAAATTGCCAAGTTTGAAAAATACTTCTAAATCAATATCAAGTTCTCATCTTCACTGAATATGTTATCATAGTATAGAATAGAATAGATTAACAGAGTAGAAAGGGATGTTGATTGTCCAACCCTATACCATTTCAGAAAATGGTTATCCAATTTCTTCTTTAAAACTTCCAGTGTTGAAGCATTCACAAGTTTTTTAGGCAAGTTGTTCCATTGATTAATTGTTCTAACTGTCAGGAAATTTGTCCTTAATTCTAAGTTGCTTCTCTCCTTGATTAGTTTCCATACATTGCTTCGTGGCCTGCCTTCAGATGCTTTGGAGAGCTTGACTCTCTCTTCTTTCTGGCAACTCTTGAAATATCAGAACACTGCTATCATGTCACCGTTAGTCCTTCTTTCCATTAAACTAGGCATACCCAATTCCTGCAATGTTTTTTAAAAGTTATACATATTATATTATTAAGCAAATATTAATTTGAAGAAACCTGAGCAAAAACACTGGTAAATGTGAACCTATCACAGTACCTCTCTTTTTAAACATCTATCATTTTTCCCTCTAAGGGAAAAACACTGGAGTAGTACCTACAAAAATAGTTTTAGGAGTGGGCTGTAAAATCAAGTGGTTGGCCAAACTTTTTTAAAAAACCTATTTGATCTGTTTATTCCACTTTGTAAAATTTATTAAAATGTATTGAAATTTTTTTTAACTTGGAGTTAATTTTAAGTTTTTTTTAAATTATGAGATTATGCTTATAACTCTGCAGAGCAATCACTAACATGTTATTTACTACTTACCATAACTTCCACTTACTTGTTATTTAGAAGTACATTAATTATTTTTTTTCTGAGATACCTCCCACCTCTCTCACTCTCTTTCCATGCATACACACATACACACACGCACACACGCATACACGCACACATACACACACACACACATACATACATACATACATACATACATACATACATATATGCAGTATGGATCAGATCTGGACCAAATTAAATTCAGAGTAGATTCATTGAATAAATCAGGTTGAAGAAGTTCAGTTCAAAAGATGTAACCAACAAGAAGCAGAGAATAAATAGAATATGAAATCAAGTTCGGCAAACCAGAGCCTATAATAAGTATTGTTATACATTATCAGCATCCTACTTCCATACTGAATTTTATGAAGCTATCTTGCCAAAGCCCTGTTTATTGTTTGGACTGGGAAATTGATATTAAAAAACAACTGCGAAAATGGACTAGCCCAATAATTTAATTTAATTTAAGCAAAGTTTAGGAAATAGATATTGATTGGCAAATAAGCCTTACAAAACAGACACACAACAGACAAAATAAATAAGAAGAAAAAAACAGAGGATAGCCATTTGATGACACAGAATACTATCCAGCATATCAAGGGGTAAAGAATAGGATGCCAGAATATATTGGCTATCCTAAGATATGATTTAAACTTACCTGTATGAAAATGCCAACAGACTAAAGCATTTGTTTAAGTCTTATTCATATCTCTTAAGAAAGAAATCTATGGGACTTAACTACTAGATAAGTTGCATAATTATTTGCAACCCAAAGAACAAATATCCATCTAATTTGTGGAGCTACTTAGCTACCTTATTTGGATATCATATTTAGTTCTTTTGCTGATCACCTTATTTAGAAAACACAGTATCCTCCTCATATATCTATGACTCATGCTGTATTCATTTTGTTTCCTCTTAACTCTAAGCTATATTAAAATGAAGTCTAATAACCACAATTCTAAACTTAATTATGTGCAACGATATGCCACTGATCTCATCTAAATAAACATGTTCAAGATTGGTTAAGGATCTTTAGTGGCTTAAAAGCTTAGTATCCCTTAGTATAGGGATATAGTAGAGGTTAACACAGAGTGTGTAGCTAATGGAAATGCAGTTGTACTTTATATAAAAGTTTGTCTGCTGGTCCTATCTTCGTCACTAAGATAGTCACTATATCTCAAAAAAATGGAGAAAAAGGAATCTCCTAGGGGAGAGAGAGGGAGGGAGAAAGAGAGAGAGGGGGAGGGAGGGAGAGGGAAATGTGTCAAAATAAATGGTGTGAACTTGTGATACAGTGCAGTGGGTGGAGGAAGCACAGCCATCTGGTGCTTTGGTTTAGACAGAAATGTTTTTCTTGGGCCAAGTTTGATCTAAGACTAAGGAGGGAAATTGTGATAGAATGCTTATCCTTTCTTAAAACTTTTATTTTTCTTTTCTGAAAATTGGTGTGGACTGGAACTATTGGGTGCATGGGGTTTGCTCAAAATGCTTTCATATTGCCTTTGTTAGCATTTTTAACATGCTTTATTACTACAATTATAGATTATGGATGTTTTGTTTCACTCACAGCTCTTCAGTTCTCTGCAATCTTATAGCTAATCATCATCATCATCATCAATGGTGGCCCTTGGGGGTGAGGGAAGTTGAAAAAACCTTGGAAGATAATTGTAGAATTTAACCAGAATTACTGTAATTCAGTCTACATCTTCCATTATGGTTTCAAGTATTTTGTTGAAAACAATAGAAACCATGGCAGTTAGTTTTTGGTGGCTATGGTTGGAGAAAGTTTGTGACCATCTTAATCTAGGTCTCAAATGCCTAGCTGATAGCTGCCCCTATTTTGCTAGTTTGACACCATTATACCAGTACATGTTAATGTAGCTATGGGACTCTTCAACCTAACTGGGACTAATCAGATTTTATGATATAATAGAGCAGTGGACGCCAACCTTTTGGGCAATAGTAATCCATAGTGGGGGGATTATTATAAGTTCAATCAGTAGCAGAGGGACAAAAAGAGTGAACATATCAGTGTGATATGACAATTCATGATATCATTAACTTAACTACTGTATAATCTTGAGAAGTGAGAAAAAAAGGACATATTTTACTGTTAATGTCAAACTTTCTTACCTCAATTCTGTTCAAGTGGAAGTGATCCAAACAAATAAAGCAGGGCAAACAATCAAATTCATAATTATTTTATTGCCAATCTAGAAGTATGTTTAAAAATTCCATAACTAACAAAGCAAAATGTAATTAATCAGGGCATGAAGTCAGTTAGCTATAACTGTACCTAGTGCTTACTGCTTTGTTGTTAGTTGAATGCAGGAACTGAAAACAAGCAAATTGGAGGATTTCTTTTCTTTTAAGTTTAACTCATTGAGTAAAGCTCTTTAATAAATTGGTGTTTGTTCCAAATAATTATATGACAATTATTTCTTACAAATATTTGCATATATTTATCAGTTTTAGAACAAACAATATTTTTCTAATTTATATATAAATGCAAAAAAGAATTAAATGAAGAAAATTAATCAAAATATCTACTGTTCTGGTGTACTATTATGCATAGGCAGCATATGTCTGATAGTGTTAAAAGTATCATAGCACTATATAAATCTTCTTAAATAAATTTAAATAAAGCTGCCTTTTAAAATTTACCAATGGTGATTCTGTCAACAGTGAGGATATTGAAGTATTGTTATTATTGCAGTGATACAAATACTAAATATAGTTTTGGGGGATTCAGAATGTTTTCCTCACATGTAATTAAATTTCTAATTTTATCACTAATATTCTTATGATTTCTTGATGCCCCCCTTGACACTGAAACAATATCAAATATGATACTTTATAATAATGTAGAAACACTTAAATACAAAAAGGATTAAATTAACCTGGACATGTATACAATTTTATATATCTATTTAAAGATATATATAAGATGACACATCATATTTAAGTAAAGTTCTGTAAAAAGAGAACAGAGAAAAAAGATGTTAATCTAACATACATGCACTCTTAGCAAAGAATCTCATATTTAAGTTTGATCAACAAAGGTTACTGAGTCATTTACAGAATGAACTGTGAGGCAGTTGACAGCATATCTGATGAAGTAACACCTCTCTCTCTATCTCACTTGGCCTGAATTTAGAAGGCTGGCCTACTACTGTTATCTGCCCTATATCCAAAGAATCATTTCAGAAAGTCAGAATTTTCTTTTTGGCCAGTAACTCTGTTTCTCCTGCCTGCTTACAACTGACAGAACTTTTATACAGTCTGTCTCATCCAGTGACTTTTTAATAGTGTAAAATAGCAAGCCCTTGTGTTTTTTTATGTTCTAACATTTTCATTCTTGTTTTATGTACATGTTTAAAATGACTATCACTATTTTTTAAAGGCATTGTGTTTAATGTTTGTGTTAAACTCCAATGATAGGTCTCTTTCAATTTGTTTAAAAAAAACAAAATAAAAATCACCTCTATTCTAAAAGTTCTTGAGATGAAGGCATGCAAAAATTGCAACATATACTGAATCAATCCAATCTGATTTATCAATCTATGACACCCTGAAAATGTCAAGCAATCTGCTTGCATTACAGCTCAGATATTTTTCCATATATTTTAGAAAAACATATTTATATTTCATTAGGAAGTTGAATTTTTTGGACTATCCTCTCAAATTAATCTTGAAATGGACTAAAAGAGATGTTCCTTTCATAACTATGGTTCCATAGGTTTCTAACATATCTATGAATGGGTCTGATCTCAGTGTTATGTTTAATTTTATTTTATAAGTATTGTATTTTCTGCTTCTCCCAGCTGCCTTTCTTTTGGTTTCTCTTATAGTGTAAAAGAACCAATCAGCCTTCCTAAAATGCCAACATGCTGACATTGCTAATTAATGCAGTCATAAAGTTGAGAGGGAAGAAATTATGGGAGGATGTTTTTTTAAGTTTCATTGTCTGTAAATCTCTTTGTTTGCACATGCTGAATAACTACCATTTGTTTGGAGGGGAAATAAATAAATAACAGCTTCTAGTTACAATTTCTGGACTGTTTACTAAGCAGGTGTATAGGCTGGCTTTAATCCTTTTCAATGCTTTTAAATAATTTTTTGCTGACATCATTCATTATGCACCTCTTCAATGAATAAACAACAAATAAACTGCATGCATAGAAAGCTGGAGCACTGTCGGTAATTACTGCTAATAAAATTAAACAAGGAGATGCTGATTTTTCTGGCTCAGCAGCATTTTTGTCGACAGTTGTCCAACCACATACTTTTCTCTTTCAAGAGATGATAAGCTACTTATCTTACAAGATAGTATTCCAAAGGTAGATCCCAAATTTGTCAGCATTTATGCATGGAGTAAAATAAAGATATTGGACGTTGAATGCCAGTTTTTAGCCATGAGCATGATAAAGATTTGGATGGGTATCCAAGATTTCCTCTAACCTGCTCTGCATCAGGTTCATGTTGCCACACAAAATTATTATTCCCATCCAACATGCAATTTGACTAACATTGACTTCTTTTCCCTAGCTTCAACAGACATCTTTTGACAAAAATGAGAAGGGAAAGTCATACAAGCCCATAGAGCTGACTGGCGGTAAACAGAAGAAATATGTGTTCCAACCAGCACTCTTCCTGCCTGTCATGTTCTTTGGTTTTCAAAGTCAGGAAAAAAATTGAGGACAATGTAAGCTTCTTATATAGTCATTCATAAATGGTAAAATGAAGGCAAAGGGCTTAGTACCCTTGCTTCAAGAGAAAGTGAAAACATTCTAGAATTGTTGCCAGAGGAACAGTCCATAACAACATAGCCAAATAAAAACATTGCAAAGCTGTCTCCCTTTGTCTACAAAACTGCAGTGAGACTAGAAATTAATTAATTAATTAATTATAAATCTGGCAGCATTATGAGGTTATATGAGTGCAATGCCTATCAGAAATCTTCCTCATCTTTGTCAGTCAAAGGAATCCAAGAAAGAATTGGTTTTGTATTTCATATGCACAAATGAGTGCTGTATTTCCCAAGTAAGCCATGCCTGGGCTAATGTACATGAAAATAGATGAGATAACATCAACTACACAGCTACCTAAAGATTAGCCAGCTGGTTACCCAGTGCTCCCCGGAGTGCATGGCTAAGTTTCTCAGACTCTGAACTGATTAGCACTAAAGGTAAAGTTGAGGCTGTATCAAGTCTCTAATTTAGATGAAAGAAGATTAGGAGAAGAACCCAACAGCTGCCCCACAACTGAGAATTACTAAGGCAGAGTTTCAGTACAAACCACTTGTTCAAAAAGACTTATGTTCAGGAGCATGTACTGAAAAATAACTTCTTACCTTATTCTTTCTGGGTGTATTTCTTGCTTGCACATTCCTGCACCTTGGGATAGAGCATATATTATTTAAAGCAGTAAAAATAAATTGAGGATAATATCCCCAGTATGCTGCAACTTAATATGTGCACTTTGTTAAAGTTTTGAGCTTTTAGAGCAGAAATTATTAATATTTATTACTTGGATCTGTGTTCTAAACAGGTGATAACAAAGAACATATTGTAGTGATCTTGTAGTGATTTTGATATATTTTAAAGGGATAATGTAAAATAGACTATAATATGACTTACAGTATTAAGCTATAATAAAAGGAATGTCCCATGAGGTTGAACAATGATGGAAATTTTTCTTTTGTTAGAAATATCTTGTTAGATCCATATTATTATTTTCTTCCCAGTATAACTCCTTTGCGTTCCTTACATGTTGTAGCTAGGGCTCTAATGTTTTAAATTACTGATTTTGTAAAGTGAAAATACCCAGTTTGTGTTTCTTCTAATGATTTTCTTTTCTGCTTTAATTACTGGTTTTCTCAAGGTTGTGACAAATTAGGTAGTCTATGTATTATTATAATTTAACACACATTTAACATATTTAAAAATAATAGTGGAGCAGCAGATTAAAAATAGCACAGTTCAACAAACTAAAAACAAATACTGCAAAAATCATATGTTGGTAAAGCAATGGAAGCTTTCATTACCAGATATTAGCAAAAATTAAAGATAGAAATATTTTTTAAAAAACCTGAAGAAAATCTAACTAAGCTTCCTATTGACCACTAAAGAAGTAAACTAACTTCTTCTAAAGCCACCTAAGTGAAGATACTTTTTTTAAAAGTTCTTCATTGGAAAGGCGTTCCTTCTGATTTAAAGACTGATGATTCACCCACTAAATATGTACAATATACATATTTCACAATTCTTTTCATTGGCAGAGGTTATATTAAGGTGTGCTCCCCAAAAATATTCCAAGATTGGATTTGTAAATTCCTATCAGTTTCAATGGCTGGAAAAATAGGAGGTAAAATCAAACATATTGTTTTGCTCACAAAAGCAGAAGGCCATTGCAAGTAGTGAATTCCTTTTGTATAATCTAAGGAACTAGCTGTTTAGTATATAATGAACACATGTATATAAGTTTTTTCATGTTAATCCATCTCTCAATTAAAATTTAAAATTTCATTGACATAATTGTGTATTTATTTATTTATTTATTTATTTATTAATTCGATTTATATACCGCCCCCTCTCCCCAAAGGGACTCGGGGCGGTGAACAGCCAATAAAATACATATACAGAACACATATACAGCATACAAAATGATAATATTAAAATTTAAAAAATTGAATATAGTGTGGCTCTAATTAAAAATATAAACAAGAGTTAAAAGAAATTAAAACCAGGTTAAAATTTAAAAGACCCCTAGGCCAGTCCGGCCTGCCAAAATAGGTGAGTTTTAAGTAACCGACGGAAGGCCATGAGATCAGGGGCGGCCCTTACCTCCGGGGGTAATTCATTCCAGAGAGGGGGTGCTCCCAATGAGAAGGCCTGCGCCCTCGGGGTCGCCAGCCGTCCAGCCGGCGGCACCCCGAGGAGACCGATTCTATGGGAGCGTACCGGTCGGTGGGAAGCCGATGGTGGCAGGAGGCAGTCTTGCAAGTATCCCGGTCCCGAGCCATGGAGCACTTTAAAGATAGTAACCAAGACTTTGAAGTGCACCCGGAGGGCCACCGGGAGCCAATGCAGCTCGCGTAGAAGTGGCATAACATGGGAGCCCCGAGGAGCTCCCATTACCACCCTTGCGGCTGCATTCTGCACCAACTGGAGCCTCCGGATGCTCTTCAAAGGCAGCCCCATGTAGAGAGCATTGGCATAGTCTAGGTGGGAGGTCACCAGGGCAGAGGTGACCGTGCGAAGGGCATCCCGATCCAGAAAGGGCCGCAACTGGTAGATCCTACGGACCTGGCCAAAAGCCCCCTGGCGACGGCCGCCACGTGGTCTTCCAATGACAGCCGCACATCCAGGAGGACACCCAGATTGCGGGCCCTCTCTATGGGGGCAAGAATTTCCCCCCCCACAGCCAGCGATGGAACCAGCTGGCTGTACAGGGGTGCTGGGAAGCACAGCCACTCAGTCTTAGATGGGTTGAGCTGAAGCCTGTTCCGCCCCATCCAACACTGTACAGCCTCCAGGCACCGGGTCATCACTTTGACAGATTCATTGGGGTGAATTATATGATTAAGAATTGATCAATAAGCTCCTGCTTGGAAGATATCTTCTGCTTGTTTTAGATACAGTTTTTCCACTGGTATCTTGCAACCATTTTCTATGGAAATTGGCTTCTATTCAGACTTCCTCTTTGTTCCTTAGACATGTGTGTTTTGATGGAGACATGGCTGAATTTCAGGCAACTCAACCATACAGCTCATGCTGCATATTTCACTTTTCATAGCTTAGAGCATAGATTAATATGAAAACACATTGTATATTATTCAGAGACACCAATGAATTGGGAATCAAATTGTTGAAACATTTATTTCATTACTTTCATGAGAATAAATCATGAATATTAATAAAATGTAAATACTAATAATTAAGATTATTGAACCAGATAATGCTGGTTTCAACAGAATTTGTATGACATTCCATTTAAACATGGAAAACAGCATTTAGAAGACTTCAGTCGGTTCATTATTTAAAATCCTTTAAATTTAATTGTTACACACACCTTAAACTTAGACATGTTTACTCGTTGAGAGTTCTCAGAGTAAATGTGCAAAAAATTTCAATGTGAACATTTGAAATCTTTTTTTATTCTAAAAGTTTAATGCCTAATTACAAAAATTGACGTTAAATAATAAGAGAGACAAAAATAAACAAAATGGATAGTTGATGTTAAACTGTTTAGATCAGGGGTAGTCAACCTTTTTATACCTACCGCCCACTTTTGTATCTCTGTTAGTAGTAAAATTTTCTCTAACCACCCACCGGTCCCACAGTAATGGTGATTTATAAAGTAGTGGACAAAACCCCTACTGCTCACCGTGAAAGCTGGAATGCCCACTAGTGGGCGGTAAGGACCAGGTTGACTACCACTGGTTTAGACAGTTCATATATTAACTTGTTTTATTACCTTCTATGACTTTTTTCTCTAAAAGTATGATGCATTGCTTAGATATCCCTGTTGCATTATTATCTACATATATGTAGATAATAAATTGTTATGTTATTAAGTCTGTATAACATGTTCAGACGTATAAATTAGCATCAAATTAAGGTTTCCTACTTCTATTATTTTTATTTTTGTATAAATTAATTCCTTTAGAGATCCAGTAAATTTAAGACTGATTCAGTACCACTTCTGTAATATTTTCTTATATAGATGTAAATTTTTCCCATAGGATGGGGGAAATTTTTTATCATTCCAAAATGTAATTCCTTATGGAGAGGAGAGGGATTGCAACCCTAACTGGTTTGTTTATCTTCTCTTTCTCATTATGCTAGTTGTATTCAACATTGGGCTTGCTTCACAATTATCTGTAATGCTTATTTGCGTTAGTTCTATAAAATATCCTTGCTTCTGTATGCTTTAAGATCTAGAAAACAAGGCTTAGATTCAACAGTACCATAATATATGATCTTGCTGGCAGGAGTCTATAATAGGAAATAAATTAGATTGAAAAGAAGAGGCCAAATGATAGCCGCTTCTCTTGAAACAACAAGGAAAAACAGGCAGCTGTGACGGAAGCTGACATGTTCTACTAAGAGAGAAACACAATATAATAGGGAAATGCGATTCTTTGTTCAAATCCGTTTCCTATTAACACTTATAATGTTGTGCTTGTGCATGCCATTCCTTGAGGACAATTGAGTTGGCTTTAAATGAATACTAGTGAATATATAAAATAGTTATATTCAAAAGGAAGGAAAGCCTAGCTCTTTATTTCATCAATCACAAAAGTAATGCAACTGAGTGCTGGCAAAAAATGGCTATGAGCACAGTTTTCACAAGATGTGGGATTGGAAAAGTAGCATTGGCTTTTAGTAAAATGTAGGCCAAACAAAGAAAAAATGGGGGGAATTATTTAAGAAGTTCCTATTTTACTTGTAGTCATGTTTGTTTTACACATTTATATAAAATGTATTCAATACAAATGGTTTTTTAATATGTGTTTTTTGTGTTACTTTTATAAATATTTGGCCTTATAGAAATCTGCTAGCTAACTTATTTAAGTTATTTATATTCTGTTTTCATTGCTAAAACATTTTAGTAACTTAATTTTTTTTTGGGAGATTCTTTTTTAAAATTCATTTTGTTGTGAGTTATGACATTAAATAATTTGTATTACAAGAGTCAGGTAGATAAAAATAATAAGTAAAAGAATATAATAAAACAATGTAAGGATATGATATAACCCTAGGATTTAAATTTTATTGGAGCTTTTATTGGTATCATGAAACTATTCAATTCATATTTCCTCTCAAATGATTACTGTTAAATTGTTATTCTTATCTTCCTCAGTTCTCCAGTCTTTCACACACATATACACAGTAACTTCTAAGTTTCCTAATTTTTATATGGGTAACATTCAAATACATTTGAGATTTGGAAAATAAATGAGCTGTAAGATAGAAAATTCTGAATAATATCAAATGTTTTTACAACATTTAAGAAAGCATTAAGAAATTGGTCAATGAAATTAGAGTACACTGTGTAAGTGGGAAAAATGAGACACAATAGGTTTATAGAATATTTGGGGGCCTTGGAAACATGCCAGAATTTGAAAACTACTTTGTTATAATTAAATAACTTGTGGGGAAGCACTGATTCTTCTTTATAAAGTGCAGCAGAAAGCAAAATGTGCAGTTGTTCTCTATAGCTTTTTTAAATTGAAAAAAAAATGAAATTCCCGTATACCAAATCTAATCTAGTAAAGTAGATTGCCCAATCCTGAGCAGTAATTAGGCACTCCTAGACAGATTGACTTCCACAAATAACATAACATTTGTCCATCAGACATAACAAAATATATCAGGAAAAATAATTTGAGTGATAAAATGTTATCTGTAATTATTTTAGAATTTATATTAATAAGTATACTGAAAGAAAAGCAGAACTTGGTTAAATATAGTCACTATAGATTTTTTTAAAAATTACCATTGTTAAGTAGAACTATGCAAATTCTTCAATAAAAGTACCATACAATGTGTAAGACAATAAATGAAGCACCCTTATTCCTATTATTATGACAGCTGTGTCCTTTGCCAGGCAAATGTGAAATTTCTCTCAACACAGCCATTTTGGATGTCTTGTATGGGTGCGAGAACAAAGTGGTAAAGATATTTATGACAGCAGCAGTGAATTATTCAGAATGTAGCCTCTGAAGCCACCCTGTGAACTTAAAAAAGATGTAGCAGCTTTAATAGTTGAGTTTCTCTGTGTTCTTAACAATGTCTGAATAGCCCTCTTATATACTGAACCTGAATTTTTATATATTGAGTTGTTTACAGGAATAATAATTTACAACTAGAATATTTGGATCAATAGCTCTATCTAACATTCTCCTACAGAGCCATAAATCCAGGTCCTTTTTCTAATCATTAGGTTTGGATCTGTCCTCATTTCCCTTCCCTCTTGTATTAGCCAGTTTTCTTTCCAGCAGCAATGGACCCTATCTTTGTTCTTCACCACTCTTCATTAAATAACTTCTCATAGTAGGGGAAAAATGACAAACAATTACAAACTGTTGTCTTGAAAAGAAAATCAAGAAACCAAGGTGTTGGGCATCTGGATAATGGGGAGGGGGGAGAAGCCTATTACAAATGGAATTACGTGGGAGGTATCACTCCAGCAGTAACTTATTCAAATTTTCAATGAAACTACTTTAACTGTGCTTCTTTTGGGGCAAAAGAAGCCAATATTCCCTTTATAAAATGGCTAGAAGTCCACTGGCAATAATACATATAGGATTTGTAAGGGTAGCACCAATCTCTGATTAGTGAGTCTCTTGCAAGTATCCATATATTATAGTTAATGGTTAATTGTGCTTTGTAAACCTTTTCAAATGCCCTATGAAATTTATACTTCTGGTTTAAAAAATTCACTTCTGGAGTAGTTTGCAACAATAATAAAAACATCAAAATATGTAACGATAATTTATAATTTAATAATTATGAATATATTTTTTGTAAAATGCAATATTAGGGTAAATAATAGTCTGATCCACTTGCAGGAAAGTATTTCTGGCCAGCAATTTTTTTTCTTTCTTAATCATATACATTTTCAGTTTTTCCAAAAAAAATTCTATACATCTTTAGGTGTGTCAGTTGTCTACAATTGGATTTGGATATATATATGTACATGTATATATGTGAAATTTTGATTAGGAAAGTTGTACAGTAGATGGATTTTCTTTGCTGCTAATTTCTAGACTACTGCAAATTTTGGTAGAAGTAAAATATCACTGTTATCAGTGAGATCTATTCTTTCTTAGGATCAATCTTTTAGGATCACTAGTAATGAAGTTAGTGTTGCTTCTCCTTTAAATAAAAGTATTTATTTATTTATTTATTTATTTATTTAGTCAAACAATTATTAGATAACGGGTATAAGTATAAACATGGTTATAAATACATGAAATGGATTCGAATAAGAAAAAAAGAAACAATAGGACAAGGACGGTAGGCACATTTTGGTGCGCTTATACATGCCCCCTACAGACCTCTTAGGAAAGGGGTGAGGTCAATAGTAGACAGTCTAATGTTGAAAATTTTGGGATTTGGGGAAGAAACCACAGGGTCAGGTAGAGTATTCTAGACATTGACTACTCTGTTACTGAACTCGTATTTCCTGCAATCAGGTTTGGTGCGGTTTATTTGGAGTTTGTATCTATTTTGTACTTTTGTATTGTTTTGGTTGAAGCTGAAGTATTCATTGATAGGTAGGACATTGCAATGTATAATTTTATGTACTATACTTAGATCGAACCGAAGGCGGCATAGTTCTAGGTTGTCTAAGTCTAAAATTTCAAGTCTGGTGGCATAAGGTATTCTGCTACAAGGAGTGGAGGACTCTTCTCATAAAATATTTCTGGACTTTCTCAACTGTATTAATATCAGATATGTAATGCGGGTTCCAGACTGATGAGCTGTATTCAAGTATTGGTCTAGCAAATGTTTTATATTCTCTAGTTAGTAGAGTGATATTACCGGAGAAAAAGCTATGCAGGATTAGGTTAACAAGTCTTAACTACCTTTTTGGCTATGTAGTTACAGTAGGCTCTAGCACTTAGACAATTTGAGATGAGTACTCCAAGGTCCTTGTGTCATCAACAAGGTCTTGACTATTCAGCTTATTTTTTATTTTTTTATTTTTTTTGCTAATATGCAAGATAGACCATTTATTCGTTGAGATTTGAAGTTGCTATTTGTTTCACCATTCTGACACATAGTTGAGGTCTTTTTGAAGGGTAGCAGCATTATCAGTGGTGTTGAATAGCTTTACATCATCAGCGAAAAGAACGCAGTTGCTCTTAATATAATCACAGAGATCATTAATATAGAGTATGAAGAGAGTTGGTCCTAGAACACTGCCTTGGGGGACACCACTGTTGACAGGTACAGGATTTGATAGGACGCTCCCAAATTTGACCATTTTTTGCCTGTTTGACAGGAATGCTTCTATCCAGTTATGCAGGTATCCAGAGATACCATAAGACCTTAGTTTTAGGAGTAGTTTGACGTATACCATTGAATCAAAGGCTTAACAGAAGTCTACAGAAGTAAATTGCATCAATTGCTTTGCCCTGATCAAGTTGTGTAGTCCATATGTTTTTACAGTGTAAGAGTTGCAGATTACAGGACAGTTGCCTTCTGAAACCAAACTGTTTCTTTGAGAGTAAGTTGTCTCTAAGTGGAGGTTAATGGATTGGTTAATAATTAATTCCATGACTTTATAGGTGACGCAACATAAAGAGATTGGTCTGTAATTTTCAACTAGGCTGGAGTCTCCCTTTTGGAAGATGGGAATGACTGTGGTTAGTGACCATAGATTTGGCAAAGAGCTGGTCCTGAAAGATTTTTCAAAGATTATGCTTAGAGGTTCAGCTATGGCAGTGGATAGCTTTTTTAAGAAGTAGGCACAAACTCTATCTGATCCAATAGATAAAGATGGTTTTAGATTGCATAGTGCTTTTTCAACATATGGTCTTCTGTCAAATCGATATGTATTAGATCATTGTAGTTGTCTGTGATTCAACTAGGAAATATTGGGCATGATACATTGCTGTTTACAAATACTGAGTCAAAGAATGTGTTAAAGAGGTTGGCTTTAATGGTGTCATCGTTGCAGTCTTTACCATTAGGTTCTTTTAGGCGTGGGATGGACCTTGAGTCTTTTATTTTGTTTTTTTTACTTTAGCTTTACTTGGATCTGATAAAGGCTATAATGTGTGTGTGTGTCAGTGAGGGGGTGTTAGATGTTAACTGACCTTCACAATATGAAGCATTTCATTTTAGACATATTGTGAGGTAGCTAAATGAGATTATTTAAATATTCTTGAAGTTCAGCAGACACCTTTCCTTACAAATGCACTACAAAGTATAGGAATTGTGTTATTTACTGTATTTATTTGTCATTTAGATTTCAGGAAGACTGAATCTTCCTTATCCTAAATTTTCATATAGAGCTACTGCAAGTGTAAGCATTTAAATGCATTTCAAACTTTGATTAACTTCTGTATCTGTATATTTTAAAAAGTTTACAATCCAGTCTTGGTTACATATAATGAGGATATTCTTTGAAGTCAACCTTCACGCCTTATGTTGGCTGTTGGTTTGAAGACAATTATAACACCTGTTTAATCACTAAAAGTATTTTCTACTGTAACCCAGGTTATATTTATTGGCCTTGCATGGCATTAGTAAAGAGGCTGAGACCTGTTTATTTTTAGAGATGGGGAAAAAATCTTAGCCTTGGGCTGGTATGGCTGTAAGACATATTAGTCACTGGGGATATTTAGTCATAGATCTCTGTGAATAACCATTAACATTTATTACACATCTTCAGAATATGTTGTTTCTCAAAGTATTTGGATCAGATTTGAGAGAGAAAAGTGAAAAAAAAATCATCCTTGTGGGAAACCAAATAAAATATTTTAAATAGTATAGATTTCTTATTATTCAGTTTGGCCAGAAAAGAAAGAATAGTATCTACCAGAACTGTTTCTGCTCTGAAACTGGCAATGCAGAATAGGAATAATAAAAATATTTCATAAAGCTCTTATTTTGCCTCTAGATAGAATTTATCCACATACAGGTATATTTTTACACTCTTTGTAATCTCATTGATGTACTGGACATAATATGTATGAAGTGCATATTCCATATGTATCTACAATGTGAAATAGAGAGGTCAATAACTCTACTTTGCCCTAAGAGCAATTCCCAAACTTGCCTTATGTTAATTTGTTAACTCACTTTGTTCCCAATAAAATGTAAAAAAAATCTTGTGATTGTTACAGCTATTCCAAGGACTCAAAAAAATTACCTGCTTGTTTTAGTTTGACTTACTTGTATCCAAATAGTCAAAAACTGGGATAATTGTAACACAGGAGTAAAGTATAGAAGTAGGGAAAAAAATTATAAAACTTATCACTTTTCCCTACCAGAAGACTGAAAATGAGGAAAAAACAACCAAATGCTAACTCATAGATTCAGTAATTATGCTGTACATTATAGGTTTTAAAATTTTTATATAGAAGACATCATTGATAGAGAGAGCCAATCACATCTGTTTGCTATTTAAATGATAAATAATATTTTCACCGTCACTCTCAGTGACAAAACCTCTGCATTTTGAGCAAATTTGACTGACATAATTTCAGAATAATTATAATTGGCAAGAAAGTTTTTATTTTTATTCTGACACAATTCTTTAATTCTTGATTTGGAGATCTGCTCTTCTATGCAATGTCATAAAAGTGGTTTGATTTACAAGAAGCCAAACAATAAACCTATGATAAAGAACTGCTGGCATCTTGTGGTAACTATTTGAATCAACTTTTAAATAATGACTAATTATTGATAGTAGTTATTTGTTAGCAGTTTTCTGCAGAGTATTATAGGATTTTAAGTGAATAATCCCGTTTCTTCAGCCTGATTTTTATAGCTAGATTAATCATCTGTGCAATAAACTTTACAGTAAGACCACTGTCTAAAGCAGGTGAGGCCTTCCTGATGTGGAATCAACTACCATGAACTGTAGCAAGTGATTAAAGATAGACACAGAGTTGCATAGTTCTTGTTACTTATTCCTAGTCTAGAGAATCTGTTCCTTAAGCACTATTTTGTATAAATATAAGTTCTCCTTTCTGGAATGGGAACAAATGTATATGTTAAGATGATTTGGCCCTTTTTGGCAGCAGTCTGAAATCAGATCATAGTAGAAAAGATTAAGGTTTATGGGCAAAACTTACTTACTTAATTAAATTATTAATAATTCAATTAATTAATTAATTTACTGTCCATCTTGTAACAATATGACTTCAAAAATTTTAAGATACATCTCCCTTAAGTATCATCTATTTTTGTTTGATGAAATGGAGCCTCTTGATAATTCTTTTTTTTTTTTAATCGAAATATCAATTGTGTTCAAAGAGAATTAGACATTGCTGGAAGTTAAGATAAGAGTTGAGATGGTGCAATGGTTAGAATGCATACTGCAGACTGAGTTCGATTCTGAGCAGTTCAAGGTTGACTCAGCCTTCCATCCTTTCAAGGTCAGTAAAATGAGGATTCAGATTGTTGGGGGCAATATGCTGACTCTAAACCACTTAGAGAGGGCTGTAAAGCACTGTCAAACAGTATGTAAGTCTAAGTGCTATTGTTATTATTTGTTTGTTAACTAAAAGGAAGA
Source organism: Bungarus multicinctus (assembly GCA_023653725.1). Classification (NCBI taxonomy): domain Eukaryota; kingdom Metazoa; phylum Chordata; class Lepidosauria; order Squamata; family Elapidae; genus Bungarus; species Bungarus multicinctus. The sequence continues at coordinate 88,195,064 of CM042840.1, read as the reverse complement.
GGTTCTTTGGTTTTTTAGTTTTGTTACTCTGTTGGTTTCAATTGTGCATGTTAGACCTGAATATTTTACTATACAATTTAAAGTATATAAGGCCACACAATTTAAAGAAAGCAAGTTGCATGCTTACTATCTATTACATCTTGTATCTGCAGAATGGGTTTTATATTTCATGAGATCGCTTTAAAAAGCAGCTTCTTATGGTACACCGCAACTCTTTGAATTTTTCTTTCTTTTCATTGTTGAACATATGAAACTATTTTCCGATTTTGGATGCTATCCAAATCACCCAGAATTTTTTTTTAAAGAAAGTAATTAAGGTAACATATTTAATTTACCTACTGTAACCCTCTAAGAGAGAAGTTTTGATATAGTGTGATTGTAGCCATCACTCTCCTTCAAAAAAGTTATTGTGCATATTTATTCTTTATTTCAAAGTCAGCAGGGTGGGACAGCAAATGGGAAAAAAATCATCCTTTGAAATAAATTATTTGTTATTTATTAATATAAATATAAATTCTTATATCCAAAAAATTTTCTTGATAATTTTCTTTTTTGACATGTTAAGAAAATATTTTATACTTTTATTTTTCTTGTATTTTTGTATCTTGTGTATGAAAGAATTGGTCTTGTAATGCTGATCAAATAATTGTGTTATCACAGGGTGCTAATTTTTGATTATTCTTCCATATTCAGTCAGAAACTTAAAATCCAACATTTTTCTGCCCTGACAAAATGTGTCTGAGGAAAAGACCAGCTATTTTTGCACAGATAATTGCTGATGGAAAACCATCATACTCAACTTGCAATGATTGTTTAGTCAGGTACTAAATTGTCTTCACAGCCAAAGATGCAAAACAAACCAATCTGACAGCATGAGCAAAATTAAATTAATCCAAGTAAAGGTAGAAAGTGGGCTAAAATTAACCAAAGCTTTAAAAATATTTAATCAAATTATAGTTAGGATTAAGATCCTTTTCCAGCATCCCTCCAAGCTTGCCAAGCATAGATATTTGGCATATCGCCAAATGTAATGAATCAAAATACAAGTGGTCTTCCTAACAATGCCTGATGCAGTCTCAAGAGACTTTTCCTCTGGAATCAAGAGCAAGTTTATTTATTTATTTATTTATTTTTCACATTTTTGAACCGCCCAATTTATCCTTGCTGATCTTGATAGCCACTAGAGGATTATATAGTCTGAGACTGCTGCAATGTTAGATAAAGCCAAATGTTTGCCTTGTGTGAGCATAAGATTAAAATGAAGGAATCCTGTTGTTTAATAAAAACAGTTTCCTTGGGAACCCTGGAATCATTTTACCATGCTGCATGATGTAATTAATTGAGTCCAACATTTACTGTGAGGAAACCATAAGTGTATACATTAAAAAAATTAATTGCCCAATTCCAAACATATCCTTGGAAATTATGAACTCAATGGGACTAACTCTCTAGTTAACATGCTTTGGATTTTAGGGTAATGCTTTCATTTTTATCCTAATTAAAACCCTGTGACAGCAGAACTACGATGATTCAGAAATCTTGGTTTGGAAAAGAGTGGGTGGAAGAAGTCTGCTTGAGGGAATACAGCCAAATACATAAAATTATGAATTGGCTGGAAAAAGTGAGTAGGGAATACTTACATAGCCATTTAGATAATACATAAAATATGAAAAGGGCACCACATGAAAATTATGCATAACAGGTTTTAGACAAACAGAAAGACTTGTTTCTGCACATAGGCAATCTGTGGCCCTTTGCAAGCTAAAGACTAATCGGCCAAAATAAAGAGGAATTTAAGAAAGGCTTCAATAAGAAAGGAATACCAATAGTTGCTAAAAACAATTTTCTAACTTTCTCTTCTCCTGAGATATAAGCTTCAGACTTGGACTGATTTCATTTGAAGAAAGCTAATCCAAGCCTGAAACAAATCGCTTATGAATAATTAAGCTTCCAGGTTTTCTTCAACACTGGAATAATGAGTTAGCATACTCATACAAAAATGAAGTAAGATGCAAGAAGTGAAACTAAAACATGTAGGAAATATGAATAAAAAATGTTTTATAGCTATGATGTATTATTCCATGGACCATCAGTATAATGTGTAATGTGATACAATATCTACAATATCTACATTTTCAAATATCATTATAATATTCTGATCCCGTTACAGAAGTGCAGTAGTATTAGACAAAAAGTAAAAAAGAAAATTAAAAATATCACCCAAATTTCATTGACTGAGTTTTTAATACACAGGTTGAGATTAAATTTATATTCATTTTTTAAACCCCGGTGAATATATGTCTACTATAAATGCTTATTAGATTGGTTTTTAGTATGTAGAGAAAGAGAAAGTTTGATTTCATAGTTAAGGCATCAGGGTAGAAAGCAGGATAACATAAGTTTAAGCTCATCTTAACCAGGAAAGTTAGCTGCATGACTTTGGGCCAGTCACACAGGGTTGTTGTTATTGCGGGGAAAATAGGAGCAGGAAGGTTTGTTGGATATATTTGCTACCTTGTATTATTTGTATAAATAATAAAGGTTGGATCTAAATAAATAAACAAAATACAAGGTTTACAGCTGTAATTTAAAAATCTACTGTACATGGTTCAAAATAATAATAGAATGCAGAAGATTTAATTTCATTGTTAGTGGCCAATGCAGTTTTAAGGGTTAATTCACCTAACCCTAACCCTATATGTAGAAGAGAAGGCATATTTTTCACCCAATTTACTATGGGAAAATATCAATATTAAAATGACCACCCAAAAAAAAAAAGGATTTTGCATTCTAGCTAACAGTAATTAACTTTGACAATCTCACCATGCCTTTACAGAATAGTTCAATCCCATTGGAGCATCACAAAGGATTGAAAATTGATTACTGCCCTTCATTAATTTTCAGTTAGAAATGGTCCATTCCATATACATGATAAAGGGTATTACATGAACCAAAGCCATTTAAAAAAAATATGATGTAACTATGACAGGCTTTGATTCCGATCAGAATGGTGGAATTGGTGGAGGAAAGGAGAAAAAGATTGGTAATCTTTTCCTCATGCCATTGTACTGATCAAATAAAGTCTTATCTATCAGCCTTTTGCAGTTATGGGATGCTTTTTTTTCTACCATAAAGAGTAGTTATCTATATTGGCGCTGTATATTTTTGCTCAAGTGTTCATAGCAGCAAAGATGCTGTTATAAACAACACCCTGTTGAATATCATCCAGATGTGATCTAAATTTGAGCATAGTTTTTAAAATATGAAGTTCTAGCCATAATCTCTGTATCATGGTTCAGAACTCTGTTTTTTGTTTGTTTGTTTGTTTTCCAATGTTGGGAATTCCCACAATCCATAATCTTTTTTTCTTTGCCTTTATTTTTCATAACTTTGGAATTCCACTTCATACTGAGACATGCTCTATCTTTATCACTCTTCAGTCTTTGGATTAAAAAAAAAAACCTCTATGGTTCTGTCCACTAAAAATAATAGGACACCCAGGTAGAACTGAGCATTGAATATCTCCACATGATTTTTGCAGTGATCTATGACTGAAAGGGTTCACTGAAAGCAATTCGCAGAGAAGTCCTTAAGAAACCATCTGCATGGATATTTTAAATTTAAAAAAAGGAAAAGATGCTACTTTAAAAAAAGAGGGTTTTTTTTTCTTAAAAAAAGAGCTTTATTAAGTAATTAATTAAAGCTTATTTAACCCTGAATTTTCTCTGGCCTTCATTATTCCACAGGGAATAAAAGGATTTTGGGTTGAAAAGAAAAAAAAATGTCTGTAGGAAAAGGAAAGTTTCTTCAATGGAAAATAATTTTTGGGAATTATTTAGCCCATGTAAATTGGTCATAAGGTTTTTAAAAATGTACATGTTGTTAAGATTTTTAGAACACCTTAATTCCTAAAGACCTACTGTAAGATGATTTTACACTGTTCTAATCAATGGAATTGATACTAAGTAAAAACCATATGTCAGTTTGTAAATTGAAGCTGTAGGGTATCTATTGCATTCAGCACTGAGGTACTTGGAAGTGTTAGGCACATGACCTTAATGTTAACAATATTTACTTGTATATAACCACACTTATTTCTTAAACAGCTTACTTTACTAAGAGTTTTATATTCACAAGCATTTTGGTAGACAGGTGTGTAACAGTGTTTTTAATTAAAGATTGAGGAAAAATAATGCATTCCTGTTACTAGAGTTATAAATATTTCAAATGTTAGTCATGAGTTAGCATCAGCTGATCATGCCAAATAGTCCTAGAGTGATGTGATTTCAAAACATAGATATTTTGGTTGTGTACGCAGACACTCGGTTTGCAGCCAGAGTTCTGGAACTGTAACTGTGCTTACATCAGACAGCTGTGAGGTCTGCCCACCCTTTCCCTGAGGAAGAGATAGGCTTCAGGGAGGAGCAGTAAACATTCCTTAGCTAGTCAACTGTGGCTGTGGGCACTGCTCTGAGATAGATGCTTTTAGAATTAAATATCTTTTTCTTCCCACCCTACAACTCTTTTCACATTTATTTGGATATTAAACACATGAAGATTTCCAGTGTCTGAAGGAAACAATAGGATGGATAAAATTAATATACACATGAAAATATGCATATTTGGTATTATATTTGAGAGGAAATTCTTCTTGACTACAGGAAATTATTAATCATTGACAGATCACAGAAAGGAAAATGGGAAAACGGTGCTTCCTGTAACAGAATAGAGGAAAGATTAACAGTCTTAGAAAATACCTGAGCTGGAATTAACTTTTTCATGCCCTCAGACCAATGTCAATTGCATTTTAGTCCTTAAGCATTTAGCTTAGTATTGAAAAACATTCCTTCTTTACTGATGGTAACTACATTTTGAATTAAACCAGTTTGCTACTATACCGTTGAAGAACCTAGTATGACTGAACTGAAAATATCTATATTACATTAAGTTTTTTTAAAAAAATATCACATACAGCAGTCAAACATTTTATTAATTTTATTAATTTTGTGGAACATATTAATTCCAATACAAGTTGGAACACACTGATTTTGATATTTGTCTGAGTGAGCAACATTCCATTCAAAAGCCTTTTGATTTTGAAAGAGATCTGTAATATAAGACAATATTTCTAAATACTAGTTAGCACAAGCCCAGTCGCACATATTTTGCACAGAGGTATCAAACTTAGAAAACTTAGGGACCTAGACATGTTTTGTTCAATACCTGTGATAATATTGTATTGGCACTAGACCAAACACAAAAAAATCTTATCAGTTAGGTGCAGTATACATAGTCCTCAACTTACAATCACAATTGAACCCCAAATTTCTATTGCTAAATGAGACATTTGTTAAGTGAATTTTGCCTCATTTTATGACCTTTCTTGCCATAGCTGTTTAGTGAATCACTGCAGTTGCTTAAGTGAAACTGGCTTTCCCATTGCTTGTCAGAAGATCGCAAAAGGTGATCATATGGCCCCAGGACACTGCAACCGTCATAAATATGAATCAGTTGCCAAGCATCTGAATTTTGATCATGTGACCACAGGGATGCTGTAATGGTTGTATGAAAAAATAGTTGTTAGTCACTTTTTTCACTGCTGTTGTGACTTTGAATGGTCATTAAGAAAGCTATTATAAATTGAGAAACATGTAGTTTAAGATGCTTTAAGATTTAAGATCAGGAAACAAAAGTTCCTGCCTGACCTCTAACACAAACTATTTTAGCTATTTCTGTTCAAACCTGGATTCCAATTGGATAGGGTACTATTAATGCCTCTCTGACTTCCTAGGAGAAAAGTATACATATTTTAATAATATGTGTGGAGTTTTCTGGACATGCCAAAAATAAAAAAGGACCATGATGCAAAGTTACAAGTTACAGTTTCCAGTATTGTAGCTTAGAAATGCAACTAATACTTCACAAGAAATTTTAACTGAAAAATATGGAAGAAATTGAAGTATATTTCCAATATTATTCAACTCTAGGCAGCAATTTATTCTGGAGCTTCTAGCAGATTAAAATTAAGTTAAATTATCATCTGATGATGATGAAAGATATTCACAAACAGGAATCATGTTTCTGTGCTTAAGAGCTGAAAATGTGGCTTATCTCTCAACTTTTAAAAATTTTTCTATTATGGCTAACATGGAGAAATTGAGAGGAAAATCTACCTAGAGATGTATCATGCAACTTATTTAAAAGAAGTTCCTGTGCACCCAAATCTGACATTTCATAATACAGGTGCATGATCAATTAGAATGGCATGTTGTACAACAATTACAGTTTTATATCTTCAAGGAAAAACAACCACCAATATTTTAGCATATAAAATACCATAGAAGGGCTTTACTGCCAGAAAAATTAACTCAAGCCTATGGCTGAGGTATAATTGTTGGTTCTAATATAAGAATATTATAGACGTTTTCCTAACATGCCTTATGAATTAGAGCTTTCCATTTTAAATGGTCTTGCTTTGATTCTGTTTATATTTCTCTCTTTAGATATTCTACCTACCTTAGGAAAAATGTTAGAAATATGTTTTCCAAGTTTCAGTTTTAAAAAAATATACTGTAATTATTCATATCTTTCAGACCAAAGTTTCTTAATATTTTCTAAATATTTAGTACTGTGTCAAACCTTCATACATGACAAAATTAATGGAAAATTTATAACTGAAGGGATATGTTTGTATAATTATTGTAATTCTTTTATGTTATTTATAAATTAATATGTTTCCCTTAAAAAGAATTACAAGCTTGCTGGCAAAGAGAAAAACATTTCTGAGTTGTGGAAATAGACTGCAATGCCTGGAAATAAAAGAAAGCTTTAGAGTGATTAAACATCTTTTTATTAAGTTATAGAAGATGAAAAATCAATAACTAGTCACTGGGACAAAAATGAGTTATGTAGGCCGGTGACACAGTGAGGCAAACTTTATAACAGCTACATATGATATTGTCAAGTTACTGGTTTTAGTGGCGCCAGTAATAATTATAGCTGATCACCTCTTATGCACAATGCTTTCACTTGATGAATCTGTCATATTCCAATATAATACAGTATTGACATCAAGTCAGTTTAATAAAATCACAGGATCTTTAACTCCTTGTGCCCATAGTTGATTATCTATGGAGATAACTATAATTCATAACTGGAACATAACCATTTGAGATAATCAAAACTACAACAAAGACATATTCTAGAAATTATGTCCCTGTTGACCAAAAAGAAAAAAAACTGATTTATTTTATGGCATACATTTTCAGTTATGCATTTTTGAAAACTACCATTTGCATAATTATAGTCCTTTATAAAATGTATTTATATCCCACCTTTATTATTTTTACAAATAACTCCATGCAGCAGCATACCCAACATATCTTCATCCTCTTAGTTTCCCCACAACAGCAACTCTGTGAGGCAGATTGGGCTGAAAGAGAGCAACTGGTCCACAATCATTTATCTGGTTTTCATGGTTAAGGCAGAGATTGAACTCATGGTCTCATTTTATAGCATGGTGTTTTAACCATTAGACCAAACTAGCTCTTTTAAAGGACACGTTTGTTTGTTGCAATATATGCTATATTCTTCGTTAGGTTTTCTCATAATCTGTTACAGTTCCTTTGTCAGGGTTAATTTCCAATAAATGTGATATTTTTTATATGTTTTAATTCTTTCTTTTCCCACTTCAATTTTCTTAATTGTCTTCACATTGCTATTGTAAAAGAATGAACTAAAATCCTGGTCTTTCTGTCCAAACTCCTTCTAGATATATGTACATGCAATGGTACGCATCAGTTAATAGGGACTGAGCTATTTTTTATTATGATTTCAGACATCCAGAAGAAAAAATTCTTAATTGCTGCAGATAATTACATAAGTACTGCTATAGCTGACATAGCAATTACCCAGCATATTTATTTGAGAACAGGGTACATATTTTTTTAAGGCCAAGAGCTACATTTGGATCAAGTGTTTTATACCATACTTCATAAATGTAGACAAAGCCTGGACTAAGAATGTAATTTATCTTTAATTCAAGGTTGTAATTTGGGTACAACATCTGAAGGATTTTGAACCAATAATGAAGGCTTTGGATAAATGGATGCAACACACCAGATTTAAAATCCTGGGAATTTGACAATCAAGTAACAACTTTCTCCTTATGTGAAAACCAAATCAGGGCAAATGGATTACTGTGGAAATGTCCACCCCATTTACTTCTTTTTGATGACTGAAATGGAGTGGGAAAGAGTAGGAAAGCAGTGCTTACAATGGGTAGATGCAAGCAAAGGAAGGCAGAAATACACCTTTGCTTATCAAGCCACTTTTGAGTGCAATGTGCAGTGTCAATAATATTGTCAGGCAATTATGAAAAAGGATTTGAGGAAACATCTGCTTTTTTGGCAACTGTAGTGCTGCTGGGTAATTTTAGATCAGAAAGTAAATTGTCTCATTGGACGGAAGTCACATTTTATAGAGCAATAGAATTTGGTAATAATGATTTATAGAGCAATAGAATTTGGTAATAATGATTTATTTTTTAAAAATAGTATTTATAACAGGAAGAAAATGAACTTTGTTAGCTATATTCCTGGGTTTGTCCTCCCATAATTAAAAAAAAATAAAATAAAAAGAGGAAAGCTATCTCCATTTCTGCTACAGCCGACCATTTGTATTTGCCCAGATGGCACCAAAATCATACTAGAGAAGAAAGGTATCTCCCCTTCCCTTCCACTTCTGAGGCTATGGATTTTGCCCTGAAGTCCATCTACACCAGTCATTAACCAGTGGATAGTGAGGGTGTGGGGGAGAAGACACCCGGAGTATCTCAAGTGAAGATACTACTGTCAGAAGCAGCCCTTTTATAAGAGAGTTGTATCCTGCGGGCTCCGTTTCTTTTCCAGAAAGTCTTTCCATTACTTAAGGAAGTGGAGAACTCCGTTCGCTTTTAAGGCAAGGTAGAAGACTCGACGCAGACTTGTTCCGTTCGTTTCCACATCAAGCCTAAAATATTTCACATAGTTCTGCCCTCGTGTTCCTGCTTGTTTCGCTCCGTCTTCCTTTTCTCAACCTCCCACTCCGCGCGCTCTTTTCTCTGCTGAGGTCCGAATGCGCGCGTCTGAAAGAGCGGTACACCCTTCCAGGGGAAGGGAGAGAGTTGTATGCATTTGTAATGGCCCCCATGCTGGGGGTTTGCTTCTGATCTCCTACATGCAGCTGCTGTGGCCGTTCTGAGGCGGCACTGTTTCTTTTTCTGTTTACTCGTATCCAATGGCAATTGCACCATCGAAGTCTCTGTGTCTGGAACTTCGCCTGGGGCTGTTTTGGTTACATTGAAGATTTTTTTGTTGTGTATTTTTTTTTTTTTTGTTTCGGCTGTGCCAGATTTAAATGGTGACTTCACTAACACCGAGCTAAAAAAGAGGAGGGAGGCAGCGTACGGAGCAGAGGGAGCGGGCCAGAACTATTACATCATCATTTGGACTGGAATCAAATGGGAAGGATATGACTCACTCGGGCTAGTTAAGCTTTGGCTCAGGTTCTACGTACACTCACTCCAGGGCTCTCATGTTCTGCACCTCAGCAGGGAATTCAGACCCAGTGATGTCCATGAGGTTTGTTTTTAATTTTCCTCTTCTCCTTGCTCTCTACGACTCACCCTGCTACTATCATTGCTGTTCCCTATGTCTCCAATGTAATACGTTTCCTCTTTGAAGAAGACCTCTCGCCTTTCCTCTCTCGCCCTTTTTCTGCTCTTCAAATTTGTTTGGGATTACGCTAAACACGCAAAAGACTCTCTGGCCACGACTGGACGAAGCTCAGTAAACTTTGCGACAGAAGTTTGTGTGCCGTTCCCTCCTTCGTCCCTAATCGGAGGAGACAGGGAGAGAGTTAAACTGCAGGGACCAATCATTGGGATGGTGATGTAATGGTGGAGCTGCAGGGTAGTTAAGTAATGTGAGATGTAGGGGGTCAGGGTTGCAAAGCATTTACCTGCTCTCAAGGGGGTTTAAGTTTATTATCAGTTGCAGCGACTGCAACTGGCTTCAGACAGCAGCCTCTAATTATTTACAGGCTCTCCTTTTTAATCTTTTATTATTCGATGTAAAACTATCGTGGAGTGTTTTTCTTTTCTCTCCATATCCTTTTTAATTTTTTTAAAAACCCAACCTGATATTATCACAGCTGCAAATTATTTTCTGATAGGTTTTTACACACTCTCTCACTCACTTTCAGAAAAGTAAGGGGAGGCTGTTCTTGAAATGCCACTAGTCAATTTGAGATCGGTTAACTGCTGTCTAGTAGAGTAAAAGGTTTCACATTCTCTAAGAGATAAATCATTTAGGAATGTGATTTCTGTAGCATATCCCAAAGGTGCCACTCAGGGTTTTAAGCTAATACTTGGCCAGCCTAGTACTGCAAAGTCCTGTAGGCTTTGCAGCCATTTATTTGTGTCAGTGGGACAAGTTAGATTGCTGTGATTTCAAGACTCTGAAACCTTTACAGCGTGTTTTCTTTCGCCTGAAAAAGAAAAAAGTAAATAAACAAAACAAAATAAAATCTTGTTTAAATAAAACAATTAAGCATTTAATTCTTAGAGTTAGCCAGGACTATATAATGTACCAAAGAATCGTCTCATAACATAAATTATATCAATTGGTTTTTAATAGGTTGATTTAATATGTTGATTAGATTTTTTTCTGAAATTATTGTTTTATAATATACTGTGGTTACTCTTTCCTATGCTTGGGTCAGCTACGACAACCATGAAAAGGGATAGACATAATGAAGATGTTCCTTGAAGGAGTCTAGATGTGACCAAGTAGTCATCCTATACAGTTCAAATTCCAATTGAATTGAGCCTCTATGGCAGGGCTGTCAAACTCAAAGCACACTGGCCAGATCCAGCCTGCGGGGTGCTTAGATGTGGCCTATGGGGCTGTTCTGGAAACAGTGAATGACTGGCCTGTGGTGCCTCTGCCACTAAAAACAGGCTCCCAATCTCCATTTTCAGCTAGGATGGCCTCCTGCAATCCTCTGCCAGAGAAAAAAACTGTTTTCTCTGGCAGAGGTTTGCAATAGGCTATCCCAGCTTAAAATGGAGATCGGGAGCCTGTTTTTGCTGGTAGAGTGATTGGACCACCACAGGTGCCCCCGATACAAGTAATGTCATGCCTTCTGCCCCCCCCCCCCTTTAGGTCAAACACAACCTGATGCAGCCCTCAATGAAATCAAATTTGATACTCCTGCTCTATGGGGCTCACTAGAATCATATCTGCTGAATAAGCATCTCTGATGCTGAGAAAACAATACTTTGTTGTCAATATTTTATAAATAAAATGTATACAGGCTAGAAACTATTTGTTACACTTTTAGAAGGCTAATAAAATCTGCTTGCATATCATCTTTCACGAACAGATTATGACAGACTGAGTAAATACGTATATATTTGTGCACAATCAGCTCTTTGCCCTTCCTCATATTCAAATTCAAACTTTCTCTAACAAATTAGAGATGACATTTGGGATTACCACCAGCTCCCCTTATTGCTGCTTCTTTGTTTATCTTTTCCAATCATTCAATATGGGGTTAGGGCAAAGATTACAGGTTAAAAAAAAGTTAAGATGAAACATCCAGCACACATTTAAAAATGGTCAGAGCTTCAATTGCATCATAGAGATCACCATTTTTTTTTTAAACCACATAATGCAGATTCCCCTGATTCAATAATAAGGAGAAGAATGCATTATCCTTTCCTTCTCAGAGACAGTAGGATCATGGGGAATATTTGAGTGAATAGGAGCAGCAATAATAATAGAGAGGAGAAGGATAAGAGTGCATTCAAATAATACTTGTACCCAACAGTGAAACAAGCTTGCATATCTAAACATAATTTACTGGGTAAGTCATAAATAACTGAAGTCACAACAATATGCAGTGTCATAACAGTGATTTACATAGATGACAGTGACTAGATTTGTGCAGCATGCTGTATCAATGATAAACATCTTACAGCTTAGTGCAATTGGTGAACCCAGTTATTATTGACTATATTATCAGTTATTTTTGTATGACAATCTTCTATAATCCTGCTTCAAACACCAACCAGAATTAGGTAAAGGTGATCCTTCTCTCTTATATGGCTATTGCTTTCACTTTTAGAGCTGACTACAGTTGAGTGTCCATTATGTCTTGTATCATAAATAGAATTAATTCCACCAAATTTGCAACTTAATATTGGTTGAGAGCACCCATAGTTAGTAGTTTCAATTCTGAAAAGCAAAGTTAAAAGTGCTCATATGTCAACAATGTGCATAATCTTGATATGTGCTTGATTGTTGATGCAAGTTGACAGTTGTATCAATGTGACTTGAACTGAGCTGATCTGTTTAATTAGTTACTGACTGATTAGTTACTTTCTGAATAGATGTGAATCTGTAGAATGGGCAAGTAAAAGGCAGTGGCCATGATACGTTATCCCAGATAAGACCCAGCACTTCCTAAAGTTTTCTGTTAACAAAGAATCTTAATACCGTTGGTAAAATGGTTCAAATTGCCAGGTCATATATGGCACTCTGGACTGTTCCTGTAAATTAAATGATCATAGGATGGCTTTCAGATCAAACCCTGACAGTCACTCTGACTGAAATTCAGATGTACTAGATTTTATTTCCAAACTTTTTTCTACCCTTGGGATTATAATACCAGACATTTATACATCTAACCTGTACCTTCTAAAAATGATGTGTTTGTATTTTGTTCTACTTCTTTCCCTTTTATTTTAAGTCACATTTAAACAATAGAAGACATGGTAATATGGAAGAAAACATGCAAAAAGCATATGCTAAACTATTAAGTTGACGTCTGTTGGAAAAGAATGACTCCAGGGTACGCATTTCTCCAGAGCATTTACATGAGGAAATTTCCAGAGATATGATTGACATTAGGTAAAATAATGAGTAAGGAAGCTTAGATAATAAAATAAGTGCACGAGATTAAAGAAATTGCAGGATTATCTTTGGAATAGCTATTGTTTACTAGAAGAGATACAACAAGCTTTTTTCCATCTTAAAGCTTGACTTAATGGCACCTATTCATTTTATATTTTGGTTTTCCATTATGGAATCCTCAAAACAGGTAGCAACAAGATAAAATCTAGTTTCTTGGTAGCAATTTAAAAAAATGGAAGTAACAGAAATTGAACTTTCATGAAATTTTCTTATAGTAAAGATTAGGAGTAATATGTTAGTAGTAATATCAGTGATGCTTAAAATGCCCAAACGCTGATGTTATATTTCTATATATTCACTTTTTATTATGTAATTACATTCACTTTTTACTACATAATTACATTCACTTTTTATTACATAACCCTTATATAAGCCTATTATTCTACATACACTAATGAAACTGCTAGTATCTAGTGGCGCTTAAAACTATGTGATCCCTTTTGAATTTTCAATATTTCTGTATACAGTAAGTGTGTACTTAAATGTGATCTATTCTCCCCTCAAATCCTAAATCTAGATAAGGATAATCCAATTAAATACATGAAGCAAAACATATTTGTTCATTTATTTATTGAGGAAAATGATCCCAACCTATATATTTTTGTGTGGCAAAAGTATGCGAACCTTTGCTTTCAGTAATTGGTATACCTCTGTTGAACAAGAACAATTTTAACTAAATGTTTCCAATAATTGTTTACCAATCCTGCCTATTGGCTTGTAGCCCATTCCTCCTTACAGAACAGCTTCAATTAAGGGTTGTTTTTGGACACACAAACATAAACTGCCTGCCTGTTTTGATCCTTGCACAAAATTTCTGTAGGATCAAGGCCATTAAGGATCAAGAACTTTGACATTGCCATTCCAAAACATTAACTTTCTTCTGCTTTAGTCATTGCCTGTTAACATTTTTATTGAGTTATAAGATAGAATAAAATATAAAACACAAAAGAAAATAGGAAAAAAATGGGGAGGAAGCCGGAGGAAGAAAAATGAGAAAGGATTAAGAAATAAAAGCACTGACTTCCATCTGTCTCTCTTGCACTAAAATAAGGCATTAACATCAAATCACAACTTTTTGTTTTTTTCATAGTAATATAAACTAGCCATTTCTATAAAGATCTACCAGACTAATTGGTGAAATCCAAAATCAAAGTTTCATTCTTTTTCCCTTCAAGCACAAGCAGTTTCAGAAGCAGTTTCCATGTGAAAACAAAAGTATTTATAATCTTTTCCTTAATCAAAATAGTCAGTTTTGCCATTTCAGCCGACTCCATCAGTTCCTGCAACCATTCGTCCAAAGTAGTAATCGAAGTGTTCTTCCATTTTTGTGCATATCGTGCTGCTGCCAACATATATAATAACAAAGCTCCAACATTTTTCTCCAATTCTTTTTGCATTAGGTCCAAAAGGAAAATTTCTTTATCTTAATTTTCAAAATTTTCTGCATTAAAATATGAATTATACTCCAATTTTTTTTGCTTTATCACATCTTCTGCTTGAATCATTCATAGGTTGTACAACTTGTGCATTTTATGTCATTATACATGACCCATTTTCTTCTCTTGAGCTTCAGTTCATAGACTAGAGATGTCAAACTCACAGCCCATGAGCCATATGCGTCACATGCCCACCCCCGTTTATAACAGGTCACATTGTCAGTGATGACAATGTGACACCATGAGTTTGATAACCCTGTCTTAGACAGATACTTTGACATTTTCTAGTAGAATTTTCTGTTACAATTCCAAACTCATGGTTCCATCAATGATAGCAAACTGTTCTGGTCTGGAACAAGGAAAGCAGGCTCAAAATAATAATATTGCCAACACATTTCACTGATGGCATAAGGTTTTTATGATTGGAATGCAGTGTTTGCCTTTCAACAAACAAGCTGTACATTCAAGCCAAAAAGTTTTATTTTACAGAACATTCTTCCAATAGTCTCTGATTTATCTACATGATCTTCCACAAACTGAAGATAGGCAGCAATTTTTTTGGAAAAGTTTTCAACCTTGACATGCATACCATTGTTCAGTGTGGTCTCAGGTTCACTGACATTTGCCTATGCAAGAGAGCCTTTATTCTGTAGACACTACACTTGGCTTCCTGAAATGATATATACCATGAATTTAGTAAATCCTGGAAAAGGTAACAGTGATGTTGAATTGTATCCATTTCTACACTATCTGCCAAAGCAGAAATCTCCAAACTTGGCAACTTTAAGACTTGTGGACTTCAAGTCTCTACCCTGGAGAATTCTGGGAATTGAAGTCCACAAGTCTTAAAGTTGCCAAGTTTGGGGACCCCTGGTCTAAAGAAGGGACTGGTAGAATCCAAACTCTTTTGAAATTGTAACTTTTTTCAGTCTGGTGAACATCAGCAATTGTTTTCTGGAGATCCTCAGAAATCTCTTTTGCTTGGGCCATGATACATATTCCTGTAGCTGTGTTGTGAAGATGAGACTGTGATAGCAGTGTTTTTAAAAAAGGCAGGACTTCTCACACTTACACTGATTATCATCCGATTGATTGAAACATCTGATTTTAATTTGCATTTAAATGTACTGATAACCCTAAGAGATTCAGATACTTTGCCAGACACAGCTTTTGATTATTTTCTTCAATAAATCAATGTAAAAACATAGTGTTTTTTATTAATTTATTTAATTGCATTCTCTTTAGCTGGTACTAGGATTTATATAGAGAGCAGTTCTTATTTTAGATTATATTTATTCAGAAATATTGTAAATTCAAAGTATTCTTTTGTATATAACTAATTGCAATGAGATAATTATATGCACAAAGATATAAAAATTCTGAAATACTATACAAAAGAGGAATGGTTGGTGAATATGATAGAATTTACATAAATTCACTTGTTGAATTAAGAAAAAAAAACAATAACTACATTTGTCAGTAACCAGAAAATCTTTATGGATTTTTGCTGCAAAGAAAAAAAAGTGAACTTGTGATTTATGAGTTGGATTATTGGAAAGGGTAAAATATGGAAAGAAGAGAGCCCTGATGGATCCTTAGGGATAAAGGATAAAATATAAATACAATGGTAATTCCTATAAGGAAGATCAGAAGTTGACCCTTATATATTTTTCTTTTTTGCCTTTTTTTATTATTTTCATATTTACTTTCCTTTTTCCTTAATGTACTTTTTTATTTTATAAAAATTTAATAAAATAAAATTTAAGAGAGTTCACAAATTTTTAAGCAGCACTGCATTTGATATTATTGGATGCATCTAGCATGAACTCTAAGGAAATAATGTTGGCTACCTTTAAAATACTGAAAAATTGCTTAAAAAATAATGAATATTGTTTGTAAAAAATCTTATGCATTAGAACACCAATTGACCTTTGAAGCCTGTAGAATATATGTTGATATTTCTGAAATCCAAGAAGCAGTTTGTAAACTATACATGATATCCTCCCTATAATCAATCTGTTATGGAATCTCATATTGTGATTCCATCTGTAAAACATATATTAAATAAACATGCATTTACTTTATTATGTATATAGTAACCAGGATGGCTTTTATAGCAACAATAATTGTGAGAACAATAATTGTAAATTTATTGTTTATTCACTATTCATTTATTTACTATTTCAATATGAACTTAATGTGATCTAGTTAAATCTATCGCATTTTACATATACCAATATTGTATTTAGCCCAAAAAGATTGCAGCATGGGATCTTCCCTTAAAAATCCCTGAAGTCCCATTACCATCAAAGCAAGATGAAAATAAACTGCACAGAATCCATGTTATTTGCTTTTATCTGCTCCGTAACCATTCAATTGGATGAATTTATTTAAAACAAATATTATTTAAAACAAATATTAAATATTTAAATAAAAACAAAACAGCTATAACAATAAATGTGCTTCAAAACACATAAGCATGTATATACCACATACCATTCCTTTTGTCAAAAAATAAGTTTTCTGGTTGGCAGTTTTGTAGACGTCACAGAATCTCCCCAAAACAAATGTTGGGTTTCTTCTTCACAGACAGAAGAAATATAAGAGGTTCATTCTCCAAACTGGTCCACTATATCCAACCAAGTAGTCATTCTTGAGTCATCTTGGTAAAGCAGATGCCATCTGATGGGTCATAGAAAGCATGCCTCTTCTGTCATGGTGGTTACCCAATAGAATAGTCTTCCTTGGAGATTCTTGTTTGTTTGTTTGTTTGTTTATTATTTATTTATTTATTTTGTCAGATGATTATTAGATAACAGGTGTAAGTATAAACATGGTTATAAATACATGAAATGGATACAAATAAGAAAAAAAGAAACAATAAGACAGGGATTGTAGGCACATTTGTGTGCTTATGCACGCCGCCTACAGACCTCTTAGGAAAGGGGTGAAGTCTAAGACAGTCTAAGGTTAAAGTGTTTGGCATTTGGGGAAGAAACCACAGAGTCAGGTAGAGTATTCCAGACATTGACTACTCTGTTACTGAAGTCGTATTTCCTGCAATCAAGTTTGGTGCAGTTTATCTTGAGTTTGTACCTATTGTGTGCTCTTGTATTGTTTTGGTTGAAGCTGAAATATTCATTGACAGGTAGGACGTTGCAATATATAATTTTATGTATTTTACTTAGATCAAACCAAAGGCGGCGTAGTTCTAGGTTATCTAGATCTAAAATTTCAAGTCTGGTGGCATAAGGTATTCTGCAACGAGTAGAAGAGTGGAGAACTCTTCTTGTGAAATATTTCTGGACTTTCTCAATTGTATTAATATCAGATATATAATGTGGGTTCCAGACTGATGAGCTGTATTCAAGTATTGGTCTAGCAAATGTTTTATATGCTCTAGTAAGTAGGGTGATATTACCGGAGAAAAAGCTACGCAGGATTAGGTTAACAACTCTTAATGCCCTTTTGGCTATAGTTACAATGGGCTCTAGCACTTAGATCATTTGTGATCATTTGAGTACTCCAAGGTCCTTGACCGAGTTTGTGTCATCAACAAGCTTGTATTTTATTTTCTGGGTTTTTTTGCCAATATGTAAGACAGAGCATATATTTGTTGAGATTTGAAGTTGCCATTTGTTTGACCATTCTGACAGATAGTCGAACTCTGTTTGAAGGGTAGCAGTATTGTCAGTGGTGTTGAATAGCTTTATATCATCAGTGAAAAGAACACAGTTGCTCTTAATATGATCACAGAGGTCATTTATGTAGAGTATGAAGAGAGTTGGTCCTAGAACGCTGCCTTGGGGGACACCACTGTTGACAGGTACAGGATTTGATAGGATGTTCCCAATTTTGACCATTTGTTGCCTGTTTGACAGGAATGCTTCTATCCAGTTATGCAGGTATCCAGAGATACCATAAGATTTTAGTTGTGTTTAGGAGTAGTTGTGTACCACTGAATCAAAGGCTTTACAGAAGTCTATGTAAATTGCATCAATTGCTTTGCCCTGATCAAGTTGTGTAGCCCATATGTTTTTACAGTGTAAGAGTTGCAGATTACAGGATAGTTTTTTTGAAGCCAAATTGTATGTTAGAGAGTAAGTTGTTTGTCTCTAAGTGGAGGATAATGGATTGGTTAATAATTGATTCCATGACTTTACAGGTGATGCAGCATAAAGAGATTGGTCTGTAATTTTCAACCAAGCTGGGGTCTCCCTTTTGGAAGATGGGGATGACTGTGGCTAGTGACCATAGTTTTGGCAAGGAGTTGGTCCTGAAAGATTTTTCACAGATTATGCTTAGAGGTTCAGCTATGGCAGTGGATAGCTTTTTTAAGAAGTAGGCACAAATTATATCTGGTCCAATAGATAGCAATTGTTTTAGATTGCATAGTGCTTTTTCAACATATGGTCTTCTGTAAATTTGATATATATTAGATCATTGTAGTTGTCTGTGGTTCGACTAGGAAATATTGGGCATGATCCATTGCTGTTTACAAATACTGAGCCAAAAAATGTGTTAAAGAGGTTGGCTCTAATGGTGTCATCATTGTAGTCTTTACTATTTAGTTCTTTCAGGGATGGAATGGACCTTGAGTCTTTTAGTTTATTGTTTACAAAATTGCAGAAAACGCGGGTGGAATTGGTGCGTAGAAGGTTTTCCTCTTGTTTAATGTGATAATTGGTGCATTCAGTCTTTATCTGGTGACATAAATTAAAGTTGGCCATGTGACCAGATTTGCTTTTCCATCAAAGGGATTTCTTTTTGGATTGGAGCTTCCTTATTGTTACGAGTAATTTGTTTTTTCTAATTTTGGGAGTTGTTACTGGTTCATATAGTTTGATGACTCTTTTGACGTTAAGTAACAATAAGTTGTAATTGTCTTCAATAGTATTGCATCCAGTGAATAGAATTTGCCAATCAAGAGATGATCATTGTCTATAAGATCATAGTTGCTTTTTTTGAAGTTATAATTGGGGATCCTGTCGTTATGGTGACTTTTGTGAGGACATATGTTGAGACAAAAGTCAATCATGCTGTGGTCACTGTTGGAAAAGGATTCTTTAATTTGTATTCCATAAATTGATTCAAACTGTTGCAGAAGATGAGATCAAGGCAGTTGTTAAGTCTAGTGTTGTTCGTTACTAGTTGTTCCAGTCCCAGACTTGTTACAGCATTGTAGAAGGTTGCACGTATGGATTCAGTCGTACATTTGTTTAGGGTCCAATTAATATGAGGTAAATTGAAGTCACCAAGAAAGATAAAAGCGTGTGGGCAGGAGGTTGCCCATGTTAGTAGTGAATTTAACTTGTTTACATGTTTAATGTCATAATCGGGCTCTGTAACATAGTAAGCACCGAAATGTGATATTTAAGGTCAGTTCACAGACGATGGTCTCCAGAAGAGCAAGCTCCTGGGTAATTTGGATGTTTTTTAGATATAGGGACTTTTTATAGAAGATAGCAACTCCACCTTCTCTATGGATTTCGCGATCAGACCGATAAACTTGATATTCACTTACAGTGGTAATGGAATCTGGGAAAGATGCATTCAACCACATCTCACAGACAAATATGTTGACTGTGGCAATGGTTAGTAAGATGAAGAATTCATGAATTTTATTAGCTAGGCTTCTTGCATTGAGTAGTTTGCATTTAAGATATGAGGGAGTGGGTCTGGAGGAAGTAAGGGGCGTGCATTCCTAATCTTGGATGTTTATTTATTTATTTATTTAATTTATATACCGCCGCCTCTCCCAAATTGGGACTCGGGGCAATGTACAGCCCAAATAAAATGATACTGTTACAAAATAGAAAATTTAAAATAGATTTAAAAAGATTAAACCAGTGGCTGAAGTTAAAATTACGATAGAAGTATAAAAACAGGATAAAAAGTTAAGAAATTTAAAAACCATTCTAATAATACTAGGCCAGACTGGCCTGTTGAAAGAGGTGGGTCTTTAATGCGCGCCGGAAGGTTTGTAGGTCAGGGATGGCCCGCATCTCCAGGGGTAATTCATTCCAGAGGGAGGGTGCTCCCACAGAGAAGGCCCACACCCTCAGAGCCGCCAGCTGGCATCGCCCAGCTGGCGGCAACCCGAGGAGACCCACCCTGTGAGAGCGCACTGGATGACAGGAGGTCGATGGTGGCAGCAGGCAGTCCCATAAGTACCCAGGTTCCAAGCCATGGAGCGGCTGTTGGTTTGGTTGATGGTTATTGTGACGTGGGTTGTGGCTCTTGCTTTTGATACAATCAGCATAGTAATCGATGTGTAGATTAGTATTACCTAAATCATGTAGTCTTTTGAGGTCAGTAGTTCCCGGGATCGTACACGTTGCTGTAGGGTTAGATCAGGACAAGAACGAAGGCTCTTGTGGTTGCTGTTGCTCTTTGAGAGTGAATTTATTGAGAAGATAAATTTGTGTTTGCTTGATTTGTTTTTGCAAACTACCCTTCAGAGGAGTGGGACATCAAGCCATCTTTATTTTTGAGCTCAGGACCGACAGGGAAATATCAAGTATTTCATCAGACTGGCCTGGGAGATAGTTGATGCTTGATATTCCCTGATGATGTTTTGAATGTTAGTGATGTCATCATTGTCATTGATCTCTAGACCAAATAAGATGGCATTTGGTCGTTTCCGTTCACACTCAACAGCTTCTTTAATAAGGATGGTGATATCGATAGTTGAAGGATTTGTGATTTTTTGTGGATTGGAATTTGGTTGTAGTTGTTGGGTAGAAATATGGTTTGTAGATGTTTGGTGTTCGTTTTTTTGTGTTGTCTCTTTTATTTCAAGGTTTGTTAATCTAGTTTGTATAGTGTCCAGGGATGCTACAATGGTGTCAGGGGAAATTATACGTGTTTCTATTGTATCAACTCTTTTAAACAGGGTAATGTATTTTTCTAGTTTGGGTCTGCATGGTGGGCAGAAATATGGAAAAGCATTGGCGGATGATTTTAGGAATAGAGTCATTTGCTTGGGTACTCCTAAGCAATTATGGTGAGTGTTACCAAAGAGAACATTTGATGTAATCTTCATTCTCCTTTATAGATTCCTTGAATATAAGGCAAGGGCAAGAGTTTTGTGGTTCTTTAGTAGGGATTTCTTTCTTTTTAGGTTGTGGTTTGACGTTGGATTGTTTTCCTGGCGTGGGTATGTTGAGATGGTTTGTTGATTGGGTTGTCTATCGAACAAGATAATCAATAAAATAATATCACACCAAACAGTCAATTATACTGAGCACACAGTAGGATATACTGAATCAATTAATTTAACTAACCAATAATCACTCTAATAATTAATTATACTAATCACTAAATACACTAGTCAATTAATTGCACTAATCATTAATTTATATTAAACATTCTGATCATAGTAATATTCAAAACAATTAATTAGTCTAAGTAATAACCATTAGTCAATAATAATCTGTAATAATCTATAAATCGCTAAAGATAAATAATTGAAGAATTAATTAATTAATTAGTTAAGATCAGTTTATCAGTTAGACAGAGTTATATTGAGGAAAAAAATATTAGGATAGGAAGAGAATAATTGGGGTGTAGGGCAGAAAGAGGAGAATATTAGGTTTGGGTGGCTACTGGGGGGTATATAAAGAGAGGATGTATTAGGCTGAAAAATGTAGGTGAATGTCTTTTGGCAGAAGGCTACTCTTCTCTTGTGACTTCAGATCATCACCTAGCAAAATTAGGGATCAGGTCTGTCTTTTCATGGATTCCCTTGTCTTCGTCAGCGATCTTGAGAATTAGGCTGCTGCTTGAATAAGTAGGGCTGCGCTCTGTGAACAGGGCCTCCGATCAGTGGTGTAGGTGGTAATTTAGGCAGCAGTTGGGAAGTCGGCACTCTGGGATCTGGCCTTCAGCCATTGGAAGTTCGGCAGTTGGATATCTGCCGTTAATCTAGGCTCTAGCGGGCTCTGGGCCACAGTGCACCCTAAGGAATTAGGAGCTATGGCTCCCCGGGATCTCCAGTGCAGGCGGTGGACCCCGCAGGTGGTAAAGGCTCCAGTGGACTCTGGGTTACAGGGAATTAGGAGCTTCGGCTCTCCAGTGCAGGCAATGGATTCTTGCCCTGGCCCTTTTGACCTTGGAGAGGACTATGAAGTTCTGGCTTTGGTCAAGATGTTAATAGAGCTAGCCTCTATGAGGGGCAAATAGTGGCAAAATATTTTTATAGTGGTATCAACTTGTTATTTTAACTGATTATTATATTTTATGTTTTGCTTGCCATTCAGAGTTCCGTAAGTAGGTAAACAGCTATATAAATTTGTTAAATAAACCAATGGAATAGCTTTTGTCTTTTTACCTGGTC
The DNA here is from genome assembly GCA_023653725.1 of Bungarus multicinctus. Lineage (NCBI taxonomy): Eukaryota > Metazoa > Chordata > Lepidosauria > Squamata > Elapidae > Bungarus > Bungarus multicinctus. Next base: position 88,172,274 of record CM042840.1, on the reverse strand, counting down.
ATTCATTGTTTTCATTTTATCAAAATTACATATGAATCCACACCAAATATTACAGATTTTAATGGTATATTTAGTCAAGATCCACTTCTTTATTAGGTGTTCTTGTCTTTGAAGGAAAGTAGGACAAGAAAACCACTTATCTTGTTAAGAATGTTGAAAATTCACTAGTTAAGGAGACATGTCTTTACTCATCTTATACATACTGACTAACCAGATGAATGAAATAACTTATTTTACTTTTTTGTGTGTTACCTTTTTTATAGTGCTTCTATAATATTATTTAACCATTTATTTATTGTATCTGTGATCTATCAGAACAAGAATGAAATATTTTCCCAAGAGTCTGTAATTGTTGTATTAATCAAAATGTGATCTCTTGGTAAAAAGATACCACATTCTTTTTTCTTTTCCAACTCTTCAATCTGAGAATGACAGAAAATAAAATAGAAAGAATACTTTATTCAATCAGAGTAGAGGTTTTTGTCCAGCAACCTTTTCCCAGCAAGATGCTTTTAATAAATCTATAGCTAACTCTGGGGGCAATAATTATCTACTACAGACCATTCTTAGCAACTGCATTGATTGCCTTTAAACATATACAGGTTCCTGATCAGTGGCCTCTATAAATCTTTCTAATTCTTATTTAAAGTCAAACAATATAGTAGTCATCAACCCATGTTTTGACAGCACTTTTCATTAATATATAGCATCTTGCTAAGTAGTTTATTTGTTTGTTTCAACTGTATTACCATCATCTCGTTTTAATGTGTCTCCATTAATTTTAATTTGGGGGTTTTAAGGGGGTGGGGTGGGCTTTTTATTCGGCCAAATATCTAATTTAATTTTTTTTAACTTTTGTATTATTGTTGGGGTTTTAGATTGGCTGTACACCGCCCTGAGTCCCTAGGGAGAAGGGCGGTATAAAAGTTAAATTTAAAAAAAAAAAAAAAATTCATTTATTCATATTCTGATTTAAAAAGGAGATGAAAAATTCCTCCTATGTTGTTCATGTGCTTTTCATTTTTTATGTTCTTCCTTCATTGTGTCCTTTCCCTACAATAATTGCTTTTTCTTAATTCTTGCAGTTCTATAGTCCTATTCTAGGAATGGAAAAACTAAAACTGAACACCATACTAATACAAAAATGGTTGGTTTATTTTCTATGTGTGGTAACAAACCTTACAATATATTATACATCTCATTTTAATTTTATTTACTGCTGTCATAAGATTGAATTTGTATCCTGGTTAGTATTGATAGTTTTGACTTTATCAGGCTACATGTACTGGTAGATGTATTTTTGTCCAAATAATTTCTGCTAACTAGTATTTACATTACATTAAATATAAATCCTATTTTGGGAGCATTTATACTGAAGAAGTCCTTTAGGACTTGTTCACAGTCTGGTATTATTTATCAGCTTGGAAAAACTCAGTGTTCACCCCAACCAAAACACCATATTTCATGAAGAAGTGAAGTAACACTAGTCCCAATAAAAATCCATGGGGAACCCCCCTGTTTCCTTTCATTGTGAGACCTGTCCGTTTACTGCTGCCCATGGCTTCCTGTTTTTGACCAGTACTAATGCATACAAGAACCTATGTTCTTAATCAATGAGTACTAAATCTATGCAGGGGCTTCCCCAAAGAGACTTCAATCCATTAAAATATACAGTTACATTTGCCAGAGCTTATTAAGGTGGTTATGAATCTAACATGTTGTAATAATTCATGGAAAATGATCAGGCTGGTCTTTGTAAACACCTAATTTTTTAAAGTATCAATTAAAATGAATTATTTTATGTTTTGGTTTTCAGAAGATATAGAATTGTGGTCTGAGATGTTGGGCCCAATCCAGAAATATGCACTTGAAGCAGAGAATAGAATTTGTGTTCTACTTCTTAACAAGGATTAGTGTTATCATTTCTAATAAGGTACCTTATTTAATTAAAAATAAAATAGATTTTTTTTAACTTTATTGTACCTCTCTCTATATTCATCATGAAAGTATATTAGGAAACTTTTTAAGCTCTTCCTCAAGAAACATAGTTTCTATAATTGCAGACATGTTTCCAAATATTACTGCATCAAATTGGTGAGTTTCTTTGTAAGAATTTTGAGGTCTTTTTCAGCATGCCAGATAGTTTGGCTTCAGAGTAGTATTGATTGACTTTTGTACCTTAACCTCTGTTGGTTAAAATAACACATGGAGAGGACAAACCTAATAGTGCAGGTTTTGTGTGTATACATTCATACCTGGTGAACTCAAAATAATAACCTATAAACACAAGTGAGAACTTCTTATAAGAATCTAAAGAGCAGTATGTGGATCTAAAGGTATTATAAAGTAGATGCAACACTACTTTTGTTATGTAGAATTTATATATTGTAGTTTATATATTTTTAAAAGAATCTCAAAGCAGCACCACTCTTTTATCCTTACAACAGTGAGGTAGGTTGTGAGGTAGTTTAGGTGGGAGAAAGAGGTTTGCCCCAGATAAACTCTGAGCTTCCTGAGTCCCAGACTCTGACAGGTGCTCCCGCTGCAGATTCATTTTGCACTTTCTGTCATTTCATAGAGTGTTATAAATGTCTTCTAGTTTTTTGTCAACATTTTAAAAATTATAAATATTTAAAATTTTCTCTGATGAATTCATTTTTATATCCATTTAAAAAGTATTTAAGTGTTTTTAGCCATATTTTCAAGAATTCTTTGCAGATATCAGCTATAACATTCTTTCTGCTTTCAGATTAATACTCTAATAGAGGGATTAGGCAAAGTTGACCCAGGAGTTGCATTTAATATGGAGAAGGACAAGAGCTGCAAGATCATGTACAACTGTGTCATGCTCATGGCAGCATTAATATTTTCAGGGTTTATGTATATTTTATTATTTCTCAGACTCTCTGTCTTTCTAGAATACACAGAATACACAATAGATGCACACAGATGCACATTGTTGAGTAGGCTTGTGACATTTCTTTAAGTTAAATTCAACAAATTTTAAAGCTTCAGAATACCAAACACTTTGTTACCAATTTTTAGCAGTAGAGATAAGATCTGCACATTCTCCTGACTGCCCATCTTGGATTTGAAAGATATATCAAGTAAACAAGGACAGAAATTAAACAAGTAAACAAGAAAGTAACATATCTTTTCCTGACCAGTAAGAGTGGTCTTTCTGCCAGTTAAATGGTAGTCAAGACAGAGCCAAATGCGCTCCATTTTCCAGTAAAAAATATTGAAGAGTTCCACTGTTGCTTCTCCCTGCATTTAAATACTAAGGAAATAGGCTATGAAGTAGATTCAAATTTAATTCATCCAGACTTAGAATGGGAAAAGGGGAAATTGAGTTTGAGGAAAACCCAACCAAGATTTTTTCACTGAGAACTTTTCTTGAACGGTCCATCTTTTTTTTAATTGTTCCAATCTGGTAGTTCTCTTCTTCAGATAGATGGTGTAGAGCTCCAAGAAGAACCCTTGGGCAGCTAAGTGGATACTGCTCGTTTTTGCTTATCAGACAGCACAAAAACCATGAGGTTGCTGTGGTTGAAAGATTCCTTCAGGTTCCATCATACCATTTTCAGGGATGGGAGATATCTTAGTCCTTTGCTGGAGTGAAGCAGTTACATTTCATAGTGCACAGATTGGCTTTTTCTTAGTGACAACCATTTATTTGGTTGATTTATCTGTTGTTTGTTGTTATTTGTTTTATTGTGTTTTATGTGCCATCCAATTTAGAATTCTTTTTTTTTTTTCCTGAACCAAGTATAATTTTAAAATTTCTGAATCCATATGAGTGTAATATTTTATTTTCTTTGGCTTGAAAAAATGAGCATCAAGTAGAGCAAAGAAAAAATAGAGTCAGGGTAGACAATGCGATGATGAGCCTGAATCATCACAATAGGCCTAAAGTGAGCTCCAAGGAAATAAGCTGCAGATATTCAAATTTGAGCCCTGTGGGTCTATGGTGATTTCAAATTGCATTCAGGATCTATGTAAGGATTCCTGAGATAAAGAAACCATGGACCTTTAGCAGTTCTGCCAATACTGTATATGAAACCTCTCAGTTTGGTGGCTTTGATTGAAACTAATTTACTTAATTTCTTTCCTATATCTTTTAGGTATAGTGATAGAGGCATAGCTCTGTTAATCCAGTACTTTCTGTTGTTGGAACAATCAAGGGTTTCCAGTTCTATTTTTATCATGTTTCCAGTTAAATGCTCATGGGCTATCTCATACTTATTTATTTATTTATTTTATTTTATTTATATACCGCCCCCTCTCCCAAATTGGGACTCGGGGCGGTGCACAGCCCAACTAAAAACAATACGATGACAAATATAAAATTTAAAAATAGATTAAAAATGAATTAAATATGTGGTTGAGTTTACATCCATCATATTTGTATAAATCAATAAAGCTTTCTAGTCTGATGTTTTAATTATATCATATTAAGTGCATTGATACCCACTTATTACTAATAAATTAAATATGATCATTATGTATTAAATAATAATTACAGTATTATTTTTAGAGAAAAAAATAATTTCTAGATTTTTAAAAACAATATTAGAGGTGGCTTTACCATAGAAAATGCCCATTAAGCATCATTGAGAAATTTATAATTTTTTTATTTGTAGAGTAAAACCATATGATCTATATTCAAGATGAAAAATATTTTGAATCTGTAATAAAATTGTTATATATTACATTTTTATAATGAATAGGGATTCTTGAGCAGTTGCAAAAGTTTAACTTTAAAAAAAACAAATCACAATAATACTTACAATTGAAGCTCTTTTAATTATAAAACATAATTCCAACAGTCTTGATGTAACCATTATTATCTAATCTCATGAAATAAAGTTAATAAAAATGTATTATTATTATCAGTGATGTACAATTTAATACATGCTTCCAGAATTAGATTTGTATCTAATATTGCTTTTTAGATTAAAATTTATATGAGTTCTAATACTTTTTGCTTATATTTCTATATGCTACAACCAATTCATCCACAACTACACTATCATTTTTAAACAATTTATCAATGGGATATAATGTTTTTTGGTATCTTCTTTATCTTGACATGTCTTTAAAACAATAATTGTGGGTTTGATGAAGCATGTGTTTATATGATCATGGCTAATGTCAGAATTTTAATTTACATTCTCATTTTTCTTGATCTAGAAGGGGCAATATCATGTTCCAGGACTTTTTATAAATCAAAATATTTCAAATACGTTTTAAATTAAAAAAGAAAAAAGAAAGAAATGTTAACTTAATAAAGATGTGGGATTCATTTACAAAGGAAATACTGGCCATAGACCAAGAGCAAGTTAAATATTGTGCCAACAATTTTGCAGTTCATAGTCTGCATTTTTTTCTCCCTTGTTTAACCTCTACAATACTGACCTATCTTTCTTTAAGGAAGAAACCTGGTCAATAGGGGCATATATAAGATACATTTTTATTTCAATATTTTCTTGTAGTTGGGCAACTAAAATGAACATAAACCAAAATCAGCTTATGCATTGTGTGAAGTATTAACTTTTAAAGATTCTGCATTGGTGAGTTGAGCATGGAATAACCTGGGATTCATTTAAGTTTGTAGAATCTGAGAAAGCAGGTTTTTCTGAAGTTTGAACATTAAGACTAATACACTTTCCTTTCTTGGCTGCTTCTGCTAACCAGGGTGTGTGAAGCTGAATCCAGGAGATTGTTAAAATTTCTTTGAGGAAGGGCTTAATACCACCTCCCCGAAAGATGCCGTAGTGCACCTTATCCAAAAAGCCTTCCCTGAATCTAGCTGTGTTCACCATTTTTCCCAGCCCCAACTTCTCCTTTCTGGGAAAGATTGTGGGGAAGGTGGCAGATGAACTTCAGTGGATTTCTGGATACTGTCCATTCAGATTTCAGGGCCGATTATGGTTGCTGTGTTAAATGATCTTCATTAGAAAGAATGCCACAATAAGGTCATCTTCAAAGATCTTATAATGGCATTTGATACAATCAACTATGATGTCTCTTTAGACTGCCTGCAGTGGTTGGAATTGGAAGTACTATTTTTTAAAAATATCTATGTAGTTTTAGGCATTTGCAGCTCAGTGTGGTTCGTAATTGGGGGACCAGTGATTGAGTCCTTGGGAGCTCTATTATGGAGTCTCATGCTGCCTAACAACTACATGCAACCACTAGGGAAATAATTTGCCAGTTTTGGTTGTAACCATTATGCTAATGCTAAATTATAACTACTATCTGACTGAAACAAATGAAATTCAAGTTTTGGCATGACAAAGTGGGGAGGATCTGGATGATATAAAACAACTTCAATCTGAATAAGCTGAGGCTTAGATGCTTGTTGCCATAAATATTTAACATTTGTTCTGGTAGTTACACTTGATGAGACAGTGTTTTCCTGCAAAGGAGTTGGTGTATCTTCAGAATGGCTCAGTTGAAATGAAAACCATGGCTGCAATGCCTTCGATTACTGTGCCAGTCATATTCCTATTTTTAACATAACTGGTACAGAATACCCTGGTCCCCATAGCATTAGACTACTGCTAGGGTACTTTATGTTTGGTTGTATTTAAAGACTCATAACTACAGCTAATTCAAAATGCAATGGCATCAGAACAGAATTATATTTTGCCTGAAACCCCTGTATGGCCTGCCAGATAGTTTTCAAATTCAATCTGAAGTACCTGTCATTAAAGTACTTTTAAAGCCATTCGTGGTGTTTTATCATATTACATTCACACAATACCTTGCTGGCATGAAAACCCAAAGAAAGTCTATTAATAGTTTTTCTAATCTTTGAGGAAGAATTTATTCATATCTAGGAGGAAAGTTAAAGTTATTTTATTCCAGCTGGCATTTGATTCTAGATTGTCCTGCTGGTATCCCTTGTGTATATGACTTTTGATGCTTTGTTATTTTCTTTTTGCCAGTCTTAAATATTGCTTTTAACTATGTATACTGATTATGTTGTTTATTGGCCTAGCTGATTGGTGCAGATTGTAAATGGATGGATGGATGAAAGTACATAGATAAGTAGGTAGGTGGGTAGGTAGGCAGGCAGACAGGCAGACAGACAGACAGGCAGGCAGGCAGACAGACAAACAGACAGATAGACAGACAGATAGATAGATAGATGAGTACAGTTTAGGGTTAACTCATATAACAGTTGCAATGGGTGATTTTGCATTTGAAATAATTAGAAATAATAAAAAGGAAGAGACTTCAGTTTCTCTATTTCCTTCCAATCACTATCCTCTTGTTAGTAATAGAAATCCTGATATTGTTTTAGGGCTATATCCTCCTTTGTTCCAGAGGGTCAAGATGGTGTAAATAACATTCTTTTTTTTTCCCTTAACAACTGCTCCATGAGATAAGCTAAGTGGAGAGTGTGTGACTGGCTCAAATCATCCTCAGAGTTTTTCAAAGCCAAGGCTCAGTTTCAATCTGTTTCCTGTCCCTAATCCTATACATTAACTATCATACCAAGCTTTAAATTTCAAATACATATTTGACTCTCAGAGAAGGATTAAGCATCCTCATTTGTCTGCCATGTTCTTTTTTTCCCTTTTTCTTTGGTCACACTGTCAAGAAGTTAGCATTTTTTTCAAAATGTAAAACTCTGCTGCAGAGGCACATCTATGTGTAACATAGTTTGGTTTCTGTTAGATGATTTTGCAAAAAGATTTAGCTTTCAGCTACTGGAAGTATTATTAAAATATATGGAAATTCATGGAGAGTTGAAGAACATTGCATGGTAATCCTTGGGACAGATCCCAGATTTACCGTACTCTATAAAACTGCATAAAATCTGTAGAAGTTCTTCACAAATAAATGAAACAGAATAAATTAGATGACCAATCCAAGAGGACCAGCTATTAGAGTGGGAAAATCAGTTACTCTCCCTTGACATACCTCACTCTTCTTGCCAATGAATCCTTCCCAATAATTAATTGAATAGTGAAGTAGAAAGTGTACTTAATAGATGTAAATGCAAAATGTAGATTTAGCTGTTGTACCAAATTTAGCTTCTGTTTTAACTAGTCCATTTTGCTGATTTAACATACTGCACTGCAATTATAGTCCTAATTCAAATCCCAATAATTAAAAGCTGTCAGCATGCATTAAAATCTCTTAATCTTAAGATTAAGATTTTTAAATGTGATTTTCATTTTTTGCCAATTCTCACACAAGTTTTTATTTATCCAGTAATTTATGAATGGATAAATTGGTTATATTGAACTCTGAAAGATCTATTTCTAAGAATGCAAATATATTGCTCTACTAAAAGTTTGTTGGAACTAATATTATTGTATTAGACTTTTATATTTAATGCCAAATTGATGCTGGCTTATATACAAATTTGAAACAAAGCTTTTTTTACAGTGAAGAATAGAGAAACAGATATTAGTACACTTATTATTTAGAAAAAATGTTTTCTATCAAGGGCAGATATAAAGAGCATTCTTGGATGATAAAGACAGAGAGCATAGGACAACAGAATCAATGTAAACAGGACTAGAGAACATAATGCTGCCCTGTTTAGAGTGACCCGCTCCCTGCTTGAGCCGAGAGCGCGGGAGGACCTCTTGCAGGGTAGGGCAGAAGAGTTTTCCCGATTTCTGCATGATAAAATCGCTCAGATTTGGGATGGGATGGACCCCAGTTGGGTGGTCCCGGGGGAGGTGTCCGGAGCAGGTCTTGAGATGGTTATCTGGGAGGAGTTCGATCCTGTGACCGCCGAGGGTGTGGACAGATTACTGGGGAGGCTGAATGCCACCACATGTTTATTGGACCCGTGCCCTTCCTGGTTGGTTTCTACCTCCAGAGAGGTGACACGAGGCTGGCTCCAGGGGATTGTCAACGCTTCGTTGATGGAGGGGGCGCTTCCGACCGCCCTGAAAACGGCGGTGGTGCGGCCCCTCCTCAAGAAGCCTTCCCTGGACCCGGCTCTTTTGAATAACTATCGTCCTGTCTCCAACCTTCCCTTCGTGGTGAAGGTTGTTGAGAGTGTGGTGGCGCGTCAGCTCCCTCAGTATCTGGAGGAAGCATTCTATTTAGATCCGTTCCAATCGGGCTTCAGGCCCGGGCACAGTACCGAAACAGCATTGGTCGTGTTGGTAGATGATCTCTGGAGGGCCCGTGACAGAGGTTATTCCTCTGTCCTGGTCCTCTTAGATCTGTCAGCGGCTTTTGATACTATCGACCATAGTATCCTATTGCGGCGGATGGAGGGGTTGGGAATTGGGGGCACCGTTTTGCGGTGGTTCTCGTCCTTCCTCTCGGACCGCTCGCAATTTGTGTTGACGGGGGGGGAGAGGTCCACCCCTAGGCCCCTCATGTGTGGGGTGCCTCAGGGGTCAGTCCTCTCCCCTCTTCTGTTCAACATCTATGTGAAGCCGCTAGGAGAGATCATACATGGTTTTGGGGTGAAATGCCATCTTTATGCTGATGACACTCAGCTTTACATCTCCACCCCAAGCCACCCCAACGATGCTGTGGAGGCTATGGCCCGTTGCCTGGAGGCTGTGCGGAACTGGATGGGCGAGAACAGGCTTCGACTCAACCCTTCCAAGACCGAGTGGCTGTGGTTTCCGGAGGCCCGATATAGTCAGCTGACTCCGTCGCTGGCTATTGGGGATGAGATCTTGACCCCCACAGAAGGGGCTCGCAATCTTGGTGTCCTCCTGGATGTACGGCTGTCTTTGGAAGATCATATTACGGCTGTCTCCAGGGGGGCTTTTTATCAGGTTCGCCTGATATGCCAGATGCGGCCCTTTCTTGATCGGGACGCCTTACGCATAGTCACTCATGCCCTGGTCACCTCCCGTCTGGACTACTGTAATGCCCTCTACATGGGGCTCCCTGCGGGGAGCACCTGGAGGCTTCAACTGGTACAAAATGCAGCCGCGCGGGTAGTTATGGGGGCGTCGAGTTACTCCCACGTGACGCCCCTCCTGCGCGAGCTGCATTGGTTGCCGGTGGCCTTCCGGGTTCGCTTTAAAGTACTGGTTTTGGTCTTTAAAGCGCTCCATGGCATCGGACCAGGATACTTACAAGACCGCATTCTGCCAGTAGTCTCCCACCGACCGGTGCGCTCCCACAGAGAGGGTCTCATCCGGGTCCCGACGCCTTCTATGTGTCGCCTGGTGACCCCGAGGAACAGGGCCTTCTCTGTGGGGGCACCCGCCCTCTGGAACGGGATGCCCCCTGGACTACGAACGACCAGTGACCTGAGGGCCTTCAGACGTGACCTGAAGACTTGGCTCTTCGAGCAGGCCGGCCTGAGCTGACTCAAATGGGATTTTTAAATGGGGTTTTTAGATTAGTTGGGATGGGTGTACAAAGTTTTAATTTATTTTAATTGGGGTTTTTTAGATTTTTATAGGGACAGCCTAGGGTTTAATTCTTTTTTAACTATTTATATTTGTCTACATGTATTTTAGTTGGCTGTTCACCGCCCTGAGTCCTTCGGGAGAAGGGCGGTATATAAAACCTATTAAAAAAAAAAATTGGGAAACTGTCATACCTGCAAACCTGATAGAACGCAGCTTAGTTTTCATCTAGTAATTTGAATAAGTTGGAACCTTACAACTGAACTCTTAAGTTATTAATATATAAATTTCATAGGCAAATATGGTAATATTCAGTATAATAGACCACCATTATGTAAGATTTGTTGTGTGCGCGCACATACATGCCTTCGACTGTGCCTTAACTCCTAGTGACTACCTAGCTAAGTCCCTGAAGTTCTGTTGCTAAGATTTTTTTGGAAGTCGTCTGCCAGTCCCTGCTTCTTAAGGCTGAGACAAACAGCTTTATGTCTATGATAGGGATAAAACTCTCAGTCTAATGTCTTAAAACAGGGGTGTCAAACCCGCGGCCCATGGGCCGGATACGTCATGTGCTGGCCCCATCCCTGGCCAGATTAGTGAAGGGGAAAAAAGTCCTGATATATCACATGATGCCATTATGATGATGCGACTTTGATACCCCTTCCTTAAAATATTGCAGTAAACTAATTCTAATACTAAATATAGATACTGGGATAATTTGAATTTTTCAGAATAAGGAAATGCCAAATCTGAATTGCTTTGGTATTGTCCAGATAGTGTCATGTATTATAATTTTTTTTCAAGATATTATTCATTAAATTGTCCAGAAATGTTGTAATTAAACCTCAAATTCAGAACCAAGCTTAACTTTGTGGGTGTGAATTATAAGAACTGAAATTCTGATATTTTGGAAGAACATAATGAAATTTGATGACATGACACTATAACTTCCTTCTTGAAGTTCACTGGTATTTCTGTTACTATCTTTTTAAAGATACATGTGATAGTGTATATGATAAAAATAGCATTCTGATGAATTTGAGAAGTTAATAAAAATTATACAAGATGTGATGATAGGATAAGGGGAAGAAATGAACAGACAGAGGCATGCATATATATTTGGCAGACCTGATGCGGTTCATATGAATTTATTTTAGTGGAAACACAAACATAACTCAGTCTATCTATTACCTCAGTCTTGCATCTTTTTGTATGTAATGAGTTCAGAGGGCAGAAGAAGAGACCGGTCAGGAAGACATCTGAACTTTGTGTTTGCTTTCTATGCATAAAGATTCAGGAAAAAAAGTAATTATTTTTTATATTCAACTGTGTTAGCAGCTTTTCATAAATAGCTTCTTATAAATTAGCAGCTTCTCAACAAATAGATATGTGTTTACTTGTAGTCAGTCATAACTGCCACAAATTAAGATCATGCATCAGAAATCATACAAATGAGACTTAATTTCAAACCCCTACTACAGGGGTCCCCAAACTTGGCATCTTTAACACTTGTAAACTTTAACTCCCAGAATTCTCCAGCCAGCTTTGCTGGAGTTGAACTCCACAAGTCTTAAAGGTGCAAGTTTGGAGACCTCTGGCCTACTACCAATTTATCCATAGTAATGGATAAAGACTGTGTTAGGATTCAGACCAGAAGCCAAATTATTTTCATTGGGGTTTTTCCCCCATGTTAAAGAACAATAACTGCTGGATTTTCTATTTAGTGTATTTTCTCATATGTTTTGCATGTTACTTTCCTTACTTTAAGTCACTTGTTATAATTGCATACACTATCAAAATCAACAGAGCAAGCTAATGCATGTGTTTCAGACATAGATTAATTTGGGCTTGCCTCCAGCTGAATGTATGTTAGTCTGCAATCTTAAAAAATAAATCAATTGTTTTGTGGGAAAATATACTTTCTTTGCTCTTGTTTTCCTCAAGGATGACCAAGGTTTTTGGTTTTGCCAGTTAGTGAGATTTGCTTTCAGATAAATAAGCATGATGTTAAGCTTTGATGCTGCAATATAAACTTATCTAACAGAAATACTATAAGTACACAGTACTCAATAAATCTTCTGAGTAGGCCAGCATAGTTTAAAGAGTTCGTATGAAACTCAGATTCAGTGACCCGGTAGCCTGATAACTCTCTTTTGTTAATGGCAAGAACAAAAACAAAAGGCAAATAAAAGCTTTTACAACAGAAGAACTTCCTGGAGAATAAAATAAATTGTGTAAGCAAATAAAAAAATCAACTAGAAAACTAACATTTCAACCCTTTAACAAGGACAGCTGAAAAAAAAGAAAACTATCAACCTTTGTTAATACAAACAAATTCCAGCAATATAATTAACAGAATGAAAAACAGATAAAAAAGGAGGACCTCAGATAAACCCAATATTGCAGATTTTTCTAAGTTTTGAGAGTAATTGAAATTATTGCTTTTAAGAAAGGTACCAGTATCTAACAGTGTTCCCAACTATAAAGTTGTTAATGATGTATATGTCATTGTCTATACTTCCTGCCAAGGAAGAAGAAAAGTGTTTTGGGAATATCTGGCCCGTGAACCAAAATAACTGGGCCTTACTTAAGTTTTACATACCTGAATTGATGAGTAGAAGTACATTTCTTCGTTTGCCTCAAATGTCACTGTATATGGAACTGATTGTTACTTATGTCGACTAGGCTCTTCTGCAGAGTTAATACTTGGGTGAATTAAAGCCAGTAATAAGGCCTGAAATTTTATTTTAGGAGTGAATGTATATCAAACCAGTTTGGTTGACTCATAAAAATAGAGTTTTATCATTTTAAATGAAGGTTACAATTACCAAAGTGATCAAACATTAAGCAATTCTGTCTAGCAAAGTTCAGATTTATCACCTCAGAATTTGATATTCTAGTAATTCACAGATTCAAAATCACTTTATACATATATTTGAGAAGAAACATGACTCAGTAGTAAAAATATGTATGGAAAGTTTCAGAGAGAAAAATCCATTACCTGCAAGAGAAAAAAAGACAAAATTTGAACTGCTGCTGCATGTCAGTATGGCCAGTTCTTATCTCGAAAGATGTATGATCAGAATTAGATGAATCATGATTTATTGAATAAGCCACAATTAACTGGGTTCATGAAAGCAGTGAGCCGTCCACTTTGCCTTACAATACTTTGGGGTATGATTCCCAGTCGTAAGTAATCATGGATCAATGGAGCTTGTTGAATATGGCCATTTTCTGGTCATTCAACAAGTAATAAATTTATTTCTTGATTGATTTAATTTAGTGTTTATGTTTGCTTAATGCTTCTCACTTCTTTCTAGTGTTCTTTATTCTTCATTCTCCAATGAAACAATTGTTTTCCTACTGTGTTTATGTGTATTTATAACTTTGTTTATATTTTCTTAAAAACATTTGCAGATGAAGAATATAGATGGCCTGCTGCCCTCCATAAGTGCTAATGTTCTTATATTTATTTCAAATGGAATTACAGTATTTCTAATCTTTTGCTAGACTATGTTCTAATATGTGCGCTTGCTGTCTGTGTATTTCTGTAGCAATTCAGTTTATTTACTTGGCCATGACTAATTCAAAGTATTACAGTTAGTACGTGAGTAGTTAGCAAACAAATCTGAAATGGTTAATAATGGAAAGAAGAACGTAAAGAAGGCACCAGATGATTTCTGCCACTTTTCTGTGGCATTTATCGTCTCCTTTTAACATCTTGAAATGAAAAATCTCATGACAGACAATGTGACTTCAAACAGATACTCATGCACATCTGGGACATACATTCAAGAAAACAACAACAAAGCACTGAACAAATGGAGTAAACATGGAACCAAATGAATTTACAGTTGGACCTAAATCTTCCCACAGAAATCTGTTGCTTAGGTCTGTGAATCAGTGACAGATTTCTCCAGAGAGTTTCAACACATTGTTGCATTATGCAGGCACTTATGTCAGTAAAATATAGCTCTCATACACAATTGTTAAAGCACACATAAAATAGCCTAATATGGAGAATCACTTTTTCACATTCTGCATTATGTTAGTATTCCGTCATTCATATTAAAAAGATTTGTGCAAGTTTTAGTGGCCTGGGATAGTTACAGATCTCTTGGCATAAGTCAGCAAACGGAGTGAGAAAAAGGAGGAAGATTTATATTGGTTTTGAAAAGCAGATCTGTCATAAGGAACTGATCTGGGGCTTGGCTTTGGTTTAGGAGATGTAAAGGCAGCAGACTCATTGGTCCAACTTTATATAGGTATGGGATTTAATCTGACAGCAACTTCATACAAGATCCAGCTAAAGGTTTGTCAATCATTGACAAAACTTCGGTCTCTAGGCAAAGACCAAGCTGGGGATGGGAATTGCCAACACTTTGGAAGGTAGATTCAAGATTCAGAAGGATGTTGAGCATTGCGCTTTTTTGAACAAGATTCAGTTCAGTAATGAGAAAAGTGAAGTTTTGCACTTAGGTAGGAAAAACCAAATGCACAGTATAGAATAGGTAATACCTGATTCAACAGTAGTAACTATGAAAGTGATCTAGATATCCTTTGGATATCTAGATATCCTCATGTAAATATGAGCTGGAATAGTGTGGCATTTGCAAAATAATAATGATAATGTAGCCGTAGACTGTTCATCAACAGAGGAATAGCAACAAGGTCACAAGAAATAACAGTATGTTTTATATTGTATTAGTGAAGCCACATTTGAAATATAGACAAAAGCAACAAAAAAGATAAGGGATCTGGAAGCTAAACCATGTGATGAATGCATAAGGGAACTAGATATGTCTAATGTAACGAAGAGAAGGATTGATGATAACATCTGTCTTGGGGAAGATAGATAATAAACTGTTTTCCAGGACTTGATGGGATATCATAGAGAAGAGGAAGATTACTTATTCCCCAAAGCACCTGAAGACAGAATAAGAAGCAATGGGTGGAAACTAGTTAAAGAGTGTTCTAACCTGGAACTAAGAAGAAATTTTCTGACAGTGAGAAGAATTAATGACAGGAATACCTTGCCTTCTGGATTTCTGGGTACTCATTGCTGGAAATTTTCAAGAAAATATTGGATAGCCATTTGTCAAGAATGGAATAAGAGCTCCTTGGGCAGAAAGATGGACTAGAAGATCTCCAAGGTTCCTTCTAACCTGGTTCTATGATTCTATGACCATGAGAGTGTTTCTTTGCCCAATGGAGAAGTACTAAGTGTTCAGTTTAAAAGATTCAGGGGGAAAAAAACCAAGCAGTAGTGAGCACATTATAGTAAGCTCAGTATAGTTCAGCATTCAATACCATCATTCCAGACATTCTTCTAACTAAATTAAACCAACTAGCAGTACCAGAACATACTTGTAAGTGCATCAGAAGCTTCCTAACATACAAGAAGCTGCAGGTGAAGCTAGGCAGAATCACATCTGATACCTGTACAATTAGCACAGGGCCCACCCAAAGCTGTGTGCTTTCTCCACTTCTCCCTATATAAAAATGACTGCATCTCAAACTATCCATCTGTTAAAATACTGAAGTTTGCAGATGATACAATAGTGATTAGTCTCATTCGAGACAACAACAAATCCGCATACAGACAGGAGGTTGTACAACTTGCCTTGTAGTGTAACCGGAACAATCTAGAACCGAACACACTCAAAACCATAGAAATAGTGGTAAACTTTAGAAGAAATCCTCCCATACTACCACCTCTTACAATACTAGACAGCACAGTATCAACAATAGAGACCTTCAAATTTCTATATCACATGACCTAAAATGGACACCTAACATCAAAAATGTCATCAAAAAAGCACAACAAAGAATGTTCTTCCTGCGCCAACTCAGAAAGCTCAAACTGCCCAAGGAGCTGCTAATACAGTTCTACAGAGATTACTGAGTCTGTCATTTGCACCTCTATAACTGTCTGGTTTGGTTCTGCAACCCAACAGGACAGGCACAAACTTCAGAGGATAATTAGGACTGCAGAAAAACAATTACTACCAACCTGCCTTCAGTCGAGGACCTGTATACTGCAAGAATCAAAAAGATGGCTGTGAAAATATTTACAGACCCCTCACATCCCAGACATAAACTGTTTCAACTCCTATCCTCAAAACAACATTATAGAGCACTGTACACCAAAAGAACTTGAAAACATACCTATATCATCAAGCCGGTCTGGCCTAGGGTTTTATAAGATTTTAAATTGGTTTTAATTGGTTTTTAGTCTTTTATACTCTCGATTGAGTTTTTATCTTTAGCCACCTTATTTAATTTTTTTAATTGTTTTTTAAAGATTGTATTTGCACTGTGTTTTAACTCTGGCTGTACACCGCCCCGAGTCCCTCCAGGGAGAGGGGCGGTATAGAAAACTAATAAATAAATAAACTAGACACAAGGACAGTTTTTTCCCAAGCGCCATCACTCTGCTAAACAAATAATTCCCTCAATACTGTCCAACTATTTACAAAGTCTGCACTACTATTACTATTAACCTTCTTATCATTCCTTATCACCCATCATCTCCCACTTGTGACTGTATGACTGTAACTTTGTCACTTGTATTCTTACGATTTATATTGACTGTTTCCTACTATGATTTGGTTGCTTATTGTACCCTGTGACTATCATTAAGTGTTGTACCTTATGATTCTTGACGAATGTATCTTTTATATATACTGAGAGCTTTTGCATCAAGACAAATTCCTTGTGTGTCCAAACACACTTGGCCAATAAAGAATTCTATTCTATTCTATTTGTTGCTTTTTTTCACATGATTTCAAAATCTGTGCCTTTCATTACACTCATGCTCTTTTACATGTAACAATTTGCTGCCTTAGTTTATTCTTTATTAATTTAAGCCAGGAATAGGCAGCTTCTTACCACCTAGTTCCTAATCCAACTTAAGTTTTTTCTAGATTTTTAAATTTATTTAAAAAACAACAAAATAACACGATCTAGCATTATCTTCATTTACAAGAATACTTTTGTAAAGACTTTGTAGGTCTTTCTAAAATAAAGTGGTAGTTATTCTTCAATAGTGATTACAGCATGCCTTCCAGATTCAAAATATACCAGCTGTCCAATAAATATTTCTAGCCTGTGATTTAACCAAAAAATAGTGGTTTATTTCTGTCCAGTGAATCAAACTAAAATGCATCTTCAAAGTTTGATTATAACATTATTTCCTGAATGAAACCAGTGTAGGAAAAAGTGAATTAGTTTATATGTCAAAATAGGGAATATATGAATGTGATGCTGCTAACTTTCAATCATGTAGTGCATACCATCTCATTCATCATCTATAAATCCTGAAGATTCTTTCAGTCAGTTCTATTGTGTATGCTTTAATAGGTTTTAAAATCTGGTTAATAGCATCCAATTATCTCTTCCATAAGTTTCATTTAAATACTAAAAAGAATAGAGAAAATGGAACCTTGAAAAACACCTTATATTAGGTCTTATTTTGATGTTTGCCTCTTTTAACCAAGGAAGCTTCCTATAGCTTCTCCTGGGAGTCCAGAGGCTCCCAGTAGAAACTATAAACCAAACAGGCTCTCCACATTTCATATACCACACTTCAGAACAGTTTCAATCCAATAAGTATTACCAAATATCTCTTGGAATCAATCATAGCATCCAGAATAGTAAAAATATAAGAAGAAAAACATGAAAAACATCAAAGCAGCTTGTGAATAATCAGCTCTGGAAAAAGGATGAAAAGAGTATAGGGAGGCCCAAAAAACCTGAAATAATTTAAGGATGCAATGCTTGCAGGAAGCAAGTTTTTTTTTGCAACAAAATCACCATATATAAGTCTTAAATTAACTTTATAGTGTACCTTATGAATATGAGTCAGATCTTTCTCCACTACTATAAAATATCTTATCTTGCAACTCTACAGCCATATTTGAATTCCACATATTATTTGTAATCTAGGTTACAGAGGATACAATCAATCGGGTGTTCTGTGTTACAAGTACCAATCCAAACATTGATAGGACTCATTTCAATTCTTTTATTTTAGAATGCAATTAGATCTAATAAATTTTTGAGTCAGGCATCTTAGCCATATATAGGTAAAATGTAGCCACTAATCAGTTCTTAGTGCTGATCTACCATGACTTAAAAACATAAGGTATCCCTTCCCATGAAACGTCTCCTAAATCAAGACTGTTATTGGCTATATGCTTATCTTAGAAAAATGCTTGGTTACTGTGGAACTTCAGGGTTGGAGTAACCTAAAGTAAATATGGAATTCAATCAACAACATGAACCTACACAACTCCAACTCTTAATATAAGATCATTATCAGTTCATAGATTCAGCATAGTAAGCAATACACTAATAAAGTTTCAAGTCAATTCCTAGTCACAAGATTGAAACGTGCTCTTTATGACTAAGTTTTCTCACAGGTTTTCTAGCAGGAAAGGTACTGTTCAAATAGTTCATTGCTGTATCTACTTGTGAAGATAGTGAGACAAAGCTATGGCTAAATTCACAATAATTGCATTTCCCCCATTTTCTATTTTCCACATTTAGAATTAATTTCATTATTTTGTTCACTTCAGACAGCATGTTAGCATGTGGAATTCAAATTATAAGCAGATCCTTTCTTCAGTGGTGATATTTCTGAAGACTTGGTCAACTTAGAGGAGAGCAAAGGATTCTAGCTCATACGGCACTATTTATATAAACACAAAGACTACTGTAAGCCTTTGCCATGAACGATATCATAGTGCAACATATAAACATAAGACACTCCTTGTTGTTCCTGGCATATTGTTGGTTTGTTAGTTAATTACATAAGGACTCTGGAGTGGCTTCACAAAATTATAATATATGTAATGTATATAGAATAGTATGCGATGTAGTGTAAAATATGATTGGCCTTTGGGAGAAAACCACCAAAACCACAACATACTTCCATAACACCTGCTGCTAAGATGAGGCCTGTCCAAACTTCCTGGCCCCAGACCTAGAGAAACAGCCAAGTTGTTAAAGATTGCCTGAAGGCAGGGAAGGTAAAGACCATGCAGACTCCCATGGGATGCAATCCAAAAGCAGGTGCAATGATAAAAAAATATTGACTATACAGGAGAACATATCATCCAGACAAGAACAGCATTGTGAAGCTACATATGCATGCAGGCTTTTCCCAGTTCCTTTTGATCCTTGGAATTTGGCAGCATATTTACCAGTTCTTTCTAAACTACCAGCTTTTCCCAGCTACTTACATAGTATATTAATGTTTATCTCTTCTGGACTCAAAGACTCTTTAATAGTTGGAAGTACATAAAATGTTAATAAAAATTCAACTTAAAAAACTTAATGGAGTTAAAAAAAGGGGAAAGATCTAGTCCAGCTGTGATTAACTACACTTAATATTTACAGGAATTGTTACACAACTAATTCTTAGATCTGTGCATTTTCACATTGCACCTTTTATAGATCAGAAATTGTAATGTGTTTCTGTGGTTTGTTGTTGAAGGGAAAAGTTATTATACCCTATTTTCTACATTCTTGGACATGCTGACAGTTGCTTTACAACTTATCTTTAAGGGGAAAAAAATGGGAAATAGCTTCCTGAAGATACACTTTCTGATTTTGAATTGGGATCCATGTTCCAATGTTTTATACTGTTATATCTATGTCAATGCAAAATGTCTGTTGCTTGGCATCAAGTTTAACCTTTCGGCACAAATTTGAGAAAAGTTGGTGAGAAAGAAACATCTCTTTCATTCTGCAACAACTTTGTTTGAAGTTTCACACTTTTGAACATGGATGCTTCCTGTCATATATTTTAACAACAAGGAAATATACCTGTATTAAATACTTTCTCATTACCAAACAATTCAAATTCCATTTTGTTTGCCGTAAAGATATAGTTACAGTAGTTTCATCTATATATTTATAAAATCAATGTTAATCAGAATCTTGAACTGTTTTAATTTACCAGTGTCTTGATGTAACTGATACTTAGAAGTACAGAGCATTAAGCTCTCTAAAGTGCAATATTATTGCAGGGCACATGTCCAATTTTTAAAACACTATATAGATTGGAAGACAGATGAGCTTTTCAGGATTATTTTAGGCCCATTTTGATTAAATGCCTCAGATGCAGTTTCCAATGGAAATTAATTTCATTGATGTGAAAACAAATGGACTCTAACCACAAAATCAGCTGCAATGTTGAAAGGGAGTATAGCAAGCTCAAATTGTAACTGGAAAGGAACGAAGAATAGTACATGCTTTGCTGCACAAATAGAATTGCTTTGTTAAAGCTAAATATAGGGAGGATATTTTATGCAAGTAAGGAAAATGTGTATATTGTATGGAAGGGGGGCTGGTTTAGAAGATAGGAATAATTGCATTAAAGTATTTAATTTCGTTTTTCAGTTGTCAAAGTGAATATTATTTAGAATTGTCCCAATTTCAGGCCACTTTATACAAAGTCTTCTTAATTACAGGCAATCAAATATTACCACTATTAGCATTCTTTGCCTTTCTACCATGGTGGCATACTTTAGGGGAGAAAATGAAAAAACAGAGGCTTAAAATCATTAGACTAATCTTAGGCAATATGAGACTTTGGAGGCAATACTTGAATAAAGTTGGCAACATTAAGAAAATGCACATTATGTACATTTTTTCAGGAAAACATAGAAAAAGTTAAAAAGTTTTTTCAGGAAAACATAGAAAAAGTTAAGCCAATTACCAAAAATTAGATAAAATAAATTAAAATAAAAATTAAATAAAAATTTAGTTTATTGTCTGCTTCCTATAACTCTCCAAAATGTCAGCAACACTGGTTAAAATAGGGAAAAAGCTGTACTTTATTTATTTATTTTTACTTTCAATTGCTTACTAGGTATAAGTAAAAACATAGTTATGAATACATGGATACATATAAGAAAAACCATATATATTTTCGGAGGTTTTCGCGGGTATTTGTATGTGGATCTTTGGTTCTTTGGGTTTTCTCCCGCGTAGAATTGGAAGTATCTAGGCGACGTTTCGATGAAGTCTCATTCATCATCTTCAGGCTTGCGTCTTCGGCCTTGTGCTTCTCGGAGTAATGTGAGCTTGCAGCTGCTTCTTCCTTTTAACTACTAGTGGGGGTGTGACTTGATTGAGTGTGACTTGATTGGGCCCCCACCCAATCAAGTCACACCCCCACTAGTAGTTAAAAGGAAGAAGCAGCTGCAAGCTCACATTACTCTGAGAAGCACAAGGCCGAAGACGCAAGCCTGAAGATGATGAATGAGACTTCATCGAAACGTCGCCTAGATACTTCCAATTCTACGCGGGAGAAAACCCAAAGAACCAAAGATCCATATATATATATATGCATGCATGCATGCATGCATGCATACACACACACACACACACACACACACATACATATATACATACATACATACATATATACATACATACATACATACATACATATATATATATATATATATATATGTATGTATGTATATATGTAACACAAAGTATATATATATATATATATATAAAATACAAAGTATTATATGATATTAGCTGATAAGGAGAGAGCCAGTGGTGTAGAGGCAATTACAACTGCCTCACATGTAATACTTCCCTGGTTCGAATCCCAGTAAGGGTATGGCTAGCTGAAGAGAGCTAACTAGCTCGAAATAGATCTATACTAGTCTCCCTTATTTATTATTTAAAAATTATCAGCTTAAAAACCTTACACATATATATATATATATATATACATACATATACATACATATATATATAAAAGAAACATTAGGACACATTGATGCGCTTATGTACGCCCCCTACAGACCTCTTAGAAAAGAGATGAGGTCAATAGTAGACAGTCTAAGGTTAAAGTTTTTGGGGTTTGGGGAAAAAAACCACAGAGTCAGGTAGAGTATTCCAGACATTGACCACTCTGTTGCTGAAGTCGTATTTCCTGCAATCAAGTTTGGTGCAGTTTACCTTGAGTTTGTATCTGTTGTTTGCTCTAGTGTTGTTATGGTTGACTGGTTAATATAATATTACTGGTTATACTTTGACTGGTTAATATATATAGTTTTAAGTCCTAAGACTATAATTAACAATAACGGGGCAAAATATTATGGAGACAGACATTGGTTTCCACTGCAATTTAGTTATATGCTAGTATAGTTTATTTCATTCAACAATATGATAGTTTCTAATTATTGTACAGCTCATTTACAATCAGCTTCATTGCAAAGGTCCACCAACTTTTTCTCCATACAAACTTTTCTTTGTATTTTCGAATTTTTACAGTAAAAATTGCATAGCGCATAGGAGTTGTATTGGCATTTTAATAATGGTGATGATTATTATGATTGCATTTTATCTTTTCAAAAATTTTGGAACCACAGAATCAAAGAATGAAGTCAGTTAGGATAGACCAAGACTGGGTAAAGGTGAAACAATTACTCTTAAAATTACTGTACATTCTTGACAAATATACCACAACATGGTATTTGCTAGCTACATCACACTCTGACTCATATGTGATCAATAAGTTTACCAAAGATTATTTTCTCATGCATGTGAAAGTAGTGCATGTGTCTACTACTTCAAACTAATTGAAGAATAATGATTGTGCTCTTTTAGTGTTGTGTTCACACAATACAGTTAATTGGATCCATGAGAATTGAGCCCAGTAGTGTTGATGTGAGGTAAACATCTTCCTCAGAAATTCAGGTCAATCACATAGGGGTAGGAAGGTTGATGGAGGTTGATTCTCTCAACTGAATGAAAAAAGAGAAAGTCCTACATACCACTGCCCTATAATAGGGCTATTCTAGACAGTCTGTTTTCCCTGCCATTACATATTTTAACCATGGAAGATGGCATGGGTAACCATTCCTTCAATTCCAGCCATAGTGAAAGTGATGAGAATTTGGCTGTCATGTGTTTTTCTTTTAAAAATTATATGAGAAATTTAAAAAGCAAGTATGACCGCTTCCCTTTTTACTAATTAGGAGAACTTTGATTGAAGTAAGGTGTGCACACTAAAGCTTTTTCTTGATAAAGTTGTACTGCACAATTACAATCAATGAGAATTATGGCTCAGTTGGGATTTGCATTGGAGTTTTTTTAACAGAAGTCTAATGCACTGGTTGTAGCCATACAATCCATAGTTATGCATAAAATATTATTATCACCAAAAATATTATTAGCCAATTATTAGCCAAAATTAATCCAATATTTTATCTATAATCTATTGCTTTCTTAGTTTTATTCATTCAAATCATTTCATAATTTATTATTCAATTATACAAATTTCCAGATACACTATAGTATTCATGCTCTCTGCGTTTTATAGTGTTGTTGCTTAGAAACCCAAATTGTTTTATAGGAATCTTGTGATCCAAAGTTCCCTATCAGATTAGTCCAACTAAATATTCACTCATGCTATCCTACGTTCTCACCCAAAAAATTTCTTAGAAACCTAATTGGTGCCAAGTCCAGTTTTCATTCTTGGAGTTCCTTAAAATTCTGGAATAGAACATTGAAATAGCATTTGTTGTATACATCCACAGCTCCTCTATTATCATCAAGTTTTTCCAGTGTTTGAATCTCAGGTAGCCCCTAGAAGAGAAAAAACGCCACTTCTGACATTACTTAGGGAGCAACAGAAGAATCATTATCTTTAACATATTAATTGAAAAGCAAAACTTAAACGGGTTTTAACCTAAAGCAGTGTTTTTAACAAGTGTATGTGAAGATATAAAATATGTCGGTACAGAACACTCTGATGCCACAGGAGTTGGTTTAGTGGCTGAACAGCCCCATATTAGCTTATACACCTTGCCTTGTTCTAATGGATTTCAATGGATTTCAGTAGAAATGTTTTGCCTAGGGATGCACAATGATTAAGAAAAGAAGACTGTGCTTGCTTAAAAGACTGAAATTATTAGCTCACGGTAACAAGCCTGCACTAGAAATACTATTCGTTTTCATGAGTCTACAGTAATTTAGTTTTTAGGATGTGTTTTATTTAGAAAGTGTTGAAATATATAATCACTTGAAAATTATTTAGAATATGACTGAAATAATATCAGTTTCAAGAAAAAGTTACATATTATATCTTGCTATAAAAATCAACAGCATGAATAAAGAAAATGCTGCAAGGAACCATTCCCTCCCTCTCCACCCCCAAATGATCCACAGAACCAGTAAGGTTGGGAAACTCTGTCCTACAGCATCTTGTACTTAATCTTTTTTATTGTTGTCGTCAATAGGTATCTGTTAATAAAGTGAAAACTATTCTAAATGCTTCCAGCTACTTCCTAAACCAGGGGGTCGCCAACCTTTTGGACCTCAGGGATCACCAAACTCATAATTTTAGATCCCAGGGACCACTAACTGGTTCTGTGGGCATGGCCTAATTTGTAGGTGTGGCTTGGTGGTAATGTGACTGGCTTGGCATGGCTTGTATGTAAATATTATAAATATTTATATAAATATTGAATTTTTTATAAAAAAGAGCAACTTTACCCAAAATCAGGCAAAGCAGGCAGGCAGATTGAGTTGCTCACAGAATCACAGATTCATTCAGAAATCTATCTATCTGCCATTGGCTAGCTCAGTCTGTCACATAAAATTTGCTTGCAAGCAAACTCATAAAATTTGCTAGCTAGCAAGCTCACAAAATTAACTCACAACACACCATGTATGTAAATATTGAATTTTTTATTTTAAAAAAGCAACTTTTATCCAAAATCAGGCAAAGCAGGCAGATTGAATTGCTCACAGAATCATTCAGTGATCTATCTATCTACCATTGGCAAGCTTAGTCTCTCAAATTTGCTTGCTGTGAGTCTGCACTGAATTTGCTTGCAAACAGACTTTCAATCCTAAGGGAGGCTTGACTGCGCTTAGCTAGAAAGCAAGAAATCCAACCATTTCCTGCTTCCTAGCTAATCTAAATCTCCCGGTGCAGCAGAACGGATGATGGTCAGAAAAACGAAAAATAGCAAGCAGAACGTTTGCCTGGTAAGGAGTGAGTGGGCGGGGAGGATTTCCACGGGCCATGTGGGCTGAGAAGTCTTGTGTTTCTGCGCAGCCTGGATTAATTGCTTTGGGGGGTTGTTCTGGGGGTGAGAATTCTCTGTGGCCCATCAAAATTTTCTCACAGCCAGTTGGTGACCACTGTCCTAAACAATTCTAAATAACCATCCAGCTTATATCATCAGACACAGCAGTTTGAAATGCGTGGATTCAAAATTTTTAGCAATGGGTTCTCTGCCTGGTTCGGTGTAGCCATAGTGTCATGACCTAGTCGGCCTCCTGCACCATGGTGGGAGTTGTTTTTGCCCTCACCGGGCTCCGGAGGCTTTCCTTGAGCCTCTGGGAGGGCAAAAACTGCCTCCCCAAGCTCCAGAGACTCTCTGGAAGCCGGAAATGGGCCCATTTCCAGCCTTCCTGAAGTTCCAAGTGGCCCATTTTTCACCCTCCCTGAGCCTCTGTGCAAGCCCTGTATTTACTTGCATCCAAAACAGGACATGTGGAGACTCCTGGGAGGGGTGGGGTGGGAGGGGCGGGGCCAGCCAGGAACTTCTCTGAACTATGGGGGTTCTCTGAACTGTGTAGAATCTTAGCTAGAGAATCTCCCGAATACCTGCAAACCCCCAGCAGCTCATCCCTGGTTTGAAAGTGGCAATTGTGAATATTATTTCAGTGGGCAACTTAACAGGGAAATGAAAGGACCCCTCAACAAGGCGCTCCTGAGCAACAGCGATATTACTGTTCACTTCTTTCAACCTGGAAACTCTTCAGTATTCCCAACACAACTATAGTAGTAATAGTATTAATAATAGTAATACTGTAAAACCAACTTTTGCCGTATCTCTTTTTGAAGGCCCAAGTGGGCCATTGTAGTCCTCTCCCATTCATGCAAGATTACATTGCAAATTTTCAGTTGCTTGGGGAAAAGGGGGTTGCAAAATATGATGCCACAGTCTTTGATAATTTATATGTGGAAGAGAATGTTTTGTTAGTCAGGGCAAGCTCAAGCTTTTTTTCAAAAGTGTCCACACAACAGGTGGGGGGCATAAAGAGGGATATATTTGTTTTCTGTAAAGAGTAATTAAGAGAGTTTATTACATCAGAAATTGCTACAGCTCAGCAGACAAAGCACCGATTTCATAATGATTATTCCACTCTCTTGTTTGTCAGCTGAAGAGAGAATTGATTTATGCCTGATTTTAGTTAAGCATATGGTCACCTTAAAACATCTTGGAAAGACTTAGAACTGGAAAAGATACTCCATAAAACTTCACCATCTGGTGAAGTGCATTTGGTAGGAAAACTTGGGGACAGTTTTGGAGAAGACTTCAGAGTTTATAGAGGTACATTATGTGTTTATTAGTGCCCATTTTCTAGATATTAAATGTATTTAATGTCAGACGTATTGCATTTGATACTATAAGGCGTATATGCCTAATATGCACAAAATCTCAAATATAGTGATGAAAGAAAACAGTCTTGTTCATGTACTTAATTGGCATTGTGGAAGCTCAGAATAGGATTTTCATTACATGTTTTTGATTTTTTGCACCACTGATCCCGAGATCAATATTACAGGGTGGCTTCCATCACAAGGAATGCTGAAATATTATTACTAGTTATGTGACTAAAGATCTAGTGATCAAGAAAACTAAGTTAACTATTTAACTCTTTGTTTGCTTTCTGCACAATTAATTTTTAAGGTAGAATTGTTAAAGCCAATGCTATAAATTCCAGTGCCATAATTTTGCATTATTTTTATTAATTAAGTAATATTTATCAATTAATGCTAGGCTTGCTAGTTTTGGAAAGTAAAAAAATTGTATTTGAGAAAGAATAATCTGTTACGGGTGTTGGCAATGTCAGAAAACTGAAAAATCAAGAAAAATAAATATAAAATAAAAATAAATATGGCTAGGTACAAAGAAATCAGTCATTTTTCTTCCTCTTTCATAATTAGTTGAATATAAAAGAATATTTCAAAAACTAATTTCAACATAATTAGAACAGTTGCTACTATGAAAATGCAGTTAAGGAGCACTTCTGCCAGTGGTGGGATTCAAAACATTTTACTACCAGTTCTGTGGGCATGGCTTGGTGGGAGTGACGGGAAGGATACTGTAAAATCTCATCAGAGATGGTATTGCTGGTTCTCCAAACTACTCAAAATTTCCGCTACTGGTTCTCCAGAACTGGTCAGAACCTGCTGAATACCACCTCTAACCTGTGCACATATTCATTCCAAGATGTTTGACTGATATTGCGCAGAGTAGAATATGACTACTTTAAAGAGGCAAAGGATAACAACCTTTTTATATTTATTTACACTTATGTAATATAAATGCCTTTTAAACCCTTTGTCCTAAGTTCCCTGTTGATGTTTTAGTTGGTTAACAGATTCTGATTTGTTGTGCAACTCCTTGGATAAGAGATGTGCCAATTGATTATAACACCTATTTATATTTTATGCTGCATATATTAATCTGCTGTCTTTCACTATTACTGCCAGTGTTGGAAAACAATATTACAGCTTTTTAAAAAGAAAAGTAATGCAACTTTCTAAATCCGGAAAATACTTAAGTGGGATTTAAATTCAAACTGTTATTCCCTAAAACATTTAGATGGATTTTTAGCATTAAACTTAAACAAACTGAAGATATTATTCAATGCAAAATTTCTGTTAAAATTATTCCAAATATTAGAGAATCTAGTAAGCATTACAAAACTATGACTATAAAATTATGATTGTGAAAATATGTTTTTTTATGCAGGTATTTGATAGCATTTAAAACAAATTCTGTATTCATTCTCACTTTTTAACCAAATTTTAAAACAAATCTGAATGTGAAAATTTCTTGAATGGTTCTATATCTTCCCTATAGGAATTCCCATTCCCTTTGGATCACATCTTATTTATTCAGCGGTGCCTCTCATTTCCCGTATAATATCACCAAATAGTTGATATGGGGAAGAAGCACTTGAAAATCCTTATAATGCTAGAGTAGACACTCTTTATTCTGGATCTTAATCATTAGAGTATTATTTGCAACATATTAACTTTATATTCATTATTTTGAAATAGGAATAATTGAATTTGCAGTTGTTTTCTTCTGAAATTTTATATTTAACCCTTTCTTCCATGTTCCTCTTTTATAGGCCTGTCCCAGGCTCCTTATCATCACTGCTACATCTGCACAACCGTCAAAGACAGCCCATGCCTGCCTCTATGCCTGGGACTTTACCTAATCCTACAATGCCTGGATCCTCTGCTGTCTTGATGCCAGTAAGCATATTGCTTTTCTACATGTATAGTTTCAAAAATAACAAATAATGTAAGAGAAAATTAGCATAAACGTATCAGCAATGATGCTGGATCGGGCTCCTGGTCCCTCTACTGTAGCAATCTTTTTTTTAAAGTGGCCAGACAAGGAAGTCCACTAGGCATCCTAACTATCATTAGAACTAATAACCATTGACCTCCATGAATTTTGAAGCCACCCAAGTTGATGGCAAACATATCTTATGGTAGCATAATCTCAAAGTACAGTTATGTGTTATAGAAATGTGTGAATCTATGAATGTGTTTATGTATTTCTATGTGTGTATGTGTGTGTATGTGCACACACACATACTTTTTATTTTGATTCATATAAGATTCGATTTTATTGGCTCTGTTCCTTGTAGTTTATGTATATATATCTGTGTGTGTGTTTGTGTGCATATGTGTATACATATATGCATACACACATATAATGAAATCTACCAAGATCTGTATTGCAGATGCAGGAACATCTTTTTAGTTTTATCTTCTTCATTAATTTAAGATAGGAACCTGGAGGTTTATACCTACCAAATTTAACAATCCCATTAGGGAAAGCCTCATTTTTTGAATATTCCAGATAATTTAAATAGCATTAACCATAATTTCATGCAATAGTTTAGCAATAGCAATAGTTTAGATCTACTTAACCTAAGTTATTTTTCAAAATAAAAGACAAATTATTCAAAGTTGACTTAGCCTTCCACCTTTCTGAGATCAGTAAAATGAGGATCCAGTTTGTTAGGGGCAATATGCTGACTCTGTAAACCTCTTAGAGAGGGCTATGATATAAGTCTAAATGCTATTGCTATTATAAAAATTTTCAAACCTAAGTGACTTTATACTTCTAATGAAAAGATAAATTTCTTTCAAAGTAACTACTCAATCAAACTGCATCTACATGGAGGGAAGTATGCAGTGGTGTACCTTAAGGCTCTGTTTTAGGTCCAGTACTCTTCAACATCTTCATCAATGACTTGGACAAGGGGATAGATGGGGAACTCATCAAATTTGGAAATGACACCAAGCTGGCAGGAATAGCCAACACTCCAGAAGATAGGCTTAAGATACAGAGGGATCTTGACAGACTTGAACATTGAGCATTATTTAACAAAATGAAATTCAATGATGAAAAAAGTAAGGTTCTATATTTAGGCAAGAAAAATCAAATGCTTAGGTACAGTATATGTGGTACCTTGCTCAATAGTTGTAACTGTGAGAGAGATCTCGGAGTCCTAGTGGGCAACCATTTAAATATAAGCCAGCAATGTGCAGCAGCTGTCAAAAAAGCCAACAAACCTCTAGGCTGCATAAACAAAGGGAGAGAATCAAGATCACATGAAGTGTTAATACTACTTTATAATGCCTTGGTAAGGTCACACTTGGAATACTGCCAGTTTTACTATCAGTTTTGGTTGCCACGATGTAAAAAAGATGTTGAAGCTCTAGAAAGAGTGCAGAGAAGAGTAAGAAAGATTATTAGGGGACTGGAGGCTAAAACATATGAAGAACGGTTGCAGGAACTCTAGTCTAATGAAAAGAAAGACTAGGGGAGACATGACAGCAGTGTTCCAATATCTCAGGCTGCACAAAGAAGAGGGAGTCAAGCTATTCTCCAAAGCACCTGAGGACAGGACAAGAAGCAATGGGTGGAAACTAATCAAGGAAAGAAGCAACTTAGAACTAAGGAAAAATTTCTTGATAGTTAAAACAATTAATCAGTGGAACAACTTGTCTCCAGAAGTTGTGAATGTTTCAACACTGGAAGTTTTTAAAAAGATGTTGGATAATCATTTATCTGAAATGGCTTAGGGTTTCCTGCCTAGGGAGGGGGTTGGACTAGAAGACCTCCAAGGTCCCTTCCAACTCTGTTATTCTATTCTGTTCTGTTCTTCTTCCTCTTCCTCTTCTTCTTCCTCTCCCTCCCTTTCCCTCTCTATCTATCTATCTATCTATCTATCTATCTATCTATCTATCTATCTATCTATCTATCTATCTATCTATCTATGAACAAAACACTGAACTTGATAAGACTTTCCTATAGAATTACTCTTTTGTTTATTGATATTTTGTCTCTTGCTTATTTAAAGAAAAACATGTCATTTGAAAATTACAATTATCTTTGGTCCTTAGATTTATCTTCCACATACCAAAACTCATTTCTTCTCTCTGTTCACTTCTCAAGATGGAAAGACAGATGTCTATGAATTCAAGTATCATGGGAATGCAAAGTCCAAACCTCAGTAATCCATGTACTTCACCTCAAGTTGCTCCAATGCATTCAGAAGCTAAAATGGTAAGAGGTTGAATACTACTTATATTGTCCTATTTAAATCAAGGGAAAAGGTGAGTATTTGATTTCTAGTTATATGATTATTTATGCTTGGGCTGCTCACTTCACAGCTTCAGATCTTGCCAGTCATCATTATTACCAAGAACTTTAGGAATTGGATATTTAGCTATCACTTTATGCTGGAATATTGAAAACTGGATGAGAAAAATATTTAATGGGAGTGAAACAACATTATATTTTTGTCTTGTCTCTGCACATTTATGGCACTGACTGATTTAATCTAGACAGGTAACAAAAACATTTGCAGAACCACCTCTAACCCTAGTTACTGAAATTGATGGCATAAATCAAAGTACTTTAAGATAGGTAATGTTTAGGAAAAAATGCTATAAATCCTTAAATGAATATATAAAAATCCCCACACATTTCTCTGGTCCCCACAAAAAGACAGAGGGAAAAAACAGCCCTACCTATTTACATCATTTTGTCCCATATACAAAACATTAAGTCCAATTCAAAGGCTGATAAAATGGCAGGAATCTTGTTTCCAATATCAGAAGGTTTGATTCTCTTGGCTGAGTATCTGTTAGCTATCTTGAGCAGAGGTGGTATTCAGCAGGCTCTGACCAGTTCTGGAGAACCGGTAGTGAAAATTTTGAGTAGGTGGGAGAACCGGTGGTAACATTCCCCTGGAGTGGGGTGGGAATGGAGATTTTCAGTACCCTTCCCCTGCCACACCCACCAAACCACACCTACCAAGCCAGACCATGTCCACCAAGCTAAGCCCACAGAACCAGTAGTAAAAATATTTGAATCCCAGCACTGGTCTTGAGCTTTTCTACATGGCTTGTTCCTAAAAAGTAGTTCCTAGGCTTTTAATTATGGTAAAAATACATTTCTATTTTTCTATTATGGCTATTCACTGTCACTGTCATTATCCATCAGCTTTCTGATTCATCTGACATTTTAAAAAAGATCTTCATGAAAATTCAAATATATTTTTAAGTATGTCAAAGAAGC
Source organism: Bungarus multicinctus (assembly GCA_023653725.1). Taxonomy (NCBI): domain Eukaryota; kingdom Metazoa; phylum Chordata; class Lepidosauria; order Squamata; family Elapidae; genus Bungarus; species Bungarus multicinctus. The sequence continues at coordinate 88,140,248 of CM042840.1, read as the reverse complement.
ATACATTTGTAAATGAATCAAACTAGAGTTTTACTGTCTTTGACTTTCTATTATTATAGCTGTGAACCAATCAGAAAGGTGTTTTACAAGTTGGGTGGCCATTTAAATAAGTATTGCTGTTTGACTTAAGAAATACATTGTACCATTCAAAGAAGTGATATCCATGTTCTGATCCTTATGTTAGTTTGTGAAGTATGTAGGGTTTTGTAAGAATCAGATTTATGTAGGTTTTTGTAAAAATAAATTCCTGAGAGAGATACACCAAAGTGCTTTGCCTAGATACAAAACTAAGATTCCTCATTATGAAACCATCCCAATTTGGTATGGATTACAAATTGTAATTTTTTTTATTGGAATGCGTATTTGATAACATATCAGCACAATTGGATGGTTCTATATTGGGGTGAAAGGATGACCTAGCACCTTGTATTGTCATTACTGGCTTATAAATGCTTATAGCTGGTTTGGAAGGAAGCCAATGGGCACCTTTGAAGTTCCTGTCATGCTGCCATATGGGGTAAAGGGAAATGTTTTCCTGCCAATAGGTTTCATGCCCTGTTTGAGTAGACATGAATGGTCACATCTTTCCCTCAGTACAAATGTTGGCTAGGTAGCCAACCCAAGCTTTTTAACACCTCAGCTAAAACCACACTCTCTAAACATACCCTTGGTTGGCTCAAAGAGCATATATTGGCCAAAAGCATTGGCTACAACAGCCAAAGTAAACCTCTGGTTCCTATGTTGTGTGGTATACAGGGATCATGATGTGCCAAAAACCAATAGCATTTGCAGCTCAGCTTATTAAATCTTAGGCAGTTGGCAAGTTGTTGTTGTGTTTTTTCTCCTGTCAAACCAAGCTATAGCAAGCCAAGCAAAATAGTTCTTGGCTCAAGAAAAGAAACACCACCCTGGCAACTCTTTTGGAGACTAAAACTTCTAGATTTACTTTGCCTTCTCTGCCTTCCTCTTCTGAAGATTTAAAAGGGAAGGTATTGATGCTTACAATGAGAGTACTATTGTTTAATATATGAGATTAAGAGGATTGCATTTTAATCTGAATCCATTTGTTTTGGTTTAGGGCCTAGATATATAAAGTGTTGGTTTGGTAAGCCCTTCCACATTAGATAATTCCAAGAAAACAGCATATATTAGAATGACATTAACGGTAGAGTTAATTGATTTCAACAGAAATAGCATTTAAATCATGGTATGAGGTTATATACTTAAATTAAAATTTGGCAGCATGCTAAGATTTGCGGAATTTAATTTCCACTTTGTAAGATAGCTTATTGTACATTGCTTGCGTGCTCAAAAATGCTTGACTTACTCACTGATAATTTTACATAAGCGGTGCAAGTGAAAGTTTCATTGTTCAGAATTATACTGTAAATCTAATAAAATAGATTTCTGGATTAGAAATCTAGATTAAATAGATTACATTTGTTAGATTTATTGTATATTAGACATATAGTGTAGATATAATGTAAATTAGATATTGTCGGGGTTCTGACCAGTGCCTTAATGCAATTAAGAGTCTCAAGCCATCTGGCAATAAAAATCCAGTCTTTTATTAGGAGCACCATGTCAGCATTACCTAGGAGAAGTCAACTCTGACTTCACTCCTTTTGCACCTTGTCTCTGACCCTGTTTCCTCCTCCCCTAAAGTGTGTGACCCATCACATTCACCAATGAGATAATTTCACAGATTGTTGAAGTCACCATCCAGCCATTGTGGTATCCATGGAGATGGCCTTGATTTGCTTGGTCAGACTGCGTCTTGTTATGACTAAGAAGTAAATTCCTTGGTGCAGCTGTGAGGCACTGTTTCCCACCCCCCTGCCTATGGCAACTCAGGAGCAGATCAGGGAAGCTTCATGAGTTGACAGATATACTATAAATCTAGCAAATTAGATTAGCTGAAAAAGCCATTGAAATCAGGCATACTTACTCCTGGATGTCTGGTAAAAAGAGTTCAGCCATAAGGAAGATACTTAATCTATCACACTATCTCCCCACACAACAGCTATGTAAATGAAGTGTGGCCCCAGGAATTATTGTTGAGCCAAGATGAACAGGTTGTTAGGAAGCCTTTTATATATTTGCCTTGCTTAATTATCTGAGACCCCAGGGAGCATAGTAAATCTTGGGACTAAGATTTTCAGGGCTGCCAAGGACAGCAATTTTTCCAGATACTTTTATGCAATTCTCACACAAGCCTTCTATCTGTAGCTGGAAAGCACCTGCTGGATTGCAAATCTGTAGCATGCCTCTTACATGGGTCTATTATAAAAATCACAAAATATAATAGTTATCAGTAGCCAATTATAAATAAAACCAAATAACTGTCTTATTCCAGCCAGTCTCCAGTGTTAAGACATTGGTAGTGCAATTAGACATTTTCCAGAGATAATTTTCATGGCAGTTTTCTTTTTCCAAGGAAGATTTCTATTATACTGTCAATCCCTAGCCATAATAGGAATTAGGAATTTTTTGGGAACATTATTGTATTTTCCAAACATTTTTACAGGAGCATTTATTAGGATATTTTAAAATGCTTTGTAATCAGATTGAAGGATATCATCCATTCTTAGGAATGATAGCTTTCTGCCAGATTAGGTCCCTTGTCAGAAAGAAACTTATTATACAGAAAAAGACTTAGAAGAGGCTACATAAAAATGCATTAGCTATTTGTACAGGAAAGACAGCTATAAACTACCTTGTATTAGATCAATAAATTATTTTCTCTAAAATAATAAGAATAAAGAGATTAACACAAGAAGTTATATTTTAGATTAGTATAGATTCAATTGGCAGCAGGCTTGATAAAAGGAGTGATCGGCATTCATTTGGATAAGGTATTTATTCATATTCTATCTTATGCTTTTGTCTAGATCCCAAAGGCAACTAACATTTTAATAGAAAACAATACTGTAAATCATAGTGAAATATTATCACAGAAGAATTAAAATCAGAATGATAAATAGATATAGGAAAATAATAAATAAATAAAATACAGCAGAAGTAATTATTATTAGACACATTCCAAAGTTATTTTTGGATAACACGTGGGGCTATTTAGCTTCATTCATTTTGACAATGTGTAGTGCTATTTAGATTCAACATATATACATATGTAATAGAGTTAAGCAACCTTTGTGGGCTATTGGACATGAACAGAATGTTAATAGCATGTTATACAAGCTTATAAAGTGCTTGTCATGAAATGTTCACTCCCACTCTGCCTTCGTTTGTGTTCTTTTCTGAATAGGTACGCATGCTTATCAAGCACTAGATTAAAACCAACCATTTTCATTTTCCAGCTACACATTTTGGGAGCAATGTGAAACCAGACACACTTTTATAAGCATGATGATGCTACACTGATTTTTGCCTTGCTACATAGCCAATAATTTTAGAGTTTGAGTAATGAGGGTTGTAATAATTAAATGTTGTTGATTCTTTAGATGTGGCAGTACCAAGTAGGTAGAACAAGGTGCATGGATACTCAGTGGTGTGGCAAGAATTGGAGGAAATGTTGAACAAGGGATCAGAAAATTTGATTCATTTAGCATACAATCCAAAGTAAGCCTTGATTTAATAATAGGATTTATGGTGCAACCCAGATGCAGTTTAGTTTTACTGAACCTAGTTCCTTTAAATATCTTATTCCCATATCAGTGGGAATACAAATGCAGCTTCAGTTTTGTAGGTAAGCTGTCTTAAAACAGCAATTCGAAAACTGTTATATAGTACAAAAATCATAACTTTAAATGTATCCAAATAAAATAATAACATTATTTATTCAATAGCTAAAACAAAGGAATTAAAATAAAGGACCATGTTATACAAATATTGCAGGATATTGAAATTAATTAGATTAATTGTTAGCAAGATTCTAAAAAACAGGATTGCTTTACAGTAGTGTAAATTTATTTTAAAGTTACTGGTACCAGGTGTCATCACAAAAGATATTCATTGCCTTGTACTCAGGAAGGGCCTTTTTTTACTGAATTGCTGCCTAGAAACTTGTATGGGAATTCTCAAAAAGTAAAGGAAGTATTTTCTACATAGCTATTCACATGCAAATGTATTCAGATTTAATCCACCAAGTGATGGACTAGGACTCATTAGTCTTGGGCAAACTTCCCACAGTTCAATTCGGAATTAGTATTTAAAAGGTTTTCTGGCAAGAGTTTGGAAGAAGTCTGTTTGTTTTCAGAGATGTCTTTCATCATTTGGAATGTGGTATGTTGACACAGGCAAGTATAGTAGGCCTTTCTCAGTGGTGGCCCCTCATTTATAAAATTCAGTTTTTCTTCCTGAGATTCGTTTAGCTTTATCATTCCCAAGTTTGTTAAAAAAAAACTTTTGAGTACTTTTTAAAGAAATGGTTTCCACTTATTAATTGTTATCCAATGTACTCTTAGTAGTATTGTAGAGTATTATGCATGTATTGACAAGGTTCTTTGTGTATCATTGTGATATTATTTATGCTTATTGTTAGTCTGCTGTCTTATGAGTGTGGTTTAGATATTTAAAGGTAGTTTAGAGATTCACTTATATAATTTAGTTGCTGCCACATTCAATATTGTACCATATTTGAGGGCTACTTAGAATTCTTATTAAATGGTTGGTGATACTATTATGCAAAAATTAATGGAAAAGAGAAGTGACTCTGAAAGAGAGTTAAATCACCAAAGCCTGTTTAATTATTTTGATTAGCAATAATTTTCAATAATCAACTAATACTTTGTAGACAATAAATAAATTGTCTAAAGAGTCTCTACTTTCATTTTCACAATGCTTGATAAAATATCAGTGTGTTTGCATAGAATAATGATAATATTTAGGAATCATGGGAAATGGAAGACAACAATTTGGAGAAGCCTAATCAAGAACATGCAATTTTGACTTAATTTAAAAAATAGGATTTTGATTATATTTTTATCATTGTATGTTCAGCATAAGAATATTTGCATAGGATTAGCAAAGCCACAATCTTTGGGTCAACTAAATCTTTACAGTTACATTTCAAGTTGTAGAAGAAATTTTAAGATGATTTGTGCCTATATCATATCACAGCAAAATACTCCACATTGGAGAATTCAAATTCAAGGCCAAGTCATATTGAATTTTTTGGTATCACTAAACTCAATCAAATAATCTTTATCCAGGCCATAACGCTATATTTATAAATCACTAAATGCTGATATACTTGAAAGAAAAAATGTGTTTTTGCTGTTGTAATTACCCAATCATATATTTTATTATTCTAGCAATAATTCAAATTATTATTATCCCCCTAAAATACAAATTAAAGAAGTAATCATGTATAGTTTCTTCCTCTTGAAAAATGGTGTAGTTTAATTTAAAACAATTCCACTGAATTGACTCAGGTTTACTGATGAGTATCTTTAGATAGTGTTGCAGAATCACATTACCTAGATCATGTCCTTTGGACAGTATTACCCTAATGAAGTGTCATGAATCCAGTTTATTATGTATTCAATGTATTCCAGTGTAGGAATCTCCATATGTTGTTCAGTGCCAAAGTTAAGCTGAATTATAGTTCCATATTTATTTTTTATTTACTTAGCATATGGCAAATATATATTAGTTCAAATGTTAATGTCTAGTCCACCCAGCCAATCAAGGACTGGGTGGTCTATGTTGAAAAAATCAGACATTGGGGCTGTAAGCTATTGAAGGACATTCAGACACAATGTGGTGGAAATTTTGTCAAGGAGCACCACAGTCATACTGAGGGGTAAGAGACAAGACCTTGTCTCTATAATTCCATATATTCAGAGGAATTCAAATTAGGAGCTGTAAGTTAATGCTTAATTCAATAAAACACAAAATACATAAAAGCAACACTGTTTTCTGAACTAATAATAAGGTTAGTTATTTCAAGGAAAAAGTGGGAACGGAAAGAGGAAATGGGAAAAATTGGCAGAGAAATATCTAGTGCCATCCTCCTTTATATACTGATGTCCTGTCAGAAGCCAGACATATTAAAAATATTTGTGTAATTTAAAATAATTTGCACAGGTCTAGGAAAAGCTATTTTAGGCATTTAAACATTTGGAAGATCCCATTGGAATTAATGTGAAACTGAGAATATGAAACCTACATGTAAACACAAATGTGAGTTGAAATGAAAAAAAATTCTTGTGAGTATTCAAAGCAAGCATTGGATGGTCTCATGCTTGGAATACACTACCTAACTGTGGTTTCTTCCCCAAGACCCAAAAACTTTAACCTTGGACTGTATACTATTGACCTCATCCCATTCCTTAGAGGTCTGTAAGGGGGCGTGCATAAGCACACCAACATGCCTATTGTCCCTATCCTAATGTTCCCTTTTATTTCATGTATTAATAATCATGTTTATACTTATATTTATTACTAGTACATGCTCGACAAATAAACAAACAAAATAAATAAATAATCTTAGATGGGGCAATACCAATGAGAAGATATATTTTCTCAGTTGATATAGGTTTGAGACAAACCATCACCAAGTGTACCGCTTCACTGATATGATATGAATTTGTTTCATGTGGAAATAGATGTCCCACTCTGGAGTAGTACATTGCCCTATGGTAAGAGAGAATAAGAATCCTAGTCCAAAAATCATGATTGGGAAAGATACTTAAAAGATTTTCTTATTGGCTCTTCTAGAAGAGACAAATCTTTCCCCCACCAATCCACCATATGATTTACAACTTTTCACAATCATCTTTGGGACTTGCTCTTTTCAGTTAATTTTCCTAACATGCCAATTTATTTGTATATTGAAGTGACCCACTATTGCTTCCATTTTGCAGGAATGAATAGCAACTTAAATGTATAACTGGACAGACATCCCAGGGAAAAGATGCATATCTTTCTCAAGAATTTAACAAAAAGTTGTCTACCATGGTAGGCTTGCTTTCATAAAAAACACTAGAGTAGTCCTGGATGAACCTGGGATACTACAAAAGTAAAAGATGAAATAAAATATAGCCACATAAGTGCTCACAGTTTGTAAATGCACCATGAAACAAAATACTGTATATAGAAACCACTGAACAATTCATTATTTGAATGGGCAACTTAATCTATAGTCTGAAATATTATAAAGATTGTAGATTGAGCTGCCCATTCAAATAATGAATTATTCAGTGGTTTCTATTTTGTTTCATGATGTATTCATATCACATAAATAAAGCATATATTCAAATACTATTTTCCATCCTATCAAGAGAAACAGAAAGAAATAGAATGGTTTAGAAGTTAAATTAGAAGCTGGAAGATCTAAATCCCCTGATATACCCTAGGCAGGTTTTCTACGAAGATATTTTGTCCTTCTCCAATGTCCCACAATCCATTACTGTATTGTATATACAAAAGCTGTATACCTGCTAGCTGTCATTTGGCATTTCTTACAGCAAGTTTCTAAGCCCCCCCCCCCCCCCCCCCAAAAAAAAAAAAAAGGACTATTTGTGGCTGCAATATTTTGAATCCAAGAACTTGGATTCAAAATTTTACAAGTCAAGATCATAAACTATGAATAACCCATGGTTTACAAACTGTGTCCTCTTTAGCAGCCCACAAGCTACAACAATATGTTCATACAGCACACAAAACAACAGTTTCTAATTTATTTAAAATTTGCGCTAGCCTAAGATGCCAAGTCAGATCAGATGGGCTTCATACAAAGCACATATCTCATTTAGACTTCCCAGTTTCTTATTTAACCTTGCAGAGACTAATATGAATATAAGTAGCACTTTAGCTGATGTATTCTCAGAGAATATCTAAAGTTCTTTCAAAATCCTGATCTGTTACCTCACAAATGTTGTACTTCATTGTGGGCCATCTTCAGGAAATAATGCCTTGTCTATTGCACTTTTAGTGGGAAACAAAGGATTTACTAGATAGGACAATGGCTAGTTAAGTCAAGACTTTTAAAATATATAAGGGCTGTGAGAATAATAACATATTGTGATCCCAATTTAGAGGGAAGGGAATACAAGCAATCAATTGTATCAGGGAAAGAATAACTTTCTCCAGTGCTCCAAACTTCATCCCTGCATGGTCAAATAATTGGCAACTCCAAATCTCGACCAAGAAATGCTCTGCCCTACACATTGGTAAAAAAAATCAGTACACCAAATACAAGCTAGGCATATATGACTTCATTACGATCCTCACTCTGTCAAGAACCTTGGACTACTCGACCTAAATGCCAGAGCTCACTGTAACAGCGTTGCCCAAAAGAGATTAAGAGTTGTAAATCTAATCTTACAAAGCTTCTCCTCTAGAAATATTGAATTGCTAACTAGAGCATACAAAATTTTTGCTAGACCAATCCTTGAATACAGCTCATAAGCCTGGAATTTGCATTGTATATCGGACATTAATACAATTGAGTGAGTCCAGAAGCACCGTATTTCATAAGAAGAGTACTACACTCCTCTGCTCGCAACAGAATACCCTATATCACTAGGCTTTACATTTTGGACTTGGACAACCTTGAACTACATTGCCTGTGGTTGGACTTAAGCATAGTACACAAAATTATCTGCTTCAATGTCCTACCAGTCAATGACTACTTCAGCTTCAACTGCAACAATACAAGAGCTCACAGCAGATACAAATTCAATGTAAACTGCTCCAAACTTGATTGCAGAAAGTATGACTTCAGCAACAGAGTGGTCAATGCCTGGAATTCACTATCTTACTCTGTTGTTACATCCTCTAACCCCCACTCCTTTAACTTCAAACTATCCACTATTGACCTTACCCCATTTCTAAGAGGTCTGTAAGGAGCATGCATAAATATACAATCATGCCTACTATCCCTGTCCTATTGTCCCCATTTATTCGTACCTATTTCCTGTATCCTTACTCATGTTTATACTTATACCTATTATCTTGTAAGTGATTGACAAAGCAAATAAATTATGTATGTATGTATATATGTATATGTATATATATGTGTGTGTGTGTGTGTGTGTGTATACAGTATATATATGCAGGTCTTGGCGTGTTCAGGTCTTTTCCCGTGTAAGATTGAGACTATGTTGGCAACGTTTCGACGAGATCTCACTCACCATCTTCAGGCTGGTGTTTTCGTCTTTGTGCTTGTGTATATGTATATATATATGTGTGTGTGTGTGTGTGCGTGTTAGATTTTTGAGCTGATAAATAATTAAACAAGGGAGACTAGGATAGATCTATTTTGAGCTACTTACTCTCGTCAGCTAGCCATACCCTTACTGGGATTCAAACCAGGGAAGTATTACATGTGAGGCAGTTGTAATTGCCATTAGGCTACTGGTTCTCATCCAGATCAGTAATGTAACACAAATATATATATATATATATATATATATATATATATATATATATATATATATATATATATATATATATATATATATATATATATATATAACAATATAGTGGAAACACATCTTAGATTTTCCCTGTCCTCTTCCATAACACCTTTCCTTCAACTTAACTGGTTCAGAACAAAACATTTTGATGGAATTCATGAGTTTTTAAAGTTAGGTTAGCAGTTCTGGAGAAGCATCTTATCCCTGTTAGTTTTTAAAAGAAAAGCTTTAGCATTTTGGTTCAATGATTGCTGAATGTCAGCCATTATTCCATTTACTTCTTGTATTTCAAGGTCACCATGATAAATGTTGTACTAGAAAACAGTGGTTGGTGACAGTCTTAAATGTTGAAGCATTAGATTGTTCTCACTATGATTAAAATTAAATCAAAGCAGACATCTGCAAAGGACATCTGTTTTATAGTTACTTTCCTAGCAAATCTCTTATTTACTTAATATTTCTATAAACTGCAGCCTACTTAATTTTTATTGTTCTAATGAGCATTAATTCATTGATTGAATCTATGTGAGCCTGGGCAGTAGTAAGTACTATCCAGTTGGTACACAATTATCATATCTTTCAGACTATAATATCCACCAGACCATAAGACACACCTAGTCCAAAACGGGACCTGGAGAATGCTTCTGGGGAGGCCAAAAATGGGATCCACGGAGACCTCCAGAAGCCAAAAACGAGCCTGTATTCGCTCTATAAGATGTGACAGACATTTCCAGCCACTTTGGGAGGGGGGGGGAGTGCATCTTATAATCCAAAAAATACAGTAAATAGTTTATGAAGTAATTAGAATTTTAAAGCTTTTTCTAATGAGCCTTTTTAGGAATGATATCCCATAATGTTGTTATTTTTAAGTGCAACATCAGATCAATATGTTTAGAGCTACTTAATAAAACAATTTTGGTAACCATTTTCTTGTCTCGCCTTGGTCACTTTTTCTTTACAAATTAATCTTCATAATTTTTCATTTTTTTTAGTGGCTAATTCATGCAATATGTAGCCAGTTCAAATGCTTTAAGACCATTTTGGATGTGATATCTGATCTTTGTAGTTGCTAAGTAAATAATAGTATAGTGTGTATCAGGATTAGTTTGGATGAAATGGAGAAATATGTACATTCATTAAATATATTGAATGTAATTTGTGAAGATCTGCAAAAGGTTTCAAATTTAATAAAAAGAAAAAAATCTGCAAAATTCTTCTTTAAAAATAGTGTGAAAACTCTGATTGTAAAGCTGTTTTCAGGATATATGTATGAAGATGTGTTTCTTATATTTTAAGGCTATTATTTGTTGTAGATTTATATAGACTCATTGAAACCAATGGAACTGAGTATTTAACTTTGTGAATAGAAATTCTAGCATTAGGAATTGCCATCAGAGATTAAAATGTTTAAGCATTTTATTTTAAGAGAATGTCTATTCTGGTTTTCATGGGTCCATGTTTTTGCTTTAATACATCAAACATAGTATCTATCAAATATTTTTAAAATATTTTTAATATTTTTTCATATTATGTTGTATTGTACTTAACTCTGATGCTGTGTATGGTTCAATTCAATTCAAAAGAATGTACTCAACTAACATATTTGATAGAAATAGAGATAAAGATAGACATACAGACAATTTATCATGTTAATCTAAATATTATTACTTATCTGTCTGATTGAAGTAATCAAAGATGCAAGATTATTTCATTTTGTTCTTCCTTCCAGCCTCCAAAAGTCAGGAGTATTGGCTGTATTTGATCTTTAGCAAAGTCATAGATTTCTTATGTATGTTTAAACAATGATAACATACTCTTAATATAATAAAGAAAATGTCAAGGAAATCAGGAAACTGGACCTGTGGAGTAGACTATATAGCTCTGCAACTCTTCAGATTCATGTCCAAAAAGCAGTGTATAACTGCACAAATATAGCACTTTAAAATGTGTCTTTTCTTGGGATCTGGAATAAATTAAATTGGAAGCACTGTGCATTCCTAGTAGGTAGCATTTCTCAAATTATTCCATTTATCGATAAGGACTTTACACAGTTTTTTATGTACAAAAGTATATATAAAGGGCATTTATATCAATATTTCACAATGATAAATACTTACTGAATATGGCACACAGGTCTCAGATCTACATTCCAATGTAATCATTCAACAACCCCATGCATGGTTCCACACAATTTGTTACATATTATTGAATTGCATGAATTGAGCCTTAAGAATATTTCATCAATAGAAAAAATATTTTTTTAAAAAGCAAAATAAATGATGGAAATTTGGAAACCTCTACCTCTCAAATTTATTATGAGGATTGTAAAACTGCATATATATCTATATGTTTTTAAGCACTGATAATCTGTATCATTGTAAATATATATAATCTAATTCTGATTTCTCTATTTAGAAATCTAACCTAATTTGAAAGCTTCTTAAACAGTTTCTAAAGAGGAAAAATCCCTTAATTAAATTTTAAAGAGGGGAGATAAGTCAGTCTCAAATTTCATATAACTTCAAAGGTAATATGTCCATTTAATCTGTCTATCAGGGTAAATTTGATACAGAATATACAACTTTCAGTCTGGAATGTTTTTTTCCCTCTTCCAGTTTTCTAATGTTTCCCACCCCCCAAAATGCACCCATCAGTTCAGTATTTGCCAGATTGGTCTGATTAAGTTTCTTTAAAAAAGACATTATTTATATTACTATCCACAAAGTCAGTTTGAATACAGTGGCTTCCAGGAACCCAGTATCTAAGAACATACAGTAAATTGCTTTTAACTGCAGAAATGCTTCCAGATGGAGGATTACGTGATTGTCAGACGTATTGAGGGTGAAGACAGATGTAATATAAAAAGACAAATCATAGTATTCATTTCACTCAGACAGCAAAGCCAGCTTGGCAATTTTTGAACATGCCAGTGAATCTGTCACTGTCACCCAACTGAAGATCATGATTTTTTTTTTTTTTTGCAAGCTAACAAAGCTGCTGCGATTGACTTAAACTTTAAGGCTTGCTGAGAACCGTGTGCAGCCTGGTATGAGAGGTTTCCTTAAACACTTTTAAAAGAAACCTCTCATAGTTTTGCTAATTTGGAGAATGGAAATAGGTTGGCAGCAGTAAAGGGCAACTAGTTTTTCTTGGAATGATCAGATTTGTTACAGTGGCAGAAGATTGAATTATCAGAACTGAAAAAGTCAAAATGACATCAATAGTACATGAGGTTATGAGATGATACAACAGAAGAAGCAGTTCCAATTCACATGACTTGGATTTACACAGATAACCCGCAAGTTTCAACCATTCATTTAGTGACTGCTTGAAGTTACAACGGCACTGAAAAAAATGACTTTTCTCTGCTTTTCTCTGGTTAGTAAAACCTATTAAAATTCTGTATCTTTTATCCCTTAAATTGCTTCCAGAGACCTTACATGGAACATTCTGAATCATGTGGCAATTTATAGTCACAAAGTAGTATGAGGTTCTGGTGATATAGGCTATATAACCAAATTGCAATGCCCCATATCTTCTTAATTATTTATTTATTAATCAAATTTATATAGCTGCCCATCTCGTGAAAAATAACTATCAGTAAGTCAAAAAGTAAATGCCAATATTATATAATTTAGCTATAGAGAGATGATTCATTCATAGGAATGAATGTTGTAATACGCACAGAAATTAAATTAGAATCAAATGAGTTCCAAATTATTCAGGATACCTTATAAAATCAACACTACTGAATTTGTATAGGAAGTCCTTGATTTATTTATGACTATAGTTGGAATCAGAATTTCTGATGCTAAGAAAGGTGACTATTAAGTGATTCACATCCAGTTTTATGATCTTTCTTGTCATGACCTTGGTTATTAAGTGAATCACATGATTGTTAAGTCAATCCAGCTTTCCCCACTGGCTTTGCTTGTTAGAAGCTGGCTGGGAAGCTGCAACCTTCATAAATAAATGCTGGTTGCCAAGCACCCAATTTTTTATTACATGTCCATGGGGATGGTGCAATAATCATACCATTTTTTTCAGTGCCTTTGTAACTTCAAGCAGTCACTGAATGAATGGTTGAAACTTGAGGGCTATGTGTTTAAGTCGAAGTCATTTGAATTGGAATTTCTGCTTCTTCTGTTGTGTCATCTCATAATCCTCATATACTGTTGATGTCACCACTACTTTGACCTTTTCAGTTCTGACATTCAATCTTCAGTTCCTGTAACAAAAGTAAAGGTAGTTTTTGTCAGGAAGAGCTATTTTCTGTCTAACATGGAGCCAAATGTCCAACCTAATGGCAAAGTTATTATATTTATATATATATATGTAGATATGTATTGCAACTTTCTGAAATGATCAGAGAACAGTTCTTCTCTTTTTCCATAGCTTTCCTCCCATTATAAAACTGCTGAAGCAGATACTTGATGTAGCATTGAATAAACACGAGTTAAATCCTAACAAGATCCAATACTTCAGGTACTATTTCAGCCACCTTACAAAAATACTGAAATTTGATCAATGATAAAATGTTCCTATTGAGCTAGTAAACTGCTGAATTCATATTTCTGATACATTATAGTATGATTTGTCTGGTTTTATCTTAACATGTTTGATTCCAGCTATTGATGTTCATTCATTTAGCCATATTCAAACAATTCACACCATATGAGAGTTAATGGTAGACATGTTCAAATTTAGCTTTTTACCTGCTTGTAGATCAGAACTTCCACACTTTTCTGAATGTTTCATAAAAATTGAAGTGTGTTGTCTACATTGTTCTAACAGGTGTTTACCAGAATGATCAGCTAATGGTTTTGACAGTTCTGATCTCTCTTTTGAGGAATGAGTTCAATTCCTATGCAGAAATGTGTTTACCCTTTCTTGCGTTGAGTGTCCGAGTGGTTTCAGGAATCTCTTGCTAGTGTCAAAAGCACCAATGCTACAGAGGAAATGTAATTTTAGTGTCTACAGTATGTTATTTTAGAAAAGGAATGTACTCACTAAATTCTTTTTTCTAGCATGTGGCAACATACTATACCAACTGTAGTATTATGATTTTAGGTTTGATAAATGGCTGCAGTTGAGGGTCATTAAAGTTAGTCTAAACTCATTCGTCTGAAAACACATTAGGAATGTTCTGCAAGTTACACCAGCCACAAGCAGAGAGGGTGGGATACTGAAACCAGAGTGCCTAGTGTGAGAATATTAAGAGATTTAGAAAGAGAGTCAGAAGTGCTATAATATGTTCCTGTTTCAAAAACCTGGTAACAGAATCAAGCAGCACTTCACAGTAGTAAATATATTACTGTTAACAGTTTTTTTCCCTTTTCACGGTAGAATGATTTCCATCTTTGTTATTAGAAAGACTATCCAGGTTTTCCAAGTAAAGTTTTGCTCCAGAATGTAAGCTGGTTTAAGCAATGACTGGATTTCATAGTGTTTTATATAGGAAATAATCCCTATTTTGTAATCCTTGTGATTATGTTTGAAACTTGAAATCATTGCAGTATTAGGTAGATACTTTGAAGGTCTACAGGCTCTTTTCATATTCCATCTTTGGATAAGTTAGGCTTATTAGCTGGCTTTCATTCTTTGCAGTAGTTCATACATTTGGTAATTAGTCTTGTTTTGATCATAATGTGATATATGAACTCGTCCATGGTTATATTTGAACCCCCTATAGTAGTTTGGCTTCACCAAGCCAAAACCAATTTGTGTAATCAGATTTACGTATTTCTACTATGACTTCTTTGTACTACATTACTATATTATATTAGATCCTTTTAAAAGTCATTGTTCCAGCAAAACCTTTTATATACCCAAATATTGGAAAATTAGTTGTTTTATACTACCATGTCTGGCAACTCATAAGTTTACAACAATAATCTACTTAATCAATAGAATGCAATTAAAATAAGAAGAAAAAACAGTAACACAATGTATTAGTTAATAGATTTTTGGTAATAGATACCATATATAGGCAAGAGAGGAAATGCTAAATAGATTAATTCTGTGTTTACAGAAATTATTATAAAGAGTAGTTTGTGAATTATAGTTGTTCAATTTTTTAAATTTGTGTTTAATTTTATAGAATGCTCATTCTACAAGGATACATTTATGTATTACTGTTTGGCAGTTAAGCTCCCAACATACCTCTGCAAGGCATATATGTTCCCACAGACCCAATGGAAAATGGGTAAAGTAGTTTGCCGAGATACTCAAATTTGTAAGGCTGCTGATATATCCATCAAAACTCCTGGTGAAAAACATACCATATAAAATATCAGTACAAGTATTCCTTAAATCACCACAGTTCAATTATTGACCATTCAAAATTACTCCCCTTCCCCCCCCCCCAAATGTATTTATGACCTGGTCCCAAAGTTATATATGTTGCAGCACCATACTGGTCATTACCCTTACAACTGACCACAGAGAAGCTGCAACAGGCCCTCCGCCTATTTGTCTTTCGGTCCTGTCCCACTGGGCCTTCTTAGCTAGCCTGCTGGAGTCTACTTGTTCCTCCCCACTCCATTTCCAGTGGTGGTATGCTACTGCTTGGCCCAGTAATTTAAAAAAGCCTCCCCTGATCAGCTGAAAGGACAAAAAAGAGAAAAGTACAGGATCGGCCCTCCCACCTGCCCCTTTTCTTTTCTCTTCTTTATCCTCTCAGCTGATTGGCGCTGCAGGCCTCAGCTGCTGTATAGAAAGCTGCATGTGCATGCACGATCACCAAACCAGTAGTGGAACAGGTAGGAACCACTGTCTCCTATCATTTTCTTGCTTTTTGAAGATCTCCTGAGTTCCAGAAGAGGCTGATCCACATGGCAGAAAAGCCAAAGTCTTTTATTCAAATGTTGGTGAAGCTGTTTTCTCTCAATCTCATGTTTTTACAGCTTCACCAGCATCTGAAAAAAAGACTTCAGCTTTTCTGCCACCTAGATGAAAGCTTCTTTGAAAAGTAAGTAAGCAATGGGAAATGGATGGGGACAGTAAGTGTGATATGGGAAGCTAGCAAAGCAGGTCCAGTGCCTGTAGACATGGGGGGAAGAAACTATTGGGTCCTCAAAGGATTGTAAGCAAGCATGAGGTATTTCAGTGGGCCAAGGGATGCCTTGAGTGGCCTGTTCTAGCACTAGGCCCTTCATCACCCTGAAATACCTCATGTGCATTTAACCGTGTATGCATTCGATTAGCAAATGCATTGGGTAAAGCAGGGAGGTATCACATTCATTTAACATGATCCAATCAAAAGAATCCTCAGATTACGAATATAATTGGCAGGCTCTATTATATTCACAGTTCAAGGATTACCTGTAATAAAACACAGACCCATATACTAAAAGTAGTTAAAGGCTCTCGTCTTAAAAACACAAAACGTCTTTGGTGTGCATCCAAAGAAAAGGTCCCAAACTAATAATATGCTTCTGGTTCATAGAGAAATATGCAGTATTTTCTAACCTTCCCAAAAGCCAGTAAGGTTCAAGTTAATGTCTCATGCAGATGTTGTTCCATCGGTCAGGAGTGAGAAAATTTCCTATAACTCAATAGGTAATAATGCCTCACCAAAGGGATCCAACACAGGCCCGCACTGCTAGATCTGATGAGATAGGCAGAAACCATTAACCAGAAGCGATCCTACAAGTAAACTGTATCCATGCCATTCAGGGATTTAAAATTAATTTCTGCACCCAGAAATTATCAATGCTGTCTCAGTGCTATATTTGAGCCTAAACGCTATATGCAGTAGATCCTGATAATTATGACACTATTGTGTGTTGTATAAACAATGATAACAAAGATGTCCAAGCACACAAGAACTATGGGGAGAAAGGATAGGAATGTCTTCACCACAGTCCTATGCAATGATCCCCACATCCAGGTCCAGATAGCCTCAGAAATGGACATTTATATTAATACTACTTGTAAGAAAGAGTATAAGAAATGTTTGTAATACTCAGGAAGGTAGTAGACCCAAAGTGAACTTCTATAGCTGACGATTGATCTAAATTTGGCATTCTATGGCCCTATCAAACTCTTTAACCACTGTGTCCTATTGGCATTCCTAAGAGGCCAATATATGATTTATTTATTTCGATTTGTATACCGCCCGCTCTCCCAAAAAGGGACTCGGGGCAGTGAACAGCCACAGTAAAAACATACAAATAGAAAAGTTAAAAAAGTTTAAAAATTAATTAAATACATGGCTAAGACCAATAAAACCCATAAAAAATTATCGAATTAAAAACCCTACTTATAACGTTACGCCAGACCGGCCTGTTGGAAAAGATGGGTCTTAAGTGCTCGTCGGAAGGCCCGTAGGTCAGTAATGGCTTGCATCTCTGCCGGTAGCTCATTCCAAAGGGAGGGTGCTCCCACAGAGAAGGCCCGCAACCTCGGGGCCGCCAACCAACATCGGCCAGCCGGCAGCACCCCGAGGAGGCCAACCCTGTGGGAATGCACTGGCTGGTGGGAAGCCAATGGTGGCAGCAGGCGGTCCTGCAAGTACCCGGGTCCCAAGCCATGGACTTGATGGTCCATGGTCACTAGCATCTTGAATGAATCTTGAATGAATCTTGATGGTCACTAGCATCTTGAATCACACCCGGAAGGCCACCGGAAGCCAGTGCAGCTCGCGCAGGAGCAGTGTAATATGGGAGCTCCGAGAAGCCCCCAAGATCACCCGTGCGGTCGCACTCTGCACCAGTTGAAGCCTCCGGATGCTCTTCAAGGGGAGCCCCATGTAGACAGCATTGCAATAATCTAGGCGGGAGGTAACGAAAGCAGAAGTGACTGTGCGCAATGCACCCCAATCCAGAAAGGACCGCAACTGGTAGATCCTATGGACCTGATAAAAAGCCCCCCTGGTGACGGCTGATATATGATCGTCCAATGACAGCCGCCCATCCAGGAGGACTCCCAGATTGTGCGCCCTCTCCGTGGGAGCCAAGATTTCACCTCCCACAGTCAGCGATGGAATAAGCTGACTGTATCTGGGCGCAGGGAACCACAGCCACTCGGTTTTGGTCGAGTTGAGCTGAAGCCTGTTGACCCCATCCAACTCTGCACGGTTTCCAGGCACCGGGTCATCACTTCAACGGCTTCGTCGGGGTGGCCCGGCGTGGAAATGTATAGCTGAGTGTTGTCAGCATACTGATGGAACTCCACCCTGAAGCCACGGATGATCTCCCCCAACGGCTTTACATAAATGTTGAACAGCAGGGGCGAGAGCATGGACCCCTGAGGCACCCCACAACACAAGGGCCTCGAGGTCGATCTCTGCCCCCCTGCCAACACAAATTGCGAGCAGTCGGAGAGAAAGGAGGAGAACCACCGTAATACGGTGCCTCCCACTCCCAACCCCCCCCAACCGCCGCAATAGGATACTGTAGTCGACAGTATCAAAAGCTGCTGAGAGATCTAATAGGACCAGGACAGAGGAACAACCCCTGTCCCGAGCCCTCCAGGGGATATAAGTTGATGGGATATAAGTGTGTGATATGTGCTCATCCTGGATAACATACAACAAATAATAAATGTCATTCAATCCTTAAGAAAAAGATTTTGCTCATTTTAAGCTTATGCTTTTCTTTAGCAAGAGGCTGAATATTACAATATTAAGCCATTTAAAACCCCTGTTTAGTTCCTGTTCAACTAAAAAAGTTCATTGACAAGATGAAACAAGTTGAGAATGAACTAACATTATTGTCCAACACCAAGCAGTTCTGCTCACCAAAAACCTTTCCTTTGGCCGTGGTCTTATTCTGTGTATATTTGTAGCCTAGAGAAGACAAATTCAGAGTTGCTAGGAATGGTAGAACACTGAGTTTCTCAAATTACTGAAGCATTTCATTGACATTTGGTGAAAGTGCCACATCTGGGATTGAGCTTTAGAACTGCTTTGAGAAGTTATTATCCTGCATGGGTTGCCTAAGTGACTCAAGGATGAGACTTTTGTTTCCCATATAAACATGTACACTTCATTTCCCTCCCCATCCTTGGGTTGTCTTGGAAAAGTACGCAAAAATAAAATTAACAATTGACTTCTTAAAAAAGGGTGAGGTTTTGTACAGAAAGAAGGGATCAGATTGATTGGTTGTTCAATAAATCAGTATCCCACATTTGTTTATTCTGTTACAGTTCAGTTTTTAATAGAGTATTCCTGTTTTCAGGCCCAAACTGGGTACATTTTTCTCAGTTAAGATGTATGAAACTTCTGGGATCTATTTGCTGAGTTTGTACCTTTATAAATGTAATATTAGAAAGTTATAATAATATTATAGGAGTTGAAGCCTGTGATTCATTTAAATTGTTTTATGTTTAATAGTCTTCTAACATTTCACAATGTTAACACATTTACATCTGGTAACATATACTGAGAAAAAGATTGTGAAAAGTACATGTTTTAATATTTAACATAATCATATTATACCTGATACACTGTATCACAAAAGTGAAGGCTACAACTTGCTAGAATTTCTAGCCAAGCGTATCACTTTGAATAAGAACTATAATTCAACTTACTTAGTTTCACTAGACCAGTGGTTCCCAAACATTTTCAGTCCACCACCCCCTTGGTACTCTAAACTCATCCTCAGTGCCCCCCAGCCAGGGGTGGGATTCAAATTTCTGTGGGCATGACCTAATTTGAGGGTGTTACTTGCTGGTCATGTGACTAGATGGGCGTGGCTTGATGGTCATGTGACTGGGTAGGTGTGGTTTGGTAGTTATGTGACTGGGTGGGCGTGGCCAGGTGACTGGCAAACCAAATACAAGTGGTCTTCACTTAATAGCCGGTTGTTTAGCAAGTGTTCCAATTTATGACTGGCCTCCCCAGAGCTACTTGACCTGTTTTTGGAGTTTTGACAGTCATGCATACACATACACACACACTCTCTTCCAACCCTGCTGGAGCAGGTCATTGGACTAGAATTGGCAAAGCATCTCTGATTAGATTCTAGTAGTGAATAGAATCTAATCAGAGATGCTTTGCTGTTTTTTGTTGATTTTTATTTGTATTTCTTTATTTAATGTTGCTGAATTGCATTGACATATGTGTTCCTTCTTGTGCACAACCCAGAAGCTTTTGTGATTCTTTGCAGCAAAAATTACCAACCTCTGGCTTTACTCTACTTTTCAAATGTGCTGCCACTGCCACATTCTAGGTGCCACCCCATTGAGTCCACTGCGTTAGAGGGACCTGACCAAGCAAGTCCAAGTGGAGCAGTGCACCAAGTCAATGGGGTGAGCCTGAGAAAGGGAAAGAGAGACAGAGAAAAAAGAGAGAGAAAGAGAGAAGGAAGAAAAGAAAGAGAAAAAGGAAAGGAAAAAAGGGACAGACAAAGAAAGGGGGGGATGGAAGGAAGGGAGAGAAAGAAAAAGAAATAAAGAAGGAGAGAGGGAGGGAGGAAAAGATAATGAAATAGCTATTCTAGTCCTGCTCCAGCAGGGTTAGAAGGGAGTGTATGTGTCTATGTTCTCCTTGTAATTTATCAGTACATTTTGGTTTTGCCTTCTTCACAATTGGCATTGTAATATACTGGGGAGAAGTAATTTTTTAGTGTGGAGATCTGATCCAATGGATCCTGTTTAAAGCCTCAACAAAATGTGAGAGCTTCCTGATAATCTTGACCATATTTCGTCCACAAAACCTTTCATAGAAGCCAAAGATGTTTCAATGTGGAAAAGGGCTTCAGTCTAAATTAGGCCTCATTTCAATCTGATGCATCAGATCTGTCTGTCTGCCTCTCTCTCTTTCTCTCTCCCCATCTCTCTCCCTCCTTCCCTCCCAGACTGGCTTTGCTCTATTTTTCCGATGTGCCTGCGGGGTCGGTGCTTCGAACATGGATGGATGGATGGGTGGATGGATGGATGGATAGATAGAGAAACAGGTTGGTAGGTAGGTAGATAGATAGAGATAGATAGATAGATAGATAGATAGATAGATAGATAGATAGATAGATAGATAGATAGATAGATATATTGGTAGATAAATAGGTAGGTAGGCAGGCAGGCAGGCAAGCAGGCAGGAAGACAGACAGACCTTTTGGGCAGATGTATTGATAGGTAGGTAGACAGACGGAAAGAGGGCAGGCAGGCAAGTAGGCAGGCAGGAATGCAGGCAGGCAGGCAAACAGATAGACCTTTTGGATGGATGGATGGATGAACTGAGGGACAGCACTTTGGGAAAGTGGTGGTGGCAGCTTTCCCCAATATGCTGCCGCATTCAATGCACCGGCACCGGTGCGGTACAACAGTCAATGGGCCTGCAGGGCCGGCGCCTCAAACACCCCCCTGCCGCCTCCCAGTGCCCCTCTGCCGGGCCCCTTGGGGACGCTAAGAGGCGGCAGGGGGGCATTCGAGGCGCCGGCTCTGCAGGCTTACCCATTGACTGTTGCACCACTCTGGAGCCAGGACCTCAAATGCCCCCCTGCCACCTCTTAGTGCCCCTCTGCCGGGCCCTCGGGGATGCTAAGAGGGGGCAGGGGAGTGGCGCATTGAATGCAGCCACGGCAGCACGTAATGTGCCACCACTGCCACTGCCACATTCAAGGTGCTGGGTCCCTTCTTCCGGCCCCCTTGGGGACGCTAAGAGGCGGCAGGAGGGCGTTCGTGGCACTGGCTCCAAAGCAGTGCAACAGTCAATGGTGAGCCTGCAAGGCTGGTGCCTCGAATGCCCCCCTGCCATCTCTTAGCATCCCCAAGAAGCCTGGCAGAGGGGCTCTAAGAGGCAGAAGGGGGGCGTTCGATGTGCCGGTTCTGGATCAGTGCAACAGTCAATAGGTGAGACTGCGGGGCTGGTACCTCGAATGCCCCCTGCTGCCTCTTAGTGCCCCCCTGCCAACCCCCATGCCTCTTAGCGCCCCCCTAAGGCATCCCACTCCCCCAGGGGATGGTACCACCCACTTTGGGAACCACTGCACTAGACAATCATGATTAGGATTACTTGTATGTTCTACCTTCTTCTAGAAATTCAAAATAGTACAAACTTGGGTTCTTAGAAGATAAAAGCAGCCTGTGAATTGTTCCTTAGACTTCAGGTAGCCCCCACAGCCCATTTTACTGTATCAAAACACCACAAGTTTGCATTGCTGAAATTTGTTGCAAAAAAAGAAAATTTTTCAGCAGCAAGATATTACAATCCAAAATATTTGGTGATGCCTGTTTCAATAACATCACCATATCACATCACAAAGCCTATCATGGTCTGCTATATTGAGTTGTAACCAGTGGTAGTATTCAGCCGGTTTGCACCGGTTAACGCGAACCGGTAGCAAGGATTTGGTGTGGGTCACTGAACCTGCAGTAAGTTCTGGCTGGCCATGCCCAGACCCAGTTACCCAGTCACCGCTGCCCCACCTGCCCAAAGCTTGCTCACCCCGCCTGCCTGACAGTCACCACTTAAGGTATTTCTTTTTTTCCCCTCCCGACAATCAGCTGTGCTGGGATTTCCTTGCTGAGTGCCCCTCCTATGCTCCATTTTTTCTCTTTCTGATTTCCAGGGGAGTCTTCTGGGAGCAAAAATGCGCCCCCAAAGGCTCCTCTGAGGACAGGAAGACCCCAAAATGGAGCAAAGGGTGCTGTGTGCCTTCCTATGCTACATTTTTTTTCTTCCTGAGCCTTCTGGGAGCAAAAATCTCTCACAGGAGGCTTGCCTGAGGCCAGGATAGTCCAAAAAATGGGTGGGAGGGTGGTTGCAAAAAAGAAAAAAAAAGAAAAAAGCTATTCCCACCCAGTCACATGACCATGCCCACTTAGCCATGCCCACCAAGCCACACCCACAGAGCCAGTAATAAAACTTTTAATCCCACCACTGGTTGTAACTCTCAGTTTTGAAAAAATGTCCTTCCCTATCCTGTCCTCACAACAATAATAGTGAGATATAAGTTAGTTTTGAAAATAGTGATGGAAGCTTACATATTAAACACTGGAATTTAGTGAAACATAGAAAGGATCTCCCCAGTTTCACTCTTTTCATAACTAACTTTTCACAATCAATTCTAGATTCATATCAAATCTGTAATGCCAAGGAAGTTCAGATATTTTAATGAATGTTTGAAGAGCCCAATTCCCCATGTATTGTCATGAAAATAAAAACTTATTGGGTCCAGAATTCATGGTTCTTTGATATTTTTTGATCAGTTATCTTTCAAAATATTCCTGTTTCAAATATCCCTAATATGGGGAGTACACTGACTTGGATTATATTGTCAATGTTGCATTTACAAACAGTTTGTAACATAAGAAAGGTCTATAAAGAACTATTTGCTGAAGTTGCTTGCTAACATACTCTTACCTATCCTTTTTTTGAGTTGCATCTTCCTTCTTAGAATAAAATATAATAGAGTCAGTTTTGCTTACCAAAATGCAAACAGAAACCTAATCCATACACTTTCCTCTGGAAGAAATGTAGTACTTGAAACAAAAGCCACATGCCACTTTGCTGTTTCCCAGATAAACAACATCTTGTGTATCTGGAGATCTCTCTGGAATAATCAGTGATGTCTTGCAAGTATAACCATGTTTTAAATATCTGTCTTTATTCAGTTTTTGTTTTATTTTGTTTTTGCAGAGAATGTTCATATATTTCAGGACATAGATTATGTGTTTTATTCAGTGAGGTCTTAAAAGGAATTCTATTTGCCCCATATATTTTCTCAGTTGAGTTACGTAATTCCTTAATTGTGCATAGAATAATGTGTCAGATATGCTAATTATGAATTATTACATCTTGGATAAATTAAGAAAAGAATGCAGAATTGCAGGGATAGTTTAATTTAATTAGAGCTTGCTCAGGCTTTGAATGAGATGGAGGATGCTTGCTATATAGCTCAAAGAAATGAATTTCTTTCTCACACTTTTTTGTGATACATGTGAATGCTATTAATATATAGAAGAATTTGGAAGAAAAATCCCATGTACTGAGTAATCAGGGCAGATTTGATATTTAAATCAGAAGGTAATTTGAACGCATGTGGGAAAATAGACTCATTTAATAGCTTAAGGAATCTGTTAAGTGAAAGTCGGTCTCTTTATAAACATTGGGTGGTTTCTGAGAAAGTTTGTAGAAGAGGATGTTCCTATAGTTTCTGCCCCTTCTACAGTTGCTTGAAATCTTCCCAAAACAGAATTCAAAAGGATACAAAATGCTCTATGAAACATCATGAAAATCATAAGCTATCAAACTGCTTTCAGTTAACATCAAAGTTCCCAACTGTGGAAAGGATTCCAATAACAGAAATATGCTCTGGTTTATATCTTAAATATACATGTAAAATGTATTTTGCTTTATGATAGCAATAATAATAATTGTTAGGTTCTTGATTAGGACTTGAATTAAGACTTAATTTAACTTGCGATAAGTTTCCATCAGTCTTACACTGTGAACAAACTGTACATTCACCACACATAACAACAAAAAAGGAAGACCTGTCAAAAGGAAGACCTGTCATTTCGCACAGTCACTTCCGCCCTCGTCATCTCCCGCTTGGACTACTGCAACGCTCTCTACATGGGGTTCCCCTTGAAGAGGGTCCAGAGGCTGCAGTTGGTTCAGAATGCGGCCGCGCGGGTGATCTTGGGAGCCCCTCGGAGCTCCCATGTAACACCACTTCTCCGCAGGCTGCACTGGCTTCCTGTGGCCTTCCAGATTCAATTCAAGATGGTACTGATTGTTTTTAAAGCGCTCCATGGCTTGGGGCCTGGGTACTTACGGGACCGCCTGCTGCCATCAACAGCCTCCCGCTGCCCAGTGCGCTCCCATAGGGTTGCCCTCCTCGGGGTTCCGCCGCCTGATCGTTGCCGGTTGGCGACCCCAAGGGTGCGGGCTTTCTCTGTGGGGGCCCCCTCCCTGTGGAATGATCTGCCCCCAGAGATACGGGCCATTACCAACATCCAGACCTTCCGGCGTGCTGTTTTTGACCCTGTTTTTCAGCAGGCTGGCCTGGCCCAGTAAACGGTTCTTGGGGTTTTAAATTAATTAGGTTTTAAATTTTTAAATTTTTAATATAATCCTTGAATTTTAAATCTTGTTTATATTTTGTACTTGATGGGATTTCGGCCAGATCAATTCTATTTAATTTGTTTTTAATTGTACATATTGTTCGTTTTTTAGTAGGCTGTACACCGCCCTGAGTCCCTTTTTGGGAGAGGGGGCGGTATAAAAATTTAAATAAATAAATGGTTAGGAAAGTTGAAGAAAGACATAAAGGGGTTAATTTTAGCTACAAGAAGCCTTAAGAACAATACAAAGCATACAAAGCAAAAACTGAGAAGATGGCAAGAGACAGCGAATGCCACCTATGCAAAACAAGCTGAAGAAACAATGGACCACCAAGTTAGTTGTTGTAAGAAGATGGCACCGGTGGACTATAGACAATGGCATGACAAAATAGAAAAAAGGTACATCGGGAGTTCTGCAAGAAATACTATTTGCCTGTAAGCAAGAACTGGTGGGACCACAAAATAGATAAAGTAAGAGAAAATGAAGAGGCTAAAGTGTTCTGAGATGGTAATATTCAAACAAGCAAGCATCTGTAACACCCCAGTCCCCTACAATTGTTAATAAGACAAAAAGGACTGTTACAATAGCTATAGATAGAAGAATGGAAATGAAAGAATGGGAATAAATCACAAAATATAAAGACATGCAATTAATACAATGGTAGCAAAATAAATAAATAAATATAGTACCAATAATAGGCATTTTGGGTGCAATCCTTGAATATCTGAAACACACTTTAACATCACCGACATTAACAGATATACCAACAGTCAATTATAAATTTCATCATCAAAATATCATCTCCTGATGATATCTATAAAACAGGAGTTTCCAAACTTTTCAACTTTAAGACTTGTGGACTTCAATTCCCAGAATTGAGCTGGAGGTTAAGTCCGCAAGTCTTAATATAGACAAGTTTGGAGACCCCTGCTCTAAAACCATCAAAGAACAATCTGTGAATCCTTGTGAAGAACTTGATAGGTAAATAATGCCTAATGCAGTCTAAACATATGGCTGACTATGCAATTAACATAATAATATATTAAATATATACATGCCACCTGATTCTCAGCAAGTCTGCATGGTTGTTCTTACAAGTATGAAAAAATAGTTCACAAAAATATTCTTAGGATCACTTTAAAACTTCCAAAATATTCATAACCATAAGATTCTAATGGGATTTAAACAAATATAAATATTGCTTTATCTAGGACAAGGGGAACAGAAATTTCATCCTTAAATACAAGCCTTTTTAATATATTAGTAATAAATATTATCCATAGAAAACATTGTAAGTTGTTGTATCATATTATATTTTCTAGCATATTATTTTTATACTATTATTATCAGTTTTAATTTTAAAAAATATGAATCTGCAAACTGCCTGGAGTCAGACAAGTTTGAGCCAATTGCAATAGCACTTAGACTTATATACCGCTTCACAGTGTTTTACAGCCCTCTCTAAATGGTTTACATAGTAAGCAAATTGCCCCCAACAATCTGGCTCCTCATTTTATCTACCTTGGAAGGATGGTAGGCTGAGCCAATCTTAAGACTCAATCTGCCAAATTGCAGGCAGCCAGCAGGCAGCAGAAGTAGCCTACATTACTATACTCTAATCATACACCACCATGAATAAATTCCATAATTTTTTTCAGTTTATTTATAAACAGTAATATGTACTATAAACATTTTGCCAAATATGTAAGGAAAAGCTGATTTATTGTGTCATCATTTTTACACTGTCAGGATGGGACATTGTTCAAAATTTTTCTAGATAAGAGAAAGCTCCTGGACAATGCCAGAAAAAGGCATAAATGTCAGTCAACACTAGATTGCAAAAATTTAGTAAATGTACATCTCACACTCCCTTTTATTCTTATAGGTATATGTTTTTATTTGTTTTTGGTTGCAGCTGCATTTAATAGTTAAAAAGAATACTAATTCTTAAATCATTTTAATAGGCACTCAATAATTGAACTTAGAAGTTGGATCAAGAGCATCTGGTTAATATGTTTTTTCTTTTTAATAAAGGAAGATTCTGACTGGGGAAAAGTTATGAAAGAATAAGACTTTATCCTAGGATAGAAGATAAAATAATTGGATTATACATTATATAGTCATTTTAAGTCAGGTATCTGTGATACAGAGAATATTTGAGTAGAAATACCTGCAACCCTTTGGAACCCTCCCTAATGAAGATTCTGTTTCTCTGCACATGAGCACTCCTCTATTCTCCCTGACCATTGAAAATCAGTGTGACTTGAACCAAATGAGTTGGGCTGCATGCCTTTGAGGCATAAATGTATGTTTGGCTCTAATAATCTGACAACAGAGCATATTCCTATCCAGGATTTTTTTTCTTTTAGACATTTCTAAGGATTGAGCACAATAATTACCTTAAGGATTATGAGAAAAGACAATATTTAAAACAAAGTGAAGTGCTTCATATTTTTATGATTATTGGCTCTGTTATCAGGCACATCCTGTAAGAAGTCATTGAGAGTGAATACACTGACTTAAGACTGTGCGCTAGGAAGTGTGCTGTGTATTTGTTTTTCAAAAAATCAGCTCTTTGTTTTTAGATTGAAAGCTAATTGAAACAGTATTTCTAATTAAATCAATTCATTCTTTATATAAGAAAACTTCCCAGTTATTGTGTGTTTATTGGGTTGCTAGGGGTACCTAATGAAGTATGAATTGAAGTGTTTAATGTGAATGCCAGATTTTTTTGAGGATAAATGGTTCTAACATGTCTGGAATGGTATCCAATTTGGTTGAAAACTTGGCTAACAATTTAAAAAGTGACATCATTTTTGGCAGTGATTCTTTTTTTTTTTTTTTAACTAAGCATCTTATAAGATTAATGTTCTTCGAAAAGAATAAAATACATTTGAATGTATATAATTATTATTTTCCTGCAAAGAAGATCCTGCAAGAATAGTTTAATCATATTTGTATTGGTAGAGAAGCGCTCATAACTTTATGCTATACAGACTGTACATAAAATGCCACAACATGGAACTATGCCCCATTAATTAATTAAGTACTGCAATTCTGGACTGCAACAGTCTTTAGACTATGCTGTCAATATTGAAGCATGTTTGTAAAGTAGGTCCATGAATATAATATGAAGTAGATTATAAATCACACATTGCATATGTTGGATTATGGGTTATGCATTATGAGTATCTTGCTGTGCTTCTCATCTTGCTGTTGTGATGAAAGAGCTGTTGACTATATGATTTTTCCTTCCATGTTTTACATTTTTTTCTTCAGCATTTTACCTCATGTTTTTCTGTCCGAGACATGCTTGCTACTTTCTTTTTTCTTTTTCATTGGTTGCATTTGCTCTGAAAAGAGGCAACAGTAAGTTTCTAATAACAAGAGGATCGACAGATCTGCCCCTCAGTGCAGCCTTTCCCTAAGGAGAAGAAAAAAGGTGCCCATGTGATTGAATAATTACTACTGGTATACAAATTTATTGTATGAAAATAGATGAAAAAGGTAGTAAATATGTTCTAGTAGTGGTTGATATGTCTCAGGATAAATCTAGTGGACTTGAATTGTTTGAATTATGTCTCTCTTCAGATATTGTTTCTTTTATTCTTCTGATACGTACCCATTTCATGTATTCATAACTATGTATATACTTATACCTATTATCTTGTAAGCGATTGACAAATAAAATAAATTCAAATAAATTCAAATTCAAATATAACAGCAATGTGAATGAACCTCCATAAACCTTAAATTGTGGGAAGCGATTTGGTTTCCTTTTTCCAGGCCTTTCACACAAACAGAAGCAGTAATTTTAGTAACCAATTGCAGTAACTGTCAGTAATCAATTGTAGGGTAATATCATAGAACCATGCAATTGTGATGTTGGAACCAATCACAATGATCTTCTAATCCACTCCCCTGCAATGAATAGTGAAACCAATTACTCTATCATTATGAAATATCTGTTTAGCTACTGTTTAAATGTACTATTGGGAGAATGGGATGGGATCAGAGGGAAGGGGGTCGGATAGAGGAGAGGAGAGGCTTTAAGCTTTGTTAAAATCATGGACTTGATTTCGTTGTACATTTATGTACATATAGTAGTTATTGATATGAGACATTTCTTAATGTATTATTTCAGTCATAATTTAGAAAATTAATATGTTAGTATTGAGCATTTGTTTTTAATCAGAGGCTAAATATAGTTGTTTATGTGAGTAAAATAAATGTTTCTGTGTGGTTTTCCATCACATTTTGATGAATAGAAGCCTTGTAACAAGATGAGGTCACTGCAGAAGGGAAAGTGAGGTAGGAACGCAGCTGAATCTACAGGCTTTTCTGCTATATGTTGCACCAGCTATTCTCAAAGCAACAGTCTTTTCTTGAAACATAGTTATAGCAAGCCTTCCATAATATGCCTGAATGCCTCTCGCAGGGTTTGAAATACACACACTATTGTACTATATGGTCTAATATGCAGTATACTATTTCCTCAGCTTGTGTAAAGTGCACTGTGGAGACCTCTTTACACCGCTAATGTAAGCAAAAGCTCATATTGTTTATTTTAAAGTCTGAAGGTTTTTTTTTAATAGAAGCTCACCCATATTTTGCCATCACTTAACTCTTCAAGTATAACTCTTGAAAAACTGTAAGTGTACCAAGGTGTGGGGGGTGGGGAGACTTATGGAGGAATCTATCTTATGACATATGTGTGTGCATGCTGTTGGGAAGTTGCATTCATATCCATGGAGGTTATGAAGCTGGGTTTTAACGGTTGGACGAATAGTTGGACTGGGGCACTACTTTTGCCCCAGTGAAAGAAAATGTTGGATGTAGGCATTTTAGCAAATATTTAAAATGAAGACAAGTAATAAAACTCAGAGCTAATAAGAGAAGTTAGGTAGGATTTGTTAAAGTTGCATTTCAATTCATAGATTATAAATGAGTTGCCAAGCATACATGGATCAAGAGGCTGATTTCTGCCCACTATCAAAATTAGAGCTGTGAAATCCTGAAAAACACTTGTCCAGGAGGAAGTTACAATTTTATTCCTTTTCCTGATCTTCTCCAAACTCAGAAGACATTTAAGTATTGTGTCTTCTTTATCCATGCTTGTCACTTTAATAAATGGTCCTATAGTATAGTACAGGCTAATATGAGAGAACTGCATATTTTAGAAATAAGATTCATAAATATATTCTAATGTAATTTTTTTAAAAAATGAATTACAGTATCTTATTATATTATAGAATGCAACAATATAATTGTCTTTTCTTAATTATTATTTTAAAGTTCACAATTAATTGTTAATAGGGAAGAGAGTTTTCTTCCAATAATGAAATAAGAAATTATTATAAAGAATTGGCAAATTTTTGCACTTTTTTTTTTTTGCGTATCAACATAACATTTATAAAATCTGTTTTTTAAAAGCATGTCAAACACATGTCATTATATGCTCATCATTTCAGTATAAGATTGTCCATTTTAATAAAGTATGAATACACATTTTTTATTTATTTATCAGGAATTTTGACAATATAGTAATAATCAAAAGAGAAAAACTTCTGATTATATCAGTAACTGACATTTAACTCAGAGTGCAGTTACTAGGAGAATACTCAGTCCATAAAGTAGACATATTGTTGAGTGAATATTGATAAGACCCATATTTAATGGTAAGGTACATAATTTGTTTGTGAATAGTCTCAAATTCTTTGACTAGTATCTCCACAGAGAGCGGCTGGAAATGCTATAAGTATTCTTGCAACTCAATATAGTTAACACATTGGAACAATGGTCTGACATAATACAAGCTTGCTCTTTTCATATGCATAACTGTCAGAATTAAGAGAACTAGTTAATAATGCACATATGCTCACACACACATGCACAAATACTAAACAGAATGAGAAAAATGCTCTTTCAACTATTTTGATATTAAGTCATGTATTTAAGAAAAAATTAACATTTACTAGATAAATTCAGAATGTTAATAAATAAATCCGCCTTGTCAACAGAATGTAATGTTAATTAACCCATAAATAAGATTCAGACATTATTTTAGGAAATAATAAGGTCTTAGTGCCTTTTCATTTTAACATAGTAATAGTTAAATCATATAATAGAACCATTTGAATTGTGGTATTTTTTTCTCCTAATTTTCCCCATATAGAATTTAATATGTTGCCCAAGTTTTCGGTTCCATGTGTTATCAGTCAGCAGATCTGAATTAGAAAACATGAAATATAAATTCTATTGTCTGTATCTGATTAGGTTCTGCTTAGCTTTGCCCAGTGAATCAGTGTGCTTTTAATGGTCCATTTAATTGTGAATGTAGCTGTGAATGCCTAAAGAAAACAAAATCTGTAAAGAGACCCACAGCTGGCATCGAATGTAACTCGCTGCACCAGCTGCCACTTTGCTGTGTTGTTAATATTTTATTTTATAACTTTTCATATGTATTTGGGTGTGAGCATTGTGGCATTAGGATTCTTTCAGGTTTTTTTTTCATTTGGAAACAGTTTTTTTAAGGATTACGTTTAGTTCACTGGATATATTATATACCTCCTGAAATGGAGGAAGGCTGGAAATGCTCAATTTTTTCCCTTCAGAAATTGATATCCAGCCGTGAAAAAAATATTTGCCCATTTAGGATTGCTTCTTCACTGTGATTTACTTATTTAGATAAATAATTATGTAGAAAGTCTGTTTCTGAATTAAACCACTCTAGAGTGCAATTTTTACTATACTGGGACTTACTGTACAGAACCTGAAATTGGAGATACATAATAGTTTCTTGTGTGACTTCTTATGCCCATATATACAACCTGCTTTGGAGAGATTCTAAGGTGATAAAACTCTTTTGAACTAGACTCTGTCAAAGCAGCCTTTTCCCAAAACTTTGTATTTATTTTGCAATTAGCTTTTAGTTTCGGTTTCCAAGACTAAATGAATTTGACATGTTTGTCAGTAGATCCAGTTAAATTTAAATCCCACTGGGTCTTTCATATACTCCTCCTGTGCTCCCTCTATTACACATAAGGATTTTTCTCTTATGATGAATATATGTTGGGACAATTCTTACTGAAACTCTGGTGAATACAAAATGAAGCTCCTTCCTATTTTATGCAGGATAGTATTCTTCCAGATGTGCACACATGCATACATACACACGTGCACTAGATAAAATAAAAACCCAGGAGTACCCAACATTCCTTTTGCATTTTAATACATTGATTTTAGCATGGGAGTACTTAATAACATAACTCAAAATCTGATCAAGTTTATATAATGCACACATTATTAACATATGCATTAAAATCCACAGACACTTTTTTGCATGGTTTTAAAAGTTTCCCTAGTACTGTATAAATAATACTGGGAATTTTAAATAAATAAATCCAACTTTTAAAAATATATGCTTCACTGTTTTGATAAAAAGAAAAGTAATATACTTTTTAAAGTTTTGTGATGATGTTCTCTAGCTGCACATTACACCTGTTTAAGATATTTTCATATTTCTTCATTTACTATCTTTGTTCTGATATTTATTTATTTATTTTTTAAAAAACCATTTATTTTCTATAGCCACTCATGTCAATAAGTGACTCTGGACAGTGTTTTGATGCTGCTTTATTATTTTCTGTCCCTTTGAAGATGTGTCATTTGCAAAATTTAATAAAGCATACCAGTTTCACCATGCAAAGGATCCTTAAATAGATATTTTAATAGGAGTCTGTATCATAAATAAAATTCACCTGTCAATTTATTTTTATTTATATTTTAGTTTCATATTCTACAAAAATGACAGTAAAAGACAAATATGTTGAATATGACTCTACCATTTTTCTATTGGCCATATAATATGTTTGCATAACTTCATATTATGTTTAGTGTGATTTGACATTATATTGCATGCTATATATCAATAAGGTGGTACCTAAAATGCATCTTGACACTTTGTAACTTGGAGACTAGCAAATAAACCCCAGGCCCCAGTTCATCATGAGTTGTTTTTGTTAACAGAAATGAAAATTATGGGCGTAACTTGTTGGCTGTCTTCAAAAAGACTTTTGCAAGCTGTTTGTTCAGCTGTCGCCAGCCAACAGCCTCCTCTGTGTGGCAGAGAAACAAATTCTTCCATCTTCCCTAGAATAATTGGGTTGTAATGATCCCATTCCTGTCCTTGATGTTCGCCAGTAGGCACAGAAGGAAAGCACAGAATTTGGAAATGGAAATGTCTATTTCTACTGGCATATTATCTATGACAATTTGATCCTGGAATATAAATAGATCTTATTAAAGAAGAAAATTTGTTCTTGTATCATTTATGAAGTTAATTCTTATTACTTTACACAACTGATACTTAGGATATTGTAAGAACAATGAACAATGTACTTTAATGTTGAAATGTTAAATAGAACATTTTTCATTAAACTGGAGGTTGAAACTCTTGCTCATAATTTGAAAAGACTTAAAGTTTGCAATAACGCACACTAAAATTGGCTTAGATTTTTAATAGGATTATTGGAAGGGGACCTTATCCCACTCCAGGAGGCTGTTTATAATTGAGAATGATATTTACCTTAAACATGAGAGAGTGGTTTGGAAGGAGGGGAAAAAATGCATCTTCTGTGAACAGATTTGGGGCCAAGCAGATTGAAGGAAAGAATGAGAGTGAACTCACTTTTTATCACTCTCTATATTGATATGTTCCAAAATACTATACATTTAGATAGCATATACTGATTAAACTGGAATTTATTATCAGCTTATTTTTATTTTATTTACAATTTAGTGCTTTACATATTGTATAAAATAAATTAGTTATTTTCTTCAAAATTCCTATATTACACTCACTCCTGAATCTATTTTATCCTATTTTGTTTTATAATGCAATAAATAATACAATTTTTGTTCTGAAGTCTTTTTTTTAAATTTAATTGGCTAAGTACATAAGTAAAATGAAATCTGAGTCTCTGTCTCAGAGTTGCAAATTCTGTGTTAGAGTCCTAGCTTGGAACAGATTTTATTATATTAATGATTATATGAACATTTTCACAGAAGGGTTAGATATGGAAGGGGAACATTGGTATTTATATTCCTGTATTTCTTTGTTTTGTTTTCATTTAGGACCACAATTTTAATACCTGGTTTAACCTTAATATTTATAGATACTGCATGACATTAGGAGGAAAGGATAAAGTTGCCATCAGTGCCTCTTCCTTTGCTTTAGATCTAAATTAAATAAATAATGGCATTGCAGAAGTTTATATAGATAGCATATTAAATTTAACATTATGGGGGAAAAGTAAAGGTTAAAAAAAAAGGTAAACTGCAGATTTTACTCTGCTAGTCATTGCCGACTATATGGGATGATGCTGTTCTCCATTTCAAGGCCATTGACCCAGTGCTATCCAAAGACATTTTTACGGTCATGTGGCCAGATGGGGTTACCTTCTCAGTGAAATGGTATCTATTAATCTACTCACATTTGCCTGCTTTTTAACTGTTAGGTTGGTAAGAGTTGGGCAAGGATGAGAGCTCACCCCATTGCATGGTGCTCGGGCTCAAACCTGGGCTTCTAGCTTTCCAGCTGACAAGCCCAGCATCTTAACCACTGAGCTACTGCACTGCCCCATTATGGGAAAGAAGTGCAAAGACCTAATTCTGAGAAATGGATTTATTTTCAGCTCAAGTGTTCTAGCAAGTGAGGATTCTGAGTTACATATAAGCAGATTTTTCTGTTCGTGCTATTAGCAGTCATCTAAAGAAGAGCCGATTTGCTATTGGAAATGTACTGTACTTTCTAATTAGAGATATTCAAGTGGCAGAAGATTACATTTAAGGTATAGTATATTCACTGGAAGACCCAGTTTGTTGTAATGAATAAGGCATCAGGTTTGCAACTGTGAAACAGTGATTTCTCGTCCTGTCTTAGGCACAAAATCACTTCGTTTCAATCTTAGAAAAGAGGCAGTTGCAAACCATTTCTGAAAAACTTTGCCAAGAAAACTAAAGGGGACTTCTTCAGGCAATCCCAGAGAATCACATAAAATTGAAGAGAAGGGAGGGGAAACATTCATTGCACTAAAATATATTTATCTATCAACTTTAAGGAAGATAGCAATAGCACTTAGACTTATATACCGCTTTATAGTGATTACAGCCCTCTCTAAATGGTTTTACAGTCAGCCTATTGCCCCCAACAGTTTGGGTCCTCATTTTACCCACCTCAGAAGAATGGAAGGCTGAGTCAACCTTGAGCCTGGTGGGATTCAGTCAATCTTGAGTCTGGTGGGATTTGATCTGCCAAATTACAGTAGGAGCTGCTTGCAATACTGCCCTGTAACCACTGTGCCACCATGATGGTAAAACTTCCCATGGAATAAATTACCAAGAAAAAATACAACTGAATATATGTAACTAATTAAACCAAACAGCAATGGATCATGCCCAATATCGAGGATGGGGGTTTCTTCTGGGGAGGGGGATGAAAGGGCTATTCCTATGATCGGTGGGAGAGGCAGGTATGGTGTTGACAGGGGGTCTTATCAAGTTATTGGAGCCCGCCCCCACTGTCTACAAGTGGTGGTGTGCTCCGGCCCCCAGGTCACGTCTCGCTCCCTGAGTTGTTTGAATGATCGGGCCCCGGGCCTCCGGCTGATGCTATGCAATGTCAGGTCCGTAGTGAATAAAGCCCCCCTTGTTCACGATCTTGTCACGGAGGGGTGTGTGGACCTGGCTGACATTACCGAGACCTGGCTGGGACAGGCGGGGGGTGTCCCTCTAGTAGAGATGTGCCCAGCTGGGTTTCGGGTCTTTCATCGGCTGAGGGCCCAGGGGAGGGGTGGGGGGTTTGTGTTAATTATTCGGGAGGATCTGAGTCCTAGGGAATCCACTGTTCCTCAGACGACCGGATGTGAGTCCCTTTTTGTAAAGTGTGATTCCGGGGTTCAGATGGGCCTATTGATCACATACCTGGCTCCCTGCTATGTGACATCGGCTCTGCCTGAGCTCCTCGAGGTCATAGCCGGTCTGGCGGTTGAGACCCCCAGGTTGATGGTCATGGGGGATCTCAACCTGCCTTCGGCCGGTGGGGCCTCGGGGATTGCTCAAGAGTTCTTGGCTTCCATGACAGCCTTGGGCCTGACCCAATTAATTAGGAAACCCACGCACACTAGGGGTCACATCCTGGATCTGGTTTTTGTCTCTGGACAGTGGCAGGATGATCTTGTGTTGGGGACGTTTCTGTTGAGCCCTTGTCATGGTCAGATCATTCACTCCTTAGGCTGGACTTCCAGGCCGCTCCTCCCCATCACAGGGAGGCAGACCAAATACGATGGTACCGCCCCAGGCGCCTGATGGATCCAGATAGGTTCCTGATGGAGCTTGGGCCATGTCCCGACATTCGAACACACGACTGGTCGCCACCTGGGAAAGGGTGGCAGCTGGGGCCCTGGACAGGGTCGTGCCCTTGCGGCCTCTGACCTGGCGCCACTCTCACTCGGCCCCTTGGTTTTCCGAGGAGCTGAGGGAGATGAAGCACTGGAAAAGATGCCTGGAGAGTATTTGGAGGACTACTCGCTCCGGACCCGACCGAACACTATTACGGTCTTATATCAAGATCTATTTAGTGGCGATAAGGGTGGCAAAGTGTTCTTACTTTTCCACCCTTATTGCGTCTGCAGGAAACCGCCTGGCCACCCTGTTTAGAGTGACCCACTCCCTCTTGGAAGGGGGAGCGCGGGAGGACCCCTTACAGGGACAGGCTGAGGACTTTTCGAAGTTCCTGGTGGATAAAATCGCTCGGATCCGGGATGGGTTGGACTCTGAATGGGCAGCTCAGGGTGGGGGGTCGGGGGCAGAACTTGAAGCAGTCATTTGGGAGGAGTTTGATCCTGTGACCCCCGAAGATGTGGACAGGTTGCTGCGGGGACTGAATGCTACCACATGTTTATTGGACCCGTGTCCCTCCTGGCTGGTGTTGGCCACCCGGGAGGTGACATGAGGTTGGTTTCAGGGTATTATTAACGCTTCCTTGAGTGAGGGATATCTACCCGCCACCTTGAAAGAGGCGGTGGTGAGACCCCTCCTCAAGAAATCGTCCCTGGACCCAACTCTGTTATCTAATTATCGTCCCGTCTCCAACCTTCATTTTATGGCAAAGGTTGTTGAGAGTGTGGTGGCACAACAGTTTCCCCGGCACCTGGATGAAGCTGTCTATTTGGATCCACGCCAATTGGGCTTCAGGCCCGGACACATCATGGAGACGGCATTGGTCGCATTGGTGGATGATCTCTGGAGGGCCCGTGACAGAGGTTATTCCTCTGTCCTGGTCCTTTTAAATCTCTCGGCGGCTTTCGATACTGTCAACCACAGTATCTTATTGCGGTGGCTGGAGGGGTTGGGAGTGGGAGGCACTGTTATGCGGTGGTTCTCCTCCTTCCTCTCTGACCGCTTGCAATTTGTGTTGGCAGGGGGGCAGAGGTCGGCCCCGAGGCTCCTGGTTTGTGGGGTGCCTC
This sequence comes from Bungarus multicinctus, assembly GCA_023653725.1. Classification (NCBI taxonomy): domain Eukaryota; kingdom Metazoa; phylum Chordata; class Lepidosauria; order Squamata; family Elapidae; genus Bungarus; species Bungarus multicinctus. The sequence continues at coordinate 88,102,323 of CM042840.1, read as the reverse complement.
AGGGGTTGGTGCTCTCGCCCCTTCTGTTCAACATTTATATGAAACCGCTGGGTGAGATCATCCGTGGCTTTGGGGTAGAGTTCCATTAGTACGCTGATGACACTCAGCTGTACATTTCTACCCCAGGTCACCCCGATGAAGCTGTCAAAGTGATGACCCGGTGCCTGGAAGCCGTGCGGTGTTGGATGGGCCAGAACAGGCTTCAGCTCAACCCATCTAAGACTGAGTGGCTGTGCTTCCCGGCACCCCGGTACAGCCAGCTGGTTCCATTGCTGGCTGTGGGGGGGAAAACTCTTGCCCCCACAGAGAGGGCCCGCAATCTGGGTGTCCTCCTGGATGTGCGGCTGTCATTGGAAGACCACATGGCAGCCGTCGCCAGGGGGGTTTTTGGTCAGGTCCGTAGGATCTACCAGTTGCGGCCCTTTCTGGATCGGGATGCGCTTCGCACAGTAACCACCGCCCTGGTGACCTCCCGCCTAGACTATGCCAATGCTCTCTACATGGGGCTGCCTTTGAAGAGCATCCGGAGGCTCCAGTTGTGCAGAATGCAGCCGCGAGGGTGGTACTGGGAGCTCCTCGGGGCTCCCATATTACGCCACTTCTGCGCGAGCTGCATTGGCTCCCGGTGGCCTTTCGGGTGCACTTCAAAGTCTTGGTTACTATCTTTAAAGCGCTCCATGGCTCGGGACCGGGATACCTGTGAGACTGCCTCCTGCCATTAACGGCCTCCCATCGACCGTACGCTCCCATAGAATCGGCTGGACGGCTGGCCACCCCGAGGATGTGGGCCTTCTCATTGAGAGCACCCTCTCTCTGGAATGAATTACCCCCGGAGGTGAGGGCTGTCCCTGATCTCATGACCTTCTGTCGTTTACTTAAAACTCATCTATTTCGGCAAGCCGGACTGGCCTAGGGGTTTTTAAATTTTAATCTGGTTCTTAATTTTTTTTCTTAACCCTTTTATTTTAAATTTTAGTAGAGCCAACTGTATTTAATTCTTTTAATTTTTAATATTGAAATATTGTATATGTGTTTCATATATGTATCTTTTACCTTGGCTGTTCACCGCCCCGAGTCCCTTTGGGAGAGGGGGCGGTATATAAGTTTAACTAATAAATAAATAATAAATAAATAAATAAATATTTCCTAGTCGAACAACAGACAACTACAATGATCTAATACATATCGATTTTACAGAAGACAATATTGAAAAAGCACTCCACAATCTAAAACCATCTCTATCTATTGGACCGGACAGAATATATGCCTACTTCTTTAAAAAGCTATCCATTGCCATAGCAGAACCTCTAAGCATAATCTTTGAAAAATCTTTCAGGACCAGCTCCTTGCCAAATCTATGGTCACTAGTCACAGTCATTCCCATCTTCAAAAAGGGAGACCCCAGCCTAGTTGAAAATTACAGACCAATCTCTTTATGCTGCGTCACCTGAAAAGTTATGGAATCAATTATTAATCAATCCATTATCCTCCACTTAGAGACAAACAACCTACTCTCTAACAAACAGTTTGGCTTCAGAAGGAAACTGTCCTGTAATCTGCAACTCTTGCACTGTAAAAACATATGGGCTATACAATTTGATTAGGGCAAAGCAATTGACGCAATTTACATAGACTTCAGTAAAGTCAGTGGTACACTACAAAATACTCCTAAGATTAAGGTCTTATGGTATCTCTGGATACCTGCATAACTGGATAGAAGCAATCCTGTCAAACAGGCAACAAATGGTCAAAATTGGAAGTGTACCTGTCAACAGTGATGTCCCCCAAGGCAGTGTTCTAGGACCAACTCTCTTCATACTCTATATTAATGACTCTGTGGTTATATTAAGAGCAACTATGTTCTTTTCGCTGATGATGTTATTCAACACCACTGACAATGCTGCTATTCAACACCAATGACAATGCTGCTACCCTTCAAAAAGACCTTGACTAAGTGTCAGAATGGTCAAACAAATGGCAACTTCAGATCTCAACAAGTAAATGCTCTGTCTTACATACTGGCAAAAAAAATCAAAAAATAAAATACAAGCTGAATAGTCAAGACCTTGTTGATGACACAAACTTTATCAAGGACCTTGGAGTGCTCATCTCAAATGATCTAAGTGCTAGAGTCCACTGTAACTACATAGCCAAAAAGGCATTAAAAGTTGTTAACCTAATTCTGCGTAGCTTTTTCTCCAATAATATCACTCTACTAGCTAGAGCATATAAAACATTTGCTAGATCAATATTTAAATACAGCTCATCAATCTGGAATCCGCATTACATATCTAATATTAATACAATTGAGAAAGTCCAGAAATATTTTACGAAAAGAGTCCTCCATTCCTCTACTCATAGCAGAATACCTTATGCCACCAGACTTGAAATTTTAGACCTAGACAACCTAGAACTACGCCGCCTTCAGTTTGATCTAAGTATAGTACATAAAATTATGTATTGCAATATCCTACCTATCAATGAATACTTCAGCTTTAACCAAAACAATACAAGAGCACAAAATAGATATAAACTAAAGATAAACCGCACCAAACTTGATTGCAGGAAATACGACTTCAGCAACAGAGCAATCAATGTCTGGAATACACTACCTGACCCCAAAATCTTCAACATTAGACTGTCTACTATTGACCTCACCACTTTCCTAAGAGGGCTGTAGGGGGTATGCATAAGCGCACCAAAACGTGCCTACCGTCCCTGTTCTATTGCTGTTTTCCTTATTCGTATCCATTTCATGTATTTATAACCATGTTTATATTTATACCTGTTATCTAATAATTATTTGATAAAATAAAATAAATAAATAATTGCTTAAGAGTATTTATTTTTTCTTAAGTAACCACCATGTGCTGTGGATTCCTTTGAGGTCTACTGTAAACTCTTGTAATAAGTACAATTTATTGTCTTAATTTGTGCAAGGAGTTGACCATATTGTTCCACTATCATAACTTCACAAAGGTTTATTTATTTATTATTCAAATTTATATACCCATCCATCTCATAATGTAACATATTTAAAGTATTTCAATTAAATTGTATCTTTATAATTGTTATAGTTCAGTATAAAATATTTTAATATATTCGGCACACACCATTGGTATTAACATGTGCTGCAGCCAGCTGTCCTCAAATCATATTGTGAGTATTAAATCATGTTATCCCCATTTTTGCCTTGCAATTTGGTCAGATAAAATCCTCAGGAGATTTGCCTGTGTGGCACCAAGGTGCTTCTATTCTTTGATTTCTGCTTAGTGGGATACAATAAGGTGTGTTTATTAACTGCATGGAGCTGCCACTAGAGCTGTTTCAGTTGCTGTACACATGGTCAACATATTGTGCGAAATAACTGAATTACATTTGGGAATGGTCCCGCTCTCTTTTTCCCTTCTTGATTTAAAGCGATTCACTCTAAGATAAACTTTGAGAGTGTGTGTTGTGGAGTCATTAATAAATTCAGTTTGAAAAGTCAGTGCTATTCAGATAATTTGTCTGTGCCATTCAGAAACAGATGGGAATCCTATCCTCAAGGGAGGTAATTGAAACGGATCACAAGAAATACCTCCATGAGATGATTTACATGATTAATTAATAAATTTCCTTTATGCAAAATTAGTCACTGTAGTTGCAGTAAGAAAATAAAGAATTTATAAAATGTTGATATATGAATTAAATAATAATGGAATCATGTACAATATAAACTCTGAATATAGTGTACAATATAAACTCATCATGGTTCCAAAGGAAAGAGGAGAAAAAGATTTAAAACATGCTTAGAAATCAAAGAAGAGATCAGAAGAAGTATAGCTGGTCCTTTAAGATTTGTGAAAGAACTATGAGGGCACCTGTAGCAGTGAAGATATTTCTTTTCTAAATTGTTCTTGCTATGGAAGCTTTATAATTACACTCATGTAAAAGTGTTTCAGGATTGGTTTCAAAGCAGATTTTCATATAAAACAGATGTGTACAGATGATATCAGGATTCTAAAATGAAGAAAGTAATATATGTAGCTTCAGGGAGAGATTAATGTTCTTATACCAGATCGTAACAAATGTTGATATTTATTTATTTAACTCTAGTTAGAAGTTATATTAGAATAACATGAGACATACATAAGACATTTGTTTTTATAAAAATCTATCTTAACATCCCATGGACCTGTATGACAGAAAATGTTGAAGCTTTACAATAGCAAGAAAGGAATTAATCATTTGATCATATTTTCAGGATCTTTTTTTTTTCAATCTTGTGATTTCGTTAATTTTCCTATACTATATTGGAGGTCACCAACAGAAAGTTCTCTCATAGATGGTTTACAGGTGTTTGAAGAAAACAGAATCAGACAAATGGAAGAGATGTTCCTTTAGTCCAGTATTTTCCAAGCTAATAGTTTGCAGATGTGACAGGTCAGAATTTTTTTTGAATTACTTTTGGCAAATTGGTGAGAATTTTAAGAGTTTAATTTCATAACATCTAAAAGACAGCAGACTATGAGGGTTGATTTAGGTGCCAAGGTCTGAAGCTGTATTGGATTCTTTAGGTTAAAACTAATATTTTAATTGGGCTTGGAAATTCCAAAGGCTGTAAATGCACAAAAGCATTATGCATCCATAATATCTGTTCCAATTAATAGTAAAATTTAATATAAAACTTGCTAAAAATCTTTCTCTGCAATTAAAACATATTTCCTGTAAATTCTGAAGGCAGAACAAAAAGCAATGGATAGAAACTAATCAAGGAGAGAACCAATCTAGAAACAAGGAGAAATTTGAGAAATTTCTTGGCAGTTAGATCAATTAATCTGTGGAACAGCTTGCTGCTAGAGGTTTTTAAGAAGAGATTGAACGACCTGAAATTAAATAGGATCTCCTGCTTCAGCAGGAGGTTGGATTAGGATTAAATCATCCAAGTCCCTTCCAACTCTGTTATTCTGTTAATATACTTTGTATACCCATGTTGAATTAATTATTAATTCAGTTAATATACCATTTAAATAGTCATGCACTTATTAAATTTGATTTATTTCTATGCAGCTTCATAAAACAAGGTTATGTGAGCATTTACATCAAAGGAACTGCTTTTATATATGCTAGTGTTTCTCTATTTTCTATTATTGTTTTACTTAAATAAATACAGTTTCTGAATAATGCCATGGGAGACAGTGAATAGTTATAGCTAGCAAAATTTCAGCACAAATTCGTTTCCAATTATACAACCCAGAAATCATTTTACCAACAGATACATATTCTTCTAAAAAAATTTCTTTGTCTGTCTAGACACTGTAGGACAGAGATCTCCAATCTTGACAATTTTAAGACTTGTGGACTTCAACTCCCAGAATTCCCAACCAATCACTTCACAAGCCTTGAAGTTGCCACATTTGGAGATTGCTCCTTTACAAGATCATTTTTTCCTGAGCAGTGATTATTTTAGCTGATGCATCAAATAAATCTTTGCCATCACCATCCCACCCCGTCTCCCATTATCTTCTTTCCCATTATCCTAGGTTTTTTGGATAGGAATTACTTTTTCCAATGTTGGACTGTTCTAGGCTGGATTGACAGTGAAACTGATTTAAAATAATGAGGTTTTGTTTCTAAAATTAAATATTGGGAAAGACAAAGAAAATGAAATCTTTCTAAACATTTTATTTCATCCTTTATTTCCTTTGTATTCTTCTGTAGGATTAAATTTTAAGTTTTTTTCCCCCCTGGATTTAAAAGAAGGAAACAAAAGAAAATATTGCTAGAACTGTACCTAAAGCCTAAAAATGTTTCCTGTTTTGTGTATTCACCTGTGTAGAGTAATACTATGAAGGTTTTCCTCTTAAACATCCATGACATTTGATAAAAATAACAGATCATTGTTGCTGGGACAAAAATGCCTTAATGCTCATTTTCTTGACACATCTGCTGCAGAATTTTTTTAAACCTTCTCTGTATTAAGAGGATCAATCAAATTAATAAACCAATAACTCTCTCTGTATTACCCACTGGAACACCAGCATCAATCCCCATGATTAATTATAACTAGTAAAGAATTCATCCTTCACCTGCTTCTACCAAGTTCTTCCTTTGGATTGGGGACATTGTTGGACACGCCTTCCTCCAGGTGCTTCCTGCCTCTCCTACAAGTTCTCTTTTATACTTTGGAAATCTTCCAAGGAGAAGTATGAGAAGAACTTTTTTTCTAGCCATGCTGATAACAGATTATTAAGCATCTAGACTTTGGTAGGATGCAAACAGACTGTGGGAAAAAGAGGTCGTCTGTTCCACCAGTAAGGAGCAATGAGATCCAAGGCTCCCACAACTTAAGCATACAAGATGTTTGTTAAAATGAATGGGGTATGTGAGGTGGTTTTTCTAGCTTAATGCTACAGGATCTTCTTTCTGCAGTTGTATTACTGTTTAATGCTAAATGGCTTTATAATTCTTGTGATAGGGTTTCAGACATACCCACACAGAAAACAGACTGGAAAGAATAATTAAATTATAATTAAATAGCATTCATTGCCCTTGATCATATCACTGCCAACCTTATCTCCCAGGTGTTATAGATGCTTATTTTGTCAAGATATGAATCAATGAAAGAGAGGAAAATTTCACTTTGATAGCAGAACAACTCAACATGACTTCAGGCCACCCATGTAGCAATGGAGAGTGAGGAAATGGACATTTCTTTTAATGATGATCAGCAAGATATCTCCAATTCATGGATAGATGAGAGTGAAAATGAGCCTATAGCTTGAGAAACTCAGACTGAAGTCCTGGCTAATTAAAAAGATCAGCAGATTTGCAGTTTCTAAAGCAAAGCATAGACCTATTGTGTGCATATTTCAAACACTCATCTTGTTCTTTAAACCATTACTCATTTTCTATATTAATTCTTTACTTATCATAGTGATTAAAAGTCTAGATAATTTATTAAGGATCTTCAGTTCTGTTGCTGAATAGATTTAGCAGGTTTTTGTGTTTTTTTTAATTAATCTAAGTAGAATAATGTGTTTATAAAAAGCTTTTTTTGTGTGAATTTGCATCAAATATTCTCACTGAAAGGTTACTGAAAGGTATACTCCGTTGGCGGCCAAATCTAGTTTTCCTCTCCTGATAGCCAACTCTCTCCAGTAGTCTGCATTGTCTGTAGAAATGGATTGGGTAAGGGGCATTGGTGTAGAGGGTAAGTTCTGGTTGTACGTCAATGCCGGGTTGTAGTGTTCCTCCCAGTGCTTATGGAGGATGTCGTCTTGCTATTCAGAGATGATGGTGGAGCTTCACACTGCTGTGTAGGCTGGCCATGGTTATCTTGTTGTGCCTGTGAGCGCGGGTAGTGTGGAGGTTGTGGCTGGAATGGTACTACCTGTGGATTGAGTGTGGCAGGTGTCATTGGTTGCATGTCTACTCGTCGAGTATGTACTAAAGTCTGAGATTCTCTTCCCAGAATCAGCAACCCTACTCCAACATCTCATGGTTTGCCGGGTGAACAAATTAGCCCACCAAAAAGACCTATTACAAAGCTAAAGAGAAATTGGATCTGCTTCTATGGAAGTTGAGGTAGATTGATGGTTTATTACCAGGATTTACCAGGGCACTGAGTCCACTTTCCATTGGGAAAAGTGAACAAGAAGCTTTTAAATAGAGAGACAAAATAAAAATTCCTCTCATTGAAATAATCCAGCTGGACGTTGAGCTTTTCATTGCCTTCCTGGTTTGCCTTCTCAAATAAATAAACATGGTTTAAAGGGTCTATGGGAACAAAACAGAATAATGTATTATTTGGAGAATGAAAATTGTGTCAGGGAGTTAGTTGTTTATGTAATAAGGTAAGATGTTCCTTTGTATATTAACATCCTTCTCATCCCACAAACTTTAGGGAAATTGGGTAAGAAGGAAAGGGAGAAAGAGACTGCTTGTGTAATGTGTCATTTATAACGGCAAATGGTGCAATATACCATCAAAGAAGAATCATTCGGATAAACAGTGTGTGGGCACATTTACCGACTAATAGTCACCCTTTATAAAAAAATTTGGCAAATAGAAGTTTGTGGGAGTTTTGTATTTGGATTGCATAGACACATTTAATAATATATTGCTTGTCCTTTACCAAAATAATGGTAACTGCCCAACCTATTTCAATCAGCAGATTCTACTTTGAAAAAAAATGCCTTGTTTGAAAAAGATGGTACATTTTCCTCTATCTTTCCTATTTTGGGATGTATTTTGTCAGGTATTACTATTGTTTGCAGTTAGGCAAGAGTATGTGTTCATATTTAATAATTAGGATAGCTGAAGATATTTTTCATTTGTATGTACCACAGAAAGAACAGTGAGAAAAATTTGATGTACTTGTGTTTTTGTGCAGGAGGTAAGAATGATTTAGAATTTCTTCATAGTTATTTTCTTTCGCTTATGTTTCTGGGCCCTTTTATAATAAATCAGGGACAAATATAATTAAAGAAGATGGATGGATGGACTAATTTACAAAGCCAGATGAATGGCATAAAGTCATTGGGTGTTTCTGTACATATTTATTTTGATCTGATTCCACAATGTGCATGTGTTGTCTTGATGCAAATTGAGTTCGTGGGCAAGGTAAGAGGACTATTTAAATGATTCAATTCAGTTCTACAGCTATCTTAATTTATGGTCCAGATCAGTTTTGGATTAGTCCAAAGGAATTCATTTCAAACCATTCAATATGACATATTGATATATCTTGCTTGCACTGGATTCTCTATTATGTCAAGTATTATATATTAAGGAACTGACTACTAAAACTTTATGTCAATCTTCCCCCCCTCCTACTTTTTATTTTGTACGTTCTCTTTTGTGTCATTATTTCTTTCTGTTTAACATTATTTTTTTCTGTTTAACAGCTCATGTTGTTGTCTTTAATGAAAGAAAAAAGTTTCAAATGATATTTTCAAATGAGTTCATCCTTAATCTATGACATTTCATGTGTTCTTTCATAAACCTAAATTTAAATACTACATATACAATACACATACATAATGCAATTCATTTTATTTTAGTATGCAGTTTTCTTTTAACATTTACATCTTTATTATTAGAATTGATGCTTTCATAATTAATTAAACAAAATCAGACCAATTGTAAAGTAGGTTAACATATATTTCAGTCTATGTGATGATGATATCTTTAATGTAAAGAGTGGCTTTTGCAACCCTTGTTTTGTTTCTTAACAAGTTGTCAATATAACTTCTTTCCTTTAAGTCAATAAAAGTTATTGTTAATGAGACTAATTTTGGTCTCTTAGATTCTGAACTTAGAAAATGTTTTTTTTCTTTGTTTAGTCTCTTCATAAATATTTCAAAAATTTCAGGTTCTTTGCTTCTCACATTTCCAGTTTCTCATCAAAAAGAAAATAGAAATTTCAACATAAAAAAACTCCATAGTGCTATAATATACTGAAAAGTTAAAAAAAATATTTACAGAAATTTTTCAAATTCTTTAAATTTGTTTATATATTATATATGTGTCAAGTATAAGAATTTTTCCATCCTCCATATATAGAAAAAATAAATATGTTTATAAATATTTGACATTAACAAATTTTTTTTTACATATTTGCACTGATTTTTTTTTATTTCAGGATTTGCTAAAAAAAAATTTAACGGAGTGTTTTGGTATGTTAAATTGCAATATGCTTTATAGCTAAGCAGATTCTGAACTTCAGTTATTTTTAAAAACCAGTAGAGAAATTTAACAATATAAACTGAAAACAGAATATAATTGTTTAATAGTCTTTCAGTAATTGATGATTAAAGGTATTTTAAAACAAGTAATATTAATTACATTTGCTTTATATTTTAAAGGAGTTATTTCAAAATAAATATAACATATTATTAATAAAGCATTATGATTTGGGTTCAATGATATTCTTCTAAATACTGACAAACTATTTTGTTCTTTTAAATGAACATTTCTATTTACTGGAGAGTAGGGAAGAAGAAAATTATTTCAAATACAAAAAGATTATTCTATTTGTACAACTTTTTGTGCAAGTTGTTTTCACTGAATTATAGAAGTCAAAGGTTGCAACTTGGAAATGCCTTACATGTCATTTATGCCACATCATAAAATAACTCTGTATACATTGTGGTCACTCACATACATTGTGGTACACACAGCATTCTTCTAGTCCTTGTGCAAGAATTCATGAATGCTATGAATACATTTCTTCCTTCTTGTTTTTAAAAACCAGGTATAGTGAATTCCCATTAGGCAGCAAATTAGATTTTATATAGTCTGGTATGCCTGTGTATAATCCCCTTTTGAAATTCTATGATATTATATTGAGTTATATTTTTATGAATTTGGTTTTAGCTGAATGTTCTGTACTGCACTTTAAATACATGAGCCTCTTTGGTGTGTAAAGCCATCAATATTTTTTTTATTACATGCTTTACTTTGCTTTTTTATTTTTTAACTTTTTGTTTTTAGATTTATAGGTAAGCTAGAAAATAGAAAAACAGAAACTTGTGGGATTTTTTTACTCTTGTTCAAGTATCGAAAAAGAACAGAAAATTACTGTATTATCATGGATTAATGTTTTATTTCTTTATCAAGCTAATGAACATTGCAACTAGAAATTTTTGAGCTCATAAAGCATATCTCCCTTTAATAGCAAACTATTTAAACTGGTTAAGTTGATTTGTAAATCAGGTATTTGTGGGGGCACTGTTTCCTAAGGAAGGTGGGCATCATCCTGTCATATTTAAGGATGTTTAAACCCAGAGGTGTGAAGAATAGAAATACACACTGAATGGAGCAAAAATGCGTTGTCCTACACACAATTTTCTGTAACATATTCAGACAATCACCTGCATGCTCCATTTTAATACTGTTTTCTTTCTTTTTCTTTTTTTGTAGAGGTTGAAAGCAGCTTTGACTCATATTCCTGCGGGCATCTCCAATGGAAATATGAACACCATGGGTCATATGATGGAAATGATGAGCTCTCGACAAGACCAACCAGCCCACCATCATATGCACTCACATCCACATCAACACCAGACCCTTCCACCCCATCACCCATACCCCCAACAGCATCAACACCCAGCACATCATTCTCATCCTCATCACCAGCACCCACACCATCACTCTCATTCACATCTTCAGGCTCACCCAGCACATCATCAGACTTCGCCACATCCGCCACTGCATACAGGCGGGCAAGCACAGGTAGAGCCTTCTAACCTCTCTTATGTGAAGATGGATATTAAAAGCAAGAGTTTGTTGTGGCTTTTTTTTGTGCACATTTTAATTCTCCTGCATCTTTTTTGTAATTTTGATGTTATCAAATCTTTTTTGTAATTTTGATGTTATCAAATCAAGAAAGGCATATATTATAGGTCTTGAGTAGTTTACCGGAGGATTCAGATTAAGCAATATTACCTAATATTTCAAGACAAAAGACCAACAGAGCAGAAGGAAATGAGGAAAAACATATTCACTTTGCTTTCCTTCCCTGAGTGTTTTAGTACTTCATCAATTGATATGTAATTCTTGAAATAAGAGAAAATTATAGACAGACATACCAACATACACACAGAAAAGAGATAGAATTTCCTCAGTAATAATAATATGCAAAGACACACATATGGAGACTGTAGGTGTCTTTTTGTCATTCTTCTACATAGTACTTTAAAAAAAAAAGTCTTAGAACTTCCATAATAAATCTGGAGATGGTTTCCAATGTCAAATGCCCTTCCATGGGAAAATTTCTCCTCTTTCTCTTTTCCTCTCACCTCAGAGGTGTATGTCTTTCTCAGGACCATAGGATTGCAACCTAAAACTGAAGAAGGTGGGAGCTCTTTTATTTGATACATTTTTCTATATAAGAATGCTCCTTTTGTACCATTTTTTGTCAGAGAACCTTGAGTTCCTTTCCCATATTGTAAAGTTATACTGCATGCTTTATGTAGCAGAATTGCTTATTGTAGATTAAATAATGTTTCATGCTGCATACTTGTATTCTTGCTATGGATAACCACCACCAGCAGTTTTCTGCTCATAAATGGTGCAGAAGCTCAAGTGTTCGTTGCTTCAAAATTTCTTTCAGTGCATGGCATGATGAGTGCTGAACTTGACCATGTATGCAGTTTGTATTTCATATATCATACCAACCTGCATGCCCAAGAACATGTTAACCATATGAATTGGAGGGGTTGTAGTTGTAAAACTACAGGGCTTTTAAAAATATATATGACTTCCCTCTCCACATTATCCACACTATGATTGTTCTCTTTCTTATTCCTTTGCTACAAGAAAAAAGAAACAAAACATTGATATATATATAATATGCACCTCAGATACAGATTCAGTGTGATATAATAATTAGCTGATTATCTGCCACATGTATGAGGTATATAGTAAGTATTTAGGTCTGAAGTTAAGACCAGGATTTTTCTTTGATTCTCTCTTTACTCTACCACAGAAGTGGGGAACGATGGCCCCTTTATCACTTGTGGACTTCAACTCCCAGAATTCTAGTGCCTGCATGTCTGCTCAGGAATTCTGGGAGTTAAAAGTCTACAAGTCATAAAAGGGCCATTCATCATTCCCCATTCCTGCTCTACAGTGTGGCTTTTTGAAACAGTTGAGTACGTATGCAATTGAATTTAAATGATTTTCCTAGAATTTAAATTAACCTATATATATGTGCAATAGCCGATTTGGCAGAAGCAGGGATGCCCTCAGTCCCCTTCCCAGCTGTTCAACAATTGTTACTTCTTAGATAAAAACACCTTTGTGATATAACATTCACACTCTAGCAGATCAAGCAAGAAAAGAAGTAGCTTGCTTTCAGAACATTGAGAGTTATCTCCCCACCCCACCCCAAACGTTGTGTCTGCTGCTTAGAGGATAAATAACGATTTTAAGATCTATAGGTCAGCTAGACAACAGAACAGTTTTAATTCCTCATGGGAATGCAAAAGTAATGACACTTTTGAAGAGGGCATTGCCTGGGATAAAAGATGGTTTGAGTGAGTAATAAACATAAGGTTATTACTTTCCAAACCCATCTATAATTCCCCTCAGTACTGGCCCCTTTAAGGTCAGACTGCTTCAGCAGACACATTAATCTTATGGTACAATTTACTAATTATTAACCAACTCTTTCTATTGAATTTCTATTGAATCTTGATTTTCATGGTTCATGTCAAAACCAAACTTTGTTGCTAGGAGTCGTATTTCCTTTTTGCCATAATTTTGATTGTTATGCTACATCTCTGTATTAAATTGCAAACTTTTCAATAGCCAACAGGAACCTAATAAATTATGTTGTAGAAATGAATGGCTAGAAATTTAAAATTGTAAAAAGTAGAAAGGACATACCAATTCAGGGATCAAGGCAAAAATCAAGCCAATTTTTATGATATCTCTTTTCTTCTGCTGCTGTATCAGATGAATTAATTCACATATTATATACATTTGTAATTAAGTCAAAGGAATTCTTAGGGCTTTAGGAATTTTTTAACATTACATTTTGTTTATCAAAACGTTTATTATAATTTAGTCTCATTTATTCATGATTTTGCAGATCAAATACAAAAATATACAGCATCTGATAAATATAATAGAACAATAAAATTCATTCTATAGCTTCCCTAGTTGGTTTTTTTTAAAAGTAACAGTTCTACCTTACTTAATTTATTTCAGCTTCAAAGTTAGAATTAAAAGAAATCACATAGAAATGAATTGTAATTAACAATAAAATTTGTTGCTTGGAAAAAGTGCTACTGATTTTTTGCTACTATAGACTGACATAGCTTTTGTCCTACAACAACAGTGAGAAGCACCAAGCTTAGAATATATTTAGAACTCTCAAGTTATTTCTTACCAAATATTGGAAATATGCGAGATTGGATTAATCTACTTAACTTGAAAATACTACATCAATCTCTCTCATGCACACTTTTTGTTTGTTTTAACTGTATCTTTCAAATTAACATATTTCCAGTAATCTCAAAATATTTTAATTACTTTCTGCTCACTGTTAACTTGGAGCAAAGCTGTTAAAAGCCAAAAAAAGATTGTTTTGTATCTATAGGGGCAAATTAATGTGAAAGCGATATTAGAAACAGCACTTGTAGTTTAAAGTATAAGTGTAGAAAGGTGTTGAAATATACACATTTATTTATTTAGCAAATATTTGGTGACTCCCAAAATGTTCCTTCATAGTTTAAAACAGATCTTTAAGTCCTGTATTTTTCAGGTAAGTAAATATCAGCACTATTTTATTATAGAAGTCATCTGGCATTACTTAGCATCAGCTTTTCATGTCAATATAGACGTGGAGAACCAGTCATGCATTTCTTTGAGCATGATTATACACCTGAGTTTATGTGGAATGAACTGTTCTTGAAAAATAGTTCTAACACTGAGAGAACAGATTGCCCAGAGAATGGCGAGCATCTGTGCGGTTGTCCTGCTGTTTTAAATGCTCTCCCAACCAGCACAATAACCTTTGGCTATAAAATTGTGCTGAAACAACTGAGCAGTGGTGGTGCTACATGGGAGAGAAAAAAGATGGGAAAAGGAATAGGAGGAGAAGAGGAGGAGTATGTATAAGTGTAAGTGTAAGTAAACCAGCCTGGCTAATCTGAAACAATTAAAGAGATAATTATTCTCCAGCAGTCCTCACAAGGAATAGTAGTTGGAGTACTCATCAGGAGTTGAAGTAGAAAAATAGTAGCAATGGAGTAGTGTCTGTGTGTTGTTTGGAGGCTGTTGTGTTGGCTCTTTCATTTCTTAAGCTCACCAAAGTGGGTTTAATTAAAAGAAACTGACAGTCACATAATTTGGTCTTGGCTTCTTAACATAGTTTATAAGATATTTGTTTTCCTGATATTCATAGTCTAGACGTGCTCTGCATGGTGTTTTTTTAGGATTTACTGTTTTTCAACAACTGGAAGCTAAATAGCTTATGAAAGTTTACATGACACTATAAACCCACCAACGTTATCTGCTACTGTATTCATTAGATAAGATAAATATCCCATAAGTATATCCATCATATACTAAAGTTTATAATTAGGGGTTGTAACCTCCCTTAGAAGAGATCTATTTTATTTCAGAAATAAAATAAAATTCTAAAAATAAAATTCTAGAGTGAAAAATACATCATGGTGGCTTTCAATTTTAAACACTTTTATAAAATTGTTTGCTTGAATCTCTTGCTTTAATCTTCCTGTTTATACTAAAGTAGAAAGCCACGTTTTATTAATTCTTACATATGTTTTATTCTGCATGGAAATAGATAAACTAAAATTATGTTGTTTTCATTGAGAAAGCATACATGCAGATGAATGAAGCAATTCATTTTATCATCTTCATATAAATTCATTCCCACTTTTCTTCCAAACACGTAAATGGAAAAATAATTTCATTTTATTTTCATCTTTTAATCTGATTCAGTTTTATACTTATTTCAGTTTCATATATTTAACACAGAGCAGATATATTGGCTATAGTCTTACAATAACTACCTAAGCAAAACTAATGCTCAATACCGTATAAAGAAAAAATAAAAGCTGAAATTTGAATCAAGTTAAGTCTGAACCCTGATCATTACATGTCTGGTTTTTTGGGGGGGAATGCCTTTTATTAGCCTTTCAGTCAATATACGTATTTAGAATTTCCTTATAATTTCTCCTCTAAATACTAAGCAGGTTCAACAAAGCTTAAGTTTTTTGGGAATTGGCCAAGGCTGACTTGGCTGCAAAGGAGAAATGCAGGACTTCAAATTGTGAACAAAATTAAAGGACCTGGGACTCTTTCCCTGTTTGATTAATACTAGGTGTCACAACATTTGAAATGATTCATGCTTGAACTGAATGCTCTCTTTGCTGTACTGAAATGAACTGAAAACATTTTTAATAAGATGGAGCAGTTCTCTCCCACAACACAGTTCTGAAAGGCCAACTCCTGCTTCAGGCAAAATGTTAGACAAAGAATAGTTTAAGGATATCTTATGAAGTCTCAGAATTTTTACCATTTGCTAATTTGTCTGTAATTTGGTAGGGGATGCCATTTATCTCTTTGGGCTGGTCTTCTAGTATCACATATTTACTTGTTATTTAATTAAAAAAGGTTATGATTCCTATTAGGTATCAGCAGCAGCTCAACAAATGCAAGCCACACAGAGCCTACAACCACCACAGTCAACCGGTGGTCGTCGAAGAAGAGTGGTGGATGAAGATCCAGATGAACGACGGAGGAAATTCCTGGAACGAAATCGAGCAGCTGCAACACGGTGCAGACAGAAGAGGAAAGTTTGGGTGATGTCATTGGAAAAGAAAGCAGAAGAACTCACCCAAACAAATATGCAACTTCAGGTACAGATTACCATCAAGATAATAGAATACAATTGTTTTTATGCCAATAAAACCTTAATAAAGAAAACTTAACATTGAGTTGCATTACATTATACTTCTAATGGAAAAACAATAAATCTGATAAAATTTAATATTTAATTTGCAAAATTTTAACCAAGAGTTTTAATTTTTTTTTAATTTTCTTCACATAAAAAGACTTACAATTAACAGCATGAAGCCATCTCTTCATGAGGATTGAGATAGGTATTTAAAGATAGTAAGAGATATAACCCTTTCTCCTTTAGCCCAAAGCAGGTCTGTCAAACTCACGGCCCACGAGCTAGATGTGTTACACATTAGCCAAGCCCATATCCTGCTTAGCAAAGGGGGAAAAAGTCAGGATACATCATATAATGACGCGAGTTTGACACCCCTGGCCTAAAGCATATTACATGCAATCTTTGACTTAAGACCACAATTGAGCCAAAATTTCTGTTGCTAAATGAAGCAGTTGTTAAATTGATATTGTCCCATTTTATGACCTATGTTGCCACTTAACGTGAATCATTGCAATTGTTAAGTTAGTTGTTAAGTGAATCTGTCTTCCACATTGATTTTGCTTGTCAGAAGATTGCAGAAGTGATCACGGTATACTACAAGCATCATAAATATGAGTGTTGCCAAGCACATGAATTTTGATCATATGACCATGGGAATACTGCAACAGTCATAAGCAGGTCATGTCACTTTTTCCAGTGCCATTGTAATTTCACACTGTTGGAAGTCAAGGACTACTTGTATTTGAATCACTAGCTACTAAAATATGCTTTATGGTCCTTCTTCTCCCTACAAAAATGGCCTAAATTGTTTAATTCATTGAAATTTAGATCTCATTGGAATGATTTTTAAAAATATACTAGGTATCTAGTATAAACCTCTATAGGTACAGTTGATGGCATTTGGGGAGTAGGATTATGGGTCAAGAGTAGATCATATCCATCCTTTGCCCATTAATTTCTGGGGATAAAAGTGAGCCATATCAAAAGCCTCATTTTGAAACATCATACCACTTCTATTTGGATTAATGTAAATAATTGTAGACATTGCTGTTGATCTTTGAACACAAAAGTAAGACTATGTATGGTCTTACCTTGATTGTAGGTTTTCCTAACTTCCTGGTAAATTGAAGTTCCTGCATAACTGGACACAATAAATGTATTTATATTTTTGTATGTTAAAAAATGACTGCCCAATTATTGACCTCAAGAACAGCTAAAACACTTAATGGCAGCTTAATAGGAAATCTAAATTAGGATAGTCTGAATATCTGGAGGGTATAAAGGCATATTATTGTTCAATGCAATTTTTTTTCTTTCTTCAAAAGTACTTTGTATAGTATGACATCACCTGATAAGTAAATTAAGCTTTGGCAATGTGTGTGTGTTTAATATTGTATTATGCAAATGCAGCCAAAAGACCAGGAAATCTGATTCCTAATAGTCTTTTCTGAATGAATGGATGGACATAAGCTTCAACAAAGGTAAACTGGCTTATGAATTTCTAGGGATATTATTACTCAAGACAGGAATACCTATTAGCCATCTTTATTTCCATCTTTGATTAATTCTGCCTTGACTTTCCTGACTTGTACTTTATAGATAAATATATTTTTGGGAAATTTAATTTGTTCTTTGTAGCTCTTTTTTTAAGCAATTATGTTTTGAATCTTCATTTTATGCTTTGGGAACGGAATGCCTTCTGGGATGGGATAGGGTGTTGGACTTTCTTGGATCTGATAATCCATGCTTTCCAAATGCTAATAAGTCATTGTAACAGGAGAACTATATTATTCAATGCAGGGAAATATCTTTAATGTAACAAAATTCTTTTTTTTTCATTCAAGTCCACCCATTTGACAAAGTGCAGCCTCTGAAATACCACCCAAAAAGTAATCTGAACAGGAATCCATAAACTTTTAAACGGCCACTTTCATGTATTGAATCTGACTTTGAGGACAAAGCAGGATGATTGTGAATAAAGAAAAGTTATTTCTCTGCTATGCCATTTCAATAGTACAATTTAGTTTGTCTGCAGGTGTACCTGTGAAATTCTGCAAGTTGATATACATGCATCATAATCAAAGCTGTACCCATTTCTACACACATGCATGCTACATGTACAAAAAAATTATGGGTCTCTCATCACAATGTTTTGTCCATCATCTTATAGATTGCTATTTTCCTACAGATACATCTATGTCCAGGCTCTATACTGTTACTGAGCAACAAAGCAAATGATTAGGTTATTAAAATCAGATTACCAAGAAAGCTTCTTGCCATCAATTCTTCTTCCACTCTGACAATTAAAATTGTCATAAAAATGAGAGTCAGCCTCCAAGCTTTCAAAGTAGGCTGTAAAACATATCCCAGAACACAGATTTCCTCCTGTGTTTTTACTAGGAAAAAAGGATTGTACAAAAAATCAGGCCCCAAGCAATCTTCTCAGCTCCTTGTCCTCCTACTTACTAAAATAAAATTATCTTTTCTTTTCTAGAATGAGGTTTCCATGTTGAAAAATGAGGTAGCGCAGCTGAAACAGTTGCTGTTAACCCATAAAGATTGTCCCATAACAGCCATGCAGAAAGAATCACAAGGATACCTAAGTAAGTGTTACCTGATAGTATATACTAATAGTAGATTTCCTTTTTACAGCTCACCTCGATACCTGAACAAGTATTTAATACATTTTTAGGAAAGGCACTGAATTAGCACTGGCTAGAAAGTAAAAGACACATAGTTATAAAAAGAATTTATTGGAAGCATTCCCAAAACTTTGATATTTCCAAAAGTATCTTAAGGTTTGTGGAAGCCACCGTCAAAGTTGATTAGTTATTTAACCATTTGCTAAATATAGCGTAGAAGCAATACCTTTTTAAAAGAACAGATATAGTTTCTAAAACCTTAACAGTACAGAGATCACAAGAATATGAAACATAATTAGTGTTATATTTAATAAATTATTATTGGCATAATAATAATTATTGACATTACATTTTAATAAGTGCTTATAATACAATATAAAATAAATTCCAAATTTCAAAATGGATATTGATGACTTTCTCTAAAACAGAATGTTAATATAAGTTATTGTGCCTGTTCAAAATATTTCTCTAGTTATTTGTCTGTTTTTCTATTGCAAGGAGTGTATTGAGAACTTTTATTGTGCAGTGTGTGTGTTTTTGCATGCATACACACCTACTAGATACATACATATTTATCAGGTTGGCCTAATGGCTAACGCACCAGGCTAGTAACCAGGAGATTAAGACTTCTAGTCTCACCTTAGCCATGAAAGCCGGCTGGGTGATTTTGAGCCAGATACTCTTCTTCAGCCCAAAATGTAAAACTCAGGTAATAAGCCAGTCAATCAGTTCCAGTAACCAATTAATCAAAACTTGATTGGTCTCCCCAAAAAAGATCAGGAAAAATATAAGAAACCATAACTGAGGTTGTACATTGAAACATTAAATATTAGATAACCCAAAATTAAGTAAGTTTTCAATCAAAACATTAAGGGGTGAAGTTTGGATTTTCTTCCTAATCCACTAACCACCTCCAACATGGAAAATCCCATTCGGTGCCCCAGGCCAGTTGGCAGAGCCAGGTTTTGAGGCTCTTACCGAAGGACAAGAAGGTGAGGGCGGATCTTATCTCAAGGATAGAATATTCAAGAGGGCAAGAGCCATACCTTGCTTTCAATATGATGACAGAGCTTTTTAGCATCAGAGTCTGCATTTGAAATCTGAAATAGCACAGTCAATATGCACATTTGTACTATCCACAAAAACAAAGCCGTAAGTTCAGTAGTGCACATAAAAATGCAAAAAAAAAAAAAGAAATGTTATATGTGTGTGTGTGTGTGTGTGTGTGTGTGTGTGTGTGTGTCATTGTCATCAGAAAGCTGAGTCAAGGCTATGGATCTAGTTGACAGAGTAATTGGAGGCAGACCTGGTTTTGCTACTTTATTAAAGTGACCTGTCCCTCAGCTGAAATTCAAAATAAAATAGTTCTGGAAAAAAAAATGCTGCTGCTCCATCTTCTCTGCATCTGCAGAGTGACAACCTCTTGTACTTCCAGAGACTGCTCTTCTCATGGCAGAGCCCAACTGGGTTTCCTAGGGATGGTGCAGCAACTCCAGTAAAGCCAGTTACTTCCAGATTTCCATCAACCATTTGGTGTAGAGGGGATCCGGAACTAGCACTCCCTTCCTTTCCCTGCTTGGCATCATTCAGAGTCCTATCAAAAGGCTTGAAAAGGAGACACAACAGCATGGACAGAAGAAGCAAAGTACTCAGTATTTCGCTGGAACAGTCTTGACTACATGACTCATATTTCCAAAGGAGATTATACTTCGGTCAATGCAAGTAGCATTCTGCTGACTTACTACTTACACTGAGGTATCTTTCGATTATTTAAAAGTGCTATATGCAGACATAGCTTAAAGTAGAAATATAGTATCCATAATATGAAGACAATTCTACAGATTCCTTTATTTCTGTTATTCCTTAGTTTTAGTGGTTCTCTAATTTTAATTTCAGATTTTTTGCAGCTAAACATTTTCTATTGCAATCTGCTTCCTCAGTTATTTGCTCTGCTAAAAAAAAAAATATTGTTCCTTTCTACCTGGAATTAATCTTCTTTTCCATTCTGTGCAGGTCCTGAAAATAGTCCTCCTTCCAGTCCTGGTCCAACCTGCTCGCAGAAACAAGTCATTCAGCAGAATACCATTACTACTTCCTCTGCCGTTGGTGATGTTGGAGGCTCCACACTCAGCCAGCTTGCAAGCCATCCAAAAGACATGAACCCAGTCCTTTAAAATTGATTCTTCAAATAACTGTGATGATAAATATGATAGCCTATCAGGTTTCTTTTCTGTTAAAGGCATTACCTTCTCCACATTATTTCTGATCTGAAGGACTCAGCCCCAAAAGACTTATGAGTTTGATTTTTTTTAGTTATTAAAACATTGTTTATGCTTAGTAATAATAAAGGGATTTATGCAATGATTATGCTATCAGCTTGGGAGATACTTGGTGCTTTCTGTAATTTTCTGGTACCAGATTCTTCTACATTTGTTTGTAACCAAACTAGTTCTGTACATAACTGTGTTCCCTCTTATCGTTACTGGTTGGCACTACCAAAGCATCTTATAACAGTATCATTAGCCAAAAACTGAAGCTTAAAAATATGAAACAGCCATTCACTTGTTGACAGTGCAATAAGGACATGGTTTTTCAGTACCATTAAACTCTCAATCATTCTTACAGCTTTGCAAATCATTATTCTGTTTTGAAAATGTTTCTATATCTGTTGGAGTTACAGCCTAGGGGTTCTGCTCTCAGTTTATGTTCTCTTTTCCTGAGCTATTGGAAGTGATTATGAAATAGTTTTAAAATATTCAATATTTCTGAAATTTTCTGAAAGGAGGAGGTGAAACCCAATTTTTCTCAGCCTAGTGTTTTTTAGAAAAGAGTTTAATATGGGCAGAAATAACGTGCCTCTCTGGAGATTATTTTTAATATCATAAGCCTTTCGCTTACCAAATAGTTATGGTTTGTATGTAAAAGTGGAACATTCATGCAAACATGAAATGTTTAAATTGGGTATGAGTTTTGAGTTTCTGTAGTTTAGTGTTTCTTCCTTTTTGTGACCTTCCTCTGCATTTTTCTATTTCCCTTATAAACCTGGTAGTTATAAGCCTTCTTTCTACAAAATCTTTATGGTATTTCATACTAAAACTCTTGCTTTTTGCTGCTTGCACAGTTTCTAAGTAATGTTGAAGATGCATTGAAGTTGATGAAAAGCTTTGCAGATTCACCAGCTATTTTCTCAGAAGTATTTAGTAGTTCACACTTTTCAGCAGCCTCTTCTCTACAGCTTTGTGGATTTTTTATTTTCTATGAAACACTTTTTAATGGTTTTACTAAACAGTAAAGGTTGAAATGAGTTTTATCTTGGGTAAAGCTACTAGTGTTATCACAGTGCTAATGGAAAGAAGCCCTGTAAAATTGTTGCTATAAGAATCCATAGCACTGAGAAATATATGCTTTTTGTTAACAAGAAAAATGGCTATCATTTGTAGGGGTTGTAGCTGCACCAAGTCACTAATTTAGTGACTTAAGATTTCACCGAATTCAGTTCACCCAATATCTCATATGGTTGGTTGGTTGATTTTGGTTTAATATTATCTGTAAACCCAGCTGTTAAGTCTTGTAAGGAATAATTTAGCACAAAATATTGTGTAAACCCGGTTGGTTTGGGTTCATTGAATAAACTATGATCTTACAAATAAGTATTTGAAAGTAACGAAGGAAACCATACAGAACAATCTACTTACACTTAAGTAACTTTGAGTAAACAAATTGTGCAGGTCAGTGACACAATGCCATGTTGTCACATGTGTAGCTTAAGAGTAAGTAATAGCATGAGAGAGCAGAGAAAGGAGATTCTTATTCTCATACCCTGCATATAATTAGCTTGTGAAAGAAGGTGCTTTAAAAATCAGTATTTGGGAAATGGCACTTCTTATGAGATCCTAATTAGGTCTTCTTTATGGTATAAGGTTCAAAGTTTTATCATCTTTCCAAATGAAACTATTCATTCAAACAAAATTACACCAACTCGGAATTAAGAATTGAATAATTTCCTAAAATTACAGATTTGGTCCAAAATAAAAGCTATCCTTAAGAATTGCTGGAGTTCAATCTAGATACCTATTTTAACCAATGGTCTGACTTATATAAGATAGTTTTCAGTGTTATTAAGAGGACACACTTCCAAATAAATTTTCTCCAAAAAGTTTTTTTTTAAATCATCCAAGCAAATTTCAAGTCATGAAATTACTCATTTTGAAAAGTGAAGTAAGATGCTATTGTTTTTATAACTTGTCCTTGTTAATAATACCAAAGCTATATTATATCTGACCTCAGATTGAGAATATACATTTTGAACAGGTTTAAATATCAGATAAACTGGCTACTTGCATATACTTCTAACATATTATATTTTTTAAAAAAATGCATTTTGGGATAAAATTGCATTTTTTCTAAAACTAATCAATATTTTATCAACTAGGAAAAACACAAATATTGCTGTTCTTTTTAATCTACTTTTTCCTTTTATATTAAAACATTACAGTATAATGTTTATTTGTTAGTATTCTACGTATACTAACAGATACAACTGATACAAACGTATTTTACAGCACAATGAAGGTGCTGGAAAATTGAAGGAAATTTTCAATATAAACTAAACATGTTTGAAAATTACTGGGATGTGGTATTTTTTTGTTTTGTTAAAGATTTAAGAAGAATATATGTTATTTGGATTGTCCATTGTAGATTCCAATTCAGCTATAATTAGTTATGACAAAGTTGCATGAAATCATGTTTGTTATAGCTCTTAATTCTGAGTCCTTTCACAGACATATGCAGCCTAATCCTTTGTAAATTTAACTTCAATTTAATTTAACTTCTGCAGTGAACAATGGGCTCTTTCCCCAAATAAATGTGCTTACAATTGTTTAAATTAAAATTGATCTATAAGCTCTATAGGTTTGTATACGGTTAAAGACTCATCTACAAATTATATAAACAAGCTATGGAAACTTCCACAAATATTTGACTGCCAGATCTGGGCTACAAAAAGCCAGATGAGTTACCAAAAAAAAAAAAAAAGCTACAAAAAACCCACTAGAAGTTAGCAAAAAGATAAAAAAAACAAATTCATTTTTTTTGCAACTTAGACATAGTGGTAGCCTGATCCTCTATTTGCAAGGTCAAGCCATTAATCCCAAAATGAAATATTTTAAAAATAGAGTTGAACAGGCTGAATTCAGAATTTCTTATACCTTCAAAAATCAAATTTCACTAATGTATCAACCTGAAATCTGGCACAGCTATTGCTTAAAAAAATTAAAATCTTTGACTTATTCCCTTGTATCATTTTTCTTCCTCTTCTTAATTTAGGATTGTCCTTAGAGAAGTTACCAATTTACTGATTTGGGACTAAAATGCTAAGACTTCAAGCAGCTTTTGGAAGAGAGGGTTATCTTTTACAAACTAGTAAACTACAAACAGTACTAAATTGTACCCTTTTTATATAAAATAGCAGGAAAGCAAAAGAAATATAAGGGTACTGAAAAGTTTACAGTTCTTTTTTAAAAAGAACAACAATAGAGATATCAAAAACATAAGTATTTTATTATATTGCATTATTTAATACTAAAATGATACAATACCTGTAAAATATCAATGGCTGTGAAGAAATTCTGTTGAAATACAGCACTTTGAAAACATAGTCATCATATTGATTGATACTTTGCATTGCTGTAAGTGCAAAAGGGTTCTATATACTAATAGTTTTTCTATTTAATTTAATGGAATGAGCACGATGGCACAATCTATTCTAGAATCTGTAGGTAGTCCTACCCCTTCCATTTAAGTGAATAGTGCAGCCCAATGGACAGTTGCTAAATCTGAAAAAATACTTGTCCGTGAGTGTTTGAATTGGGGAAAAACAAACCAGTAATCCAGTGATGCTTACTTCCTATTGAAGTGCACGTATAAAATATATGGACTCAACACTGGGGCTGCCGTTCATCTTAAAATAAATGTTTGCCTTCTCCCCTCCTCAGACTATTTCTTAAATATTTATTAAAGAAAAGTGAAACAAAAGAAGCAAGCATGTGTGCTCAGGAACTCACTAAAGCTACTAAAGAGGTCAACAGTGCTTGAAAAATTAAATGATTCTTGTGCATGAGATTTTATAAGCTCAAATATACTTCATTATGTTTGCCCACTTCTTCTACTCCTAAGCAGAGAGTTAATTTCTGACAAGCTGGAATAATGTCAGGCTTGTTCAAAGAAAGCATGCACAGCTGTCTTGGAATAATGCACATAATATTTTTTGACCAAAATAGAACATAATGCCATGTATTTCTGCAGGCTAAGCATCAAACTCCTACTGTACATATAAATACTGTTACCTATTCCAACATCATAATAGTCATAAACGAATACAGAGCATTCCTCCTTTACACTATATTCATCCTTACTTTATTATAAATTTCACCAAACTGTGTGGAGAAATTACTTAATCTTGAAATCTAGACTTCAAGTCATTCTGAATGTTCTTGTATAGGAGAATTTTGTCTCACCTCCAGAAGTCTGCCTGACAATCATATAAAGGCTGAAAGAAAGAAAGAAGAAACTGGATGTTAATTTGCATATTTCCAGTGATTAAATTAATTAACTTGCCTACCATTTCAGTTCACTTCCAATTTTGTATCTGATTAAAATAAACTTACCCCCTTTCCAAACTTAAAAGATTTGAGTTCAAAACACTGAATAATATTAGATGCCATCAAAGATATACATTTTGGGTATCTCTATTACTTGAAGTTCTGTGGCTCAGATCTGGCAGCCTTGCCTAATTTATTGAGGAGAGAATGAGGCCTAATTACACAAAGACTGAAACTGAATCTTGCTGTCTTTCCAAAAAGTCAATTAAATATAAAGTACAATGAGAAAGGGGGGGACACCCAAACACTGCAAATTGCAACATTTATCAAAAAGGGCTGGATTGCAATACAAAATATCTATGCTACATAAGCTTTTCTGCAAGCCATATTTCTATATTGTAATCTAAATGATAGTTACTTTGGAGTATTTATTATGATAATGGTGAGCTTTTTATTGCATGATTGTGCATTTTTTGTAAAAGTATGCAAGCCATTAAAAAAAATAGAAAGTGAATGGCAAATAATCAAAAGCAAACATTTCAATATAACCATTCTTCTCTTTACTAACAAGCTAGCTATAGCTGTAGGGTGAAATCTATATTTTTAAAATAACAGTATTTACTATATGGTGAGTATATATCTGTATTTGTGTTTTTATAAAGGTCTTTTAATTATCTCCTGCTTTGTAGCCAACATTTTTCCTATAAAACAAGAGAAAATGAAAAAAGTATATTGTGGATTTATGCAAACTAATGAGGACCAAAGTGAAATTAAAATAACAACAAAAAACCCAAACCAGGAATCTATTAAATGTTGTATTCACAGAGAATTTTATGAAATATTTATTACTAAATGTTATTTTTAACATTCCATTTAAGCAGTATTCTTCTACAGAAACTGTTTACATGTTTCTGAGTTACTTTGGGAGTAATTGCCAAATGGTGGTTATGTATCTTCACTCGAATAAGCCTCAATGAATTTTAAAAAACAGGTTGGCAGTAGTACATCTTGGTGAATTCCTCATTAAAGTTACAGTGCACAACTCTCAGTATAAGTGCATATAATATGTATGAAAATATATAAATATAAATCTCTCTCTATATATATATATACTTAAAAGAATGGTTTTTGTATATCGCCAGCAGGAGTTATTCATCTTAGATGACTATAGATGCTGAGATTATGCTTCCTGGTATTATCCAGAATTCAGTTCTGTTTTCTCTGATTTTCTTTTTTCTTTTCTCAGAGCAGCATCTGCTTTCTGTAGCAACTAAAATGAACAAAAATAGTGTTCTTTTGTTTTTTTATTGAAGGTGTGCAAAGTCTGCTAAAGGGAAATAACCCATATAACTGGAAAGGTGCCTATTAAAAGCAAGTCATCCTGCCTGATGCTTTACTTTTTTCCCCTAATAATTACCTAGTGAGTTGCACTAAATCATGTTATCAGTATTTCTTGTTTTTATAACTAAGCTGTCTTCAGTAGCTTTAAACTACTGAAGTTCCATTGTGAATAAGATCAGATTGGCCAACATGTTGCCTGGATGGTGGAGAAAGGAAATAAAGATTAATTCTGTTTTAATATAAAACAGTGCCTAGAAAGTGGAAACTATTACAATTGATAGCAACATATTACATTTCAATTATTAATATTATTTGAAAAATGCACTTCATCTCTCCCACAATTTCTTTACTCATAAAATATTATCCAATAATATATGTTTGAACTGGTGGCGTGTTCACCCTTTATCATACTAGCTCTGAAAGAAATTTGCTCTGAGATTGAAACAGGAAAAAACATTCAACAGTGTTTAAACTTTTGTCCTACTTATACTTTGTTGTGTAAGCTATAGAATAAGAAAGGAAATTATGTGCACAAAAACCTTACTGGTTTTGTACCACTTTAGATGAGAAGGAATCTGTCAAATTTGCAAAATCTGGGAATTGAAATTTTCTGACAAGCTAAGAACTCTTTGATGCAAGTCACTAATGGTTTGCTTCCTTCCCTTGCTATATAACTATAGCAAGTGTATATTTAATGTGTATAAATTGCTGTTGCATTATTTTCCATCAGACTGGTCTATGGAGACAATAAAGATACATAATAGTGGTAGTCAAGTTTTTGAATCCATACAGTCTTTTAGCAGCTCTACAGAAACTTGACTGAAATATGAGTGGTTTGATCTGACTAGAGATATAAAAGATTGTGCGCTACGATCACAATTCCTTCTAGTTCAGCTTTCCCACTGGTATCCTTCAAATATCTGTTTCCTTTAAAGCACAGAGAAGTTTGATTAATGGAGACAGCAACTTTAATTTTAAAACAATCTAATTAAAAGGGTTGTTTTATTTAAAACTATAACATGTGATAGCAAAATGAAGCTAAGATTACCTTTTTTTGTTTCAACTCCAGTATAGTTAAGGTATCAGGCTAGAAACCAGGAGACCATGAATTCTAATCCCACTTTAGGTACAAACTCAGCTGGGTAACCTTGGTCGAACACTAAGAAGGAGGCCATGGCAAACCACTTATAAAAACCTTGCCAAGAAAACAGCAAGGACTTATCCAGGCAATCTCTGAGATTCAGACAGAACTGAATACAAATGTTTTCAATTTAATCATATTTAATTATCTTAAGTTAACTGATGGATGTTTTCTTGATTTTACAGTCTACTACGTTGTTAGAAGACATACCTATTTATCAACACGAATGTTGGAAGGATCTGAAAATGCTAACATTTTCCTATCTCTATAAACCACTTAAGTGGGGTTAGACTTGGCGGTATGCATCCCACATGTTTCTGTAAAGTAGAGAGATCAATTCTCCTGACTGTAAATCTGAGTCCTTTCAAAGTTTTCTTTGGATAACATTTTGTTTGAATCTGTTTACATAAAACACATATAACACATGGAATATGCCATCTGTATTCTCTTGTTTTATTGAAACAAATATGTCACATATTTTATTTTCTCTTTAAAGGTCATGTTATTGCTCTGCCTATGTCAAATCACAGTTTTGTTGTGTTAAATTTCAGGACTGTTCAGTTGCAGGTTGTTTTCATGTAGTTGTAAAATCAACCATTAGCATGGATTTAAAAAATTGTAGTAAATTATTCTGATTATTTTCCAGGATTCTTTTATTGCAAATTATGGAAATAAAATAATATCTGAATTTCTATCAATGATATCATACTTCTTTCATGAATATACTGTATGAACAATTTACTTTTTTGTTTTGTTTTCTACCCAGAAAAATTCATAAGTATTGGAGAAAAATGGAATATATTATTTTCATAAAGAATCTTTCATAAATTAGTTTTCATCACCATGTATTTTTTAAAAATCACCTAATCATTTAAAAATAGGAATTTAGTGAGAGATAGGTTTTAAGTTTGAAGTTTACCAAGAGTTCATTTCTACTACATTTTTATTACCAGAAAAGATGATTCTATAAAAATAAAAAGGATATAGTCAAAGAAAAAAGCAGGAACTGTTTCACAAATTCTGAAAATGTATTTTATTTCTTTCCATCATCAATTCCAAATGCATTTTTCACATCTAATCCATTTTTAATTGGTAATTGATCAATGTAAATTGCTTCATGTTAATATTTTTATTAACTCCAATGATTTCAAAGATAATTCAGTAGTAGTAGAAGGTAATACTGTGGAATGTTAAAGGAGAATGAAAAGTATGCTAATAGTCTTTGGGCTATGATCTGCTTTTTGTATTGTATGCCATTCAAAAAAATCTGTTAAAAATAACAATGAAAACAACCATTCTATTCCCCTATTCTGGGAGAATTGAAACAAAATTGATACATACCTGTAAATATTTGATTATCACAGTTGCTTTTAATATGCCTTATTTTTCTCTCTTTCTCATTGTGAACACATTTATTAAAAATGGACAACGCACTCATTGATGTTGGACTTATAGAACCAATTTCTACACTTCTTTCTAACTAGCAGAAATTTTATGCATTTGTACAAATGTTAATATCATTGCAATTCCAGTATAATAAAGTATTCAAAAGGCAATTCAATGCATGATTTATTTAATATTATAATTGTTACTACTTAACAGTACTACTACTTAGCACTACTCAGAAGTATTCAGGTTACTTCAGTCTTGGCTAGTTTATTTTCTAAAACTAATTACATTAGTCCTTCATTTATTATGTGAAATTCATATACCACAATGTTTTGGTGAATGGCTTCATTCTAACACTTTCAAAGTCAGTTTCCTTTTCAAATAAAATCTGTTCTACATATTTTTTTTCTTTCAAAGAAATAAAAATACAATAATAGTAGACTTTTAGTTTATCAATGTTTTATTGATGTTTCTTGAAGCACATAGCAAGCAAATCCATTGTTGATGGCTTCACTGATATATATCTACATACCAACCTTAATACTGTTTCTGTGTGTTGGAATAATTTTTCCTAATTTTCAGTCACGTTTAAATACTTCTGCACAAACAGGTGTTTTCTTTTCCTTCCCCTTGGGTGAAGCATTGCCTCACTAATAATTAAAAAGGAATATGCATGCCATACAATTTCTTTTCCCCATCATTTCAACAGCTAATGTTAATATGCATAAGACGTGCATATTATAAGAAATTTTACAAATGAAAAATTTAAATATCTGCCATTGGAAATTATACCAGAAGATATATTCTAAAATGCAGAACATTGCTAACTCTAAGAAATAGGAATACTAAAATAAGGAAATATTTTCTTGATTGTGTTTCTAAAGTAACCTCTCCTTGCATTAAAATAACATTTCAATCTTGTACAGCCCTTATTGCTAGGCTAGGTGGTTAATCCTTTTTATCCAGTCATGCTAAGATGTATCTCTGGAAAAGAAAGTGCAAGATCAGTTTATCTGAGATCCTCCAAATTGATGGGATTCAGGAAGAGAAAACCCCACTGGCAGGGAATAGCTTAAGTGGGTCTGGGCTAAACTGGACTTTGGTGGCACTTGAAACATATTTTACAACATAGTTTACAACAGAACTTTTAAATACTACAACTGGCAATAAAACATCATGTAAAACTCAGTTATATTCAGTATATAAGAATAGAACACTTCAAACCCACGTAGTGAATGTATTAACATCTCTATTAGCTTCTATCAGCTTGAAATGCATTATTTAACATAGGTACAGCTAAAGAGTGAAACTTAAACTACATTTCCTCTAGCTTATTAAAAAATATGTGAAAGCTTTGCTTAAGCAGTGGAGGTTAGTTCTTATGGTTAATCAGGTGACAATAATGGCTTATGGAAAAGTGGACAATTAAAAAAAAACTTACTTGTAAGCATGCTTTCTAATTCGTTCCATAACTCCATAGTGTCAGGGTTCTGGCAATTGCCATAATTAAATCATGAGCCTCAAAGCAAGCTTCAAAAGAATCAACAGATTTATTAGGAACAACATGTCAGCATTATCTCAATTGAAGCCAACTCTGACACATGTGATTACAGTCACCTGTGACCCTGTTTTCCCCGTCCCCACTGAATGTGTCATCAATCAGATTTTCCAATGAAGCACATTCATGGGCTGGGTGTCATCAATTACATTCTCCAATGAAAGATTTTCATAGGCTGAAGATCTGGACACTAGCTACAATCTTTGTAAGATATGAGTGGAATGTATTTCCCAACCTCCTGCCTATGGCAACTCAAAAACAGGCATAAGAATTCTTTACAAGTTGACACGTAGTTGTAAAAAATTTAGGAAGTAAAATTTTGCCTCTTGCTAAAGTATCACACAGAAAATTATATTGCTTTTTGTACCATGAAATTAATAAAAAGCTTTCCAGAGAAAGGTACAGTTCCGATTGGAGGGGTGGGGGGGTGAATTTAGCTCTCTGTTGGTCACATATCAAAATTATAGAGATCGGTGTAATAGTGAGCAGTTTTGATATATTCCTGTGTCAGTGATTATGGGCAGGAAAATTTAAAGCACCCAAAATCAGTTTAGAAATGATAAATACGAGTTGGTGATACCTCAGAAGGCTTATGCAGAAGCACAGGAAAATGCTACAATTTATTACATTTATTTTTAATAAAAACACAAGAAAGATGTGCTTAGGCATGAAGTAAACCATAGCAATTGTCAGGTATTCACATTCCTGAAAGTGAATTTTCTTATACATATTAATGAAGGCCATTATCACTATCACCCTTCTCTTCTCTTCCCCTCCTCCTCTTCCTTTGGAGAATGTGTCTTTAACAGCAAGTTCTACAGATTATATACCCAGAGCTATTGTTTTTCCTGTAGGGCATTACAGACCATCTTTTTTCCAACCTAATCTTGCTTTTCTAGTGTAATATAATGCCTTGTTATGAAAGCGACCCTTTAAAACTGATTAAATATTTAAGACATGTGTTCTGATAGTGTTATGTAAGCAAATACCAAGAGAAGTCTGACCATTAGTGAACCTGATCAACCCAATCTCCAAGGATTTGCGTAGAGCACAATCAAGATGAGCCGCAGATACAGGCAAACTGAGAAGCTGCCTCAAATTCAAAAAAGAACTTGTGAGTATCATCAGCTGGGGATGTACAATCAGGCATTTATCTTGCTGGCATCCCATTGGAAATTGAGGCATCTCTAAAAGGAGAGGGGGAAATACCCCATTAGCACTTCGTCAGTAATCAATCAGGAGGGAAACACTTGACATAACTGCTGAAAGGCTGAGAAAAAAACGGTAAAAGCAAAGAAATCATTTCTTTCAAGAAAGACAGTTTGGAATAAAACAGCAACAGCATACTTTTCTCATACTTAAAGTTTCCAGAAATTTATCTATGCAGATATGTTAAGATTCCGTGGGACCAAAGTGGCATGCCATCAATCCACTATCATAATTAAAAAACAAACCAACATTCATTCAAAAATCAAATCACACAAGTAACAATAGAAAATATCAATCAAATGTTCACTTGATACTAAGCAGACCTACAGAGGAAGGATTTTCAAGAAATAGGACATTACTGCAGAAAGAGGTCTATCACCTAATTAATAAATGAAGCCTCAGAAGTTAAAGAATAAGAAAAAAGGCTATATTGAGACAGATCATCTCAACTATATATATATCAAAGGCTCAAGCACAACTCATGAAGGCAAGCCCTATTGGTAGCATTGATTAGTAATTAAGTTTACTGTTGTAACCAGAGATAACAATGTATAAAATATGATAAAACAGTAAAATAACAAAATATTGAAATTGTAAAATAAAATAATAAAATAATTGAAAGAAAAAGGTTACTGCAGAATAAAGCTAAAGCTACAGCTAAGAACCTAAGCACTTCTAACACTTTGAAATAACAGCAGAACATAAGCAGCAACTTGGTTGTTGACAGTTGGGAACACATTTGCAAGAAGATAGTTCAATTTTTCAAGATTGAAGCACTTGAGTTCATTGGCCATTCACCATTTGGCACTAATCTCATTATAAATGTGGCAGAGAGGGACATAATAGGTAACAACCTCCACTAGATCAACTCAACAAGATCAGAGATCTTGTTAAAAAACAACCTCCCTTTGAGGTACATAGAGAACATGGCCAGCAGGTGAATGGATATTAAAGTCCTTCTCAGTGAAGCACTGGTTATGCTAACTAACTACAGGGAAAGGTTTCTATGTTTTTATCATGATCATACCAAGATAAAAATGTGGAAGATTATACTATGGTAGTATCCTTATTATCATCTTATTCATAAAGCCAATCTGAATTGTTTTTTCTGTTTCAAGTTCCCCCAAAGGTGGAATATTTTTAGGATGCATGGCAAAAGTTTAGGATGCATGGCATTGATTTCCATCTATGAAATGGAGAAAGGAGAGTTTGGCAAGTTGGAATTCTTGAAGACTTTCTAGTTTTTTATAATGACCCAGCAATGCAAGATGTACTCTGATGGCAATAAAAGGTAGCCCTATTCCTTCCTTAAATAAGAAGTAGAGATGTCCTGGGCAGGTTCTTATGAAATTGTTTTGGGCTACATCCAATTGGACAGAGACTTTATCATCTTACCCTCAAATCAACATTTCGAATATTTTAAGTGCACAGCTCACCAACTGCCTTCCTTTAGAATGGAAAAATACCAGAATAGCACCCACTTTATGCTGAACAATTGTCAAGGCTTTTCATAAAATACACTTGTGAAAGGTAATGCCTAGTTATTTAAAACAGCAGCATTGCTTTTTTAAATTGTCTATCATGTTTAATATTACTTTTGCCCAAACTACTATCTTTATCTTGTTATAAATAACTTTCAGATTTTCCCTTTCACAGTAAGCAGCTAGTTTAACTAGTAATCTTCTAAGGCTAACTTGGCATTGGAAATTAATGGTGTATCATTAACATACCTAAACACTGAAATCTGTCCATTAAGTGAGAGGAAGGCAAAATAGTGACTTCATGTACCCTCAATATAATTTATATAGGAGCTGAAGGGATTAGGTAAGCAGCCCTATCTTTTTCCAATAATACTTGGTCTGGCTAGGATCTTTGTAGATCCATTCTTACTTTAGCTGTAAAGCAGTGGTGGAATTCAAATTTTTTTACTACCGGTTCTGTGGGCATGGCTAGGTGTATTTGGTGGGTATGGTTTGGTGGTCATGTGACTGGGTGGGCGTGGCTTGGTGGTCATGTGGCTTGGTGGGCGTGGCTAATCACTCATGTCAAGGGGTGTTTCTCCCAGTTCCTTCCTTCCCAGCCACTCCTTGTTACCCTCAGCCTCAATGTATCTATTGTTCTGTTAAAAAAAATTCACCTTTTTTCAACTTTATTATCTGCATCCACATATTATAGATGTACTTTTATGGACCACTGAAAGGAGGAAATGGCTCACATGCTTTGTCCAAGAGTATGATAGGCAGGTCTGAAAACAGGGTTTTGAGGAGTTGCCACAAAGAAGGGGGGGGGGCAATGTATTTTCCAAAGCAGCAGAAGGCAAAACAAGAAGCAATGGATCGAAACTGAACAAAGAAGAAGCAACCTAAAACTAAGGAGAAATTTTCTAACAGTGAGAACAATTAACTAGTGGAACTGCTTGTCTCCAGAAGTTGTGGACGCTCCAACACTGGAGGTGTTCAAGAAGAGATAGGACAACCATTTCTCTGAAATGGTATAGGGCAGGCAACCTTGACAACTTTAAGACTTGGAGACTTCAACTCCCAAAATTCTGGGGGGAATTCTGGGAGTTGAAGTCCAGAAGTCTTAAAGATGCTGAAGTTGGAGACCCCTGGTATAGGGTCCCCTCCAAAGATTATTCTGACACCTTTGCCTGGCCCTCCACTCAGACTTGGCATCCTCAGTTTTCCTGCCTGAGCAGAAGGTTTGGACTAGAAGACCTTTCCCTCTCATTCCCTCTTTTTCTCTTTCCCTCTTTTTCCCTCTCTCTCTCAAAGCCACGGTTGGCCAAGTGCTCTTCCCTATCTTCCCCTTCTCTCCCCCACTCTCTGTGTGTGTGTGTGTGTAATGTGTGTGTGTGTGTGTGTGTGTGTGTCCCTCAAAGCCATGGCTGGGCTTTCCTTTTTTCTTTTTGGAATCAAGACTGGCTGAACAAGGATCACCAGCTGCAGCACTTTGCACAAACGCCCCCGGACCTCTTTTTTCTTTCTTTCTCTTTTCTCTTTCTTTTCTTTCTTGTCTTCCCTTCCTCTCTCATTTCCTCTTTTTCCCTCTCTCTCTCAAAGCCACGGTTGGGCAAGCGCTCTTCCCTATCTTCCCCTCTCTCCCCCACTCTGTGTGTGTGTGTGTGTGTCTCTCTCTCTCTTTCTCTCCACCACAAAGCCGCGGCTGGGCTTTCCTTTTCTTTTTTTCTTTTTGGAATCAAGACTGGCTGAACAAGTATCGCCAGCCACGCTGGAAGCATCCCATCTCCTCCTCCTTCTCCTCCTCGGGTGTGCATGCACGCCATCCTCCCGGCCCTGCCACAGCTGCCAGTTGCGAGAGGAGGGGGAGGGGGAGATCGGTCAATTGAAGAGACGCTTCCAGCGCAGCTGGCGATCCTTGTTCAGCCAGTCTGGATTCCAAAAAGTAGAAATGAAAATAGCAAGGAGCACCAAGGAAAGCCCAGACGTAGCTTTGAGGGAGGGAGAAAGACACACACACACACACAGTGAGGGGAGAGAGGGGAAGATAGGGACCCAGCCACTTCGCTATCCCCTGCTGTCACCCTTACCTTCTCAGGCCAGGTGAGGGAGGGGAGGGTGAGGGGCAGGAGAACCAGCCACTGCAGGCATATCGGGACAAAGGAGAAGCCCCGGGACATCTGCCTGCCCACCTGCTGCCTGGTTGGGCTGGAAGAGGCGTGTCAGCCGGTAGAAGGCAGAAAATGTGCTCCAGGAGGGCAGGTAGGCAGGCGGATCTCCCGGGGCTGTTGCACATGCGTACTGCATGTGTAGCAGCTGCACATGCAGTGCGCATGTGCAGCAGCCCTGGGACATCCACTTGACCTGTGCCATGGCACCACCTGGTTGGGAAAGCCAGGAGAGTGAACAGGACAAGCGGGCGAACAGGCAACCCAGTTCGGGGGCATGGCAGCCAGGGATCGCTACCAGTTCTGCGACCCATGGCAAATCACTGCTACCGGTTCTCCCGAAGAGGCGAGAAACGGTTGAATAGCACCTCTGCTGAAAAAGTCATTCCATAGTTCAATAATTAATTAAGGAGACACTTAACAATATCTGTCCTAGCTACTTTCTTCCATAATTGAGACCTCTCAATGAAATCAAAGACAGAGGAAAGTTCAATAAATATGGCAGAGTTGTTTGTATGCCATTGCTATATTCCTGAATAAAGGCCTTCAAGGACAACTTTGTCGTTTTTAAAATCCTGCTGGTTCTAGATGTAAGGGTTTTGTTTCTTCCTTCCAATCTGCAAGTTTATTCAGAACTTTCTAAACATAGAACTTAGAAAAATATATAGCAGACTAATTGAACGATAATTAGCTGGTTCTTGCCAGCTCAATGTTTTATAAATATTGAGTGTATTATACTTTGTTTACACTGTTTCATCTATTTTTGAGAAGAGTCTGAGGATGAGGGCTCATCATGAATCCCAAGGTTGAAATCAGCTGCTTACATTCAGGTTTTGATACAACTAACCACTCTGGTAGTATGTTTAATTCAGGAGATGATTTGTTGGTTCAGTTCACAAGACACAATTGGATCCAGTTTTGTACTGAGATACATACATGTCTGGGGCATGATAGTATGTGTAGAAATGCCAATAACAATCAATTATCAAAATGTCCTCCCATTTTTTTTAAATTAATCCCAGGCCAAGTTTCCTCCATTAATTCCTTTAAGAGGACAACTTCTTATTCTTTAAAAATTGCTTATATTGGGATTGAAATTAGACCAATAATTTCGTTATTTAATTGGAATTCACTCTGCTCTGTAGCTTTCTCAGAATTTTATTTCTACAGTCTTGGTTATACAATAACTTCATTTTAGTATTTCTTCTAGGATGGCAAGCAGTGGTAATTTCAGAGCTTAATAGTGGATTAATTGAACAATACATTGCAACAATATATTTGAGTTGGATTGCAAAGATACTTTAATTTAGCATTTGTAGAGATTTTAAAAAGAAACTATTTTCTTGCTGAGTTAGGATGAATGAAATTATATTTAATCTCTGTAATGCCACCAAGATTACAATATTTCACCCAGGTGGGAGATAATAGAATCCAAAAGAGTCAGAACCACAGGTAAATGATCACTGTCTGTTCTATTGAAGATATCAAGAGAGTTAACCCAGGAAAGAAATGCAAGATAAATTAAGATACAATTGATGACATTGATTCCAAATTAGCTTTAAAAAACATAGAACTATCTTTACACTGTACACTGTACACCAGGGGTGTCACACTCAAGGCCCAGGGGCTGGATCTGACCCCTGGGGTGCTTAGATTGAGCCCGTGGGTCTGCTTTGGAAACAACAAAGGACTGGCCCACTGTGCCTCTGCCAACATGGAGCTCATGAGCATAGGGTTGCAGAAGGCCTTCTCAGCCTAAAACAGAGCTCGGGAGCCCATTTTTGCTGGCAGAGCATTCAGGCCATCACAGGCGCCCCCTGACATGACTGGCTATACCTACCCTGGCGACGCTCCCCCTGCCCCCACAAGGTCAAACACAACCCTGATATGGTCCTCAATTGAGTTTGACACCCCTTTATTTAAAAACCAGTTTCAGTAAGAAAATCTTTTGTAGAGGTTATTTAGAAATTTGTACACAAAAGATCAGGACAAATACCATTCACCTTTTGGACTAAACTTCCTACCACAACTGTGTCTTCTTAACACAACTGCTGGTATCTTTGCTGATTCTGGCATTGAAATCACAGCCAATAGGAGATTTGTATTTTGCTCAGCTTTCTCCAAAAGGATTTGCAGGGAGACACTAGTCTTGGTTCAATCCTGTTGGAAGACAAATATT
The DNA here is from genome assembly GCA_023653725.1 of Bungarus multicinctus. Taxonomy (NCBI): domain Eukaryota; kingdom Metazoa; phylum Chordata; class Lepidosauria; order Squamata; family Elapidae; genus Bungarus; species Bungarus multicinctus. The sequence continues at coordinate 88,064,220 of CM042840.1, read as the reverse complement.
AATGCAAAAAATTAACCCAAATTATTTGCTATCTATCTGGACTGCCTGAATATAATCAGAATCCAACCATCCCTTTGTGATGTAGTTCCTTTCATATTATAACAACCAATATCTCTTCCACACAAGTCCAATTTGGTGACAGGGATGGATTATGGGTAAAATCCCGGTAAGAAAAGAAATATCCAGACACAATTTCTCCTAGTAAAATAATGCTAAATTATGATAAATATTGTAGGAAACAGGTATCCATTAATTTATTGTGCCAGCCAGCAGCATTCCAAGCTTACTTTTATGTAAGCGATTGAAAATCAAAATAGATAAAATAAAATGTTGGATCTCGACTAAACTAACCAGTGCTTGAAATCAAATTGTTGATGTTCATAGGAAACATTACTGAAATCCTATGCACACAATGATGAATTAAACTCTTTGAACTCAGTGGGAATCAAGTAAATAACTATCAAATAGATGGCACAATTAAATTTTGCTCTTCTTTCTGAATCACCACATTGTTTCTCCTAGCAGCATAAGTTCTCAATAAAGGCATGTCTATATAAAGACCAATTAGATTCCTCACAGGTCACAAATCCAAGTATCCATGTACAGTTTTTCATATATCTTGCCCATGATGATTGGGGAGTATTTGCTTTCAAATTCAGAAAGCGGCTGAATTTTTCTTAGCAAAATTTTTCCACACTTCATAACTCACTTTTTCAAGACCCAGTACCTATATATATATGCCATTATAATGCTGGGAAATTTTTTCTTTGGATTACATTTAAGATACTCTTTGGTATTGCCTTATACTCCTTGCACACTGCTAGCCCTTTTGTAAGGATTGTTTATATGGAATATTTTCTTGCTCTCCTGAAAACATTGCCTGCTTTTGGGTAGCTGATTTTATGAGGTCTTGCATACTCATTAAAGCTTGCTAATGAAAGTCTGCCCCCCCCCAAAAAAAAATCAGCAATCTTCAATAGATTATATATATATATATATATATATATATATATATATATATATATATATATATATATATATATATATATATATATATATATATTATGATTACATTCCTATGGAATACTTTAATTACAAAAAATATTTATTGAAATAAATAAAGGAATATGTGTTCACCTCACTGTAGTAATTGCATTTGGCACTTTTTCTGATGCATTTCAGTGGATGTCCTTAGGTTTAGGTAGAATAATCTCATGAAACAAAATCCAACGTGAGTTAGATTTTTTGTTCATTAACATAACAAAGAGACTCACATTAGAAAGCAATTTATAGATTCAAATAGAATATACATTCTCTTGTTTTTAAAAAAATAATTTTCTCATTTTCTCAAAAATATATTAATATTGTTACAATAGTTACACTGTATTATGGAAAATTTGTTTATAATGAGTCTCCCAAAGGGGGAAAATGTTCAACTACGCTAGGCTTACAAATATACAAAGCCTATGCTATTAGGATGTAGGATTTTTTTTAAAAAAAATTCTGAACATAAAATGAGAAATTATTAATCTGGTCCACCTTTGTTTTGTTTGGAAGGTTATTGTTTGTTTGTTTGCATTAAACATAGTCTAAACTATTTTCAATGGAATTTCACCATGACAGTTATGTAATCAGATTCTTCTTGCATACGTTTATTGCATTTATGTTTAATTATGAATTTTATTATTAGTTGTTATTAACATGTTTTTATTTATCTTTTTGTATTTTTACACATACAAATGATATATCCATGCTAATATACTTAGAATATACATTCTTATTTAAATATATGTAATAATAATTTTAAAGAAGATATTTCTTCTTCAAATTAGATTATTGGCAAATCACAGTTAACCATGCTTACAGCTGACCAGCATAAACATTACTGCAAGCTTTCCAATAAATGCATTTTTTCAAGTTTCACTCCTCCCTGAGAATTACTAGGATGGTTGTGTTGTTGAATTGAAGTAGCTCAATTTAAAACTTTGTTCGAAGTTTTCAAATGCACAACTTCATAAACATTTTAGTTCAGACAGGCTGACCAATCATGACAGTTAGTATGTGAAAAAGAGGACACCAAGAGGACACTATAAGAATAAAGTTCACACACACGCACACACACGCACACACACACACAGTACATACATATACATATATGTATTTATTTCTATATATCTATTGATATGTATATGTATATATGATGAGGGAGGGAGGGAGGGAGAGGGAGGGACAGAGGGAGGGAGAGACAGAGACAGAGAGAGTTATCTAGCTGGCATTAGTGATTAAGCCCAGATTTGATCTTCTTGTCTCTCAGTTTCTAATCTTGTGCTTTAATCATTAGACCAAACTTGCTTTGTGATATATATGATTTTCTAAGATTGACTGACCTCTATTATTTTAATTTCCATTCAATTCCAAGAATTGAAACATTTTAAAATTCTGTTGGGGCAAAACAAATTTTATACGCTGAACAAATATTAAGACTGGGTATATATTTTAAATAATGCCACCAGGGTAAGAAAAAGTTTAAAAGACATATATATTATCAATATTTCCTAAACTGCAAAACAAAAATAGATCTGCTTTTTAAACTTCATACTCTTAAATAATAGGCATCATTTTTAAAAACATTTTTTTTGTTTATGTAGCTCACAGTGCCTTCTAGTGGTTGTCATGAAAAAGTCACATCTTTGTCTAAACTTGCCACACAATAAAATTGAATCCTTTTTTTGGGGGGGCGGTAGTATTTTATGGAGTAAGTACAAAACCAACCAACTACTTTTGAACAAATGCTGATTTCCACTATGAGGACAGCTTGAACACCTGGAAAATATGCTGATTTGGTTAAAATATATATTTTGTTTAATCTAAGAAGAAATATTTTGCCCTATTACTTTAGTGCATCATATTGGTAGTCATTGAACATCCATGTTTGAAATTAAATACCTTGTCATTACAGACAGCTTATCATTTCTATATTGTCATCTATTACTGCTACAGAATGACCAAGATAGTATATGGCCAATCTGCAAAAATATTTAATAAAACAAACAGCTAATTAAGTGAATATATTGTATAAGAAAGTGAACATATAACAAGTTCACTTCTTTTTGAAAGCTACTTGCTGAATTAAATTCAGTCTCTTTAAGATGTCCTTCAGCATATGGCTCTTTTTCTTAGTGCAAGTGCCATAAAGACACACCCTTTTAAAAAAATAAAACACATTTACTGATTAGGAAAATACATGAATGTTAACCTTGGTTGATGCTTTTGTAAGCTGGTATTTGATTTTGCTTAGGAGGTTATGATTCACATGTATATTAACGGCATGAAATGAATTGAAGCTTGAAATAAATTCCTGTCAAGGTTTTCCATGAATGAATTATTCCTTCCCTAAAAGGACTTCCACAAGGTGTCTCGATTCATTAAGAGTATAACACAATTTTCTTTTCTTAGCTCTTTGAAACTAAATATCTTGTCATTACAATAGCTTATCATTTCTTTATGCTAATATTAATATTTCAGTATATAGATACCATCGCTATAATACATAGAAGTGAAATATCATATCTTGATAGTAAACACATGTCCCTCCAATATAGAATCTAATGTCAGAATCTAACAAAGCAGTATATTTCTATAAGGACATTCCAACTACAACGAAGAAACACAGGAATTAAAATATTCTACAGTCTATCTGATTCGTTAGCAGAAAATAGTGTTTTGCAGGTATTTCCCCTCCAAGACAAATATGGTCATTTAACTTAAATACACACAAATTAGAAGTAACACCAATATGGATTTTCATGCTGGTTTCTTTTGGGTTAAATACTTTTTTCTAGTATTCTACTATTAATGTCAATTCAAGGTGAATTATCTTTACTCTCCCACAATTAATTGATTTTATGGAATCAATTAAAAGAAAGGAATAGAAGATTGGGAGAAAAAAAGAAAGAAATAATATATTCAACATGTTTATTTAATGATTTTTTTTATAAAACTAAACCCAGAAGAAGTAAAATGTAATATTTGATAGGAACTGATAGATTATTGATCAAGGATCATTCATGGTCCCATAGCTTTCTTTAGTTTTCATTTCTTCCTTCCCTATGAAATATCTCTAATGAATTATTGATTAGTGTTAATTAAATAGAAATGGCTTGGAATTATATCAACATAATACATGAATTTAATTACATTTCTTTGTATCCTAATCATGTGTAGGTGAAAAAGTGAACTATATTAATCAGATACTAATGTACTGTATCTTCAGTAGTGCAAAATGAACATTCTGAGTATAATTTCAATTCTGATTGATGTTTTATGTGTGCAAGTTATCTACCTATAATCTCTTCTTTGCTTTAAACCACAATGACAATGAAGCCATCAATCTTTTCATTGGCTGCAGCAATTATTGTGTGTCATAAGAAATATCATTAGATGACTACACTCATGCTCATAATTTCTTATCTTTCTATCACCTTACAGCACCAAATTATGGCTAATAGACCAACATGTCAAGAGCTGAATCACATACTTTTTTCTGTACATGTTTTAATACTTTTGAAATATTGCCAGCTTTAGACAGTATTGAAATACAACAGATGACATAAATTGAAGGGGGGAAACCCATTTAGAAGTGAACTGAATGCTCCTATTTTACAAATTATTACAACTTAACCAACCAACCAACCTTGATTTCATAGGTTTTTTCTAAGGCCATAGTTCATGTAGATAATGATACAAACTTTCATGGAGAAAAAATTTTCAGAATTCTCATAAAATAAATGAAAAAGCACTATTATTTATCTCACAAATATTTTTCTGTTAACTCCCTAACATTTTCATTTGCATATAGGTTCACACAGGGAGGAGGAGGCATACTGACATCTTCACTTTTTAATATAAATTGCCTTTAATATAGTGAATAGAAAATTAAATAAGTAAAACTACTACTTTGCAGTATGCATCCTTATGAATTTTTGCTAATATTTTAAAGAATTCTAACAATTTCTAAACGAAGGCAGGCATTTGAATAAATGTGTAAAATAGCAAGTATTTCATATGTTTAATCTCATTTTGTACCTTTCTCAATAAGTATTTCAAAATTATATTGTGCATTAATGTTTGGAAGAGAGGCAAAACTCTGGATAGGAATGAAGGCAGGATATGTTGATCTAAACTGGGGTCATTTTTGCACTTCTACAAAAAGTGGAGTAGAGAGGGAATGAATCATAAGCAGTGTTAAGATATAAACATAAGATTGTATCTGAAACAAATTATTGTCTACATAGTAAACTATCACCTTCTATTTTATTTCAGCCAAGCTTATATTTAATAATAGCAAAACTATTAATTAAAACAAAAGTCATAAATTTGCTGTCCCTCATTCCATGTTACAACTGCTACTGAAACACCTAGTATATCTGTTGGGGCCACTCTCCTAGCTTAGAAGTCACAGTCTTGAATACTCCTACCATTACTTGGAGCACTTTGGCCTTGTTTCTCATATCCTCCTTGGTTTCTCTTTCAGATCTGGTACTCCTCCAGTTTTTCATACTCCTTCCAGATGTTGCTGTCAGTTGGCAGTCAGAGATGGTATTCAGCAGGTTCTGACCAGTTCCGGAGAACCAGTAGCAAAAATTTTGAGTAGTTCATAGAACTGGAAAATACCACTTCTGACTGGAGATTTTACAGTGTCTTTTCCCTGCCATGCTCACCAAGCCACGCCCAGTAGTAAAAATATTTGAATCCCACCACTGCCCTATACCATTTCTGACAGGTGGCAGTCCAGACTATTCTTGAAACCTTCCTTATCATCACCACTATCTTTTGGTCTTCATATGCGTGTGTGTGTGTAAATGTACATATGTTTAAAGTAATGAACCACATATTACATTTGTGGGAATTTTAGATAATCTTAAAATAAGGTAAATGTATACTACAGTTATGTATTTATGTACATATGTAAAAATCTTAATTTTGTTAATCTCAATTTGAGTAGTGTACTAAAATCAGTCTTTGTTTTCTTGCCCTGCATCAAAACATTGACCTTTTATTCCTTAAGGAAGATGTGAGGTCAGGGAAAACTTCTTGTTATTATTATTGAGCAATTGGTAAGCATAAATATTTGTATTTAATACTGGATGAAATATATAGGCACCACTATTAGCCTATTGAAGCCATTGTTTTCAAACAGATACATATTATGACAGAATAAATAACGAAGTTGGAAGGGATTTTGGAGGTCTTCTAGTCCAACCCCCTACTTAGACAGGAAACTTTATACCATTTCAGACAAACAGTTTAAAAAACTTCCAGTGTTGGAGCATTCACAACCTCTGGTAGCAAGTCATTCTATTATTTAATTGTTCTGTCATGAAATTTCTCCTTAGTTCTAGGTTGCTTCTCTCCTTGATTAATTTCAATCCATTGCTTCTTATCCTGCTTTCAGGTGCTTTGGGGAATAGGATGACCCTCTCTTCTTTATGGCAGCCCCTTAGATATTGGAACATTGCTATCATCTCACCCACCCCTCCTTTCCTGCTCAATTCCTGCAACCATTCTTCATAACTTTTAGTCTCCAGTCTCCTGATCATCTTGGTTGCTCTTCTCTGTGCTCTTTCTAGAATCTCAGCCTCTTTTTTACATTGTGGTGACAAAAACTGGATGCAGTGTAGTCTTATCAAGGATTATAAAGTGGTATTAACATTTCATCTGATCTTATAAAAGATGATACTTTCATTTATTTTCTCCTCCTTCCTAATCTTTTATCTCCCTTTCCTTTTTTTAATATATCTGTTTCTTGGGTTGATATAGCACTTCAGAAGTTTAAGCTGGTAAATGCTGCCCTTCTTTCTATTTTTATCCCAAAACTTTGCAGTTCAATGGCTGAAGATTATTCATTTCCAGAGCTAAAGCAATTTCTATATAATTTTTTTTCTTTTTTCTTACATTATATGCTAAACAAAAGTTTTATAAGAGCCAGTAGAACATACTATGTTTCAGAGGAATTCCCTATTGTGCAAGATTGAATATCTGAGTTTCATGAGCTACTCTAGCCACATAAATTTGAAGCTGAAAATTTTTGCTGCAATCCAGCGGTATTCTTCTTGTAAGCACTTATTTGTAGTTCATTTTCCTTTTACACAGCCTTCCTTTTTTGACGCATCTGTTTATTGTGACAGGTTTCAGCTTGTTTTTCAGAACAATTTAATCAAGTTGTCTTTCTCTGTTTGCTCTGAGATATATTGTTATTCTTTTTAATATTTTTACATAATACTTTTGTTTGTCAAGGAAGTTAGCAAAGATGTGAAGATATCACTTTGAATCTCTTTCAACAAACTTCAACTAATTTAAACAGAACTGTTTTATTGTAGGGGTCATCCTCATTTTGCCTTTTATTATTCTGATAATTGCTGAATTAAATGGCTATTTCAACTAAGCAGGATTGGACTGATATTTCAAGTCATTCCTCTTTCATTAGTATTGTCCATCAGTAACTGCTCCTTGGAATTTTTGTCACATTCCTGCTTGGTCATCAATGATAGTATCCGGTCACATTGTCTTCTGGCAACATCTTTTTTTTGTCACCTTTGACATTTTTAAGTGTCAAGTTCTTCTCTAAGGACTCTTGCCTTCACAGTATGAGTCCTAACTATTTATATTTTAGCTACGTTATTTGCACTCTCACTGAATTTTTTTTAGCCTTCCTGCAGACCAAAGTATACTCAAAAATATTCCCCAGCATGACCTGTGAAATGCACCACATTTTTCCAGAAGAGGAAAAGAATCATTATTATTTTAAAGATGGTTGAGAGGGAGAATTTATTCATGATGTGTCCAGCATCTAATGCTGTTCGGAAAACACTATATACAACTGATTTTTTTTACAGAGCTCCACAAGAATGTTTCCTCTAAAAATTATACTTTGAGAGCCTAGTGGTGACAGCAAGAATGTCTCTATACAGTTAGATCAGATTCATTTCCACAGCAGGAATCTTGGCTGAGTACACAATTGTACTCAATGAAGGGTCTAAAATTGATTAGAATCCCAGGAATAGGATATCAAGAGGGTAAGCAGAAGCTTAAGATATGCATTATGCTTGTTTCAAATAAGTGAGAAATGAAGTAGGAAATGCACTTAATGTTAAATAAGTAACTACTCCATCTTTCTTTTCATCCATTTACCTTTCATTTATTCATTCATTTACAGATCCTCTCTGTCCCTCCCACATCAACCTTAGAACCTGCACTTGGACTGGTTTCAGCAGCTTTAATCTGAAATTATAAATTTCATGGGCAGCTGGAAAGTTTGAGATTTTAAGACACTTTTGAATTAAAGCTAAGATTACTCAATACTGAATACCTAATTGGATTTCAGATTTCATGTATTGTGGGAGGGTTTTCCCCAGTGTAAAATGTCTCCTATTTAGAACCTTAGACTATCCTTTCAAATAATTATTTTACTTTCTTATATTCTCCATAGTCATTAATTATACTCGATCAAGGTTTAACCTGGAGGCAGACCTCCAGTTTTTCTCCTACAAGAGCAAAAAACTCATTGATATTTTTCTAACATCACATGCTTCATGTGAATTTATGCAGAGTGAAGGTTAATGTTCTTCACTGGAGACAATTGCTGCAGATTATTTTGCCTAGTTGAAAGGACTCTGGAATCCTCCACAGAAAAATTCAATTGAATTTTTTTTGCATATATTTCATCTTTTGCACTAAGATTTCTCATTAAGCGCACTTAGAACTGTCTCTATGTTTGACTGTCCTTAAAGAACAATTACTAGCTAGAGTAAAAGGCCAAGCACCATTTTTAAAATACAAATAGTCTTTCCTTCACCTGAACTCTAGAGAATTGAAGACATGTATTAACAATCATTTTTACAAGGATTGAAATTGTGATTTGTCATATGAAAAGATTTGAGAGGAATAATGTTAATGCTCAATGTTAAGCAATTATGCTATTACCATATATTAGTCAATCACTATTTCTAAATTAATAAAGTAGTAGCTACCAGTAGCAATAACAATAGCATTTAGACTTATATACATCTTCACATTGCTTTGTAGCCTTTTCTAAGCGGTTTGCATCTTGCCTCCAAGAATTGGGGTCCTCGTTTTACTGACCTCAGAACGATGGAAGGCTGAGTCAATCATGAGCCTGGTGAGATTCGAACAGCCAAATTGCAGTCAGCCAGCAGTCAGCAGAAGTAGCCTGCAGCATTGCATTCTAACAATATGTCTTTTCTTAAAAAGATCCTTAAATATTTTCTTGAAGAATCATTAAAGTACTTTGTCAGTTTTACAACCAAATTGATTTTCTTATTACCAAATGATCATCATATATCTATATCTCTATTATGTGCATATATACTTCAGGATTATGCACCCACGATATGTACAGTAGTGATGAAAATAAGGTAAGATGGAGTAAGAGAGCACTGTTTAAATATTTGAAGAGATGTCAGCTAGAATAAAGTCAAGATTATTTTTATCCTTCCAGAATGCTCAATGAAAAATACTGGATTTAGTTACATTTAGATAAATTCAGCTAGAATGTTAGGGGAAAGGCTTCAGCCTTCAAACTAAAACCATTTATCCAAAGAATTAATGGGGTTCTCTTCAAAGCATATACATGTGGTGGGCCTGTGGAACAATAAAGAAATATCGAAGTAGGATCCATAGCTTTAATACGGAAGATTCTTAAAATGAATATTAAAATGAAATCAGATCTTTTCGTTTAGGCCTAATGGATAAAGAATTTTTTTAAAAATGGGAACTTTGATGTTGTATATGTTGAAAGCGGCTACAAAAATGGAAAGATACTTTAATCCCCACAGTGCAAAAGCTGATGGAGTTAGCAGAGATGGCTAAATTGACTGCTTTAATTAAAGAAAAGAATACAATTAACTTTGTTTTTACTGGGAAACCACTTCTGGATTTTGTGACTGAGATAGGGGGAAAAAAGAAACTTTGATTTTGAATTATTTATTTATTTTATTTATTTATTTGATTTATATTGCTACCTATTCACCCATGGCGACTCAAGGTGGATAATTAGCTAAGTTTGTTATTATAGAAATAGCTAGTATATATATTTTTTCTTTTTATAACTCTTTGAGTCAAGATGGGGTCGGGGTGACTGAATGGAGCTGAGTGTTTACTGGCTGGATGCCCTTCCTGACACCTTTTTTCCTTTCCCTTTTTCTTCTCCTACTTTCCATTATTTTCATTTTATTTTGTATTCTATATTTTTTATAAGCTAATAAAATTTCATAGGGGTTGAAATTTCATGGAGGCTGAACAGCCATTGGCCTGGAATGCTTTGGTTTAATATCTATACTGAACAATGGCTAGACCTTGTTGAATTGGAATTGAGTTGAAGGATACATTTTCTCTTCTGACTATTATTTTGTGATTCTATTAAGTATATTTAAGAAATAATAATTGTTAATTAATTTAATTTTTGTATATTTTGCCAATTTACTCAATTTTAGTCTTGGGCCAACCCAGTTCTTCCCATTTTTTGAAGAATAGCAACCTAAAAACCAGATGAAGCTTTCAGCCAAAAAGACTTTAGAAGATAGAAAACAATATCAATGTGGTCTAATGGATATATTATTGTCAAAATATAACAGAATATGCAAATGTTTTAATAACAATACCACAATCTTGTTGGTTTTCATTTCAATGTTCTTTGCAAAAATTCCTACATTTAAATAAAAAAATATGTAAGAACTTCCCCTCAGTAGGATTAGTGAATCATGCTTAAATTGCCTTGGAAGCAATAACTACTAAATGCAACTAACTAATTCTGGAAACCAAGAATGACATTGAGCATAGTTACACAATGTTACAGTCAAGAAAAGTTAAAGAGATTTTCAGATGGAATCATAGGGATTCTTATATAAACTCTGTTTCTTTTCCTGGAACATACTCTGATCAAATTTCTTAATCATTTTAAGAAAAAGTTAGAAAAATATTTGTGAAGCATGACATTGTATTTGGATCTGTTTGGTGTAATCTTACTGTATTGGTATTAAACAGCTGCACTGGACCTAACTTAATAGTGTATTTATGTTTTCTATATCGATTATTCATGCCTGTACTTCTTTATGTGTCAGGCTATACCCGGAGCCACCTTTAAAAAGTAACCAAAACTTACTTGGAACAAATGCATGCCATCATGTTCATAGTATCTTTGTTTTAACTGTTATTTTTTTCAGATTTCAAACTAACTAGACCCAATGCTGTCAGTCCTTTTCAATATTTGGGACAGTTCTGTGACAAAATTCCCTGAAAACCTTAATATATCAGAATGATTTTCCCCTGAGGAAAGTAAGGGTCAATAAGTAAAATGAAATACAGAACAAGACAAATAAGTTGAAATGCTTCTTTGCTCACTCTGGTAAGTGTTGCTGCTTATCCAACTCATGTGGTCCTCAGAAGATCTAATTGACTGATTAATGGTTGAACAATCTGAGTCCGGTTTATCCAGCCATTCTTCTGATTCACATGGTTCATATTGTACAAAAATTCTTGGTGAGAACTGTTTTTATAGTGCATATAAATGGATAACAATTGTAATAAAAATGGGAATAAGAGTAAGTGTTGGCATAAAGGCTTGTATGAAAATATTAGCTTTGTCAAACAATGGCATTTGCAATCCAGTTTGGAGAAATTTCAGGTAGTAACCATTGACAACATTGAGATGGGTGGAAAAATATTCTTCCCCAATGAAAGATAAATATGAATATGATTTATTCAAATTATTGTTATTATGAATCTTAAAATAAATGATTTTAACTTTGGTGAGAAAGACTTGCAATTTTTTTTAGTTGTTGCCCAATGGAGCAATAATTTGATATCATCATAAAGTGGCAGCTCCCAAATTAGTTGCTACAAAATCATGTATAAAACTTTTCATATTTCAAGAGCTAGACGAACCTTATTAAATTCAGATTTTTGGCTAGGAAAATTGTTTCAGGGAACATGAGGAGTGTTAGAACTGCAGGTGGTCTTGTTCTACTACCTCACTTGGAAAAGAGTCTATGGAAATAAAGAACAGGCAGAAGAATAACGACAAAGCTCTCACTTGACTGTGGATAATTACAAACCTCAAACATCAGGCAGATGTTTCTAAATTTTTCTTCTTGAAACAGAATCATGTTTCTTCAAGCCAAATAGTTTTGTTTCACATAATCTAATACAGAGAAAATTATAACTCTTAAAGCCAATTTTACAGTAATGAATAAGTATGAGCTAACATAATAATGCAGGGCTTGGTCTTCCCTCTATAAAAAATAAAAGTAGACTGTGATACAGCTGTTGAACTGTGGAACAGATTATCTTGGGATACAGGATATTTCCTTCATAGAGATATTTTTAATCAGAACCTTATACGCTCCTAGTTCAATATTTGCCTTCTGGAGTGTCACAAGTTCAACCTTTGAATCTCTGGACTCTTTCTAATCAGTGTAGTTATTTATAGCATCAGTTTCATACAAAGAGCTATCCAAGAATATTTTCCTATCCAAGAATATTTTCACAAATTGTAACAATAAAGGAGAATATTTTGTTGTGGCCCGACAGCAGCCAGAGGAGCTGGCAGCAGATTCAGACAGTTGAGGAGGTTGGGAAGGAACATGGGCCAATCCTGGAGTCTGGGGAAGGCTCTTATGAGTGCTCTTTGTCAGAGGCAGAGATGGGGCCAGGGCCATCTGACAGTTATCAGCTGCCTTCAGAGTCAAACATCAATGAGGCAGAAGAACATATAGAGCCTGTTCCCTGTTGTGCACGCACAGAGTTGCCAGAAGAAGGGAACAGCTGAGGAACAAGGGCTGACTTGAGAGTAAAGCCATGGTGAATGGCCCCTCCCCTAGAATATAAAAGAAGAGTGAAAGGGGAGTGTGGCTTTGCAGGAAACAATTAATTCATTTTGGCATGCTTTCCAAGTATTGCAGCGTCTGAAAGATGTCGCCCTGGCCTCTCTCCAAGCCTGATAAATGTATGTAATTGGGAAGTATCTTGAAAGACTGTTGGCCGGGACTTTGTTGGAGAAGAAATTCATTGTAAATTAAATTAAAAAGGGTTTATTGGGATGAGGACTCAGCTTCGTGCTGTTGGGGAAGTCTAAGTCAGATATTTGTAGTTGAGAATTGAAATGAGAGATCTTGATGCATTCTGAGCTTGATTGTTTTCTTGCAGACGTTTCATAAGCCAAACTCGGTAACATCTAACATCTGAGTCTATCATCTGCACCTCTATAACTATCTGGTTTGGTTCTGCAACCCAACAGGACAGACACAGACTTCAGAGGATAATTAGGACTGCAGAAAAAACAATTACCACCCACCTGCCTTCAATTGAGGACCTGTATACTGCATGAATCAAAAAGAGGGCTGTGAAAATATTTACAGACCCCTCACATCCTGGACATAAACTGTTTCAACTCCTTCCCTCAAAACGACGCTATAGAGCGCTGCTCACCAGAACAACTAGACACAAAAACAGTTTTTTCCCGAAAGCCATCACTCTGCTAAACGAATAATTCCCTCAACACTGTCCAACTATTTTCAAAGTGTACACTACTATTACTGTTAATCTTCTCATTACTGCTTATCACCCATCCCCTCCCACTTGTGACTGTAACTTTGTTGCTTGTATCCTCTGTTTCCTAGTATGATTTGATGTTGATTGTACCCTATGACTATCATTAAGTGTTGTACATTATGATTCTTGATTCTTAATGAATGTTCCTTCTTTATGTATACTGAGAGTATTTACACCAAGACAAATTCCTTGTGTGTCCATCACACTTGGCCAATAAAGCATTCTATTCTATTCTATTCTATTCTATTCTATTCTATTCTGTTCTATTCTATTCTATTCTATTCTATTCTATTCTATTCTATCATGTATGCTATCATCATACAGTGTTGACAAGCACTGATGATGTTATTTAGTTTAAGTAATGAAACATCTGCAAGAAAACAAGCAAGTTCAGAGAATACCAAGGACCCCTCACAATTTGTAACATCAGTACTTTAAAAGATATTTCCACAGGAGGATCAGTGAGGTTAAAATGGTGAGAATAACTTGGTGTTTGAAGACACTCCCCCTTTTAATGATTCATGTGACAAAGGAATGGGGTTTTGATTATCCAGTTGCACTTACCATCTTGACATTGTTGATTCCCCAGAGGACACCACTGTTTAAAATGCACATGCATACACATTTCTATCGGTATATGTCTGGCAAATAAAACTGACATCAAATGATTATCTGGTATAATTTAAAAGAATGGGAACCAGTCAAGTCCAAAACTTTTGATCCTGATGACTGACCTAGATTGGATCCTGCAACAGTATCCTGAGTCACTTATATTTGTCTTCATTCATGGTGTGTGTGTGTGTGTGTGTGTGTGTGTTTGTGTGTGTTAATTTGAAAACTGAGAATCGTAGGAAAACTAATTTGCCATATTTAAACCTCATATTGTAATCATTAGATAACATTCCCTTAATTTTCCTTTTTCTAAAGTCTAAACTGCCATTTTCTTGCATGTAAAATGTGCATAATTTAAAATGGAATATTATTATTTGGTAAGAGATGCTTAACATCTGGACCATGGCAGATCTTAAAAGAAAAGGAAATTGTCAGAAGGAAATCAGAACCCCCTCAAAAAAGGTTACATTCCTTTCACTGCATATCTTATGATTCCAATAATTATTCCCCTCAATACTATCTTTGTAAAAATATATTTGTTAAAGGGAAATATATAGTTAATATCAAATATAACATTTGTCGTTATTTTATTGCCTATTCTGTAGCTTCCTTTGCACTCATAAATAGCTTGCCAATTCAGCTTCACCCCATCATAAGGACAATTCACTGTAGATGTGACTTTACACTATTTTGATTGAGTTGCACTCTGCTATCTGTTCAGAATTTTTGTTCAAACAATTAGCACTATGTTCTCTTGTGCTTAATAAGAAGTCATATGGATTTCTGTTTCTAACAACAGAAGGAAGATGTGTCCTTGGCAAGAGTGATGTTCAACCTCAAAAGCTATCCATATGATACTGGAGAAATATTTGAGGCTTGTAAAATACACAGAGGTAGATCAAAATAAAGGAATTCCTTTGGAGATCCCAAGAGAAGATGTGAATCTGTACAATCTCAAAGTTTCTGGAATTTTTTGTTCCCTCCCTTTGCTTGAAAAGCAAAACAAGTTTCTTTCTCTTAGGAAACTGTTAAGTATTATCTTAAATGGTCACCAGGAGTGGAGTCTGATGTCAGGAGTTTCATTGGCTCAGCCACTGGTGGGAGAAATAAAATCCCGTCAGTGGCTGAAAAGTTGGACAGCGCCATCTATATAAGCTGGCACCAGCTGCAGCTGAGCGGCTTGTCTTTCCGGAACTGAAATAAACTGTTTACCTGTAGTCTCTGTGTCCTGCCTCTTCATTCAGTGCACCCCCTTAACACTAGCGACAAAGGTGGGATTCTAAGGAGAGAACAAAGGACAGCCTCGTGGGACTCCGTGCCATTTTGACTGACAATGATCACAATGATCGCGACCTAACCACACAGAATGGCCCTCCATCCAATGTCGATATCCTACGACCCATCCAAGGAGAAATGGTCTTCATATATGGGCCAATTCAAGCTTCAACTAGAAGTCAATGGGTTCCAAGGAGCCCCTGACACCAAAAAGAAGGTTCTGTTCCTAACATACTGTGATTCCGAACTGGCGGAAGCCTTCTTTGCCAATGACCTGGACAACATGTCCTGGGATGATCTACAATAAGCCTTAAAAGAACATTTTGACCTGACTCCCTCCTACCTCACTAACCACCACAAATTCTATATGAGGAGCCAGTAAAAAGGGAAGATGATAAATGGATTTGTGGCGGCACTGTGGAAGCTATCAAAAAGCTGCAAATTCAATGACATGCAGAACATGATCAAGGACCGGCTTGTCCTCGGGATGAGGGACCTGACTCTCCAAAAGTGCCTGCTGGCCCAAGAGGACATCCCATTCAAGGATGCCATCGATTAAGCCAGAGCCACAGAAACTTCAAATAACTCCATTGCCTGAATAAAAGGGACCGGGAAAATGCACGCCACCCAGGCCAACCACTGTGCAGCCCAAGACACCTCCAACTCTGAAGCTAGTGACAAAGATGAAGAGGACATCCATCGAGTGAGATCCAGCAAGCTGGTAGCAAGGCAAGGGACTAAACCATGTGGGGGTTGTGGAGGAAATCATCCCTGCTCTGCATGCCATTTTAAAGAGACTATCTGCAGATGCTGCGACTGGAAGGATCACACCACAGATGCATGCAGAGCAAGCTAGCCGGCAGACTGACAGTCCAGAAGAACCTCCCCCACCTGACAGTATAGCCACCAAGGGGGAGGCGAAAGGAACCCTGGCGGGAAATTCAAAAGATGGGAAGATGCCAGGGAATAGGAAGCCCACTACACCATTGTAGGCTATGCTGAAGTGATGCACACAGATGCATATGAGACCAACAAAATCATGGCCACCATAAGCATTGAAGGAAGCCCATGCCAGATGGGAGTAGATTCAGAGTCCTACATATCCATTATATCGTGGGATACCCTCCAGAAACTCCAACCCAGCATATGACACAACCAATTGGAGCTGCAGAAAATCATCTTGAAGGATTATCAAGGCTACTGTATTCCTGTCCTAGGAGGGATGTCAGTCCTGATAGAATATGGTAACTTCCAAGGAACTCTAGTGGACCAATTGGTCCTCCATAGTGGACCAATACCTGCTGAGCCTTCTGGGGTGAGAGCAATTCAAACCTCTGCAGATTCACCTCACTGGCATCATGCCACTTGCACCACCAAGCTTTGCTCAAGGGGTCCTTGAGCCGGTTGACCATGCTAAGTGGGAGACCCCATAGTCACCCCAGTTAAACAAGATGGGTCAGTGAGGATCTGTGCAGACTACAAGATGACCCTGAACTGGGCATTGCAACAAAGTGCACACTAGGTACCAGTTGTACAGCACCTCTTACACTCCTTGGGGCGAGGGAACATCTTTATCAAATTGGATTTAGCCCAAGCCGATCAGCAGTTGCCGGTCGATGAGCAACAGTTGAAGCACAAATGATAGTGACCTACTGGGGTGCATTTAAGTGCAACCAGCTGCAGTTCAGAGTCAGAGTGGCCTCAGGTCTATTCCAAAGTATCATGGAGAGACTATTACATAACATTCCAGGGGTGATACCATACTTTGACAGTGTTATCATATCAGCTGACAGCAGGAGCAATTAATACAAAGACTGAGAGAAGTGTTGGGAGATTCCAAGAAATGGGGCATAACTAAAAAGGAATAAATGTCACCTGGCCATACCCCAAGTGAAGTTCCTGGAGTTCCTCATAGATGGGCCGAGCATACGACCCACAAGCAGTAAGCTTCAGGCAATAAGGGAAGCCCTATCCTAACCCTAACCCTAACTCCCACAGCGAGGCAGAACTCCAAGCATTCCTGGGGCTGTTCAATTTTTACAATATGTTTCTGCAGCAGAAAGCAACAATCACAGAACTGCTCCATAGGCTGCTAGACAAGATGACCGACTGGACATGGGGACACCACAAAACCACCACTTTCAATAAAATAAAAAACATTTTGACATCTGACAATGTGCTCATTCAATACAGTGAAATGCTACCCCCAGTCCTAATGTGTGACATGTCCCCCTATGGGATTGGCACCATCCTCAGCCACAAGCTACCAACTACATCCCCCTGGGACCAGGTACATATAGATTTTGCCGGGTCCTGCCAAGGACAGACCTTCTTATAGTGGTGAATGCTTACTGGAAGTGGTTGGAGGTAAACACTTATGAAGTCAACCATCACCGAGGCTACCATAAAGGCACTGCAAAGATTATTTGCCACATATGGATTGCCGGATGTATTAGTGTCTGACAACAGCCCACAATTCACTGCCCAACCTTTTGAAAGCTTCCTAGTGGGGTTGGGAATCCACCATGCACTGTCAGCGCCAGTACACCCGGCCACTAATGGGTAGGTGGAAAGAATGGTGATATCCACAAAAGAGACAGTTGAGAGAATGGGCCCTGTGGACTGGCAAGAAAAGATTGACTGAATGTTATTGATGAAACACATCACAATTAATGCAACAACACATTGCAGCCTGGCCGAACTGGACTTAGGTCGATCCTGGAGCAAATACACCCTATTTACACCTATTTTCATCAGTGGATGAAACGCTGGACAGCGCTGGCTATATAAGCCGGCGTCAGCCACAGCTGAGCAGCTTGTCTTTCCAGAACTGAAATAAACTGTTTACCTAGAATCTATGTGTCCTGCATCTTCATTCAGCACCTCCCCAAGTTTCTTTCTCTTAGGAAACAAGAAGGGAAATTTTGGTGTGTATTTTTTTTTGTAAATGCCCTTTGGTATGTTGTTTGCCTTCTTGGTGTGAAACTATCAGAACTTTTGGGAAAGTCTTAGATCTCCCTTTCATCAGAAGAAGGGAGCTGTATGTCAAAAAAGTTTATTCTTTTAATACAATATATTAGTCAGGTTCCACCAAACTCCTCCATATTTTGCCACCATAGTATAATAGGGGTTCTCTTTCTACAATGTCCTCATCCTACCAGAAATATTCTTCTGCCTGAAATCTAATTGCTAGAGACTGTTTTTTTTTTAAAGAAAAGTTAATGCAGCCACTACAAATGTTCAATTCACAATTTCAACTGCTACCTTTTCTGCCTGTATATTATTAGTATAAGACAGCATTTATCAAACTTGGTGACTTTAAAGTGTGTGGACTTCAATTCCCAGAATTCCCCATTCATCTGCCAAGTTTGAAAAATACTGTAGTATAACCACGTCGAAGAATGGAAAAATGTCCTGGAGAGGAAGAAAGAGGGGAGGGAAATTAAGTACTAGGCAATAAAGTAATTATAATCATTATTCCCATCTCTTATTATGGTTCACATGTTCAGTGTTGTACTGGCAACAGAAGGAAAAAATGCAGCAACAAATGAATCCAGTCCTTTAGCAAGAGTTACTGGAAGGAATAACAAAGAAGACTCAGTAATTGAGCAATTGAATCTGTCAGACGTAAATAGAAGTGGTAATTATTTTTACTGGGTGCCAAACTTTGAGAAAATATGACTGTTTACGAAACTGTAGTGGTATTTTTAAAAATTATGTTTAATTTAACTTATATTTATAGAGCCTCACCTAACATTATTTTCCACAATGTTGATAAACCATTCTCATCAAGTTTAGTACTCTTATTTAAGCCTGACATTCTCCCGATGGCAGGGGAATTTTGGTAATTATGCAAAACATTTCATTATTCTGACAACAGGAAAAGGGCATTCCTGAAATTAAAAAGAAAAAAAATTGCCATAAAACCTACCTTCTTCTTTCCTTCCTCTTATTAAAAAAAGTACTGTTTTCAGAAAAATGCAAACATTTGGGAATTTATAAGAATGAGTGTTCTTCAGATTAATTATTTAACATTTTACTTGTCATTCAGTTTCTGCAAATCCTCTATATCTTTAATATACTGACCAGTGCAAAAGGAATAATTGTAGCATCAAACACAGCATTGGTTCCTGAGAACCAAGTCCTGAGTTCAGAAGTGGCTCACAGCATATTAGCTTTCAAAAATGGATAGAGTGAAGTGGAGAGAGATAATTTTCTGGCAGAAATGTCTTAGCTTATAACCTTGTTGTGTCTCACTTAGAGGCAAAGCCTTTCCAGAATTGTACTGCTTAGTACTAACCATGCTGGGGACAACTTTTAATCTATGTTTCCCTTAGAAGGTCAACCATGTTTTACATGTGAAGTAGAAAACAAAATGTCCATAAACATTTACCCCTACAGAAAGAGATTCACCAGCCTTTTGATCACTCAGGTGGTCCTTGTTCATATCTAATTTTTAAGTAACAACAAGAGAAATAATTTCAATTTATATATACTGTACATCATGAAAAAATTAGAGTAATTCAAATGAAACTACATACCTTGGCAGAGCAGGTAAAAATGGGGGGAAAGATTTACGCTTTAGAAATACTGATAGAAAAGTGCTTTCTATTGTGAAAATGAATGTTTGTCAAAAGAAGAAAATTGGTGTGTTAGAATGTGATTCCATCTATATTACTAGATGAAAGTGAGAGTCAGGAGAAACATATGAATAAGTTGAATGCAATGAAAATGGGGTAGTTAAGTCTACCATACGTGGTAAAAAAAACAAGATCAAGAATGAAAGCGTGATGAATAAATATGGGTTGAATGCAAAATATCAGTGACTAGTGAATGCAATGTGTTGACATGGTTTGTCATAGTTGAGAATAGTGTAAGAAAGTGCCCCAACACATACCTGTATACATATATACATACCTAACAATCTTCAAGCAGGATTGTCAAATATTCCTGCTTCACCATTTTGTTTTATATATTAGGGTTTTTTTAAAAAAAACTGGTATGGTTATTTGTTTTTAAAACTGTGCGTGGTTATTTGTTACTTTATATGGTTATTTTGTTACTGTGTATTTCTGTTGCATACATATTGTTTGAGCTGGATTTTTATATACACAAAAAATGTAAAATCATAGCTGCAAGTTCTTTAGAAGGTGTTGGGCTTCATGGGCATCAAGTTCTTTCCAAGAACTGAGAATAATATACCTGTATTGAATATGTGCCCAATCCAAGCGGGGTAGCCTTTTGTAAACGTCAGATGGAAATGTTGTCAATGCAGAGATATATAGTTTCAGCTTCAAATTTCAGATCTTGGTATTTTATGATCTTCCATTCTGTTACCCATTTCAGTTATCCACTTTTTCTTCTTTTCTAAAACAGTTAAATCTGATGTGTTATGAGTCAAGACTGAAAAGTGGTATTTATACATATTCATATAAGACCATATGTTTATTACACCTACAGCTTTTATATTTTTAGGGTAGTATATTACAGAACTGGGTAGAAGTTAGGAAACTAAGCAACATAATCTGGTTTCCTCTTTATCTCCCAAAATACTATGAAGTTTGGCCCTCCCTACAAAAAAGTTTGAATATGCTTCTGCAGTAAATCCTAGATCCACAAGGTGGCATCAAGTTTCTTTAGATAAAATCTTGAGCCCTTAAAAACTAAAGCCCGATATTCTATAAGAAGTTCTGAGTAATAAGCAACAAAGTTTAACTTGGGATTGTCCAATTTTGCTTTACTATAAGATAGCACTACAGCAACATAAAGATTTCCCCATAATGAGAGCTACTCCGTATTAAGTCCAGAGAAATAAAACTTTGTTGCACAAACTTAACTATCTAAAAGTCATAACTCACTAGCAAACTGCAACAGAAGCTAATTTGGTTACCTCAGTCATACGAGATCTGCAACTGGGAGGGAACTGATTGTTCAATTTCAGCCTGGTAGTCAATAAGCTATTGTTTGGTCTGGGAATTGGTTAGTTTCCTCTCTGGAGGCAAAACATTGGCATGCAGAAACACGGGAATTTTCAAATGTAGTCTTCCGTAGAGCCCTAATAAGACTTGAGATTTCATAAATAAGTCATTTCTTTCATTCCCCCAAAGCTAAGCAGAATTATATCATGTTAGTACTTGGTTGAGAAAATAGGAAAAAGTCCCAGGATTGCAGGCTAGATTAGGGAGGGATGGTGATTCAAAAGACTACTGTGGTAAATCACTTTGATATTCTAATTACAAAAATGTCATTATTGTATTTCTACATGTACACTGTCCTCAATAAAACAAAAGAAGGCAAGCTGATATGTCCCAATTGTTTGGTTCATAAGTCTGCATGGCCAGGTGATAGGTTGAGGTATTTGACATCAAAACATCCTATAAATTTTATCTTGCCTTTTTTTCTATTTTAGGATTAAACAGGCACAAGGTAGACATTGCATTTCACAACAAAACACCACAAAGTAGAAGTCATGAAGAATGAAAAGGTCTATTTTATAGAACTGTAGCAAGAGGTAAAGTCTGCATTAACATAGAATAATTAAGTAAAACAACTGTGGAAATAAATGGGTGTGTACTACTGATAAACAGAGGGAACCATTATTTTCACACCAGTGCAAATATTTTATTTCATGCTTAATTTTCTCAAAATTTGGAAAGTGGAGAATATAATTTTTTGTCATAGAGTTCTTGTCAACCAAACAAGTTGTCAACCCTCAAAGAGGCCATTTTGGGTCATAGAGCCCAACCCTTTATAGAGCACAGCAAATTCACAGAAACATTCACTTTCATGTTTCAACTCAAGACTGGATATGGCTCACAGGATGCTTAGATCTGGCCCTTGAGGCTGCCCTGGAAACAGCAAAGGACTAGACCATGGTGCCGCACGCGTCCCTCCTAAGCTCCATTTTTGCTGGCAGAGGGTTGCGGGAGGCTGTTGCAGTTGAAAACGGAGCTCAGGAGCCCATTTTCACTGGCAGTGCACTCGGGCCACCACAGGCACCCGATACAAGTGATATCCAGCTGGCCACATCCAGCATGGTCACACCCACCCTGGTCCCTGAGGTCAAACACAACCCTGATGTGGCCCTCAATGAAATCAAGTTTAACACCCCTGTTTCGGGCAACCAGTTGGTAGCTCTTAACATTGCAGCAGTTGGACTTGTAATTTTATTTATATATTTATTTATTTATAAGGACAGAGACATTATGTGACAACATCCTCATAAATAGATCAGCCAGGACTTTCTTGTTCTTTAGGTTTCCAAAAACAAAGGGATTTTAAAATGTGTGTGTGTGTGTATGTGTGTGTGTGTGTGTTAAACGTATCACAGTGCTTATATATTTTTTAAATATTCATTTTAAAAGTCATCAGGAAATCACACTTCTGGACACAAGTCTTCTGCCAGATTTCAGTAGTCTAAAACCAATAAAATTAATGCTTAGAGATTACTTATTGTCTTTGGAACATACTTCTCAGGGATTTTAATATTAAGTCTCCCTAAATCAACAATAATCTGCATTTTGGCTTCAAACAAAGCCAAAATGGGTGAAAATTCTTTAAATACCTGTATTACAAGAATTAAAATTATTCTTTACATTTTTGTGGCCTTGATTGTATCCAGGAACAATCTTACAGCCACTATAAAAAAAAAATTTCCTTCCATTGGACCCAACTACATCAGCTAAATAAACTGCATCCCATTTAACAAAGAACTGCTACGTATTGCATTGGTTCTCCCACTATCCTTCTTAATGACAACAAAAGTCATTGTTTCCAAGAAAGATCTATGAATCTGACATGGTGTTTTTAAAAATCTGTCCCACTCTTGGCATGGATTTGCAGCACAGCTTTGTATGAAAATCATCACATTTTCAGAAGCCTTCAATAATAAGTTGAAAAACATGCAAATTATTTTAACATGTTGGTGGTCTTATTTATTTAATACATGACAAAAATATTAAAAAGCATATCACAATTACATTCTCAATAAGAAAATATGAAACTATTTTTCTATTTACAAATTCAAAGTTAGAATATTTATATAATCAATGCATGATTGAGTTGCATGCAGAAAATCTCTGGGGGTTTCCCGAAATGCACTCAGAAGGCACTGTTCACAAAATGTTGCACTCTCTGCTTCCCCGACAAGACCTATATCACTAGTGCACCAGCCATGTTGAATCCTAATCCTGTAGATGATTGACCAGATCTTATAAGATAGTTTGAATCCTTTTGGTTCAGCTATAAAGGAGGAAATGTAACATTCTGAAAAAGCAGTAGAGGACCATTCTTATATCCAGACCTGAAGCAGATTGAAGTTGTTATCCAGCAAGTTTCTGGCTTAATAGGTGAGTGTATGGAGTGAAGCCTATAGCATCAGTAACATCTGCTTTGATTGCTAGGTGAGTATTATTAATTATTTTCTTTTACTCTCTCAGTAAAGTGTTTTCCCTTCGTAGATGAGGTAAAAGCATGTGGCTCAAAATTGGTAACCAGAAAGTGCAGGTAGATCTTACTGTACCCTACATGATGCCATGATGCACATAGTATGATTCAACTGTATGTAGATCAGTTTGGTCTGGTTACTCTTTATCCAGACTGGGAAACATGATGATCATACAAAAGATTATCTGAGCAGCCTTAAGTTCATGGAGAAGAGTTTTCCTGGTTAAATAATTTTCTCTTGAATTTTAGAAATGATCAGGCTTCATCCCTTTATGCCTTTGCCCAATATTTCAATTTTTTTGAAATGTTCTATTGCCACATGATTGATGTGAAAGTAAGGACTGTTTTATAGATCATCTAGTCCCCTGCACCCAAGGAGGAGACCCTACATTCTTGACAGGTGGCAGTCCAGACTGTTCTTGAAAACTTCTTGTGATGAAGCCCCACAACTTCTAAAGGAAAGCTATTCGACTGGTTGATTGCTCTCTCTGTCAGAAAATGTCTCCTTTCTCAGTGTTTCTGTTTTTATCTTTGGATGTTTGGTATTTCTGAAAATTTTGGATATTTCTTTTTCATCTTTCAAAAATCTAATTTTATCCAATTTATTTTTTCATTGGCCACTCCTAGAGCTTAAAAATGAGAGTTTTGTGCCTCTCTGACAATTATGTGCATCAGCAAATAATTTCAGTTAAAACCATATTGGAGTTATTACATTTTGATTACCTGCACTTATTTTTCATTATTTATTTTATTTATTTATTTATTTGATTTGTCAATCACCTACAAGATAATAGGTATAAGTATATACATAGTTATGAATACATGAAATGGGTACATATAAGAAAATTTAAGAAAGAATAGGACAGGGGCGCTTATGCACGCCCCCAGGACAATAAGCAGACTAGCATTTTGGATTACAGGAGAAGGCTACAAAATAACTAATGGTAGTAAATAATTACTTCAGCTGACAATAAGAGCTCCCTTCCTTATGGAGGCCTTGAAAAAGAGTTGAAGGTGCCAACATCTTAAAGTACCGCTCTTAATATAACAACGAAAAGAGACATATGCATAGAAGCAAAAGAAAAAAATGATAACCAAAATACAACACATTTTTATGTCCTGTATACTTGAAAAAGTGTACACATTATGATACTAGTTACATCTTTTGAATAGGCATGTTATGGCACATGAAATGAGGTTTGTATAATGACACTGCACTATAAGGCACCATCTTGCAGATTTTGGATCTCCAACCCACCTACCTCCCAATATTGCTGAGTATATTGGCTGATATTTCACAAGCCAACATTGTTATCATGCATACAAAACTGTCCAAGAACACATAAAAGTTTTTTGCATCAATCCAGACTCAACAGTTCTTTGCAGCTAAATAAATTCCAAATTTTTGAAATATAATAATTCTACACTTTGAAACTGAAATTTCTTCTCCTAAGCTTATTTACTATATTAAGAATATTCAATTACTATATTAAGAATTACTATATTAATAATATTAACAGCCAGATGGCAGGATCAATTCATGATTGCTGCCATATCTTCTGTTGCATTTCCTCCTAGAAAATATTGTACACTAAAGACCACCATGGTTCTGAAAAAGGTTTTTTAAAAGGCTTACTTTAATTTTAAGATATTAAGAAAGATTATCAGTTTTGACATATATTTAGGATAATAGCTATGAAAAAAACCTAATTTTTCCAAAGGTGTAAAATTGTTGTTTTAATGCGTGCATATAAAATTGTTCTTAATTAAAACTACATGTAAGATGAATGAAAATTCATAGATCTAAATATCTTATCCTAAATGTCCTCAATCTGATGTAGGCATGCCTGGAATTTGGTAATCCACTTTGAAACTTTCATTCCCTTAAGGTCTTATAACTTCCTTTGCTTGATTTTTAGATCTTTAAAGACAGATTTATTTCACCCCTAGCTAGAAATTCTCCTAGAAAGATAGAAATTCTCCTACAGGTAAAATAATCTCAGGACAATAGCATTTTCAATAAAACTACAGTGTTACTGTACAAGCGTTAGTATAGGAAAAAGTAAAATGTTATATACCTGAAGAGAATATTTTGAAGTGGAAGATATGTGCAAGCTATTAAATTATTCAATTTCTGTAGGTTTAACGAAATCCAGTTGTTCTGTATTTATATGCCTCCTTGCCATTCAACAATTTACAATGCATGCTTTTTCAATTTCTAACTTGTTTTTCTTCGTGGGGATAAGGGAGTGTTTAACGCCTTAGCCATTTTGAAATTTGTTCTTTGCTTTATTCTCATTACCTTCATGGTTCTTCTTCCTTCCTCCTCAAAAATAAATCTTATCTCTATAATCATTTTGCTTCTCTTCCCACCTCTGTTCTTCTTCCTTCGCAATGTTCCCTAGACAACATGAAAAAAACCCACCTCCTGATAGAAAATAAACATCTGGTTTGAATTCAGCCTCAAACTCTAGCTTACTAAAGTGGCAACTATCAACCTAATCTGGTATATACAAGAACATGGTTTTTCATAGTAGCAAGATGTTTAAAACAGAAATAGAAATATAGGTACTCCGATTGCTTGAGGTGATTCATTCACTGGAAGCAGTGGTGGGATTCAATTTTTTTTTACTACTGGTTCTGTGGGCGTGGCTTGGTGGGCGTGGCAGGGGAAGGATACTGTAAAGTCTCCAGTCAGAGGTGGTATTTGCCAGTTCTCCGAACTACTCAAAATTTCTGCTACGGTTTTCCAGAATTGGTCAGAATCTGCTGAATACCACGTCTGACTGGAAAACCCTTAGAGAAGGCAGAGTTCTGTCTTCTTGGTTTCTCCTGAACCTATCTTTTGTTCCTCTTTCTGACCTCTAACAATAAGTACATTATTCACTGACAAGTTCAGTGAAATTAAATGCACTCTGGTACCATAGAGTAAAAGAAAGAAACAGTCATATGAAAGGCATTATGAATTTAGGTCATAGTATTACACGTGTATAAATGCCTCTCAAAGTTGTTCAAAACTGCACAACATCAACAGATCCACCAACACATAATCATACAAAGAATTGAATTCAGTAATCCAAAACTGAATCTCTACAAAAATTGAAATCTCTCTCAAACTACTTTAACTACTTTAAATTTACTCAAGTGACTGTGATTCAAGAGGCTTTTTAGACTGACTTCTTTATTTTCAATGGAAGAGAGTGAAGGAAGTTCATAGTTCAGTATTAAGCCACATGCTGGAAATGCAAAAGGTCCTAGTTCAAATTCCAACTTTTCAAAAATGATCTGGGAAAATTTATCTGGAGATCTTTTGTCACTCAGTTCCCAACATATGTATTGGAGCACTTCCACACAACACACAACCTTTGACCAAGTTGGCTGCATGTTATGGAGAAACCAACATATTTCAAGAATATCAGTCAGGAAGTCTGGTGTAAACAATATTGATGTGGATAGTTCTGAATATAAACTGAATTTGCATAATATATATGGATCATGTCAGTTCAAAATGAGATGCTGGATTCACAAAACATGCTAGGCTTGGTTATTTTTATGAAGGTTATATTTTGCATGCCCATTTGATTCCCTTATGATTCAATGTATTCTGAAGTCAGGAAATGGTCTAATCCAGTTTGAACCAAGAACTATATACAATAGTTTCTTGTTCCAAATGTATAAAGCCACCCTTGTATATACCATATTTATATGGAATAATTTACAATGATTAAATGGAACGTGGGCTAGAATTCCTTTATCACATATATGCATGCATTGAAAGAAGAAGAATATCCATTTGAATATTAGGAAAATAGCCCCTAACCTTGATGGCAGCTGGTAGTATTCTCAGCTCTTTGCCTAAGAGTAAGATGCTTCTAAAGGAATTTTGCTCTTTTATGAATGTACAGAGATTATAGTAAGGAAAAAGCAAGTCTTCACTATTTGGCTTTCATCTGGAGATCAAGTGGATGAAAAACAGTAATGCCAATTCTTAAATCTACTTCTAAAGCAATTATTCTATCTTGCTTCTTAAGGTCACAGTCCTGAAGCCAACAATTAATTAATTTGTTGTATAGACTCGGAAAATGTACCCTCTCTAGTTAGTTTTTAAGTATAACATTTTAAGTATAACTCACAAACTGGAATATTTGCCTTGGGCCAAAGCAAGAACTCTATTGCTGCTTTCATTTTAGCACAACATAATGAAGAAAGAGTTTCAAAAATAAGTGAATATTCACATACAAGAGCTTTGACATTTATGAAATGTAATGCACTTTTTTTCAAAGCCTTCCTCAATAAGTTAGCTTGGCTGTTTGGTAAATAGAATCCAATTATATTCTAAAATCAAGTGGAAACAGGGCTGGATGAAAACCAAGAAACAAATAAAAAATGACAAGTGATAGAAATATATCAGGAGAGCTGAACCCTGTCCCAATAATTTGGATAAAGTGGTTGAGCAAATTTATGTTGCCCATATTTTAAAACTAGCAAAAGGGTTCCTTTCAACAATATATGGATATAAGTCCACAAACTACTTCCCAGCCCAAACTTTTTGACTAGTAAACAATATGAAAAACCAATAATTTGCTGTGGGATGCAGAAAGAGGAAATGAGAAGATATTGACAACTGATAATTGTTTGATCCTTAAAAACAAAGTTTTTTCCCTATGATTCAAATAAAGACAATGAAATAACAAGACTTTTATATCTAGTAAACACAGCTGACCAGACATCATGTTGGGAAATATTGAAGTACAATTTCTC
This sequence comes from Bungarus multicinctus, assembly GCA_023653725.1. NCBI lineage: Eukaryota > Metazoa > Chordata > Lepidosauria > Squamata > Elapidae > Bungarus > Bungarus multicinctus. Next base: position 88,035,501 of record CM042840.1, on the reverse strand, counting down.
CTCCCATTCAATTTTATGTATTTGGTATAAATATCACAAAGATAATTGAATATCTATACTGCTCCGTAAAAGTTGCAAATTTAGGTTTCATGTGCATTATTCCCTTTATTAATGCCTTTATACTAAAGTTGTCTTACCTCACTAAACTCTTGGCTTCTGAAATCCAAACAAAATTACTTTTTTCCAAAGGGAAAACTGGAACTCAAGTTGATGGAATATTATAATCAATGGTATTCCCAGTTTGTGGATCTCAGCCCATACCTCAAAGATCATATCTACCTCAAAGATCATATCTTGTGTACCCAGTACACAAAAAACAGCAGTTCAAAATGATTAACAGTACAAAAGTTCATTTGCAGGGACATAGAACAGATGTTTCCTATTGTTAACTGGCTTTTCATATGAGATGTAATAATCATATCTGAGCAAGAAATGGAATATTTTGAGAGACTAATTAATTAATATTGTTATAAACACTAATAAGGCCATAACTTCTATGACAAAAGAATGATGCTAAGAATTAATTTGCTTAATCTAACTTTGCCTAATCAGATGTTCCCAAACCTCGTGCTGTATAACACTCATAACTACTGACTAGTATGTATATTGAGGTCTAGAACTGTAGGATCTACAGTTGGACACATTTACCCTGGTTCCCCAAAAATAAGACCTATCGTGAAAATAAGCACTTGCATATTTTACATGTGTGCCTAATATAAACCCTATCCCCAAAATAAACCCTGCTTAAGAGGCTGGACAGCCTCCGACCTGCCCTTTCTGTCTGATTGCTTGCAGTGCTGTGGCGTGGTGAGATGGTGGTGAAGCTACCCCATGTGCCCCACATCAACTTATCTCAGGGCCCCCGCATCCAGGCCATCCACACCGTGACACCTGCTGTATGGTGGCAGCACTGACAGCCATGTGCATCAGGAGCCACAGGCCCACTTCTTCTGCTTGCTCAGAACCACAATGGAGCAGGAGGCAGAGTGGTGTGCTGGTGCCATGGCTGCAAGGTGAGACATGTGTTGGGGCATGAATGGCCTAGTTGTAGGGGCCCTGAGGAAAGTTGGTGTGGGATGTGCAGAGTAGCTCCAACTCACCACCTTGCTTTATGGTCATGGCATCAGTGCATTTTTCAGCCTCATGTTCTGTTGTGGCCACAAGCAAGGCAAGACAGGTATCTGAGGCAGGGGGTAACCCTGAGGTAACAACCCCCCTGCCTCACAATGGTGGCACTAGAACACTACCTGCCCTGCCATTAGAAGCAGAAGTGGAAACATGGGTAGTGCTCCTAATTTGAAAGAGTAAATTGGCCTGGAAATATAGGGATTATAGTCCAATGTACCCAAGGAAAATTCTGACAGAATCATGGATTGTATCGTACTTGGTGGATCAATTATATCTACTTTGAATAAGTTCAATGCTTTGCCATTACAAAGCTATTTTACATGTTTACATACATTTTCCTTAGAAGATCAATATAATAATTGAACTTCTACAGGTCACCCCAGCCCTAACTTTGATTTCATAGAATAACCTCTTTCTGAGGCCTTTTTCACTTATTTGTATTGCTGCCAATAATAATACTGGAACTTCATGTGAATATTTAGGAATCTTCAAATCCACAAAATCTTTACTGAGATTATTTATTTATTAATATCCTTTGAATGCAGAGTAGCAGTTAAAAAGGTCAGAAACTAAATAAACACAAGCAGTATTATGAAATAAAATTTACTATCATGCAAATACATGCAATGAAATTCTATTCATATTTACCTTTAAGCAGTGGTGGGATTCAAATAATTTAACAACTGGTTCTCTGCCATAATGATTTCTTCCAACAACCAGTTCACCAAACTGCTCAGAAAGTTAACAACTGGTTCTCCCAAAGTTGTGCGAACTGGCTGAATCCCACCACTGTCTTTAAGCAAGTTCTTCTATGTCAAGAGAGACACAAGTTCTGGAAAAATATGCAGTAGATTATAAAGTAAAATTTCTTAGTAAAGTGGTGCATATTAAACAACAGAAAACCCATTTTTTATAACTGAAAGTAAGTGGATCCAATTAATAAAAGGGGGGAGGATTCTGATACTAAATTGTTGGGAAAGTATGATGGACTCTTCTTCAAAGACATCAGTCTGATTTTATTAGAATTTAGTCAAGCCTTAAATTTGTTGGGAATAGGTAGCTAGAAAATGTTTAATCAGCTTCCGGAACTTCTGCATGGTCCAGTGAAAAAAAATGAAGGTAATGACTATGATAGTAAGTTGCAGGCTTCAGCTGTGTTTTATGAAAGTTTTGGATTCATCTTCACCTTTTTGACCACTCAATGGAGACATCACAGATTAGCTTTTATTTGTTCATATGATACAAACCAAAACAACCATCATTGTTTCAATGCACAATCCTATGGGTGACAAATATGAGTGTTCTAGGGCCGAAGAGACTGTACAGCCAGTCATAGCATGATCTTCATACAACAGCTACAGGAGAATTAGAAGACTTTGCCCAAGGATCCCTAAGTGATAGGCACACATAAGGTAAGTTGAGCGGTGAAGACAATTTTCTCAACCATAACAACCTGAAAATGTGTGGACTTAAATTTCCCAGAATTCTCCAGCAAGCCAAGTTCACTAATCTTAGTTGCCAAGGTTGAGAAACATTGAGTTAAGATGTTGGAAGAAAACTGGATTTTAGACCCCTTTTCCAAATCAGTCTACAGTGATGGGATTTAAAATTTTTTACTACCAGTTCTGTGGGCGTGGTTTGGTGGGCATGGTAGGGGAAGGATACTATAAAATCTCCAGTCAGAGGTGGGAAATTTTGAACTACTCAAAATTTCTACTACCGGTTCTCCAGAACTGGTCAGAAACTGCTGAATACCATCTCTGACAAGCTAGTTGTTAAGAGGGGAAAAATTGAACCACTGAGTTCTAGGTATACCATTTTGAATGGCAGATAGAATAAGAGAACTCTTAACATACTAGTAAATTAATTTGAAAAACACAGCTCAATACTATATGTAGCATGAATTTGGTCCTATTTGTCTACAGTATGCTTTCTTTGCACATAGTATAATGGCTACCTTAGAAAAAATCAATTTAATTGGAATAAACTATCTGCGGAATTAGATTATCTCTTTTTCAAAATTAGGCTTAATTTGTTTAATAAATAACTGACAAATAATATTCATTCATAGTTACAGCTGTCTTTTCTCCAGGATTACACATTGCACTTGTGCCTCACTTTGTTTACCACAGAGGGTAAAGAATTGTTCAGAAAAACTTGGGTTCATCTGTGTCTGGGGAAACATTTCTGAAGATATACGTCATGTGTACTTGTCCTAGCAGCCAAGAATTTGCTCCATGAGAAATGCAACTTGTATGAATCAGAGAGGCCTGCAGATTGTTTCTGGCAGCAGCAAGTCAGCAAAAGACAGGAATGGAACGAACTACACCAAAAGCCAGAAAAGTCCCCTGTGTTGAACATTTATCCAAATGAAATCACACTTTTGCATGCAAGAGTTGCCAGGTCATCTAGTAAAACAGTCATAAATCAATTTCTCCACCCTACTTCTGCCATTAACGAGTCAAGAAAAGAATGAAAAGCTGGAAAAGCTTTTTTATTTTATTTACAGTCATATAGTGAAGAAGGCATAATATTAGTAAGCTTGTTGGAAATAAATCTAGATAATTCTACAGCAGGCTTGAAATAAGCTTAGGAATCTGACTTAGATCAAATAATTATATAATGCAATATGGCAACTTTTGTGGAAATCTGATGAATTTTTATGTACTTCAACACAAGAATTATATCTTAAGATCTTATATCAGTAGCATTTAACCCCTATAAGAATTTCACAAATGACATATAATTATTTTATGAGATACTAAAAGACTTTCTCTCCTCATTTTTTAGTTGGAATGAAATGAATTTGCGAAATTTTTGAAAGAGATCTTTAATGAAATTATAGCAGTGCTCATAAGATAGAATGCTCACTAAATTTAGACTTATTACATATATTGAATGGACACAATTACAATGTTAGGAAGCAAGAAATATACTATTTACCTGCTTTCTATACTTTTCAATATTTGTCTTGAAAAATTATTTCATAAAGATTTGGTTGGCTGATTGCTTGATAAAGATCTAGTAAGGTACTTAAAAAACAAACTGGGAAATATTTTATTGGAATTGGTTTGATTTTTTAAATGATAACATGAATTCCAACTTAGATGTATAGAAAATGTAATTGCTTGAAACAAGATTGTTTCATGCACTATATGAACTATTACATGTAGGATGTTTCAATGTCAATAATAATAGTAACATTACACTGAAATAGACACAAAGCATACTTTCTTTCCTCTGATAACTCAATCCAATTTATATTTTAGGGTTCCTGATCTTATTCATACTAAACACCTGTAAGACAGGTATGGTCCTAAGGTCATCTCGTGAAATCCATGTTTGAGGGGAGATCTGAATTTTTCCACCCCACTAATTAGTGATATGACAACATATGACAGCGTTGTAACCCTCCAGTTACTAGAGGAGTATACTTATATGACAATTTGATCACTATATTTTCCCTTAAATTTTCCTACATGGATATTTTTTTTGCTTCATTTCCCTTTCTAAATACGAAAGACTCTTAGCTAAAAGGGACTAAGAGAACCCTTTTTTTCTTGAAAAGGTATGGCTATATTGGGACAAGAAGAAAACTTACCACTTCCTCTTTATCAAGTGACAATTGAGAGATCTCATCCACTGTTTGTTTGCATGTTCATGTGATGGTTACAACAGTTATGTCCCCGCCCACTTTCTGGCCCTGAGCCCTCTAATCCTTGTTGTTTTCAAGCCCAGCAGATGTCAAACTAAGGGCAGGAAACATCACTACATGGCCCATCAGGAGGCCTTGGGGTGAAGTCAATCAAGAAATCTTGTTTCCTTCCTTTACTTTGGTATCTTCCGCATAGAAAGAACCAAACAGAAGCATGAATGAAATTTCTCTCTCCAGTTTGTGCATGCACAAGTACATATGTGGGTATATACAAATGCACACACAACACACACAGATACACAGAATGAAGAGACCATTTTAGTGCAGTTCCACTATATTTTTAGTTTGTCAATTTGCACTAAAGTAATGAAATTGCTATATGCAAAATATAAACATAAGCAAATGAAACTATTAATTTCAAAGAAATATTCTTTAACAGTAACATAAATTAATTCCTCTCCAGGCAGCCACAAAAACACATTTAAATGACATTTTCCCATTTCATTTTTGATGCAGCAGAAGAGTGAATATAAAAGACTTTGAGGTTACTAATTTACATTAATCATCCTTATTATGGAATGCTTCTATTCCATATTCTAGCCACATTCTTTAAAAAAAATACTATCATTCCAGGCCAAGTTTTCCATTACTAATTGTGCTACAGTGAATATATCCAGCCTTTACTAAATTGCATATGCAAACAGCTATCACATTTCTTTTGAAAATAAATGTTATGAATAATACAAGATTCTATGTTGCCCATCCATCTTAAGTTTGCTGTTCCATATATATATGGACATCTGATGATTAAAAATTGTGAATATTGAAATCCAACACACATGGAAGAGCATCAGATTGAATAGGGTCATACTTATCTATGTTTAAACTTTAGCATTAGATAACCAAAACAATTGTGCTGGAAGGGACACCTGGAAGAACAATGAGGCAGAGTTCTAGATAGCTTTTCCAGAAAGATGGTTAGATTTAGATAATATACAGTTCCAGGGAGAAGGAAAGAGATTCAGGGTAGCCACAGATACCTAGAATTTCTCATGATATATCTAGCAGGATATAAGGTTATAAATTGTTTGTCAATTGTTTCTGTCCATTAAGAGTAAACAAATAAAGGATTGATCTTGATTGGAATGCAGTGATTTGTACCTTATGAATATTGCTTCACAGAAGTTCAGTTAAATTTAAGGCTGAACAGATAGTACTCACTTAATCACTATAGCTGGAACTGCTAAACAATACAGTGAGATATCATATGCCTATGATGGACTTATGATTTCACTTCCACTGCGGCTCCCATCTATTCGCTACCTCCCAAGTCCCAGCTAATCGGAGTGCCAGTTGATTGGCTGGATCTTCTTTTGTTGCCCTGGCACTGGAGAATGGAGCTGGAAAGCAGGTTAGTGGGGTGGGAAGGAAATGGGGATTTTACCGTATCCTTCCCCTGAAGTAGGGTGGAAATGGAGATTTTACAGTATCTTTCCCGACATGCCCACCAAGCCACACCATACCCGCCAAGCCACAGCATGTCCACAGAACCGGTATTTTAAAAAAAATTGAATACCCCCACTGGGACAGTTAAATGAGGTCTACCAATATTTTCCAAGGTTTGATTACAATGAAGGAGTAGAATTTTGTATGCAACATTGCACAACTTCTCAGGGCTAGAACTATGTTCAAGAAGAGGAGGCAAAAAAGACCATACTGTATTTGTGAAAGTTGTAATTTGCTATGCTGACATTCCTTCTACTCCCCTCCTAACCACTGATGGCTCGATTATTTTGGTGGTAGTAGTACTAATATAATAATAATTTATCAATATCATATGTTCAATAATCCTGGGAAAATCACAATAACTAGATAAATTATGATTAAATCAATAAAATGTAACCCCCCCTCCCCAAAAAAGTTAAAAGATTGCGAAGATGATGAAGTGAAGGGTGTCACTTTCCCTTGGTTAAGAGCCAGTATGAAGGCAAGGAGAGCTTTATTATCAGACTCCATTAAAAACATTATTCATATAGTTGCAGAGTAGCCAGATTAGAGAAAAAACGGGTAAAGTGAGGACCTATTGTTTGTAGAGTTCGCATTTGTACATAAAAGGTCTTTGGGGCAAAGATATTCCTTTGCAAGACTCCTGGAGTTTGAGACTAACAAGCATTATCTCACATGGAATTTACAAATCCTGTTGTATTAATATCAGATAATCTAATTAGCACAAAAGCCAAGTTTATATTTACTTGAATGGATGCGAAGAGTAAGTTTCGATATAGTTTTGTTCTAGAATTTCAAAATCTATAAATGAGAATCATGTGCAAAACAGTCTTAACTGCTACTCAGAATATCTCTGAGTATAAATGTGTTTTAGCATTAGTTAGTTTTTCTATATTCCCTTCATTCTCGTTTTTCATGCTATTTTATTTCAGCAATCTGATTTTGAAGCTGGGTAACCATTTTTGTTCTCTTATTTAACAACTAGAAATCTGAAATTTCAATTAGGAGTCACTACATTCCAAGTGTAGGCAGTAATCTCAGTCTAGTTCTACTTCTTCCCCAGAGTTTCCAAATATTATCAGAATAAATCTATACATCTCTACACTGAAACTGAAATGTTGCCTTGATTAACAGCACTGCCAGTTTAAGATAATTTTACTCACATGAGGCTATTATTTGCCAATATTTAGAATTTTAGCTTTTGTCTCATAGTACATTTTTGAGAAGGTCTGGCTTTAAAGATTCAATGATAAACTGTTTGAAATGTATCCCTTTTTATGCTTAGGCTCAATTTAGGGAATCTGATGGCATACAAACTTTACATTAATAAATATATTATATCTTGTCTTAGAATAATATTACACGTTGCAAGACATCAATTTCATAAAGAAATGCAATACTCAGTTCCTTGTACTTCTTCAAATTAAGATTTAAATTAGAAATAAACTTGAGTATAGGTTATTACTGATGTCTATATTTTGTTTCCATTTTAAACTGAACTCTAATACTTGGGATCAACATGTCATGTAGGCATTCATGAGTGGATTTATACAGCATATGTGATGTCATGACCAAAGATGTTTTAATCTGGTGAGTCTGTTCTGTACTCCATACAACAGGATAACAGAGTTAGAAGGGACTTTGGAGGTCTTCTAGTCCAACCCTCTGCTCAGGCATGAAACCTTATATTATTTCAGACAAACAGTTGTTCAATCTCTTCTTAAAACCTTCAGTGTTGGAGCATCCATAATGTCTGGAGGCAACTGATTAATTCTACTGATTAATTGTTCTAAACATCAGGCAATTTCACCTTAATTCTAAGTTATTTTTTTTTATTAGTTTCCATCCATTGTCCTACCTGCTTTGGAAAATAGGTTGGCTTTCTATTCTTTATGGTAACCCCTTAGAGATTGGAACACTGTTATTATGTCACTCCTAGTCCTTCTTTTCATTAAATAAACATACCCATTTCCACAACTGCTCTTTATTTGTTTTGACCTCCAGCTCCTAATCATCTTGTTGCTCTTCTCAGTACTCTTTCTATAATCTCAACATCTTTTTTATATCATGACAACCAAAACCGGATGCAGTATTTCAAGTGTGGTTATTCCAAGGCATTATAGACAGTGTGAGATTTCTATCATGAAAATCACAGTGTATGCTTCTCTATAATTTCCCGTGCATTTATCAAAAAATGCATTTCGCCAGGCCAGTGACCTCTGCTGAATGAGGTTGGGGTACAAAGAGGAAGAAGAAGGTATTCCCCCCAAATGGGATATAACTTAGCAAGGTTTAGTGGCTCATTATGTAATATCGGGGAGCTTAGTGCTGCTGCACAACAATCATAGGACAGCAACATAATCTACTTCATCCAGTTTAGCTGAAATCTCCTATATCTCTATCCAAAATCATTTATGAAAAACAAGATTTAAAAAAAAATAGGCAAAGCTGTAGAAGTACCAAAACGTATTTATTCAAGACCACCATAAAAAATAATTCTAAACAAATTATAACAAATTGGAATTAGGATTCTTCTCCCTAGCAATGAATTTTGCAAAATGAACATTCCCTCCTTCATTCCTCCCTTTCTTCATCGTTTTTATTTATTTATTTTAACATGTTATATAAACATACACTAAAACTTCTTACATTCGTTTAATAAAAGAAAGCCCTGGTCAGTAAAAAAGAAAAAAAGCACCATTCTTAGCTTACAAGTTAAACATGTTTTCAAAGCCCTTCTAGAAAAAATATTTTTAATCAAAAACTATAATTTGGAAGAGCTGATGAGAATTAAAAATCAGTGTCTAATACACAAATTCAAGAATTCCCTGCATCATAGTGGTAATTGGGGTTCACATTTTTTGACAAGCAAGAAGCAAATCTGCCTCATCCTAAATACATATTCTAGATAAGAATGACATCAGCTGAGGAAATATAATTGATGCTAACTGCCAACATAATAGACATCTACCAAAAGTTGAATTGTATTTTGAGTTATACCCAAGAGAGTCTGAGCTATCCATCAAGGGAATGACACTTAACAGCCTCTGCTCTAAATAGTGTTTTATTTAGAAGCAATAATAATTGTACTGATCACTCTCCTGTTATTCTCAAATGTTTGCAAAGCCTAATTAGAACTAGCATGAAGAAGACTCCAACCATTAGGCTCTATGTTTATAGAGTTTTCTCTGAAGGAAATGATATCTATACTGTCCAGGAGGTATTCAACTAGAAAATACTTTTTTGCACCATCATTTTTGCACCAGCAGCTAATGCTATTACATTTGGTCTCCATAAATGATAACTGTGAAATGACAGCAAAGAGCTACATCTCTATATCTCTTCACTGCCATCTTATGATTCCACAGATTTTCGCAGATCTATATATTGGCAAGTGACACAAAAAATAAAATCCTCTGGCTTGATCTTGTTTATATCAGTTTTAAACAAATGATGCAAATGCATCAGACATAACCTGAAATACCCCCAAATTTGTACAGCTTCAAATATTTATATAAAACTTTCTGTATCTTTTCTTGTTTGATTCCAGTTATTTTATTTACTTTATTTCTTAGCCAATAATAATACTGAGCAGCTACAGAGTTACATCAACAAGTTAGGAATTGTTAGAGATTCTTGTATCCGTTTGGCAACTGATGATAAGACAACTAAAATTTGTTTTCCTGTTAGGATCTACTTAATTCACACAGAGATCAATGCCCATTTAGAAACAACTATGGCAATTTAAAAGTGTAGTAGATTCTCATTCTAATTGGTTTTTAGAGAATCATAGATTTTATCCCAAAGAAAAGACTACAAATCATCTAAAATGGCCAGCAGTAAATTCAAGAAAGCCATTTTTGCTATGTTTATTTTTAGTATATCCTACTCCAGGTGTTACACCTTTTAATCAGCCATCTTTATATATACATATTTTTGCAGGCCTAGAAATAGGATAGGAAGATCAGAAACAGTGGGCAGTTTAGTTATTGCTGAACTATAATTCCCCGCATCCTTCACCATTTGCCATGCTAACTAAGGCTGCTGGGAGTTGTAATTTTTCCATAGCGGGGGGGGGGGGGGGCACCTTTGCAGAAGCTGCATTCCCACAGACTTCACTAAATCATAATGCCAGCAGCCACTTCATGATAGCAGACTTGAAAATTAGCTTAGAGCCCGTCTCTAATCTGCAAACCGTTGTAACAAATTATCATCTCCACGTAGGACACTGCTATTCCCTCCAGTGCTACTATCCACGAAGCGTTCACAAGGGAACTCAATGAGGTCAGCTTCACGCAAGGCACAAACAGCACTACGCGGTGTACGGTGGGACTGGAAGCCAGAAAAGTCAGTGGAGACTCCTGTCCCCATGGACCGCAGGGGCCGACGGGTGGAATACATCTGCCTAACATGAACTGGGGAGGCCGCCTTTCTCCGGCGGCACCCCAGGAGTTTCTTCCGCACCAGGCGGGAAGCCCAGGCTGCCAAAGCCAGAAAGAGTAGCAGAGCATTGACCGCCAGAAGCACAAGGGTGAGGAGCTGCTGATCCAAGCTTTGGGTCCCCCCAGCCATTGCAGCAACTTCTGCCCCCACGCCCTCTTCAGGCAAAGTGACCAGCCCTGCACAATGGTCCCGTGGTGCCACTGGGCAGACCCGGCCCCCCATCACTCCCTCCACACAAACCAGATATGGGGTGTCTGGACGCAATTCTCGCAGAGTGGCTACTGGCTCGTTCCATTCAGGGAGATAAACAAAGCGCTGGAACTTGATGGCAGCACCAAAGCGATCAAAAAGGACTCTGAAGCGCACAGGCCCTAACAAGCGAGGGCTGCGGTGTGGACGGACCCCCCAGCGCACTGTCACTGCACTTTCAGTGACAGTATCCACTGTCAGGTTGTACAGAAACAATTTGTTAAAATCACATGGATCAGTGACCAGAGGAAGGGTACCAGACACTGAGGAGACCAAGTGGTGTTTTCCTGCTCGCCGAGGCCAGGGGACAGCAAGTACAGAGGGAGATCTAGTACTGATAAGAAAGCTGGGCAACAAGGTGGTTGGATCTGTCTGCACATTCCAACTTCCCTTTTCGGGTACCATCTTCTGGGATCCTGTTAGCAACCCAGTTGAAACAGAAGGTGGGGAGCTCTTTTTATCCAGGCCCAAGCCTAAGCTAGAGTTACCATTGCCTCCAGGGCTGGCAGATGTTAACCTTTCCAAACAAGAGCCATTAGAAAACAAAAAGAGTTGCACATCCTCTAAGTAATCAAGATATTTCCCAGCCAGGACAGGTGGCTGGTGGCACTGGACAAACACAGTCAGAAGCCGGCCCTGGGAATGCCAGGATGCCAGCCACTGTTTCAGCCCTTGCAAGTGGCAATCGCAGCTCCAGGGATTCCCATCCAATTCCAAGCGATACAATGCTGAGTTGGAGGTAAAGAGGTCTCCAGATAGGGAGGCCAGGGCATTTCCCTGCAAACTGAGCTCTCGCAACTTATTTAGGGGACCAAAGGTGCCAGCAGGAAGACTAGTGAGGAGATTGTTACTCAGATCCAATACCTCCAAGCTTTGCAGAGGCTGGAATAAGGTGGCAGGCAGTTGGCTTAGCAGGTTCCCTTCCAAGTGCAACTCTTTCAAGAACCCCAGGCCAGCAAAAGCCTCCACTGCCAACCACATCAGGCGGTTTCCACTCAATGACAACCTGGCCAAGCTGGAGAGATGTTGGAAGAATCCTTTCCCTAGCTGTTGCATGTCATTCCCAGAGAGGAGGAGGGTGCTAAGCAAGCGCAGAGACCTGAAAGTGTCTGGGTGGCGCAGCAAATTCTGCTGGTTGCCAGAAAGGTCAAGGAAGCGAAGCTTGCCAAGCCCAGCAAAGGCATTACGGCTCAGCCAACGGATCTGGTTGGCCTCCAGATGCAAATATAGCAGGTTGGTTAGTCCTGAAAAGGTGGCGTCGCTCAGTGAGGCCAGCAAGTTGCCGTCCAGCCGCAGCTTGATCAGATTGTTTAGACCGGCGAAAGAAGCCATGCTTAGATAACTGATCTCGTTAGCGTTGACATAGAGGACTCGCAGTTTAGCCAGTGGGCGGAGTGTGCCCGGCGCCAAGGAATCCAAGAGGTTGTTGCCCAAGTAAAGCTCCTCCAGACGCCCCAGGCGCTCGAAGGCTTTCGGATGGAGCGAACGGATCCGATTATACTGCAAGTCTAGGCGCTGCAGCGCCACCAAGCGGTGAAAGTCCAAAGCCGAGACATTGGCAATGAAATTGCCGCCCAGGCTATAGGTGAGGATGTCCTGCGGCTCAGCGGCCTTGGGCACCGACCGTAGCCCCCGATTGGTGCAGAGGATGTGCTGCTGCTGCTGGCAGTCGCATGACTCCGGGCAAATGGGCGCCACCGCCGGCGGAAGCAGAACTAAGAGCAAGTAGGCGAACAGCAGCTGCATCAGGAGGACTCTGAGCTGAAGCAGCGGCGGCGGCGGCTCCATCTCTCTAGGGCGAACGGCGGGCTTCTTCCCCAGTTCCCTCGACGTCTCTCCGGCATCACCTCCTCGTAGGCGGCGGGTTGGGTTGGGTTCCGAACCCAGCTCCGAGTGCAACGCAGGCCACCAGCCGCGCTCTTCCCCGCTCACAACGCCGACGGCTCTTTGCTCCAGACCTGTCCGAGCGCTCCGTCTCCTGCTCCTGCAGCTCCCGCCGCCGCGCCCTCGCGATGGGGTCTGGCTCCCCGCGACCCTTTCCTGTCTGCCTAAGCGGTTGCTCTCGAAGCTTGCAAGCCAGGCGGGGGTGGCGGCCAGGGACAGACAATCGGAGCGGAAACTCGCACTTCCCACACTTCGCCCCCGGGGACTCGCTAGACCTGGAGATCGGATGGAAGGAGGGGAACGGGAGAAAGGCCAGACTCAGCGGATTGGAAGGAGACAGCCGGACCAGGGCGGTGCAGGGTTGGGGTGGAAAGGAGGGAGGGATAGTGAGGGGAACGTAGCTACATAGGGGGTTGCCGTCTAGGCAGGAGAAGGGGCGAAGGGGAAAGAAATAGAAACGCGAAGATTAAGCGCTCATAGATTTTAACATAGGGAGGAGTCGGAGTGGTCAGCCCACTGGGATTCCTCGTCGCCTTCCCCTTTCCATTCCCTAGTCTTGTAAGTCATCTTCGCCCATCTGCCCAAAGTAATAGCCATGGCTTAGAGCACTTTAGATTCTGTCCTTCCACAAGCGGAATTCTGGTTGCCTGACCTCCCAGGGTGGATGCTGCCTTCATGGGCCTGCGACGGCCTTTCAAAACAGTCCCCTGGTGCTAAGATACGCTTGGTGTGTTTCCTGCTCTGCTACACCATTAAAGACAGGATAAGGCAAACCTAATGTGACTTCCAAATGGCTAGAAATTATAGCTTCCTTGACTGTAGTGGCTTGGCGTTTGGTTGAACTGGAGGGCTTTGGGTTCATAAAACATTAGGCTAGAAAATAAGAATTGACCATGCTCAGCTCACAAAACTGTGTTAAGATAAAAGGTTGAAACTGCATTGTTCAGTGTTCAAGAGGGCAGAGGTGGCTATATCTAATACATTTTTAAAAAATTTAGGGACACTAGATATTCTCTTCAAACAGTTTAAATGGTAATCCCAGGGCTGTGGAGTGTCTTATTTTCACAGTCTGCAGACACATTTAATATTCTGGCTTTCCATAAAGTGTTAACCTTTTATTGACACTAATTGTGCTGAGGGTTCCTCCCCTCCCGATTTTCAGACAGAATTTCACATACTTCCTTTAACTTTTCCAAGCTGTCAATATTACCAATAATCCAACCATTATAGCATGACAGATTAATCTGAAGGTCTCTAGCCTCTTTTCATCTCAACATTCTTTAAGATCTTAAAAGCTTACACCTTTAGGAAATGATCCCATAATCTGACAAATTCTTACATTTGCAGATTTTATGCACTGAAAAACAGAAGTTTTGGGTATTAGTAGGAACCCAAAACTATAGTGGGTTCCTTTATCTAACTTTATTTATTAAAATTTTAAAACATTCTCATTGAAAATCCAGAAGGGATAGATGTGGCTGATTATGAAGTAAAGAAGAACCTAGTCAGAAAATAGAACAATATACAGTTAGATTGCCTTAGATTCGTGTTTCTTAAGCTCAAAAGTCAACATATTAAATGTGTATACATCAATTCCCAGAATTCCCTAAATGGTATAGGGAATTCTGGGAGCTGAAAGCCACACATTTTAATGTTGCTGATGCTGTATTAAAAACAATACAGAAATGAGAATTTTCCCAAAGCAACCTGGGAAGAAAAGAGAAAAAAAAATTGGCTCCTTATTTTGAGAAACACAATACCCACCACTGAAATCAAAATTGTTTTAATCTATTGAAACATATTCATATCTCATAGTAGGAATAAAATATGAAGATTTGTAAAACAGTAAATATTGAGATATTTAAGCTACATTGTTGGATAAAGTCAATTGAAACGAAATCAGGTAGAATTGTCTATACAGGGTAAACATCCTGAAAGTATTTTTTCCTAACTTAGTTGCTATAAATAATTGTTCTGTTTAAACTTAAAGCCAAATTGATAGCAGGAATCAGGCTTACTTCTGGGGTACATCAATAGCATGTTCAATAGTGTGTCTTCCTAAGGAATGACTCTGAAAATACTGAATGAAGAGATGTTGGCGTGTGCTAGAAATGGATTTTGCACTGAGTTGTATCAGATTGCTCTGTTTTCTAGTCAATCCCAATATGGAAGCAAGGAGGTAGCAGGAAATCCCCAGCCCTGCTATTTAAAGGAGCATTAAAGCTACCATTATTATCCCTGTACATTCTCAAGCAGTTCCTACATTGTTGCAATAAATTTATGACATTTTTTGCTGTGGAAGAATCAGGTAATGATACTAGGTTAAGATAATTAGAAACTTTTCTTTCATTCGTTCCCTTTCATAAGCAGTGGGGAAATAACATATTAATTCTAAGTAGCTTTATTCATGGTTGTTTTGCATTTCTGAACTCAGGTCAAACACTACACAAATCCTGCAGATGATCTTGGCATAACTCAGATTTAAATCAGTGAAATACTAGTTCTGAATGGGATTCAGCAGAAGCATTTGGTAGTTAGCCAGACGGGGAAGAACTGTTGGAAAGAGGACAAGCAAATTATATGGATAAAAAAGTCTTGTACTAGTCTTTGGATGTAAAGTTGACATTTTGAACCAAACATCTGTAAAAATGAACATTATTCCAATCCAAGTACTAACTGGATTTTCTATTAGAAATTGAAGATTAATTATATTTATTTTCTTTATTCCAGTAGTTCCTACAGATATTGAGAGCCCAGAAATTATCTCAGCATCTGGTAAGGTATAAATTAAGGATCTGCCATGTTGCCTTGAAAACCATGATTGTCATGATAATCTTTAGATTTTTGACTTTTGTATGTTTATCAGTCATGTTTTATATATTTGTTTGATGTATAAATAAGTTCACAATGGCTTGTTCAACAAACCACAGTCAAAACAACATGCTTGGCACAATGGCATGAACCCTAACCCTCTAACCCCAATTCTAACTCTTCAAAAAAATATCAGGCTGATATTTTTTTAGATATGTCAGGCTTCAAGAGCTAAAACATTAATTAGCATGCACAATGACTGTTAAGCAGAAATTCTGGCAACTTTATCATTTGAAGTCACCAGGTTGGGAAGGTTACTGTAATTAAATACCGATATTAAGACTATAACATCAATCTCTTTTATTTGTTTTTTAATATCTGGTCCACTTTTAGTTATTACCAATCCTGGTGAAAATTAGAGGGAACTCAAGTATTTGCTATTTACAGTGCATTTTGTTTTGATTTTTAGTCAAGAGCACCCCTATACTACACTGTTTCTACTTTCCAATCCCAACAAGGTGTTTAAAGCGACTGTATGATCATCTTCATTCCTACAGACAAAGATGCGCTAAAATCAAGTGGGCTACCCATGAGCCAATCTGAGCTAGTCTTCTCCAGCCATCAGTAGAAAAACTACAAAGGCATCATCCAAATGGTGGTAGAAGTTAGAGCTTCCTGGCCATTATGACACCATTTATCCTACATATAGATTGCCACTGAGAATTACAATGGTACTATAGTTTTTCAGCCAGATGTTCTCCCCAATGTTGAAGCCAAAATGCAAAGAAAGTGTAATTCAGATGAGGTTCTGGATAAATGTCAAGGTGTGCTTGTTTTTAAGGAAATTGTCATTTGACTGGAACATAATAAGAATAATTAAAATAAAATGTGTTAATAAAGTTGCCTATAAAATCTACTGGGGGAGGTCCAGGTTCAGCCAGAAAATAGAGTGAGCCAATTTTTTTTGCCAATTGGAAGATATCCTCACCCTGAAAGCTCAACAGAACTCCATCATAGCAGACAACAAAATGGATGTTTTGTAATTTTAGCTGTGTCACAGCAAGTTGAAAAAGAAACAGCTGTGACATTTGTGCCAATTTAGCACTGCTGAAGCATGGTTATTTTCCCATGAAATTATCCTTTGTCATTTAGTATTCCAGCTCATTGAACAAACTATAATTAATCAAACTGCGATTTGCAATATACTTGGGCAGTGTAGGACTTACTCCTAGGCCATTATTCTTTCTTATCTATAATATAGAAAAGCAACCCGCAGGCTAGACTGTAATTCTGCTCTTATTGCAAATTTCCATATGTGATTTGTTATCGCACTGCAGTTGATTGGCAAATGGTCCAGTAATAAAGTTTAGCACTTCTATTATAGGTTTCAGAGTCAAATCACATACATGAACAGCAGCGTCTGGTGAGATAAAGAGAACAAAGTCACTGCAGGGTGGCACTGTAATATAGTGTACAGTACATAATGATGCCACATGTTGATTTAAAAATGGTATTGCTTGTGGGCTTTTGTCCTGAGCAAAGCAGCAAGCTCCTGTGGATGCTGTTGTACTTCATACATGAACAATCAACAGTCCTTTTGATTTGATTCAGTGATTCCAATGCTTATATGATAAAGATTGACATTACTACCATGACTGCAATACTAATAGTAGACAGGCTCGGAGGCCAGAGCTGTATCCATAAGGTTGCATTCTGGAAGACTGAACATTCCAACTACATTTATATACTAAATGTAGTTGGAATTATATCTAAATAGTTATAAGATGGCATTACATGGTTAATTTTTATTGTCTCCCTTATTATTTCTTTCTCATTCACACATACAAACTCACCTCCTTCTGATATATATATATATATATATATATATATATATATATATATATATATATATATATATATATATATATATATATATATATATATATATCCGTCAGTAGTCCACTCTCTATCATTTCCACCATTCCATACTTTTATTAATCCTTGAACAAACAGACGTTCCGAGTGCACATATATGATGCCTTCCCTGTATAATTAAACAATACATTTATTTGATTAAAATATACCCCACCCTTCAGTGCAGAAAACATCTCCAAAATGATTTATATAATCATGTTAAGAACAACAATGCCGTCATCTACATAACATCTGTAGGATTTTTCAGTACAGATTTTGTTTTTCAATCTGTTAAGATTCTACAGACTCTTGAAGCAAAGCACAACTTTTTTTAAAACAGGCTAATGCATACAATATGTGTAGCATTTTCAGTGAAAACTGAAATATGATAGAATAAAGTCTACTGAACACTATGTGACATTTCTTGCATAAACATGTATAGATTGCATTATAAGTCACACTAGCAAATGTATTTTCTTTGCTGATAAAATACAGTATGGTGATTTTCTGTGCCAATGCTATTAAATGTAATATAATGACATTGATTAATTTGGGCATTTTGTTGCCAAACAACACAAGAGATCTCCATATGTACACCACTCCTTCAGATTTATGGCTTACTTGTGGAAGTAATCTACCTGCCATCTGTATTTTATATTGATTGCAGATAAGGCATTTTCTGATGGGATTAATTTGCTTTCATTTAAGAATGGAATGGCATCTGAAAACTCCAAGTCTTCTGTGGGCAGAATGCATAGCTCCAAATCCATACAAAATAAATAAGGAGAGGCAGCCTAATATGTACTATATGTACCTTTTTCTTAGGAATGTAAAATGTATTCTTCCTGAAAATATTTTCTTACCACTGAATAAATAAGGAGTAATAAAGGGGCCTAACCAGCAATATCTCAGATATCCTAGACTACAACTCCCAGAATTCCTAGCCAGCACTTAGCCATGAGTTGAAACACAAACATACAGAAATCTGTTTCTATCCACTGAAATTTATTCTTGGAGCATGTAGGATTTCAATCTTTAAAAAATTTACCACACACACAAATTAGATAGAATACAAATTTAAGTGTGTGTGTGTGTGTCTGTGTGTGTGTGTTTGTTGCCAGAAGCAGATTTTCTTTTTAACAGAGGTTAGATGGATAGGAATACTAGCAGGAGGAGATGTAGAAGAAGAGGGATACTCAATATTTGTTAAAGTTATTTTTTTCTCATTAAGCCTACCCCGTACCACAATTTGTCCTATAGATTATTTAATAATATGCCATAAAGAAGAAAGGGAAGTTTGCAATTGCATATGGCCAAATCTGGACCTAATCCAATCATCATTAGTCACATTCTATGTAAGAGGTCCCTCCTCAGTTATTTCAAAATGTGCCCAAGTAATTGAATGGGTCTAAAGCAAATTCAGAGCATTGTTATGTGCAGAACCAGGTGGGAATCTCCTGTGAAATATTACCTACACAAGCCTGTTCTATGCATAGTTTTCTCCTAAATACAATCCTTAAGAGTGTATTCAAAAAGTGTGAATCTATAACGTTTTATAGATAATCTGCAGGTTTGTCTAATTAAAAAAACAAAGCCAAGAAAAAGGAAGTTTAAAAAAGTAGTTTTAACTCGTGTGCAATAATAGGAATAATACAATTGCTTATGAAATATGTACATATGATACGATTTTAATTGTTGCAGAACACTATTAAAATAATAAATGATTAATTGTTTCTTCTAAATCTTTTTTTCAGTCATCTCAGCTAACTTGGGTTTTATCAGTTTCTATTTCACTAATTGAAAAGATCCAGATGTCCTCTAGATCAGCGGTTGCCAAATGGTGGGCCGCGAGAAAATTTTGGTGGGCCGCAGAGAAATTTCACCCTCAGAGCACCCCCCCAAAGCAATTAATCCAGGCTGTGCAGAAACACAAGGCTGCTCAGCCCACGTGGCCTGCGGGAACCCTCCCCGCCCTCTCCTTACCCAACAAATCTGTCTGCTAAATTGCTATTTTCCCTTTTTCCGGCCATCATCTGTTCTGCTGCACTGGGAGATTTAGATTAGCTAGGAAGCAGGAAATAGTTGGATTTTTGCTTTCTAGCTAAGCACAGCCAAACCTCCCTTAGGATTGAAGGTTTGTTTGCAAGCAAATTCAGTGCAGACTCACGGCAAGCAAATTTGAAAGACTGAGCTAGCCGATGGTAGATAGATCACTGAATGATTCTGTGAGCAACTCAATCTGCCTGCCTGCTTTGCCTGATTTTGGGTAAAAGTTGTTCTTTTTTAAAATAAAAAAAATCAATATTTACATGCATGGTGTGTTGTAAGTTAATTTTGTGAGTTTGCTTACTAGCAAATTTTATGAGTTTGCTTGCAAGCAAATTTTAAGTGACAGACTGAGCTAGCCAATAGAAGATAAATTGATTTCTGAATGAATCTGTGATTCTGTAAGCAACTCAATCTGCCTGCCTGTTTTGCCTGATTTTGGGTAAAAGTTGTTCTTTTTTTAATAAAAAATTCAATATTTATATAAATATTTATAATATTTACATACAAGCCATGCCCAGCCAGTCACATGACCACCAAGCCACACCTACAAATTAGGCTATGCCCACAGAACCAGTTAGTGGATCTAAAATTATGAGTTTGGTGGTCCCTGAGGTCCAAAAGGTTGGCGACCCCTGCTCTAGATGGCAGCAGAGTGAAAACAGAAAAGTCCCTTTTTAAAATACTATGTAATTGTCTAGATTCTGATATTCCTTAAGAAGTCAAACCTAAATTTGACTAAATTTGCTCTACAGCTGAGGGTCTTTTTATAGGGTAAGGCATTTTTTCTTTTGAACATTCAATATTTGAGATGAAGCAAATCTATACATCTTTACATTGTAGAATAGCTATTTACCATAATAGTTATAGTGCAAATCATATACATTAGTAAAACTATAGACTGAACAAATTAATTGCATTGCTGGAGCAAGAACTAAAATATAAAACAACTACTTATTCAGAATTGCCCAATATAAGGTCACAACATGCATGATAATTAAAACACAGCTTTTGGTTGTTTTAAAAAGACATCAATTAACAACATTTATGCTCAATAGGCATAAAGGCACACTTTATACGGAAATGCATTACATGAAAATAAGTAAGTACAATCCATTGAAAATAAGACTCAAATGTTTTCTCCACTACTTAGCTGCAGTGTAGTATTTTAATACGCTGTTGTTTTCTTTGAACTATCAGAATGGATAGGCATACATTTACCTTTCTTTAAAATTCATAAGGTACTTTTGCTATTTTTTACTATAAGAAAAAGAGGCAAAGAAATGAAAATGTTCTGATAATGATTCATGTTAGCAAAGATTTTCAATGCAAGACACTTGCTGAGTGACACTAATGTTAATCAAAAAGTGTTTCCAGTATCTTGTTTAGCAGCAGTAATGAAGACTCAACCATGTACTTCCTGTTCTTCTTGTTGTCCAGTTACTTTTTTAAAAAATTGGCAAAAATTCACAAAACCAGTTGATGACCTGAAAAAAGTACTATTAAGTTCCAGGTGAAAATTTGTAACTTCCAGTTTTGTCTTACAATATTGACAAATATTTAATAATAGCACTATTTGACTCATCATTTTGCTCTATGACTGTTTCTGCTATTCCCAGTTGTATGCCAAACAGTTAACGAAATAATTACCCATGGAAAATGGGTATATGGTTAGGGTTATAAAGAAATGCAGACAAAATATTCTAGCTGAACTACTGATGCATGACACCAAAAGCATTTTTAAATTAACAATAGCAAGCAACCATGAGCAAAAGCTATGCAAATCACACTAGAAACTACTGCTGTCACCTGGAGGTTTGCCTTTATTATGACCAGGGAATCACAACACTATAAATTATTTTGCTACACACTCTAAGGCAACCTAGTAGTTTAAACAATCATTTGTGAAGCAACCCAGGCATTTGGTTTATGGAAAGAATAAATCCTGCAGCATTATTGACAGTAAGCACAAATCACTCTATCATCCCATGTTATTAAAATACCAGGAAAATAGAGGCAAAGCATACAGAAAAAGAAAAGCAACTAGTGTGATTAAGGTGTTGTACCAAGAACAGGAAATCTGGTTACCAATCCTGGGGAATTTCGCGTCTGTGTATCTCAACCCAGCCTATGTCACAAGTGGCTGTTATGAGGAAAAGGAAGAGGGATGCTGTCTTGAATTCCTCTACATAAAATAAAGGATACAGTTTTTCAGCAAGACAAGTGTTTTGAACTGGAAAGTAATGTATGTCAATGAACTCCACAGAAAGTCCTTATTTGTCATCAAATAGTGTTTGAGCAACCACATACATAGATTTTCTCCATTACAATCTGGCTCTAGCTGGTCTTTCAGCTCTTCCAAAGTGCTTCACCACAACTGTAACTGAGATTCCCTCCATTTTGCTGTCAATCATCCAGTTCTTTCTTGTACTTTTCCAAGTACATTAGAATCTTCTCCAGAGAGTTGTGTCTTTGCATTAAACAATGAATCTCACACAGTTGTTATTGATAACCATTTCTTAGTTTGGATGTTTCCTATCTCTTCCAAACTGTTTTTGAGATTGTTCTTTTAAATGAAATTGGGCATGACCATAATTTTTGAAGTGCATTAAATTTTTGTTTCTTTGCTTTGACTGTAGTCTGACATTTGTAGCTTACTTATAAATACCTATTGCAAGCTGTACCCTTCGTCTTCAACTAAAATGAGTCTACTGTAATTTAGAAAAGGGTTCCCATTCTCCTAGGCCCAAACACCTATAACAAGGATCTCATTTTACTTGCAATACTTGTTCATGAATATTAATTTCAAACAAGAAATAAGGACAGAATGCTTACATACTTTACAACAGTTCTAAATTCTTTTTTATTACAAAGAATCCAACATTTCTGACAGTATATATTAAATATTGATCGGTATTCAGTTCAAATTTAGAAAATGAGTTTTCCTTCTTCCTCTTCTCTGAAAGTTATGCTTTTCTGTCTGGGGAAAATACATTATGCCTTATTCACATACTAAGAAGTTTAGAGTGATTAATTTCAATATGGGATCCCCAGGGTATAGTCTTGATTGAGTCAGCTTGCTTCATCCTTAGGGTTGTTGCAAGGATAACATGAAATAACTACTTAGATATTAGCCTAAGCATTTTTGAGGCAGGGTGGGATTCAAATGAAGCAAGTAAACACATACCAACAGCTTGTAAAAAGGAATGATATATTAATGTCATTTCATGGCTTTAATATCCCTGAATCACCTCAGAAGTCCCTCAGCTTTTAATTACATTGGAACTATCAGTTTTCCTGTAAGCGTTTTGTTTACCATAATAAATGGTGGACCTATGAAGGGAACATGCTATTTCTCTGATTCAGAATTAGAATCATGGTTTTACAACAAAGCAAATCTGGTGTACACTTATAACTACTACATGTTTTGAACATGTAGAACATGTAGGAAACTCCTCTAAGAATATGCCTACTGCAAATTCTAGAAAGCTCCAATCAGCGTGATCCTTAATATATTGGGTTGATAGATCAAATTGTGATTAAGTGAAATACATTTCTTTATGCTTAGTTTGCTTTCCTGAGGTGTCACCTACCTGAAATGCAGACATGCTCTTTAACCAACACCTTTCTCAACTCACAATATCCCCCTTCGTTATAATTACTATTCCAACATGCAAGGACATCTGCAGGGTGGACATCAACAATATTAAAAATTAAAAATGGGAGGCATAAGTTGGCAGTTGAATACTATCATTTTAATGATGATGCACAGCATACATGCTTGCAGATCCATGAAGATAGTTGCACAAGTTTTCATGCTACATTACTTCACTTCCCTAGCACCAAAAGAAAAAAGGAAGAAGTCACATCCACATCCTTAGAAGACAAAAGATTACATTTGTAATGAATTTGAGGCAGCAGGGGGAGAGTGGTTAAAATAAACAATTATAATAATACTAATATTTAATATAAACACTGATATTTTCTGTAACAAAAAGCTCTTGTATACTTTACATTCTAGTTTCTGATGTTTAAAGACTATTTGCTTCTTGGTTAAAATATTCAGGATTTTATTGTTGCTTAGCAAGGGTTGAAAAATAACATAAACCTTTTATCCTTTGAAGAGAATTGCTTCAGCCATTCCATAACTTTGCTTCCTGTTCTACGTGGATAGTTCATTTGGTTTTGTTCTTGGCTGCAATATTTCTGATACCTGCTTATAATTCCAGTTAGGTCAGACTTTGCAATACTTTCTCTTCTTTCATAGCCATTTCACTGTCCCCAAGTGCTACTTAGCTTTGTTCTTCTCTCCATTGATTTAATTGTTTGCTTTTCAGGTTGTCATGTCAACCTCGAAGCTTGGAATCATGGCCAGAGAAATGTTCTTGAGAAACAAACTTTATAGTAACTGCACTCTGTAGACAGAACATTCAAGCTTTGCAAAATTAAATGCACTCTACCCCAGATCATTCAGCTGCTGCTTACTTTGTGTTTCTTTGGGAAACATGATGACAACCTTTGATCATTAAAAAGAAGAAAAAGTAGGATAAACAAAAACTTTAAATTGTGATTGACTAATAAGCTAATCAGTTCTCTGCTGCTAAATGTACAAGTAGTCCATGATTTCCCACCAACCAGAATTTCCATTGTTAAGTGATGCAGTCATTAATTGATTCATCATGTGGCCACGATTTTATAACATTTTTTGCTGTTAATATTAAGCAAATAACATGATTGTTTAATGAATCTGGCTTTCTCCATTGACGTTTTTTGTTGGAAATCATCTGAACAGGTCACAAAGGGTGATCTCTTGATCTCAGAATGTTGCAACTATCATAAATGCAAGCTGATCGCCAAATGCCTGAATTTTGGTCAAGTGACTATTGGGATGCTGTCAAGGTCATAAGTGTGAGAATTGGTTTCAAGTAACTTCAGTGTTGTTGTAACTTTGAATGATCACTAAATGAATGATTGTAAATCAAGAACTACCTTTATGGAATTTTCATACCCCCTTACCAATCCATTACTTCTACTGAAATAATAAAGGAAGCAGTATGAGGGTTGAATAATTTCGTAACAATGTAGAATAAGTAATGTCACAGCAACATTGAGATGCTTAGAAACTTTCTAAGTTGGATCAAACAATGGTCTTGAATACTGAGAGAGTAATCTTCCTCACTGTCCATATCAACTGAACAATTGATATAATCTGGTAAGAAAATAAGTTACTTGTCTGAAGCAATAAGTATGATATCCTCCATATGTTTTGTCTATTAGGCCTACAACCCCTTGTTTCTGGATAAAGTATATTGGTAAGGCAGATGGAAGTTCAAACCATCTGAAGATCACAAAATAAATATCACAAAACATGAAGGAGAAAACTCCAGTGTTAACTTGAAGACATTAATTATGATAGATGAAAACTCTGGTCTGAAGTATCTGGAAGCTACTGGGTTGGGAGACTTTCTGAATAGGAAGATAATAAGCTGCAGTGCAAATGGTACATTTCCATTTATAAATTGAGATAATGTTTTCAAGAAAAAGCAAACATTGGGAGATGACTTAAAAGATCCTTAATAAAGTTTCAGACTAGAAATTAATCCCTTTCTAAATTAATCCATTTTATGGTACTCATTCAAGATGTACTGTATGTACACATTGCATATCCACATTCCCCAACAGATCATTCAAAAAACAAAATCAAAACAGGGAATTAAAAAAAGTAAACTTTGATCTTTTGTCTCCACATCAAACCAAGAACTTTTTGTAGTTATCAAAAAGAAAAGTATACTTTGCAACATCACCAATATCCATTAGAAGTAACAAATCCTATTACTCCCGAGATTGAAATTTCAAGGATCTTCAGACCAGTTGTATTTGCAAACTTGTGGTCATTGCAGTACCACTACAGTCAGTTCTGTTCACATGATCATGGCTTCTGACACTCCCTACCACCTTTTTACAAGCAAAGTTTGTGGGGAAATTGGCAGGAAGTCAGAAGTTACTTTCGTTCCCACTAATTTTTTTCCCATTTATAGTCATTCTATTTATCTCTTTAGGTAAGTAAATATTGACAATGGATTATTGTGGGTGGTAGATTGTCTAATTTAAAACCTTTCACAGCATTATACTGGATTTTATCCAGCAATACCTTGCCAAGATACGATGGGCAACTAAAAATGATTGGTGTCATTCCTCCATTCAGTATGAGTGACTCCATGGTGGTGGTTCCTACTTTTTGCAACACCTTACCCCAGAAATGAGGTGTGGTGAAAGATTATGGAAGAATTAGAACCATAACCAATGAAAGAACTATTATCTGGAAATGAAAAAAACACATCCCCATCTTATGAATTAGTTGGCATGTCAAATACTTGAAATTAGGAAAACAAATTCCTGATGTTAGAAAAACAGATCCTGGATACCTGAGGATGTTGGCTGGATAGGTAAACATTTAAAGTGAGAGCAAGTGAATTATTGTTTTGTAAGATAATTAGACAAGCAATAGTGAAGATTATAAAACACTTGAAGCAAAAGATTTTGATATTACTTCTCACCTAACTAGAAGACCCCCTGTAGTCTTGTGTCAGATGTTTCATCAACTTTCTTTGCAAAAACCAGGTGAATGTTTGAGGAATGATTGTATAAATAAAGATGAAGGCAATTCTGTACACTTCATAACTCACTTAAAAGATTTTAGCTGCTTATCTGATTAGCGCATAAGGAAAAATATAGAAAGAAATCCCACAGAATGGTGTTTGTGAATTAATTTTCATAAAATCCCACATTCTGCACCAAAATGGCAACAATTAGCTTCTTCGAGATGTATCAATGTCACTTGTGAACCATTAAGCAAAGCTAGTGGGAATAGTTTGAGTGCACTCAGAGAAGAAATGTGTACTTGTCTATAAGGAAGACATAGAATATATGGCTATCCAGAATTTTAAAGAAAATTGTGCAATGTCCTCTGTCACCTTTTGTTTAGGAAATGTTATTTCAATACTCATTTTGTCATGCCAAGTACCATTTGTATATTTAATCTCTGTATTTGGTGCACGTTGTTTTATGATGTATATAAGTTGTATTATGTTCTGATCCAAACCTTGTTCCAAGGAAACAAACACGAAACACAGGTAACAGCAAAACCTTTTAATGACTCTTTACGAATTCCGTTCCTTCACGGTTAAAAGGCTCTTTCAAACTAATTGTCTCTGATAAGAACGAGCCTTGCCAAAGTTGTGTAAGGCTGCCAAGAACACTAGATAAAGCTACTAAGAAATATTTCAAACACAAAGACTCTCCAAACACCAACCAAGATACTCCAAACGTACACAAGACTTGAGTGCAAAAACTTCTTTGCTTCCTGCAAAGAACTCTGGTATCTCAGCTGGCTTTTATCTCTTAAGGGAGGGGCCATTACCTTGTAGCCTTAATCCCAAGTTGCCCATGTTGCTGCAGCTGTTCTTTCCTTCGAGCAGCCCTGCATGCACGTGCACTGGGCACAGGCTCCTCAGGGAACTCTTCATCACTGCTTCAGTCTCCACAATCCCCGAAGGCAACATTCCACTCCCTGATGGTCCTGGCCCCATCCCTGCATTACACGCAGGCCCCTCATCTGAGTCCTTGCTCTCCAAGACCTCAGCCGTCTGCACCTGCTGCCGGCGAACCACAACATATTTATAGATATAAAGCCATTATAGTAGATGGTTCTTTTGCATCTTAAACATTAAACTAAAATTGTAAAATTGAGAATATAAGAGAGGCAGTTTAGTCTAATGGTTATTGCAGTGGGCTAGAAATCTGGAGACTGAATTCTACTTCTATCTTAGATGTAAAAGCCAGCTGGGTCACTTTGAGCCAGTCATACTCTCAAACCAACTCACCTCACAAGATTGTTGTGAGGAAAATGGGAGGAGGAAGGAATATTAGTTTGCTGCCTTCAGTTATTAATAAAAATAATAAGGCAGGATAAAAATACAATAGAAAACATTGGTTCAAGTATACTGAAAGTATTTGTTTATTACAAGCTGTAAGATTTCTTTACATGGTTATTTATTATTTTTGTTTTCCTATGCATTCAATATAGATTTGACTTTTTAAAAATTCAAAAACTTCTTTTCTTCAGTATTTTAAAATCTTTGAGATATTGGCTTAGCCTCAGCTGCCTGATTATATGCTGTGGTACAAAAGCAAAGCATTTCCCTGACACACAGAAAGAAATAGAGAGAGGGAATGAGGGAGGAAGGGAGAGGGAGAGAGAAAGTTGAGGGTGATATATTCCAGGCACCTCTGAAGACAAACATAAAAGTTTACTACAATTTTCAAATAAGATACAGAGAAAGAAGTAGAAAATAGAATTTAGGTTCTGTTAGATTTTTTTGTAATTGCCTCTCTCTGAAGTTGTGGAGCAATGGATTTAGCTGTCTATCAGGGCATTTAAACTGTGTCTCCACATAATCTTGTGTGGCACATCTGTAAACGAGTTCAATTATTATATAGAACAAAATTATAACCGCTTCCTTCCAGAGGAAGCAGAACAGAACATCTCTAAATTTGTGTCCTAATGCTCAGAGAAGTAGAATAGTCATATTGCTACTGAAAAATGGCATGAGAACAACATAATGCTACTGACATCAATGTGGAACACTGGAGCAATATATTAAATATTATTATGAATATACATTTTTATTATTACACAAATAGAAGAATACATGTGATTCTAGAAAGATCCTTGGTGTAATTCTTTCAAGATTCGCCAGAACTTGGGATCATTGTTATGCTTCTTGTCTGGATTACCTTGAAGAGCTAACATCATGACTAAAATAGATGGCATGAGGAGGTTTTAGCAAGTGGAATTGTTGTGGTAATTTTGCATCTCTCCCCGAAATAAAGTTGTTCATTTCTATCACAAGCTTGAAAGAACAAACCTCTGATCCCAGTGACTGACTTAGATTGAATCCTGCAGAATACTTTCATAATTCAAAATAATTCACTTTATTTTATTATACAAAATCAAATACATGGATTAAATATAGATCAAAGTATAAGAAATACTGCCTTAAGATATTTCATTCCATTAAAAATATTTCTGAAAACATAGCATGGGAAAACTAAATAATTTTCAGCTTCATTAACAGAAAGGAAGGAAGGAAGGAAGGAAGGAGATAAAATTCATTTTCATTATGGAAAGTCTAAGTTCATAAGATTTTTAATCCTATTTATCACATTTTATTACAGTAAATGTATGAATCATTTTACCAATGCAAGTTATCTCTCTGTATTAAATTGAATATCTGTTTTTCTGGGGAAAGACAACGGTTTACAGGAATTTCACTGTCTATATCTCTGATTGACAGTTCCTATAATAGTCTTTCCAATCCACAATTGTCTATTCTCTTCCTAGATGTTTGCGTAGCATGATGAAGTCTATGAGTCTACTGACATCCTGAAATTGGCACAGATTTGAAATTCCTACTCTTATATCACAATTCCAAACATCTGCTGAAATGTATTCTAATCCATAAAAGCTGTACTTTAATAAATGTGTGGATCTTTAGGTTACTTCAATTTTCTTACTGCATCTGAAAATATTTTTTCTAAGAAAATATTGCATTAATAGTCGGGGCATAAAGCAAAAGTATTCCTGAAAGTATGGTAGCAGAAATTAAACAGAAAAAATGACTGAGAGCTTTGTGAATGCCTCTTCTTTGTTCCTGTTGCCAATTATAACAGATTTCTACAGAAATATTGTACACTGCCAGCAATGTAGAGGCTCTAATCTTTGCAGATCTTTTCTACCATACGGTGAAAAGTATTTGATAAATGTTCAGGTCAAATCTTCTTTTTTGATTTGACCTTAACAGGATATAGCAGGCTCATCTTTATTTAAATAGATAGTTTAAAAAATAAAATCAAAAGAAGATAAAAATTTAACAGTTTTTTTAAAAAGATAAAATATAGTATTTCTCTTTAATGTCTCCCCTAAGGCTCCCATTTATTTTTAGAATTGTTCAATTAGTAGTATTTTAAATACTTTTATCTGTCCACATTACCATTTACATTATTGTAATTAATGTATACACTTTTCTTATTGGTTTGCATTTAATTTGCACCAGGTTTTTGAAGTGCAGGGTAAACTATTTTACATAAATTTTAAACTGCCCAGTGATAATTCTAGTAAAACAAAACCATAAAAATGTTGCTGTAGAATGACACTATTTTTTTGATGTAGAAAAACTGAGAGTCACTTAAGCCAGCAAAATTCATCACAAAGATATCCAATAAATTTCCATGGCTTAAGACATAGACATGAGTCCATCTGATTGAAGTCCAGCATATTAATTGCCACATTCTTCTACATTTGTCTTCATTATAAAAATGTCACCTAAGTTAGTATTTTTCTCCTATTTGCTCTTAAAGTCCCTTGAAAGGATCTGTCCTTTTTAACTGTTATCTATTCCTTTTAAAATTAAATTCCAAATAATTGGATCTATTATTTTCTGTGGCTAGAGCAAAACCTTTCTCATTTTCCAAAATAAGGAGAGAGATCTTTCAAAAACATGTACCTGAGTTCCTTACTCAAATAAGGCAGGAGAAGGAATAGGGTATATGTTAAGAAGACTTCAGGGTGGGAAAGTTATACTTTGCATTTATTTAAAATAAAAAAAGCCCTGGTTTTTTTCAGTTAATATTCAGTAATGAATGTGTTAGTCAGAATAGTTACATCAGCTTGAAAGTAATCCAAGGATGAACAGAGGTAATACAGTCAAGGAAGCATCATCCACACAAAGAAACATTCCCCCCCATGTGCGCAAAAGAGTCCAGATTTCAAAAGACAATCTCCATGGTTAATCTTTATCCTTGCTAAAGCCAAACAATTTACTTGGGGAAAATATATAAACATTTTGAAACTGATGTTGTTAACTGGCTCGAAACCACAGTCACTGTACTCATTTTCTTCTGGCTTTGGGAACTGGTTGACTCCTAAGTGCTTGATACTCTTTATATCCTTTCAGACAGTCCTTGTCCTTCTAATCCAATCACTGCGATGCTGTTCCTAATTACAAAAGCTGAAGCCAATCTCGCTCATACATACAAAGACTGTTTCAGTAAAAGAAGGAAACAGCTGCGTTTCTCCTCTTTCTCCACCCAACTTCTAATGGAACACACAGGTTCTTGGGGGAGGAGGGTGACATGAGGAATTAGCCAGAAGAGTTCACAGGGCTGAATTCCAAATGGCATTCAAACACCACAAAAAGTAATAGGAGAAGGCAGGCCCTTTGCTTACATTTGCTGTGACCCAAACTTCCTCTTTGACCTTAACGTTGAAAAGAAGGGCAGCAGCTGTGGTATGTCAGTGTGTTGTCAGACAGTGTACTTTCCAAATGCAGCAAGCCCACCTTCTAGAAGATGTACATTTTGTACGAAAGTTCAGTACAGGTAGTCCTTGACTTACAACAATTTGTTTAGTGACCATTTAAAGTTACAATGGCACTGAAAAATTTGACTTAGGACAAGTACTGCAGGATATGTCTGCTGACTGATTGCCAGCTGCCAGCAATTTGGCAGTTCGAATCTCACCAGGCTCAGCCTTCCATTTTTCCGAGGTTGGTAAATTGAGGCAGATTGTTGAGGGCAATAGGCTGACTCTGTAAACCGCTTAGAGAGGGCTGTGAACCACTGTGAAGCGGTATATAAGTCAAAGTGCTATTTCTATTTTTCACAGTTACGACCTTTTCAGCGACCTCATGATCATGTGATCAAAATTCATATGCTTGGTAACTGGTTCATATTTATGACAATTGCAGTGTCTTAGGATCATGTGATCAACTTTTGCAACCTTCTGGCAAGCAATGTCAATGGAGAAACCAGGTTCACTTAACAACCAGGTTACTAAGTTACCAATGACTATGATTCACTTAACTACTGTAGCTAGAAAGGTTGTGAAAAGAGGCAAAACTCACTTAACTATGTCACTTAACAACATAAATGTTGGGCTCAATTGTAGTTGTAAGTCGACTACCTGTATATCACCAGTGTAAAATGATTGTGTATGCTTGCAGTAGATTGAAGCCAAAATGTGGGTAAGGTCATTGCAAAACTCTTTGCCTCTTTGCAGAAACAGTTGTGAATTAAAAGGATCTTTCACTGCTTTGAGGTCACACAGAACTACACTTTTTCATGAATGCTATAACTTCTTTTTTCAAGAGAGCTGATGAGTGAGTAGCGATCTGTCACTTCAGGAGTAAATATATATGGATATATTTTGGTGACTAAAAAGAGGGCTTGTTTCAAAAGAATATAGACTGAAGAACTATTACCACTGTTGGAGCATGAATTACCCAATCAAAATCCAAGAAAATATTGTGGAAATTCAGTTATCCCAGGAATGCTTGTAATTCCATTTTATTCTTAGGGGTTGGGGCTTCCTGATTGCTTTTATTTTCCTGTCAGCGGGGTGGATTCTGGAACTATCTACCAGATACTCCCAAAATTCTACTTTTTCCACTGCTAACTGGCATTTGTCCTTTTTCTCCTTCAAACCCGCTTCCTTCAAACCTGCTTAATACAGTCCGTAGTTTCTGTTGCAATTGTTCCTTGTTGCCAGCTGATACTAGGACATCGTTGAAGTAGGAAACTCTATCAGGGTCTGGAACAGTCCAGGTGCCACACTGACCCCAAACTGTAGCTTCTGGCATTTGAACACCCACCTATGTGTGTCTATGGTCTGGGCTTCTGCTGTAGCATTGATTGATACACCTGAGCCAGATTGAGTTTTGCAAATATCTTGCCTCAGCCCAGGGAGTACAATAGGTGTTGCACCACAGGCACCATGGAGTATGTGCTCTGCTGAAAAGCCTTATTTAAGGTAGATTTATAGTCCCTGCAGAGATGCACTAACCCGTCCAGCTTCGTGACAGTCACTATGGGGGTGTCTCACTTGGCATGGCTCTAAAATGCCTTGAGCAACGAGCTTGTCCAGTTACTCATCTGTCTTGGGCCATAGAGCAAATGGAGTTCTCTGGGGCTTTATCCAGACAGGGGCAACCTGGGAATCTAAATTAAATGCAGTAGGGGTCCCAGTATACTTGCCCGATTTGCCATCAAACAAATCTGCAAATTCATCCAGGAGGTTGTCTTCCCAGTTTTTGTCCTCAATTTGATAAATGCCAGTCCCAGCTAGTCCCAGCAGCTCAAACCATTCCAGTCCCAAAATGCTAGGATAGTGAGAAGCAGTTGTCCCTTGAAATCTTTGAATGTAATGTTGAATAAATAGATTCCCAGCACTGGAATTCAGTTTCCTTGATAGTCCTTTTTTAGCTTTTGCAGTTTGAGTGCTTCTCTTGTAATTCCGGGGACCAGTTGCTTGACTGTTTTCCAGGAAACCATGGAGAGGTATGACCCCAAGTTGACTTCTAGTTCAACTCGGGGTCTTCCCTCGATGTGGACGGTCACCACCATTTTCCTTGCCTTGCAAGCGCTTGAGTGTCCAACAGTGATTGCTTTGTAGGTCTCTCCTCTCTCTGTCTCAGAGTCCTTGCTCTATCGCGGTCTCCTGGACAATGGCTTCTGGCTCTCTGTTTGGCTGGTTCTGGAATGCTGAGGTGGGCTAGTTTTCCTGGGCCTGCAGGATACTGGCTATGATGCTCTGCAAGCTCTAGCGATGTGGCCTTTTCTTTCACATCACTGGCAGATGGCATCATGGAATTTGCATTCAGCCCTGGGATGGTTCCCTTTGCATCCCATGCACCAGAAATTGTTTTTCCCTCTGTCTTGGTTTCTAGGTGTTCTTTCTGATCTTAGCTGGTGGACTTCTTCATCCTCCTCTGTGTCCGGCTCTGTTTCTGCATCCTCATAATGTACAGTGGTGGCTTCCTTAGGTTGTGCTGACTTATTCATTTTCTTCATTGCTGCCGCCGATTGCTGGGATGTTTCCATCATGGATGCCTCTTCCAAAGCTTCCTTGAATGTTATTTTTGGTCTCACAAGCAACCAGCTCTGTAGTATTAAGTCCCTTAGGCCAAGTACCAGGCAATCCCTCATGGCTTCGTCCGCGTTCAGGAACTCGCAGGCTGCGGCAATTTCCCTCAGGGTTGCAATGAAATCTCCAATGATCTCGCCTTCTTTTTGGTCTGTCTATAGAATTGGTGTTGTATACCAGGGATGATGCTTGGGCCAAGTAGTGTGCCCATATGATTTGTTCTAAGTCTGGCCAAGCCATTGTGTTCGATTCATTGGAATACGAATCTTAAATACGGCCGGGCCACAATGGGTGAGGAATACAACTGTTTTTCTCTGTTCCAAGAGGTTGAGCAGGTCATTTGCTTCCAGGAACATATGAAAGCGATACATGTAGGAATCCCAGTCTTCTCCGGGCTGGGTTGAAAGGAGCCGGCAGAATGTTGGATCCAGACATCTCTGTTGGCTGGTTGTGTTCTAATGGCCATCGATGCACGTGGTTGCTGGAAATGTCCTTGTTCAGGATCCCACCTTCGTCATCAGTGTTGGATCGCTTGGCAGTTCAGTAGTTTTACAGGACACGCTTGGCAGTTCAGTAGTTTTATTTAGCTCTGTACACACACTGAAGAACTAGCCATGGCAGCTCCTTATAAAGGGAGCTGTCAGTGGCTTCTGTCAGCCACTGACACGAGTTTATTTTTCCCACGCCTGATTCTGGGATCATTGATTGGTCCTATGTCAGGTGCGTCATTTTTTTAGTATCTAACAACCATTTTAATTAGCAGTCTCATCGTGTATTTTTTTCTTATTAAAAAGAAGTGGGAAATTATCAATAGGATTCTTTTTTCATCTGGCTCAGACAGGAAAAAGAAAAATTGGTAAGCAATTAAAAAGTTGTGTAGGGGTTTTAATAAGTAGAAGTAGGAATTACCCTGTCTTGTTTTTATCAGATGACAACAGAAATGAAGTCCTTCTATGACAAATCTGGTTTTGCTGTCTTTACACAAATAATTCTTTAAGCCTTGTGCCAGGATGGTTCTTTTGCACATATATGCAATGAAACCAGGAAGCAGAATGCTGCATAGCAGATATCTACACTCACAGTAACTGATGACCAAACTATGGGAAGAAAAAAAACCATACCAAAACTTTATTTTTAAAATCAATGGCATTCAGCACAATAAAGAACGACTAATGTAACCTTGTGGGAATGTTTTGGGAATCATACAAAACAGCCTGTAGATAATTCTTTTGGAGTGATTTCTTCATTTGAACACAGTAGGTTTTTGGGGGGCGAGGGGAACTCAGTTCAATCTTGCTTTTCTGGCAACTGCCTGGACAGGTCCCTGCAGATTTTTTTGGCAAAAATTCAGAAATGGTTTGCCATTGCTTTTGCTTTCTTCCTAAGACTAAGAGAAGGTGACCAGCCCAAAGTCTCTACTTGGTTTTGTGTCTAAGGCAGAGCTAGAACTCTCTCTTGATTCCTAGTTTTTTAATTACTGTCACTCTTCACTACACTAGAAAACTAGTAAATACTGCCTGCTGATTCTAATTGAGCAGCTCTGAGCTATTTACAGCTAAGTCACTGACTGATATTGATCATTATTGGATCAATTCCTGAATTTGCCTGATAGTATAGCTCTCCCCCCCCATATCGCTACTTTTTTCAATTCACAGGTACTGTTGGAATAAGAAAATGAGCAGGAATGCAAATGGTGCTTATATCAATGCAACAAAGAAACACAGATGCATTTGAAGATTAGATTTTATTTGAGATAGTTGATGAAGTTTAAGCCTTTTCTTAACACTCAGAAAAGGCTTGGTCTCTTTTCTTTCTTTCCTTATTCATGCCTTCTTCCCTTCTCTTTATCATCTAACTCTGTTCCTCTGTTTCTTCCTCCAATTCTTTTCAATCTTTTTTGTACGGGTATTTTCCCACGTCATTATTGTTGTGCTTTTAAAGTTATAGCGATGTTTCGGCAGAATCTCATCTGCCATCAGGCTTGTGTATTGGGTTTGTCTGTGTGTCACGCTTCTGCAGCCATTTCTGTTTTCAATTTGGTGCTAGCCTTGTGCTTTGTTAGAATCGTTTTTTCTTCATCCTGTTTGGTTGGGAGTCTTGGTCTGTGTTTATTGGTCTTGGAGTTTGCTATGTTCTGTTTGATTGGTGTTTTTAATATCTTCTGTCTGTTTTGTAGCATTTTTTTGTCTTGATCAACTGGCAACATTGTGTTTCGTATATTGGGGGCTTTTAGCATGGCTTGGCTTTGGGTTAATGGCCAGCTATCATTTATTAGGAAACTAGGTTTCATCTGGGTGGGTGGCTGGGCTATGTTTGGGCCGGAAGTATCAGGGGGATCTGTTTGTGCCCAGGTGTTTGCTTGGCTTGTGGTGTGGAAATTTGTTTTGTTTGTGAATGTAGGCTTCCATATAATTGATAGTCTGGTGGAGTCATCTCTTCTATTCAAGCTTTCAGATTGTTTTTCAATCTTTATGGCTTCTCTGATGATTCTGTAGCTGGGGTTTTCTATAGTGGCTAGGGTTTTGGTGCCATTGAAGTCGATGTGATGACCTGTGGCTTTCATGTGTTGGACTAGTGAGGAAGTGTGTTCCAGCTTTTTAACTGCAGTTTTGTTTTCATCAAGGCGGGTACTTATTCTTCTATTGGTCTGTCTGATACATGTGGCAGGGCATGATGTGCAGGAGACTTCATATAATGCCTTGGTTTTACAGGTCAATTTTATCTTTAGGGTTTCTTAGGATGGCTGCTATTTTTCTATCTGTTTTGAAGGCAGTCTTGATGTGGTGCCTGTGTAGTATCTTACTTATTTTGTCTGTTATACTTCTTATGTAGGGTCCAGAGCCCTGGTAAATGTCACCCACAAACCCAAACTATGGTTAAGATACATCGATGACACATTTGTTATTTGGGCCCATGGAAAAGAAAATCTAAATAATTTCCTAACACACCTAAATAGCACATACCCCAAAATCAAATTCAGCATGGAAACGGAAACAAACAACTACCATTCCTAGATGTACTAATCTACAAAACAAAACAGATGGCATACTAGGACACACCATATATCAGAAGAAAACACTATCTCAATGCCCAATTCCAGCACCACCCAGCACAGATAAACTCCATGACCAAAATACTAATTGCCGGAACCAAACACCTAGCAGACAAAACACTCATAAAGACTGAACTATGCACCCTGACCAAAGTACTGACAGCCAACAGCTTTCACAAAAGCAAAATCACAGGCCTGATCCACAAAAACACACTGAGACATAATAGAGAACTAGAAGATGAACAGAACAAGAGAATAATCAGGGAAGCCATCGAAATAGAGAAACATCCCCATAACATGAATAAACGGGACAATACCTCCCACCTACCAGACATTTGTAAACTAGCCCTTATCAACAAATGAGTCCCAGCCACCAAAACCAACACCAGACCCAAAACAACACATGACACCGCCACCAATCTCCCTCACCACACTCAAACCCAAACCCACCCCATAGACAAAAGGCAACCACCGTCCAGAAACCAGACTATGGCTGCATCACCAGCTGCCACACCTCCCGACCCCCAAACCAAGCAAACTGACACACGCCATGAACATATAGCCAGGTCTTAAACTTGGAGCCAAACTAAAACCCGGAACCTCACATCACAGCCACCCGCTCAGGATATTACATCACGGAACTCACGAGGTTACACCACAAAACCTCAGGATGTTATAACACAGCCAACATCCCAGGAAATTACAGCACAAGTCCCAGGATGTCACAACAATAGAACTCAGAAGGTCATCACACAGCCCATTACCCAGGTCATTACAACCCAGGAGATTACACCCCAAGACCCAGGATGTCAAAATAATAGAACTCAGAAGGTCATCACACAGCCCATTACTCAAGTCGTTACAACACAGGAGGCTGATAGACACACAGCCAATACCTCAGCCACACATGTTCTTAAGAAAAAGCCAGCCAATCTGCAAACATCAACTCCATCAACCAATCAAGAATGACAACACAGCCAACCTCCCCACCAGTATATATAGGAAGAGAGCAGCTCCGATCACGCTTTGCTCGCACAAGCACGAAGCTGAAAGCACCAGCCTGAAGATGGCGAGTAGGACCTCATCAAAACACACACACACACAAACACACATTATAAGATTCTGCATAAATTTACAGACAATTGTTTTTAGTCAATATTGTCCAATAAATATCCTTTTGTAAAAGTATTGATTCTATCAATTTTGGAAAGTGGGTTTTGGCAGTATGTAAGCATCTTTACATATATGTGATTGGTTTTTGCAATGGACTGATTTTAACTACAGCTGGCAAACTCACATTCGACCAAAGCTTGGATTGTGTATGTATGTGTGGCCTTAGTTTATTTTTAAAAATTGCCTACTCTTTCATTAGGAGAGACATCTTGAATCCAGAATCATTTCCTCTCCAATAAATATGGAAATTAAAAACAGACTCTTTTTTTGCCAGTCTTTATATTTCAAAGATAAAACTCTGAACTCAGGCATTGCTGAACAAAGCAGAAGAATGATATAAGATGGCTGGCTTCAAGCAATACAGGAAGTTTAAGAAATTGGAATTTAGGGGAAAAAAAGATACAAAGGGCTTGCTCAGGATACAGGCAAATTCAAAAGTATGTCAAGATAATTTGGAACAGATTGGCATGCACCTAAAGCAGAGCAAAAGCTCTAATTCACCCGTTTTCAATTCAAAACTTTTCAAAGGTTCAAAACTCTGATATGCTGAAAAACACAATACCATTTTGACTGAATTGGCATAGAGGGAAGAGGAATTGATTAATTTACAAACATTTTCTCTTCTGATCAATTATCATTGCAACACAACATTTTGAATAGGTGGTGATATCATGGTGAAAATTCCCCTTAGACACTCACTGGACAAAATTGTTCCAATCAGAAAGATTGAGGAAGCCCAACGAAACAATGGGACTCTCCCAAATTGTGAGTGCAATTTCTGTGGTTTGGGAAATGCATTAGAAGTGGTCTGGAACACATCCCTCCAGTCCCCCAAATGACATGTCTATGACAAGCGGCCTGGATTCAAAGATTTACAATCCAGCTTCTTGAAAGATATTGTAAGAGAGTCAAGATGCTGCTTTGAAAAAGAAATACCATTCCTATTTTGTTCTTTGTGCAAAGGAATATGGTATACTGTTTTTACTCTCTAGAGGGCTGGCTCATAAACCTTGAATGCCCTTATGGTTGAGGATCAATGCAATGTTTAGAGAATTGTCATAGAGGAATTCAAAAAGGATAATGGGATTTTAAAAGGCATGCTCCAAAAGCAGAAATTCAAAAGTAACAAAAAATATGAAT
Source organism: Bungarus multicinctus (assembly GCA_023653725.1). Taxonomy (NCBI): domain Eukaryota; kingdom Metazoa; phylum Chordata; class Lepidosauria; order Squamata; family Elapidae; genus Bungarus; species Bungarus multicinctus. Next base: position 87,996,519 of record CM042840.1, on the reverse strand, counting down.
AATCACTGGAACAATAACCAGAGATTCTCCCATTACAGAAGATTGTATTGAAGATCATTTTTACACCACAAGTAATCAATTAATCAAAACAGAATCTACCTGGTTGAAAATTATTTGTTTTATAATCATTGAATTATCATTTTGCTCTACTCTAAGAGCTATCTTAAGCTAAGGGCCATGAGATAGTATAATTGCAATTGAAATCTATTGCAATTGGACTGTATAAATCATACCCTATAGATACCAAATAATCACAAGCATTCAAAGGCTTGGCACAACTGTTTCAGAGCTTTCTAAAGTCTTCAATTCATTAGCTACCCCAATCTATGCATTTCACAGAAAATGGAGAATGTCCATTTGAAATTTCCAAACTAAACATATAATCTATTCTACAATTCTAACATGTATTAGGAGTATAATTCAAGTTTAAAGCATGAAGGAAATCATTCCTTTTTATCTCTGACAAAGTCTTCAACAAAGTCAAGACTTATCTTATTGGGAACTGTGGAAGTTGGCTTTAGCAATAATTGTCCCAAGTCTATATAAAAATGTCTTTCTTCACTAGAACCATCTTTGCTTATATTTGTTCAGTAATATCCCTAAAGTATTGTAAAAAACCTTGTTATGGAAAAACACTCAGCTGAATGAATTTAAAACTTCCTAAAAGAAAATGAAACTTAAGCTCTCTTTCCAACAATGGTCCTTAGAAAGAGGCAATATGTGTGTGTGTGTGTGAGAGAGAGAGAGACAGAGACAGAGAGAGAGTGGGAGGGAGGGAGAGATTAGTTACAAAAATGCATAATGTTCTGGTATCTGTAATAAGTTGTTACTTCAAGATTTCCATCAAATTATTATTTTTATTGCTAATTATTAGGGAAGATAAAAGAAAACATGCCCAGTATTCTATTTTATTTCAGGCAGAACTTTAAACTTTTTTTTACTACTTTCTGATCGTTTTTTATTTAAAAACTCTGGATTATAGGTAAATTCTATTTATGCTTGACATTTATTTTTTTAAAATGTACTGCAGGGCCTATATCTATAGTGCTGAGTCCCTGAGCTAATAATCTGCAGCATGAGAAAATAAGAGTTTCAATTTACTTTAATTTGACATCTATTATGCTTGACTACCGGAACATTGCAAATAAGCATTTCTTGATTAACTTGAAACAAAACTATTGTATCTTTTAAAATTAAATATTCATATAGAACTCTCATGAGAAAAAGTCTTTGGAAGTTGGATGTTCAATACAAAATACTTTAATATCTGCATTTTAAAGTTCTTTAGCTTAGCCAACTTTTCATCTTTTTAAAAAATAGACTTATCAGAAAAAAAATGTGTTCATTGGGTCTACTCTTTCCTTCCTTCCTTCTCCTTTCTTCCTTCCTTCCTTCTTCTCTTTTTTATTTTAAATTATTTTATATTGTATTTTATTTTTTGTAAAATGATGGACATGTGTTTATTCTAAGCATATTTTAAACTCAGTTGTTATTTAGGCCAACATTTGGCCTTTTTTAACCCTGAAATGAAAAGCTTGAAATACTATGGCTATATTTCTAAATTATGAAATGTATTCCCAAATTTGTAATGATGGAAACTTTTATTTCAATGGGCCCTTGAAAAATCATAACTCTTAAAAGAACTATTAAATGGAATGAAATAATTCTTTCTGAAAGGAAAACATATTGCATGAATTGAATGAAGACATTCATTTGTTTCCATTTAGAGATGGCATCCCTGAGTGGTGCTCTAGGTGTAGTTATTGAGACTAATTGTGGTATCACAACACAGATTCCATTCCTGAAAAACACAGGAGTCAAGCCCTCATGAAATTGTCTCCCTTTTCTATGTCTGAAGTAAAGAGAACAATCAAGGGCCATCTGAAATGGAGAAGCAAAAATTCCTGGATATTCGATCCTTTCTTTGGAGAATATTCTTTATAAGTGAATCTTTTACTTATATGTTGTACTTTTTATGTAGTACATATATACATAGTTGTACAGAAATCCAGAAAGCAGCAGTTCTATAATTATACAATAGAATGCAAAAGCAGGACCAATTAAAAAGTTACAATATGGATGTGCCAATATTCCTTAGGGCCTCACTTATATAAGACAGTATGTTGGAACCTGCAATTCTAATGCTCTTGGGATAATATGTCCCATGATCATGGGAAATAGTCATTGCATTTGAAGTCCCATACTTTGCCAATTACAATTTTCTCTCCTCAACCAGGTGCTTCAGCATTAAATATCTGGAGTTTCACCTTCCCTCTATATCTCAATGCAACGATCATTGGGCTATTCTTCTTCTAGATCTGATTTCCCTTGATGTGTAATACAAAATATGAAGGGAAACACTGCTTGTCACTCATATCATGGGTGTTCTCTGTCTTTGCTCTTGGTACAGTACTACAGCCTAATGATGCTTCTTCATATATACATTTTAGTGCAACAGATCCATTTCTGTGTTCAGCTTCTACTGAAGTGTACTGGGTATACCAGGGGAAGTGTACTGGTGAATAATTTAGACAATATTTATAAGGTAATGGTGGAAAAACAATTTAAACTCAAGTTAATATTTTAGTATAGTAACAGAAATTAAAAGATGCCATATCAGGAACTGTTTTTAGGATTACTACCATGTATTTATGGTTAATTTGATGCAATTGGACAATTTAGTCAAAAACTATGCATTAGGAATTCCATTAACTAACGCACCAAATGGAACAAAAATATTAAAATCTTCAAAATGCTCTACAATATTTTATAATCAAAATAGCATGCATGCTTTATATTAATCAGGGTGTAATAGCAGCCAGGGCTCAAGCCAAAATAGAATCATTTGCATCGCTACAACTTATAGATGTTTCCTATGAATTATTACATTTTGTTACTAAAACAATCCTGTTGGTTTAAAAAGCTTTTCCGAGTCACCCAAACTAGTTCAAATAAAATAATTGCATTGTAAATACAAAGGAGCTATGCCTCACAAACCTTGATTCTCCATAGACTTTGCAAAATTTTCTGCAGCTGTTTCATTCTGCAGTATGGCAATAATTACAATTATCAGTATGAATATGAGTAAGAGTTCTGATACTATGACTTTATCTGATGCATTAACTATTCTTACTTTTACAAGCCTAAAAGTATCTTGTATACAAAGCTGTTTAATATTAGTTTTATCCTCTGAAACATTCATTATATTATAGGCCTGTGAACCATGCTAAAGATGTAAATTTCCTCAGAGAGTTGGCAAAGGGAAAGAAGGGGAAATATGTGTGAATATCAGAAACAGACCAGAGGAACTAACACTAGGAGTTTTAGTAAAATGATGTTTGCTAAACTTTAAAGCTTTAATAGTTGTGTCCAGGATTGATTTATTAGAAAATGTATTTTTTAAAAAGACCAGCAATATAGGCTAACTCTGCCACATTAAACCTTTTGAAAAACCTTTTGAAAACTAGATATACATTATTTTTTGTCCTAGAAAAAGCTTGTAACAATGCTTGAGACCTTATATAAGCAAACTCAAAACAGATATTCTAAGAAGTCACTTCACTGAAGTTAATGCACTCTTAAAGCAGCTGGAAGACATACACAGACAAATATACATACACACAAACGCTTTCACATATCCAGACCAGAGGTGGTATTCAACAGGTTCTGACCAGTTCTGTAGAACCAGTAGCAGAAATTTTGAGTAGTTCAGAGAACCGGCAAATACCAGCTCTGACTGGAGATTTTACAGTATCCTTCCCCTGCCATGCCCACCAAGCCATGCCCACAGAACCAGTAGTAAAAAAAAATTGAATCTCGCCACTGATCCAGACATATACTAAAACATGAAAAAGACAAGAACAGGCATTGGAATGAGCAGACTATTCAAGTGTATCTCCTTACACATAGGTGAGACATTGAATTATGACTTACACAATTTATTAATTTCAGTTGCTGTCAGGCACAAAATATCTCATCATTCCATCATTCTAACTTGCCATTACAACAATAGTATTACTTATGCTCTTATATCCAAATATGATAAGTTAGTGGAATGTGTTTCTGCCAAATATCAATTCTGATCCTAATTCAACACATTAATCATTAAGCCACAATGGCTTTAATTTTGAAAGACACATCTAATGAAAATTACATATGTAATGAATGTCGCTGGTCAGGCTTTAATAAACAACCACAAAATTAAGAAAAAATAAGCTTGAAGTTTTCTGTACAGTGAGCATGGGGCATATTACCATAACTTGGACAATAGTGAAATGTAAACACTGTTATAATATACTGAAATGTAACAAAACTGTTATAGTAGATGTGCCTAAATAAGTCAATATTACTATTACTGAATTCTTGAACTTTATTTTAAGGAGCAGTAACACAGGTAATCTTCAACTTTCAACCAAAGTGAGACCACTTCTGTCACTAGGCAAGGTGGTTGACCTTTATTGACCAATTTTATGGCTTTTTTCACTATGATTATTGATCACTGTAGTTGTTAAGTGAATCATGTGATCATTAATTGAATCTGGTTTCCTCCATTGATTTTGCTTGTAACGAATCAACTGAGAAGTTTGCAAAAAGTGATCCTGAAATCACAGGATATCACAATTTTCATAGGTGCTTGAATTTTTATCATGTGACCAAAATAATGTGATGCTACGAGGATCATAAATGCAAGAAGAAGTTGTAACTCACTTTTTTCAGTGCTATTTATTACTATTATTAAACAAATAAATGTAATTTGAGGACTAACTGTATATAAATGTATCTCTTATATGTTGCAAAACAAAATATTTTTCATATCCTCTATTATGAACAGTGAGGTTATGTGGAGATCAAGAATCAGAAGTAGGCACTGCTTTGTCTTTGCGGAGTTGCAATGGGTTGGGGAGCCTATGTGTGATGCATTCAGAACGCAGTTTGACACACATGACTTAGAGCTAGTTACTTTATTGGTGAAATGGAAACGTATAAATTTAGTATACAAACACTACTAGTATAAGATTTTTTTTCATAGGTAATATTGCCAAACATATCTAATGAGAAACATTGATGAAATCTCTAAAGCAAGTAGTACTAAACCATTCATTTAGTAACCATTTGAAATTACAACGGTACTGAAAAAAATAACTTATGACCATTTTCACACTTACAAACATTGCAGCATCCCCATGGTCACGTGATACAAATTCAGACACTTGCTAATTGGCATGTATTTGTGGTGGTTGTAGTGTCCCAAGGTCATGTGGTCACCTTTTGTGACTTGCTGACAAGCAAAGTCAATGGGGAAATGATTGACAACTGCAGTGATTCACAATTGTGGCAAGAAAGGTGATAAATGGGGGGGAAACTCACTAAACTATTTTGTTTAGAACAGAAATTTAGAACTTAGTTGTGATTGTACTACCTGCACATCACCTCAGATGCAAAAAAAAAACGCCACCCTTTAATATGTAAAATGAAATGAATGAAAAAATGGCTTGAGATAATCCAACAGCTGCAAATTGTTCAAAAGAATTTGAACAAAAATCTCAGAACAAAGTATGTAAAAGCAAATTCGTTTTCCTGAGAAATGGGGTATTTTCAAGAGGATTTTTACATTCTTTAGAGTCTATACAATTCATCTGTAAAATTAACAGGAAGATACCAGACAAGAAAACAAAAGGACTTCTGATATTTATAGAAGTTTAAAAAATATCTGGAAGCATCAAACAAATGAGGAAGCTAATTGCTTTCCACTCTATATTTCCCTCCTGCTTATTCAAACTATTTTCAACCTACATTGTCATTAAAAGGTAGTTAGCTACCTTTAACATCAAAAAAACTCCAAACACAAATAAAATAATTTAAATACCAGAAAATATTGAAAATACAAGGCTGCAAATGGAAGCATTCTTATATACCAGTAGAACTTAAAGAGAGTTTATTTTCTATTTATTTCATTTATTTAATTTATAACCCACATTTATTATTTTTGCAGCTAACTGAAGGCAGTGAACATATGCAACACACCTTCCTCTTTCTATTTTCCCCTCTCATTTCCTATGAGGCAGTTGAGCTGAGAAAAAAGTGACTGGCTAAGATCATCCAGCCAGCTTTCATGGTTAAAATGGATCTTGAACTCATGGCTTCCCACTCTATTCTTATGTCTTAATCCCTAGACCAACTGGTTGTCTCAATTTTGAGGATTAAATTCAAAATTAGTCCAGCATTGTGTGTTACACAATTGCCAACCAAAGATATTCAGAAAGCTGATAAACATGAACAAAAGAATGACTGACGTCTATTTAACAGCTGATGTTTAAGGTATGCATCCTGGAGACAGCAAACTGATCTCAAGGCTATTGCCATGAATAACTATTGAAAAGGTTCCATTCTGTGTATAATATAATAACCATTTCGATATAAGATCATAATAATGATGTGAATACAGTACTGTCACTAAGCAGTGTAGCTGGAATTTGAGACCACTTAACTTTAAAGTTGGGAGGCATGAATTAAATTCTGAGATCATTCCGGCTGTTGGTCCTTATTTTAAAAATTTGGGCCCTGAAAACAAGCAGGACCTGCTGAAATGGAGCCAATAAATAAAAACTTACCAAATGTAAAGGGGATGGCAACACACATAAAAAAGTAGGGTGAATTTCAATCATACCCTTGAAGTCACCATCTGGATTTACTTTATCATACCCTGCAGACACTCCTGGATCTGATCTATCTTGATTAGTTCTTTTCCTTTCAAGCAACTGATTATATAACAGCTACCCTCAGCTCTGTTGCTTTAACTCCTAGAAGCAGATGTTTTTCTAGAACAGTAATGAATATCATTTTGCCCATCACTTATGTAAAACACTTAAAAGCACAAGAATCATTTTTCTTTATTGCAGAAAGAAAAGAAAAGAAAAGAAAAGAAAAAATCAATCAATCAATCAATATATACGGGGGAATATTTATATTTGCATGCACAATTGGACAGAGTTGAACTGCCATTTCATTTTTAACTTTGAAATTATGAAACAATTTAATAGGCTCAAATTGGGAAAAATGGTAATGATTAGAACAAAAACAGATTTTCTTAGAATGAAATAATACAGCCACTTTCCTATTCAGTATAAGTATCCCTACAAAGCCTATGACTCTCATGTTTTTCTTCTCATATCTCCTCACTGAACACCAGTTTTCTCAAACTTGGCAACTTGATAATACGTGGATTTCAAATCCCAGAATTCTGAGAGCTGAAGCCCACTTATCCCAAAGTTTCCAAGACTAAAAACCAATCTGTACACTAATACTTGTACTTAATATTACAATTTAGATCAAGAATGGGTTGCGTTATGTTGAAAATGTCACTTTTCTTGATGTTTCTAAATATCTGGATCAATCAGGAATTTATACTTTGGATTTAGCATTAGACATTTTTATTATTTCTGCTCTAAAAACAAATATTTTTTTCTAATATGGTTCAGTTGCAATATTTACAATTATATTTATCTATTTAGACATGCAGCATTTTCAATTACAAAAACACTTAATTCTCAGCAAATGATAGTTAAATTGTATGACATGCCCAAATTAACCTCCAGTGACTTTTTAGCGTACTGTTGGGGTTAAATTGATCTGCAAATGGCTGCATGGAATAAAAAAATTGAGGTGCCTGTTTTGCTTAGATAGACGAGAATTACCAAAACTTAACTTGAATAGATCTTAGATTAAAAGCAAAAGAAAGAAAAAGAACTTCTTATGCAAAAAATAATAATAACTCATGGATACATTCAAATATAGTTTCAACTGGTAAACTGTGAGCATCCTAGATCAAACTAAATCCAAAAAAAATATAGGAATTTTTAGAAACTTAGACTTATGAGCCATCATTGGGCACATAGAGATGAACCACATTTACACATCATTCAACAGAGACAACAAAAAAGCTAAAAAAGAAACAAGAAGACCGGAGCACATCTTCTCTACCATTCTAAACCGGATAAGTAAGATTAACACAAGACAAACAAGCAGACAGTAATACCCTATTCAAGTGCTAGCAAGAAGATAATAAATCAAGCAGAGAATAGCCTAATCAAGGAACTATTTAGGAGTAAACTATAATTCCCATCAATACTGGCAGGGCAAGCTATTGCATAAAAGCAGGATCAAATCCTATACCACCAACACTGATGATATTGTCTATTCAGATAATAAAATATCTGCAACCAAATTCAGAAAGCATAAAAAACCCACTATAGTGGTAGATTATTTTTAGCTCAGGTTTGAACTTGTTGTCTCTTAGTTTGTTTTCTTGCAGATGCAAAGTGACATCATCATTGTTAATAAGAAGTAGAGCTTTCTCTCATTTTATATACTACTTTATAAACTAGTAGAAGGATCAGCCCTTCCCACATGTAAAACTGGGATGGTTGTGGAGGGCCAAATTCCACAAGGCCCTGTGGCCCCTGCTGCATATGACAGCCCCTGTTCTAGTCTGTAGATCTTATTTATATGTCTGTTTATGGCCAATTTGTCTGAATGCCAGGCTTCCATTAATTCTGTAGTATTTTTGGACTTGGCTTGGTTAGGAAACTCATAGTTGAAACTATGGTTAAGTCTGTCCATATGTTGTGAAACTAAGAAGTTTTCATCATTTCTTCTAGATGGTGTTAATAGATGTGTTCTGATAGTCTTCTGACTATTTGTCCTACAGAATAGCTGTTACAATACTTATAGTGTATGTTGTAGATGGCTCCTGTTTTTTCTTTTGAGGCTGATAGGTCTTTTGATTTACTAGAATGTTTTGGCGAGTTTTAGTTGGTTTATGTGCTACCGTGATACCATGTGGTTGTGATTGTCTTTCTGAAACATTTTGATGCAGTGTTATCTTTTTCACTACAGTGTTGGTTGTGCTGTACTGAGTCATCAGGCAGATTTTTGGAAATTGAGTGGATGAATATGTTGTTGATGGTTTATATGTGTTTTATTGTAGTTGGTGTATGTTGGTGGCATGTGTTTTCTTGCATGTGTGCTCTAGTTCTCCAACTACATAAAACATAAAAACCATCAATATCTTCAAAAGAATAAAATTAAGCAGAGAAGTAGAAAACAACATGATTTAACATTTTCAAATGTTTATATTCATTCAAACAGAAATTTGGTAACACTTTTTCTGTCTGACAAATTCTAATGAAGTTGAACTGCAGCTTACAAAAGTTGATACCATTTAATAAAATATGTTGCTTGAAAAATGTATTATGAGACTCCCCTTGAAGCATAGACTATCATGGGTCTCCTACAGTGACCAGGTTTCATTTATATTTAAGCCATGATGGTCCAGAAATTTAAAAGACTGTGGAAAAACAGAGTAAAAAGTTTCAGATAATAGATTAAAAAAACATGAAAGCACAAATACATACAGTAAATATAGTAAGATATTTCAGTTAGCAAAGCTAATGTTAACCCCTAGCAGATTACAGGATTATTAATTTCTACATATGTATAAGATATATATATTTTTCCAAGCAATTTTTTTTTAAAAAAAAAAAGAGGAAAGGGGGATTTCTTGACAGAGAAATAAAGATGGAATCTAAAAAGAACAAACTAAAATGAAAGCAATTATAATGTCTCTTGAATTACAATATACAACATGTGTTAGCAGTCAATATGAAAGCATATTTTGCTTAAGTTCTAAAAAACTGTTACCGACTGGATTTTATTTAAAATAGCCAACATTTCTTTAAAGACGCATCATTAGTAGGAAGTCATGGACAACACTTTCTGCCAAATTAAGTGCTAAGAGTATCAATTAGAAAATGGATTTGGGATGAAGAAACAAGGAAAGGAAAATTGTCAGGATATGTGAGCACCCCCTCATGGATGTTTTATGTACTTAATTATGCATTCTTTTAAGGTAAGCTTTATTAAAGAGGATAAGATTTTTATAATAACAACTGCTTCTAATGAGCAGGGTCTGATAAGGATAACTAAAAAAAGTCAAATATTACAAAAGAAATATTTATTAAATATATTCAGTCAACAAAAACCACTGTCCTTTTATTACTGTATTATTATTTCTTGTTATCTTTGCACTAAATTTGCTGCATCCAAATTGTGTCCCAATATGTGTCCCAGAGTCATTAGGAATCAGGAAGTATATAAATTTAATATATATTTTATTATGGTTGGGTTGCAGTCAGCCAGATGTTTAGAATAGAGTTGGCATTTTGATCCACCTATCTTTTCCTAGGACTTGGAATAGGCAGGTGTTATTTGATGGTGTTAAAAGTATCGTCATAAGCTGTACCAAGTAAAGCAAGCTTTTGTGGTTGATTGGTAGTGATTTTGTCAATGCCTGTGATGTTCAAGTAGTTCTCTAGACATTTGGAGCATATTACTACTGGTACTATCTGTGGGAGGGGGGGGGGAGGTTTGCCTCACTGGTTCTATTTTATCTTCTGGGTTTTATCAATGGTTCTCTTCTGCTGTCTCCAGAAAGTACTAAAGTTCAGCTTTTTTTTTTGTCTTAAGTATTGACAATTGTTATATCTTGGGTATTATGTGGCAGTTGTTTTATCTGTTTGAATTCTAACCCCCTAACTTTAGCTTATTAATGTTCTATTACTTTGGTCCCATCAGTTATTACTTGCAATAAATCTTGCAGCAGCTAACTAGGTGGTCTATTTGTTCAGTTTCTTTGCAGACACAGTATTTCTTAAGGGTTGATATTGCGCAGCCAGAATTAGGTCCTCTTTTTAAAACTTCCTTGCTTTTAACTATTACCAGGTCTTCTTGTTATATACTGTGCCTGTTTTTTTTAATGTCCTGGCCATGTATTACTTTGACTTGCCGTATCTCTTGTCTTTCTTTATTTGGTATTTCCTTCAGACTCAGTAAACTTTCCTGGTATGCTAGCTTCAGTGTATCTTCTTTGTTTTCCTTCAGATATCCTTCCAATGCCATTTCCCCCCAGAAGCAGATATACTATGACTTATGACTAAAAGCAATGGAAAACAAACCACAAATATACTGAATGTATTGAAATGTCATAGGAAGGTTAAAAATAAACATTTGTTAACTTATCTACTTCTGACTACATAAAACTATATCATTCATCTTTTGGAAAGAATCTAAATAATTATTTTAAGACAAATTATATAAAACAAATTTTATATAAAAATAGTTTCATTTCCAACTCTACATCTTTTGTTTTACTCATAAATAGTAAGAACATCCACTACCCAGTTGTTTTTACTAACAGGTTTATGGAAATAGATAATACTCATACAGAAGAAATGAAGAAATATGGTCCAAGTTATGTGTGGATTTTTAGCATCCTTTTTGAGATGTGATATGTCTGAATCTTTCCAACACTCATATTTTGTTCTTGTTTTTTGTTCTGCTCAGCAGAAGGAAGTATATGGTTTTTCTTTTGTATTTTGTCTTTTACAATTAAGAGACAATGTAAGAAAAAAATGTTACATGGAAAAGTGAAATACATTAAGGTGTTTCTTAAAGTGTAAGTTGGAACCCAAAAGTCAAAAAGTAAATGGCACTCACATCTATGCAAACAATGCTCTGTCCCTTTTACATGGACATCTTGCACAGAAACTAGGTAAAAAAGAAACAACTACCAACTTAATTTTTTTGCCATCCTGAGAAACCCTGATATGAATCTTCATCAAAGGAAATGGGTGTTGTGTATTGACTTGAGTCTTCACTCAGGTCCGTGCTTTAAGCGGGAAGCACGGACCTCTCCCATTGGCTGTTGCCATTTGACAGCCGGCTATAAAAGGCGGCTGTCAAACGGCGTCAGCTGTTGCCGCTCCAGCTGGCTGCCGTGTTAGCGCGCCAGTAGCGGTAACCCTTTATTCATTGTAATAAAGTTTGAGCTGAAGCCTTGCCCTGGTCTCTGCCTGAGTATTTCCGTCGCTCCACAACACTGGCGACGAGGACGGGATACTAAATAAAGGCAAGCCAGGCAAGGAAGAGAGAAAGAGCGAAATCACTAGCCGAGAGCTGAAATTGCTACAGAGTTGCTGTCACTGTTCGCGAAGCGCCGTCTCTAACTGGCCTCAAGAGAAGCAGCACAACTGACAGAAAAGATGACTTCGAATCCTGCATTCCCGCCTTTCAGACCGACGGCAGAGACATGGGAATCATACAGGAACCGGTTTGACTGTTTTTTAGACGCTATAGACCTGTCAGAAATTTCTGAGCATAGGAAAAAATCTTACTTCCTAAGCTTTTGCGGAGCCACGGTATTTGACACCGCAACAGCATTACTGGCCCTACCATCTATTAAGACTATTCCCTGGGAGGAACTGCAAGAAATTCTCTCAAATCATTACTCCCCTAAGCCTTCCAGAATTGCTAGGTGCCATGCTTTCAGAAGGCGCATTCAGTCAGAGGGAGAAACAATTAGTGACTATATGGCAGCACTGAGAACAGCTGCCTTACATTGCGGGTTCAGAGATTACCTCGATGATATGCTGTTAGATTAGCTGGTATGTGGCGTTAGAGATCCCAAATTACAAAGACGTTTATTGGCTAAAGGGGATCTAACCTTAAAGCAACCCATAGAGGAATCCCAGGCTGCTGAGCTATCAGCACTCTCAGCAGCTGAAATACAGGGAAACCCCAGCAGACTAGAAAATCCAACAGTATATTTCGATGAAGCCTCCACAGAGAATGGCTTAGAAGAGGCTACTGAGGTAAACCGCCTCAGACAGCCCAACGCAAATCAAAAAGAGTTCAGGCAAAGTATAAGCCAAACCCCACGTTTACCAACTACCTGTTTAAGCTGTGGGGGCAACCATCTCAGGGCATCCTTCAGATTCAGGAATGCCATATGCTTAAGATGTCAAAAGAAGGGCCATTTGGCCAAAATATGTCAGGCAGGAAAAACCTTTAATCAGCCAAAAAGGCCCCAGAAACTCATTCAATATCCAAGGCAAATTGAGGACTGTTCCACATGCTACCAATCTAAGATACAAAAAAACAAATTTAACAAAATTAGTGTCACTGTTTCTATAGAAGGTAAACCCTGCAGAATGGAAGTAGACACCGGCTCTGCATTATCCATCATCTCATGGGACACCTTGAAGAAACTACTCCCCAGGATATCAAGACAGAAGATTCCAGCCTGCAATCTAACGCTTCGGGACTACCAAGGCAGAGCCATCCCTGTCATCGGAAAAGGCAAGTTTCTAGTTCATTTTCAAGGGTTTAAGGGTCACTTGCCTCTAGTGATAGTGGATGGCGTCCTCCCAAGCCTATTGGGACTAGATTGGTTCCCGGCCCTGGGCCTCACATAGGGGGAATCCACACCATTGCAAGTTCAGAAGTTGAATCCCTGTTCAGGGACTATGCTGACGTATTCAGCGAAGGCCTAGGCTGCTACGTGGGAACCCCAATATTTTTCAGGGTAGACTCCCAGGCAGTACCAATACGCTTGAAGCCCCGCAGAGTTCCTTTTGCAATTTGTCCTAAACATGACAAGGAACTTGACAAATTAATTAAGCAGGGCATACTGCAACCTACAGACTTTTCAAAATGGGAAACCCCTATAGTGACACCTCTAAAAAAGGATGGAAATTTGAGAATCTGCTCTGATTATAAATCTTCGATAAACAAATATTTATAAGTCAGCGCGTACCCAGTCCCTGTGGTACAACATCTACTCCATTCCCTTGAGCCTGGTTCCATTTTTACAAAGTTGGACATGTCCCAGGCGTATCAACAGTTCCCTGTTGATGATGAAACTGCTGAACTGCAAACAATAGTAACTCACAGAGGGGCTTTCAAATGCACATGCCTACAATTCGGAATTAGTGTGGCCCCTGGAATTTTCCAGTCCCTTATGGAAAGAATTTTGCAAGGGTTGCCGGGCGTCGTGCCATACTTTGATGATATTCTGGTATCTGCCACCAATCAACAGCAATTACTACAAAGGGTCAGAAGTGTACTTGACCGTTTTAGACAATCTGGTCTTAAACTAAAAAAGGACAAATGCACCATAGCCACTCCACAAGTGGAATTCTTAGGTTACAAGATTGACGCCAAAGGTATTCACCCAACTGAGTCAAAGGTCAAGGCCATTCACGATGCGCCTACTCCTACTAACAAAACTGAGCTTCAAGCTTTCCTGGGCCTCTTGAATTTCTATGCTTCGTTCCTGCCCCATAAAGCTTCCATTGCCGAGCCCCTTCATAGGCTTTTAGACAAGAACTCACCATGGCACTGGGGACCAAGGGAGACTATTGCTTTCCAAGGAGTCAAGTCATTGTTAACGTCAAAAGCCGTCTTAATCCAATTCAATAAAGATTTACCACTAATTCTAGCAGCCGATGCTTCTCCTTTCGGAATTGGGGCCGTTCTGAGCCACAGACTGCCTAATGGTGCAGAAGCACCTATAGCTTTCTTTTCCAGGACACTATCCTCCACTGAACGCAACTATAGCCAGATTGACAAGGAGGCCTTGGCTGCAGTGGCTTCAGTGAAGAAGTTCCATGAATTTCTCTCCGGCATCATTTCGAACTCATTACTGACCACAAGCCACTGTTAGGTATTTTATCCGGTATTAAACAAACTCCCCAGATTTTGTCCCCAAGGATGACCAGATGGACGGTTTTTCTGGCTGCGTATTCCTACACTCTAATCCATCGATCCGGAAAAAGCCTTTGCCATGCTGATGCACTCAGCCGTTGCCCCCTGCCAGTTCCAGTCGAGGACCCAGCACCAGCAACTACCGTTTTCCTCATCGACGAACTCAGGCTGCCAGTCACTGCTGCTGACATCGCTGCCCATTCGGCCAAGGACCAGGTAATATCCCAAGTCCTTGACTGGGTAGGGAGGGGGTGGCCTACAGCCCCTCATCCTTCAATTTCCTACCCTACAAACTACGCCAACAGGAGCTTTCCTCATTGCAAGGCTGTTTACTGTGGGGAACCAGAACAGTCATTCCCCACAAATTGCAAACCTCAATACTGAATGTGCTGCATGAAGGGCACCCAGGAATAGTGCGAATGAAGGCCCTCGCCCGCAGCTACGTATGGTAGCCAGGCATGGATGCCCAAATCTCTAACTGGGTCAATTCTTGCCAGGCATGCCAGGCTACCAGGGCATTACCACCAGCAGCCACCCCTAGGACCTGGGAGGAAGCAGGCAGCCCCTGGTCCAGAATACACATAGACTTGGCAGGCCCCTTCCATGGGCGCACTTTCCTGGTGGTAGTGGATTCATTTTCAAAATGGGTGGAATTGACCTTAATGCACTCCACCACTACTAAAGCAGTCAGCAAGGCACTAACTAGGATGTTCGCCACACATGGCCTTCCTGATTCCATTGTATCGGACAATGGCCCCCAATTTACCTCCTGTGAGTTTGAGATGTTTCTAGCAAGCCTGGGCATCAGACACATATTAGTAGCCCCTTTTCATCCTGCCAGCAATGGGCTGGCTGAGAAGGCAGTCAGATCTGCCAAGGAGGTGCTACAGAGATTGGGTCCCATAAACTGGCATGCCAAGCTGGCCCAATACCTCTTGAGCCAACATACTACACCCTGTGCCTCCACAAATAGGTCACCAGCTGAAGTATTAATGGGACGCCGGCTGAGGACCACTCTGGACAGGCTGCACCCAAATTATGCCCCATTGCTTCCCCTTGGGTCAAACAGCCAAGACAGAGGGTTCCTAGTAAATGACAAAGTGTTTGTCAGGAATTTTGCTGGGCAACCACTATGGTTACCAGGGCGTGTGATAGCAGTCACTGGTCCTAAGTCTTATAGAGTCCAGTTACCTGATGGACATACCTGGCAGCGCCACGTAGACCACTTAAGGAAGCACTGGAGCACGGCACCCAGAGGTCATCTAGACGAGCCCCATACAGGAGCAACCCCACCATCCGACGAAACCAGTTTCCAGCCCACCAGGAACGACAGCCTACCTGATGAAGAAGCTAACCAAGGTGCTGACCCGGCTCCAGACAGTCCAGCAGCCTCACTATCGTTAGAAGACACGCCGAAAGCACAAGACAGCAACCCGGCGCCATTTTTGACCGAGCTGAGAAGAGCCGGACGAGTACGCAGGCGCCCAACTTACTTGAGGGACTACACATGCTCCTCACTGGGAGAGAGGGGTGTTGTGTATTGACTTGAGTCTTCACTCAGGTCCGTGCTTTAAGCGGGAAGCACGACCTCTCCCATTGGCTGTTGCTGTTTGACAGCCGGCTATAAAAGGCGGCTGTCAAACGGCGTCAGCTGTTGCCGCTCCAGCTGGCTGCCGTGTTAGCGCGGCAGTAGCGGTAACCCTTTATTCATTGTAATAAAGTTTGAGCTGAAGCCTTGCCCTGGTCTCTGCCTGAGTATTTCCGTCGCTCCACAACAATGGGCAATTCAGAAATGCAAATAATAAATAAACAAATAAAACAATCCACAAATAATGCTAAAAAAGGCTCAACATTTTGTGACACATCATGACACACATACAAAAGGGACAGAGCTTGTGTCACAATGACTTTTCATCATTTGCACTACCTTGACATTGACACACAAACAGTGGTTCAGTCTGTAAGTTATCAAACCATTCCATTAATTCTTCATACATGTCAAGTTTTGCTTATGCTCTTACAAAAGGAAAAGAATTATGCATGGAGCTAAAAATGCCAAATGTAGAGTTTTAGAAATGTGGGAGCAGATAATGCTCAGTATCTAATATATGAAAAACAATTAAGAAAGCATGACCATTTCAGAAAGTGGTTTCCCTTTGCTTTAGTTACTAGTTACTTCAGTAAGACCTCTGATTGTGCCGATCATGCCAGAATGTGGAATACATTAAAAAATAATGGTGTGCCAGAAAACTCAATTATTCTTTATATTTGTTTATTATTTACAATGGACCAGAAGCTACTTAAGATCTGAATTTAGAGAAATAGATGGCTCAGTCCCCATATTTGCTTCAGTTACAGAAAGCACGTTTTAGTAAGATTGATAAAGAGGGGAAAGATGTAGCCACCAATATAAAAACAGAAAATCAAAACATGAACTATTTACGAGATGCAGAATTCTTAAATAACAAGATTCCAAACAAGTTTTATAATATAATTGGAATTGGCCTGCCTTCTTTACAGAATTTGTTTCTTGCAATAAATCTCTTCTTTTGTATCTTTCTCTTTATTTTAATTTTTTTCTTTCTCTTTCCCCTTCAAAGGATTCTATTAAGAAAAAAAAAAGGTTCATGAACAAAAGCAGTCTGGATTATAAAGGCTAAATTAGTCTCCTAGCCCAGTGGTTGTCAACCAGTGGGCTGGGGACCACTGGTGGTCCACGAGAAAATTTTGGTGGTCTGCAGAGAAATGTCAACCCCAAAGCAATTAATCCAGGCTGCGCAGGAACACAAGGCTGTGCCGTCCACATGGCCCATGGGAACACAAGGCTTGCGTCATTTGCTTTGCAAACAATATGAGGTAGTGAGGGGAGAAGGAAAGGGCGGAGGAACTTGCCCCACTCACCCCACATGGCTCGCCTGGCCATTGGGCTGCTTCTTTCCACTTCTTTCTTCTTCTGCTTTTGGCTGCATGCAAGGAAAGCAGCAAAAGTCTTTCTTTCTCTCCTCCAAACTCCACCAGAAATGAGTCTTTGGGACCCTGCAAGGCATTATGCTGCGCCGGCATGACAAGTCTCACAAAGACTCATTTCCAGTGGAGTTTGGGGGAAAGACTTTGCTGCTTCTGCTAAGCCCAAAATTGACCTGTGTAACCATTTTAAGTTAGGCTTAGTATATATTCTTTTTCTTACTTTCTCTGTGGCAGTCATGGGAGGAAGCATTTCAGGCTTGCCACATTCCTAAGAGGGGAGGAGTGGAGATAAAGTTTTGCCTAGGTGATTCTCCTTTCCATGGGAAACAAGCTGTCTGTGCTGGAGCCCTTTGAGGTGGAGATTTATGACATCAAGCAAGGTTGAATTACTTCTGTTGGAGAATAAGATTTTTGGAGGTTGTTTCTAACTTTTAATGTTGTGAGGTAATTCTGGGTTGTTTTAGATCCGGAATTACCATGGACTTTGCCAATTTGATGCTTTCCTAAATAAAAGAATTTGTCTTGGAAGATGGACTTTGTTTTTTCTTTTTAAATGGATTTCATCACTTGAAAACCTGACAGCTTTCCTTGCATAAAGTCAAAAGTCTCTCTCTCTCCCCCGCCCTTACAACGGAGCTGGAGATGGTGTCCTGCGATCCCAAATAAAGAATGATTGATCGGTAGGAAAATGGGGTGGGCAATTTTCCTGCAGACTTGTTTTGAGATTTTCCTAGGGTCTCTGGTCCATGGGATTTAAAATTATGAGTTTGGTGGCCCTGAGGTCCAAAAGGTTGGCAATCCCTGTCCTAGCTGATTTTGTTAAAATATGAAAGGTGAAATTGGTGATTGGTGTAAAGACTATACATGTCCAATTCAGTCAACAATATACCCTACTGAAATTGCTTATCTTTATTGTAGCATTCAAATTTTAAATGGAAAAAAGAAATTGCAAAAATTTGCTGAAAAATGTGTAACAAACATAAAGGTAGATATATGATCACATAGTTACTACTATTCTTTTATTGCATGATTTGTAGTCAACCTTCCTTCCATGAAGTTCAAAACAATGTATATCATTCAGTTCATGCAGAACATATACAACACAGTTCTTGTTCTTGTTCATGTAGAAATATGCCTTCTATAGTTTAGTAAGAAATACTTCCCAAAAGTTTACATAAGTTTATGCTCTAACAATTCATTAATTGGAAGAAAAATCCATTGAGTTTAGTGCTATTCAATTGCTGATAAATGCTTTTTAAAAAGTTTTTTATTGCATTGACCTATCTTCATAAAAATTGAATTAAAAATTATATTATGTATTTATAGGCTTTTAACTTTACATTAGCATCAAATGTTTAAATAAATACCTGTCTACCAATCCCAGTGTGAACATAGTGTTTTTTATAGGAACACAGCTTGTGCTGGAAATCATTTCTAAAAGTTCTGTTGTATGCCTTTAAGGCAGAATAGAAACATTTTTTTTAACACTTCTCTGCTATTCCCTCAAGATATTCACATGACATAAAAGACTTACATTTGAAGCAAAATGCTACAATAAAAAAGTCCACAGTACACAATTTGTATCACTTTGACCCACCACGGCTGCCATAGATGCTGCTCATTATAATGCCCATCATTTCGCAAAACAAAAAAGTTGGAAATTGCTATAAGAATTGTATGCTTTGGGTTCTTCTACTCAGGGCAAGAATATCTGGAGAAGAGAATGAGAAAGAGACACAGATGTGTGATGTTTATTTTGAGAACAAGTTTACACGAATAGTTTAATTATAGATCAAAACAGATTTTCCAAAGAGGGGGGGATAGCTCCAATAATACTTCATCAGTTCCTCTGATCAATACTGGTGAATGTAACCTCGTGAGAACTTTCCAAAGAATTTCAACAATTGGGTTTTATTTTCCATATCTGCTTTGTTTCCATCCTTTTCCCATGATAAATCTATCCATCATATCCAGAGCCCTTTCCGGTTGGTCATAAGGCAAAATGTGTCCTCCTCCTCGAACAATGACCTATGGAATTATATATAAAAAACAAATTAGAGATGTCCAAAGGAATGGGTGGAAAAATGTTCCAGGACATATTAAATAGTATTATTTATTGGAACTATATTCTATAATCTTAGTCACTACCTATTATCTGATATTGTATAACAACTTGTATATGGAAAGCAGATACTCAAACAATCACCTACAGATCCTACAATTTATGTTATACCACCTATAATAAACTTCAAGGCTGCTCTTGAGAGCTCTGGAAACGTCAGATGGTATAGAATACAGTTGCACAGGCTATTAGCTATTCAGCACATATAACATCATTGCTTCAAGAACTGCATTGGTTGCCAGTGTATTTTCAAATAAAATTCAAGGTGCTGGATGTAACCTTTAAAGCTCTCTATGACTTGGGAAAAGGTTACTTGAGGAACCTAGAATCCCAGTTGATTCTACCTGTCCAATTGGAACTGGCGGGATAGCAGCCTCTGACTCCCAGCAGCCAAGACATGTCAGCTTAAGGATCTTTTCTGCCACAGTTCTTGCCCTATGGAACATCCTCCCTCCTGAGATTAGGATATTGGCCTTTTGCAAGGCCTTGAAAACTTAGCTATGTGCCTGGTTTGTATGTAAAGAACTTTGTTTCCTGAATGCATGACAGATTACAATATCCCTTGGCTATTTTTTTGTATTGAATTTTAACTATTTTAATTATTTTTATGATCATTGCCCAAAGTTGCTGGTTTGAAGTGGGAAATTATATAAATTAAACAAATGCAGGAAAGATAAGCAGTATAAAAATTTAATGAATGAGTGAATGAGCTATAAAGCTAACATTAGTTGCATTAGTAGTACTTTAATTTAATACTATCAGTGCTAATAAATTAGTAGTCTTTGTATTAGTAATTGCTTGGTTCAATGTATAATGTAGAGCCATAAACCACAGTTTACAGAATCAGTGTTTTGTAAACACACTGTTGTATAACCAGACAAATCAAACTATAGCCTATTCTAATGTATGATTCTAGTGATACCTCAAGTTTATTTCCTCTTTTCAATTAAGATTGCATAACCATACATAACCATATCAATTTAAAATGAGATCGATATAAGGGAAAATAGAGACAATGAAAACGAACATTTCACAAGGAAGAAAAGTTCAGGACTCACATGCAATCATTCATTTACTCATTCAGTAAAAGAACACTTAACTACTCTATACAAATTCAAATCATCAGGACCAGATGAATTACATCGCAGAGTTCAGATGAATTACACCCCAGGGTTCTGGCAGATGTGATTTCAGAATCACTCAGAATCACTCTACCACTGGCGATCTACTAGAGAACTGAAAAAAGAACTAACATAGTTCATAATTTCAAAAAAGGTTAAAAATATGGATCTAGGAAATTACTAATGAATCAGCCTGACATCGATACCTGGAAAGATCCTGGAAAAGATAATCAAGCAACAAATCTGCAAACACTAAAAGCTAATATGGGCTTGTCAAAAACAAATCATACCTGACAAATCTTATTTCATTCCTTGACAATGTGACTAAATTAGCAGACCAGAGAAATGCTGTAGACATAATTTATTTAGGCTTCAGTAAATCATTTGACAAAATGGATCACAACCTACTTTTTGGTAAGCTAAAAATTTTTGGGATTTTATAGATGGATTTGTAGTTGGCTGATTAACCACACTCAATGTATAGTCCTTAATGGAAGCAAGTATGTAGTGGGATATCCTGAGATTATGTGTTAGGCTCAGGACTCTTCAACATCTTCATAATTGATTTAAATGGGGGAATAGAAGGGGAACTTACCAAATTTGCCAAAGACAGCAACCTGGTGAGAATAGTTAACACTTTAGAAGATAGATTTAAGATCCAGAAGGATCTTGACCTTATATTGGGCTCTAAACAATAAAATGAAATCCAACAATGAGAAGAGTGAAGTTTTATACTCGGACCAGAAAAACCGAATGCACAGTTGTAGAATAGGTGGTACCTAGCTCAATAGTGGTAACTGTGAGACGATTGGGATTCCTAATGGACAATTACTTAAATATGTGCCAGCAGTATGCTGCAGCCATCCAAAAAGCCAATGCAGTCCTAGGTTCCATTAACAGAGGGATAGAATCAAGATCATGTGAAGTATTAGTATCACTTTATAATGCTTTGGTAAGACCAACTTGGAATATTGCATTCAGTTTTGGTTAACATCTCTCTCTCTCTCTCTCTCTCTCTCTCTCTCTCACACACACACACACACACACACACACACACACACAGTTGAGATTTTAGGGAAGAGCAACAAAGATGATTAGGGATTAAGGCTAAAACATGAAGAATGGTAGAAACTGGGTATGTTTAGTGTAATGAAAATCATGATGACAGTATTACAATATCTAAGGGGTTTTACTTCTAATCCTTCAAGACTGCCCTTCTATTCTGCAATTCATGGACAACTATGAGGAGATAATGTTAAACATTTACAAATGCCTGCAATGTCATTCTAGCTTTGAAGGAACTGCAAAGCTAAAGTTCAACAGACATGCATACACTTTTTTGAAAAAAAAAAAAGACTAGACAGATTTTTTTTCTCTTTGTCCAGAAATGGAGAAAGAGTAGAAAAAGAAAAAATCTAACAAAGATTCAATTCCAAATAATATTTATGTACAAGCAGATAGAACTCAGAGCCTTTGCTTACATTTACCCAGTTCTTCTCTGACTGTGGTGTTTAAAGAAAAAGGCAACAGCTGTAACATTTCAGGATGCTTTTTAATCATTCAGCTTCAAGAAAACAAAAGTATTTGAATGTTTCATGTGCCTGCATCTTTTTGACACATGTCCTTGTATCCTGAATATAATCCCACTTAGTTTATAGACTGATTTGGATAAAATGAAATTATTTACTCCTAAGGCATATCATATGACACCTCTAAATAAACTTCTTTCCAGACTTTTCCAGACTTGGCCTAGAAAGAGACAATACATTTGAATTAAAAGATTGTGTGAGCAAATACCATATTTATTCTCTCTCTTTCTCTCTCTCTCTGTCTCACACACACAGAGACACAGAGATACACATCATCCTAGCTATGAAATTATTAAATGAAATAGCAATGTGTCTGGTAAGGACCTGAAAGTCTATGATAGTTCTTATACAAACAGAAAAATATTGTGAGATTGCTGGACTTGAGAATTAGAGGAATAAAGGAAAAATTAAGAGACACAAAAGAAAGAGAAACTATATTGAGCAAACAGGCACTTTTACGTTACTAAAATTATGATTTTTATGAATAAATCAGTTTTAAAGCAAACTCCAATAAGATTTGGATTGTTCCTTAGGCTTGCTTAACAAAGTAACTTATTTGAAACCATGACTTAGCTATGAATTGTCTGAAGCAGAATGGCATCATGGATTATTCCTTCTTCCAAATGCACAGAAGGAGAACACGTGTGACCCAGTCTTTTGCATGGACTCTGTGCAAACTATAATGAACAATAAAGCACTATTTTTTTTAATAGTGGAATGTTAAAAGAAAACAGCATTTTAATTCAAGGAGGTATGGAGAGGCTCTTTATATGCTTTTTAGTTGCTGTTATCATAGGTGTATTTTATTAACTACCAATCTCAGGCCAATATTAACGTCTATTTTGTGACCTGGTTATAATATTAAATAAAAATGATTTTAAGTAAAGTTTTGATTGCTTTTAATGCATTCAGTTTGGCTAATTTAATAAACTATTTTATTGCAGTGAAATGGAACACATCCTTATTTACTTTATATAGAACCAATGTAAGCTAGCACATTTTTTATATTAAGGTCATGAGACAGGAATTTTTTTTTCAAAGCTTAAGGGTCTTAGTATAAATTAATAGCAAACGTTTCCTTATGAAACAGCAAAGCCATTGTATTTTAAACTTAGCTGAAAAAATACAAATTAGAATCTTTGTCTTTGTTTTGATATTAGGACTACATTAACCATATTCAACTCTCTGAAGAATCCCAAAACAGTAAAATGTGTTTGTAAGAATTTGTATTGCTGATTGAGAATGTAATTGTTTGTGACAAGCCAATGCAGAATAATAGCCTGTTTCTAGATTTTCATGAAGAGAGGAAGCAAGTCTCATAAGATAAAAAGTCATCACTTTTTATCAAGAGTTAACAGTAGTAATTCTGATCAATTGTCCACCCTAAGGAAATAAGAATAGAAAGAAGATTTGGTAAAATAAATTATTGCTGCCCTTCATATCATTAACAGGTTTTGGATGGAGAAGAGTGCGTATGTGAGAGTCAGCTTGGTCTGGTGTTTAAGGAACCAGGCTAGAAAGCAAGAGACCATGATTCCTGCCTTAGCCAAGAAAGCAAGCTGGATGACCTTGGGCCAATCACTTTTTCTCAGTCCAACTCACCTGCCAAAGTTTTTGTGAAGAAAATAAGAGGAGAAATGTGTATTGTATATGTTTGGATATGCCACTTTGAGTTATTTGTAAAAATAATAAAATAAACTATCTACTTCTAAAGTACTTTGATTAGTGCTTGTAATGTTAATAAATGCATAGTCCAGAGAGTGGGAGGAAATGCTTTCATCTAAAATTAAATTAGACACATTCATATGAATGAAAGAAGTGGCGCCATATTTCACTTTGGCATGCATTAGAGGTAGTCCTCATTTAGTAACCATTTCCAGTTATGACAATAATGAAAAATAACTTTGCAAACAATTCTTGCATTTACAATCCTTGCAAGTTTGCAAAGCAAAGGAAAGCTGAAGTAAGAGCATAAGCACAATTGCAGTGATTTCCTTAGTAATTGCTTTGCTTAGTGACCAAGTTGCCAATTCCACTTGAGGTCGCTACATTAGGACCTTTTCTTTACTTGATTTTAGAGAAATTCCTGAATTAGAGTAATTTGTTGGTATTCCTTTGACAGGATAAATAACCATTGTCTTCAGGATCACCTACTGAGGTTATATGCTGATTATAGACTGATTATAGAAGAAGTTATCTTTTATTTTTTTCTTTTGATATTTTTATTCTTAACATGTATTTTTATATAAACATGGAAGAAGCTCTCCACTCATTAGCACTGATGATGTTACCTAGTTGAGTATTGAAGCATCTGCAAGCAAACAATCAAAGTCAGAGAACACCAAGGACTCTACAGTTCAACCCTGAGCTGCACATATTCTAATGGATTTATCTTTACTTTCTTTCTTTCACCTTCCTTCCTTCCCTTCCCTTTCCAAATTCCTTTCCCACAGGCTGCCAAATATATGATAATACAATCAGAAATTTTTATTATGACTTCTAATAAAATGTGTTAGTCTAAAAAAGTGTTATCAGAGTCCTGATCTTTTGCTACCATAGGGTTCTCCTTCTGCTGTGTCATATATCATGTATGTTTTGTTTTTCTTAGGAAATGGTCCACCTCACCTGATAGAATTCACCCACTTGGCGTACATAGCCAGCAACTTCAGGATCTTTATCGTGTATTCTCCATACAATTCTTTCAGCATTTTTGTATTCTTTCGCTTTGCCCCATGGCACAGTGGGCAGAAATCGTTCAGTAAGTGAAGCTGCCACAATAATATCAAGTTGCCCATTGTATAAGAGAACCTGGAAGTCAAATATACGTATAAATACAAGTAAAGCAAGACAATATTTTCACTGCTTGTTTTATTGATTTTTATCAATCCTATTCATTATTTTAATTATTATTGTTGTTGCTATTCTTGATTTCATACTGTTATGTTTTTAATTTATTTTGATTTTGGTGTATTTTTAATCATTGGTATAGTGAAAAAGTATATTTAGATGGTCAATAACCAATAAATATTACATCAATCATTTATCATAAATTTGATAATAAAGTAGTAAAAAGTGTTGCAGAATGAAATCTTAGCTTGGAAAAAAATGGCATCTCAAGCACAGAGAGATCAGAGACACAAACAAAAAACCAGAAACCAACATAACAGAGTGATTTCTAAGATGCACAATTTTCGATCCTGAGTTTGACAAAACATGAATAATTCCTGACAAGTTACATAAAAGGTCCACTTTGCAGGAATCAGGTGGAGAATCAGGCGCCTTAACTGGGTATTAGCAGCATCTTCACATTCTTCCAACCATAATATTCATTTCAAGCCCTTGTCATCTTATTAATTCTAGAATATTACTATTTTTAAATGTTTTATCTATAGAGATCATAATTCAATCTTATCATACATGATTATTATATTTATAGAGGCCAAGGCGAACAGCCTTAATTGCATTAAGAATGATAAAATATCATTCAAGAAATGAATAAGGATCTAAAAATGTAATGTCTCTATTGTTAGCTTTGTCTACCAGGGATTAAACTTTGTTTTAAATTTAAAATTCAGAGATTGGGAAGATATTTAAAACACACAGATGGAAAGTTTAACTTTATTTTTTAGGTAGATATTGGGGGGCAGGGGGGGATAGGATAGAAAGACAAAAACAATTTACACAATCAGAAAGTATCTTTCCAGTACAACAAGATTAAGGTATGCACAAAGATGGTAACATTAAGCAGTACCCACAATGAAGAAATGGTTGTGCAAGACGATGGAACGTGCTAAGAAAATTGAGTTATTTAGTCAGAGAAAAAGGAAGTGGGAAGGACAGA
The DNA here is from genome assembly GCA_023653725.1 of Bungarus multicinctus. Lineage (NCBI taxonomy): Eukaryota > Metazoa > Chordata > Lepidosauria > Squamata > Elapidae > Bungarus > Bungarus multicinctus. Next base: position 87,970,278 of record CM042840.1, on the reverse strand, counting down.
GAAAGGACAATATCTACATTTATTACTGATTGGAAATCCCTTATGGACTTTTTGCATAAAACAGAATAAAAACTTATGAACCTATGATTTATGGTTTAGATTATTAGATAGGATATATTATGGAAAGAAGAGAGTTAAACTGCACTAATAAAGAGGGAAATTTATAGTTATATATATAATTGCCATAAAGAATGTATTTTTCTTTTCTTTCTTTTATTTTCCCCACTTTCTTGCCTGTTTAGCTTTCTTTCTTTTTCTTATTTTGTATTAGTATTATTTTATTCCTTCTTAAAAATCTTTAATAAAAATTATGTACATTTATGTTTATATATAAATATAGTCTCCCTTTTCTTACTCTTTCTCTCTCTACTTATCTATCTATAAGCAGTACTACAGCTGATATCTATTCACTGTAGATTATACAGAAATAAACAGCAGCAGCAAAATATTAAGAATATTAGGCTGTGCTATCTAAATGGAAAGGAAAATTGACAACAGGTGTGTTCAGTTCAGGAACTTATGCAGAGGAAGTATCAAAATCTCAAGATGGCAATTATGACTGAAGCCCTGTCCTTCCCATTTTCTTTTTTTTAAATATAAAAAAGAGATAAGGCTTCAGTCACATGGTTATAGCTGCCATCTTGATTTTTTCTATTTTCATTTTAGGAAACCAGGTTTGGCCTAAAGATTCAGAATCATAGGCATTTCCCTTAAATCTTTGGGTGCTTCCCCACTGAACATTATTCAGTATCCAGAGACTAACATAAATTATATTCATTTCATAAAAATATTAGTTTAAATATGGTTTATTACTGTATTATTACTTTGGCTCATCTTTTTTCATGTACAGCTTTTTTCATGCCACCTCAAAGTTCAAATGCAGCACTTGATTAAAAAATACTTTGAATTCCCAGTTCAGAATTAAGATATTAAAGTGTACATCATTTCAAAAAGGAGATTTTATTAATACAGAAACATACTTCAGTTTAAAAAGGTGACTTAACTTTCTCTTTAAATCTTATTAGATACTTCTAATACTCTAGCCCATTTTTTAACAGTAAGTTAGCACAATCTAATGTAATCAAAAAGGATTTTAAAATTTAGTATGACAATATTTTTTCAGACAAATGCTGGATAGTTCCATGATCATCTCAAAAGAGTGTATACCATATATGGAAAGATAATTGTAGTGGCAAATGTACTTCAATAAAAAGTAAATGTATATTTATCAAAACAGATAAACAGAATGACCATGGGTGGGGAAAAATTATGAAGTGACTTCCAACTTCCTGCTAGCTTCCCATTGACATTGCTTGTGGAAAGGAAGGAGCATTGGAAATCATGATCACATGACCACAGATATGCTGCAATAACCATAGCTCTCCAAACAAACCAGAACATTATAAAAAGTTGAATTCTTTGGGAGTAAAAGGTTCTCAATTTTTATGCATTCTTTAAAGTTAGCAGGCTAAATTGAGGGTACAAATAGATAAACACAATGGGGGTTTTAATGGTATATAAATACATGAATACTCTATATTAGAACTTAACAGCAAACTATAGCAGAAGTTAAGAATCCTTTATATTATTCATTTTCATAGAAAGCATAGATACGTTTTAATTCCTTGTTACTAAAATATGATAAGCTTAAGAATCTTTTCTGTAAAATTCACCAATCTGAGAAAGATTGTTTTTCTAAAAGAGGTAGTTTTCCAAATCAATAAAAACTAGTTGTTACACCAATAATATGTTGATTATTACAATTATACTTATAAGGGTACACATAGTTTGACTAGCCTATATGCCATGCTATCTGCACTGCTTAATAATTCTCTGTGAAGAATACAGGGGCACAAGTGAGAGGTATTTATTTTTTGTATTTACATTTCAACTGAGAAATCGAGATGATTGTTTGGAGACACCCCTCCCCTAATTTTATCTCTCCCAAAAATGGTCTTAGTAGATAGATGAGACTAGGAGAGAAAGATTAATCCAAATTTAGTCAGTGAGTTGTATGCCCAATAAGGTTGAAACCTATTATCTCTTTCAATCTAATTCCAATATGCTAACTCTATTAGCAGCTCTGGGTACATACATTTTATTAATATTTATGTTTTAATTTTTTTATTGAATATTTCATTTTTTTCTTATCCCTGGCAAGGTAATTATCACGGCATAACCAACTTTTAAGCCACGGCAAAAAAAAAATATTGCTGACTTGTAAATTAATGCAGAAAGAGTTATATGAATATCTCTCCTCCCTTCAGAACAGAAAAACAAGGATGCATTTAGCTAAAAATTATTCAATTATCTTTCTGAAACTTTCAAATTTTTTATACACACACTTAAAACACTATACTTGTATTTTATAAAAATACAATATTAGTCATAATAATACTAAATAGTCAGGTTCTAAAATTAACAAGTAAGAAACTTAAGCTGGAATCTTACTTACTCTATAATTATCCATTAAAACAGCCAACCAAGGTTTTATTGTCTTCATTACATCTTCAATCAAGTGCTCTTCAACCACAGAACCATCATGGAAGGTCAAATTTCCAACATGAATAGATTTTCTTATGTTTGGTAGTGACAATAGCTTTCCAAAATATTCCTGATCTTCAGGCTCCTATTATTAAAATGATAAAGAAAAAGAATACATGCAAAAATATTTCATCAAAGCAAAAAAATAAATTAATACATGTTAGATGATTCTGCTTTCTTTCTTATAGCAGCCAACTGTACTTAACAGTGAGTCTGTGAGAACTGAAATAATTTGACTTTGCAGCTTCATTTTCAAGTTTAAAATATTTTCTGTTTTTCACTGATTAATGTAAATACACTAAATTAGTTCTGATGCTGGAATATTACTTCACTAGTTGCTCTTTTAAATAAGGGTTGGCTGGACCAGAACCAACAACCCAATTCATTCAGCAAATTGGCAACAGGGTCTTTATACTATTTGCCCTCAGTATCTTGTACAAAACTTTAAAATACGAAAAAAATCTATGTAGATAACCTAGCCAATAGCTTTAGACCACAGGTCTGGAAATAAAAAAAATCTCTCCTCAGGAAGAATGAATTTTTGCAGAGCAAACAAAGAATGATTTAGGACACTGATGAAGAGAAAGATACCTATGTTACTATAGCAGTAACATAGCAGTCATTTACCTCTTGATCTAGTAAAACAAATAACTGGCTATGAAGTCTTAAACTTAAAGAGCATCAGGTTCCCAACAATTCAAACCTGAGTTACAAATATTCTCTTCTACTGGCATTACAATTCTGTCCATAAAGAAAAGAAGGGAACTTTCCTGAAAGCCTTCAAAGACAGAACAAAGTAAATCCGTTCTATCATCTGGTCTGGTTGGTACTCTGCAGAATTTCATACCACTATCATCTTTTTGGGTCTATAGATTAAACATGTATAAATATAGTGAATTCATAAAGTATTCAGACCTCCTTCACTTTGTCAATTTTAAATTGATTCTTCAGTTGTAATTCGTTTTTTTCCTCATTAATCCCCACTCAGTACCCCATAATGACAAAAGTGAAAATAGAACTTTAGAAATGTCTGTAAATTTATTAAAAAGAAAAACACTGAAATATCACATTGGTATAAGTATTCAGGCTCTTCACTTAGTACTTTGTTGAAGCATCCTGGGCAGCAATTACAGCCTTGAGTCTTTTTGGATATGATGTGACAAATTTTGCACACCTGGATTGGTGAGTTTTCTGCTATACTTCCTTGCAAATTCTCTCAAGTGCAGTCAGGTTGGATGGTAACCACTGGTGGACAGCCATTTTCAGCTCCCTCCAGAAATGTTCAATAGGGTTCCAGTCAAGGCTCTGGCCACTCATGTATTGTCTTGGCTTTGTACTTAGGATCGATGTCATGTTGGAGAGTGAACCTTTGGCCCAGTCTGAGGTCCCAAGCACTGTGTGTTTCATTGAGGATATCCTTCATTCAGCTTTCCCTCACCTCTGACCAGTCTCACAGTCCCTGCTGCTGAAAAACACCCCCATAGCATAATGCTGCCACCAACATACTTTCCTGGGCAAGTGATGAGTGTGTCTGGTTTCCTCCAGACATAATATTTAGAATTGAGGCCAAATTGCTCAATCTTGGTTTCATCAGACCAGATAATCTTGTTTCACAATATGAGAGTCCTTCAGGTGTTTGTTTGTTTGTCTGTTTTGTCATAAAATATATATCAGTGGAGGTTGTCCTTCTGGAACTCTGTCCCATCTCCACACAATATCTTTATAACTCAATCAGAGTGACTATCAGGTTTTGGATTCTTACTAAGGCCCTTCTCCAATTGCTCAGTTTGACTGGGTGACCAGTTCTTGGAAGAGTCCTGGTTATGCCAAACTTCTTCTATTTCAGAATTATGGAGACTACTGTGCTCCTAGGAGCCTTCAGCACAGCAGCCTCCATAATTCTGAAATGGAAGAAGTTTATTGTAGCCTTTCCCAGATCTGTCCCGTCTCTGAGTTCTGCAGGCAGTTCCTATGACCTCATGCCTTTGGTTCTGCTACAGTTGGGGTGCCAAATTTGCAGTCTGTCAGCTGGATGCGTGACGCACTGTCACACCCACCCACATTTTAGCGAATGGGGAGAAGTCACAATATATCATGTGACAACAATGTGATGCTGTGAGTTTGACACCCCTGTACTACAGTGTGCATTGTCACCTGTGAGGCTTTCTATGGAAAGAATGTGCCTTTCCAAATCATGTCTCATAAGTTTAATTTACCATAGGTAGACTCCAATCAAGGTGTAAAAATATATCAGCGATGACCAAGAGAAATGGGAGGCACCTGAGCTAAATTTCAAGTGTTGTTGCAAAGGGTCTGAACAGTTAATGTCAATGTGATATTTCAGTTTTTCTTTTTAATACATTTACAAACATATCTAAAATTCTGTTTCCACTTTGTCATTATGAGTGTAGAATTAATGAGAAAAAATGATTTTCAACAACTGTAATATCAGGCTGCAGCATAACAAAATTGACAAAAGTAAAGGGGGTCTGAATACTTTCTAAATTCACTTACATTTTCAATATATCTGCCTTTTCTCATAAGTACTTACATTGCACTGCAAGAAATTGAAATAGTTGCTACATCCTGTAACATTCTGAATATAAGGACTTCCAGTTTTATCACCATTCAACAGAATATCAAATACCTGATGAAGAAAATCATATAAGTTCAACTTGTTCATTTTCATTGCTGAATATGTCAATAGTTTATTGTTCTACAGTTCCCACAGCTAGAAAAGAAAAGTTGATAAAATATATTTTCACTAACAAATTCTAAAAGAAAGATCCCTCTTAGCATCAAGATCTAACTGAATACCATGTTTCAAGTCATAAAAGAAAACTAACTCGATCAAATGTCTCCAAAATAAGTTGAGAGGAAATGTCATTTTGTTCCTTGGAAAAAATATGGATTAGATAACCTGGGCCCTTTCAGTCTGAACCAGCAAACATTTTCTTCTCCTTATGTAAAACAGAAGCTATTGCAGTTATTATTCCAGAGATTAAGCTTGCTTGCATGGTATCAGCAAAAGTCAATGCAACAATTATTTTTAAATAAACCAAGTTTTTTGTTTTCTTCTTTTTAAAGACGATTTTGTAAAATACTATATGGAAGATTCATTAGATTGTTAGAATGCAAGATGCTGCAATGTAACTCATGTCAATTAATTGTGTATGGTAACCTCTTTACTTTTTTGTCTAGTGACTGAAAAAATTTAGAATACTTATTTGTGGATAGAAAAGATATGATAAATATCTTCCAACATGATTTTTCTTCCAATTTCTGGAAGTAAGGAAAAGCTTTAGGACATTCAGAAATCAACATTAAGAAAGTAAAGTAATTCACAAAAGAGATGCCTATGTAAACACACACTCAAGTGTTCAAGTTTGAAAGGAGTCCAATGTAAACTTTAGAGGGACATAGGAGAATGACTTCTCTCCCTATTAGCTTTGTTTTTGCTGCTGCTGCAATCAAGTTTGTGACCTCCATTTGATTTCCTTCTGACCCCTTACTCTGCTCAGATGGTTTTAATTGCTGAAGGCCATCATGTAGGCCTCTATGACATACTTCAAAGGCTTCCTTCCATTTCTTCTGCTGGATGTATTGTTGTCCCAGATTAGTCTGATTCTGGACATATATCCTCTGCTTTTCGTCTACCAAGCCAATCTGATATAAAAATTCTGCATAGCCTCCTAGCATCTGATCAAGAAAATGAATACTATTAGTCATGATTATTTTCATTTTAAAAAGTCATTAAAAAAATTGAAAAAAACACAACAAAATCAATACATTTTTGCCAAATTTTGTACACTAGGACAAGCTAACACTATATCCTGACATTGTAATAAAATGTCAATGGCTTTTAAACAACCATCTTGCTGGGATTGCACCTAATAATATATTTAAGGTTAAAAGCATTTTAACTGACTGGATATCAATCAGGATTATGTTTTTTTGAGGTCTGCAATTTCAGAATATAAAAAATATAGAAATCATACCACTTCAGGGTCACAAAGACCGTCCCCAATGGCAACACCTTGGAAGTTGATCTTTATCTTTGCTGTAGGATTATTGCTATGAATATAATATCCAATGGCTGGAACATATTTTCCTGCATAAGACTAAAGATAATACAATGGTTGAATCATTAATATGTAGAGATTTTTATTATATTGTATATAAAGTAATGGGCTGATACCCTTAGTTAATCAAGAGCTTCAGATGTATGCAAATTTCAATATCCAGGCAATATCTGAACAGCAGCACATTAGATAAGACTGTTATATTTGCTTACCACAGTATCTTAAGGGTTCACATCTTTCTTTGGAAATAAAAATAGAAAATGATAATGTTCTATGTTAAGAAATCCCTTTATGTCTTCTTTCTTGTTCAATTGGTATCAAAAGAAAATTATACATTTGTTTAAATAAAAAAAAAGAAAAAGAATTTAAATTCTTTATGTTCAAGCTAATGCTACAGGTTAAATTCGGAGGTCAAAATTAACCGCTGGCTGAAAAATCTGAAAAAAAGAAAATAACTTTGTTTTCAACACGTTTTCTAAAACAATAAACAGGGCTACTTATAATTCCCTTGCCTGATCTTTTATGGAATTACTTGTATTATTTTACACAGTTTAAATCTGAATTCCTGTATGCTCACATGTATATAAGCTCTACAGCTAAGAATGTTAACAATAAGGATAACTGGAAAAACACTGTCTTTCTTCTACTTGTTCTGAGCTATGGTAGCGCAAGTGGTTAGAATGCAGTACTGCAGGCTAATTCTGCTGACTGCCAGAAGTTCAGGAGTTCGAATCTTATCAACTCAAGGTTGAATCAGCCTTCCATCCTTCCAAGGGCAGTGAAAGAGCTGTAAAGCACTGTGAAGTGGTATATAAATCTAAGTGCTATTTACTTTTCTTGCAGGAGAATTGATTATTCTCTCAAAAAGTACTTATAGAAAGTTTCAATGGAGCCTCCAATATTAAAGTAACTTAGATTAGAGCTGATAAATCAGTGCCATTTAATAAAAGACAGTTTAATTATTATGCTTTCCAAGTACAATTCATTATATAACCTTTATCAATTCTGCTTGCATGATTGCATAATGATATCACATTTAGAATTAAAACAGAAGAGGGGTGGGATTCAACTGGTGTTACTACTGGTTCGGTGACTATGTTTTGCGTGCGCATGCACGCTTTGCTGCACGGGTGTGTAAAAAAAAAATCAGCTGTGCTGGCCAGACAGCTGAAAAGCGCTGCACGCGGGTTTGCAGCATTTGAAAAGCCTCTTTTTCCCTGCTTTTTCAACCTCAGCTGTATTGTGCAAAGCAGCTGAGGTTGAAAAAGCAGGAAATAAAGGACAGGTAAGAGCCCAGGAGGGTGGGTGGCAGAACCGGTTCGGTACCTGCTGCTCTTCAGAGCTACAAGCTCTATAGAGCCGGGCAGAACCGGTAGTATCCCACCCCTGGAACAGAATATATTGTTCCAAATGTTATCTCATTTTGAAATAAATTTTGCTGAGTAACAAAATTACCTGTCTAGAACTCTTGCTGGTTACTGTCTATCAGCAACTGTATTAATTAAGAGAAGTTTTATTTCTTCTTAGCATTTAACATACAAACTTAATATGTTTGTATTTAAATAGAAATTTACACTCACAAATTGACAAATGTTTAAGCAAACTTACTTCTCCAGTTGCATAGAAGTCATTTTTCTGATAATCAGGAAAAAGCTGGAAAAACTGAACAATTGCACTGAAATGCAGATATAGTATAAATTAATACACACACTGAGAAACTGTAGTATAAGCTCAGAACTCACTTTTTGGTCCATGGAGGAAGCCAGATTTGCTTAATGATTACACAGTTCACTTAACATCTCCAGTGGTTCATTTTATAGTCATGATGAAAAATTGGGCATAACTAACTTAACAATCACCCAGGTTTAGGAATGGATATTTAGGTTTCAATTTTTTGTCGTAAGTCAGGCTACCTGTAAATATTAAATATTTTTTTATATTTTATGTTATTTTTACAACCAAACCATCTTCCCTTTAAATGTAAATATTAAATATATGCAACTCATTCAAAGAGATCCTTCATAACTGTGTTAGCATGAGCAAAGCACTATACCTTGAAGTATTAAAACCAGTCATGCATATCCTATGGAATTATTGCATGGCTGCTTTGAATGCTCTCCTTGGCTGTCTGTGTGTATTTAACAGTGAGATAATCTTGCACAGATGCACACATACATACATGGACAAGCAGGGATACATGGATATCTGGAAACAATAAAGAAGCCTTATAAAAGACAGCTGCTTTAATACTTCAAAGACTGCTGCAAATGCTTTGCTCAGGTCTAGTTCTAAATCTCTACAAAAAGTTGTGCAGGACTTACTTTTGTGCTTACTTTAATGGAAAAAAAGGAGAAATTCAGCTTTAACTTACCTATACAAATCCCTTCCTACATCATCTTCATTCTTTGCATATCCTTTCAGATCATCTGTAAAACTGAAGCCAGTTCCAACCTGATAGTTAAAGAGAACCAGGACATGTGAGGACAAAGAATTTCAGTTTTTTGCTGATATTTTCCACATCAAATAAAACTTAATTAACTAGTTTTTCCTACAGCTATAAATTGTTTTTTGCAAATGGTTTTGCACTTAGTCTATATTGATGTCTATTCAGAAGTCAATTTCATCAATTTCATTAATTTCATCAAGACCAATGAGCAAATTTGTAAATTAGTAAGTTGGATATTCATATATTTTTATTGTATGGTAAGCCACTCAGAGTTGCCTTGAACCGTGAGATAGATAGCAAATAAATTTAAGGATAAGATAGGAAGAGGAGGAGGAAATAATGTAAGATTTCCGATTAGAAAATCTGGATTCCCATTTTTTTCTTTTTTTCAGGAATAACTTATGTGAGTCCTTTTTATGTAGCAGTAATAAACTTTTAGTTGTTGATTGGACTGTTGGTGGCTGGCTATTAAGTCATTGGTTCTTATTTCTTTGTGCTGCCAAGTCCTCTGCTTTTAAGTACCTGATAAAGTGGTGGTAAATCAGCATTACTATTTCTGATAGAAACATTCATCCTTTAATATGGGGGTGCCTATACTATGATGCTATTCATACTATAAAGAATTAATGTTCAAGTTTGCATTTTAATTAAAATATTATTCATTCTTAACTTACTGGGTTGTCAATATACAGCATGGAGAATTTAGAGGTCCAAGAAAACTTTCGTTCAGTCACTGTTAAAGCAAGCAAAGCAGAATAAGATTTCAGCTACCATCAATATACCAAACTGTGGAAATATGAGGTGAATTCGGCATACCAAAATACATTTTGGATATATCACCCTCCCCCCAAAAATAAAAATAATATTTCCAAGTATAGGATTTGGGCTCTGAATTCCTGTCTAATGTTTTTATCAATAATGCTAACATAAAATAACTTATGATCAATTCTTCTATATATTAGTCTAAGTTAATATTTCTAATATATTTATCTATATTGTCCTTGTGATTAAAGATATATTTAAAATGCATTGCAGATAGTCCTCAAGTAACTGGCCTGGGGACCAATGTGTGTATTGCATTCTGAAAGTGAATAATGGATAATGGACTAGAAAAACACCCCACTTCCTCCCTGTGTGCACACTGTTCGCTTCTTTAACATCTTGGTTAATTTAGTTTTAACTTCATTTTAAAGATCTTTATTGTAGTTTTAATGTTTTACATTACTGGATAAGCTTACATTACTCAGTAAGCTGACTCTTGACAATATGGGCAGCTTATAGTTTATTAAATAAATAAAATACAGTTATTACCATAATTGAACCCACAATTTTAATTGTACGTCATGATGGCTATAAAATGGATTACCATGTGACCGGACTCAATTATACAACCTTTTTTTGTAGCAGTTATTAAGCAAATACAGTAGTTATACAAGCAAACCAATTGTTTAAATTGGGGTGTGATTTGCTGGAAACTAGAAGGAAAAACATGTTTCTGATAAAAATGTTACCAGCATAGTCATTTGGCTGCACAATGCTGCAAATGGCCATAAATCTGGCCTGCTTGCCAAACATCAAAATATGGTCATGTGGCTACAGGTGGGTGAGGCCTGGATTTTGGAACTTTGAAACCAGGTTATGTCCCATTTTGGAGGTTTGTTATAACTTCTAACTAAAGACTGATCACAAGTCAAGGATTACCTATATGCGATCAGTTTTCAAGACTAATTCTACTTTAGTCCAATTAGTAAATTATTTATTTATTTATTGAATTTATATTGCTGCCTATTCTACTTTCAAGTTATTTTTATTTCAGGACAGTGTAACATGTTAAGAGTAACATTTAATTTTAATTAATATGTATGTATTCAATACCTTCAATTATGTATTAATCCCACAGTCCATGCATCTAGGATTTTAAGTGTAATTTTGCCTTTATTTTATAACACTTTAATTGAGTGGGGCTCCTTATTTCTTGCCAGTAAAAAACAGGGATTAGTAACATCTAGCAAATAAACAGGAAACGTGACAATGTTATTTGTGCTTAAAGCTTAAAAGACATTATTTTCAAGCTGACAGACTGACCCAAGTTTTGTAATATTGAGTTTTAACTATAATTTTATCTCAAACATAAATGCCAGTTTTGTATCAGCAAGTATTCACTTCTTTACTTACACTTGTTCAGAATAGGAAAACTATATTCTGCTTTTAAATACATTTTACCTAACAACAGAATTACAATTAAAGTTTTGGGGAAAAATGAATTGTAAAAAAATGAATATTCAGAAATAAAAATATGTGCTTATACTCCCATGTACTACACTAGAAACAAATAAAATACTTGCAAGAGAGGTTCTTCTGAACAACATATGGCCCATGTTCAACAAAGAGGCCAAACATAGATGTTCCTCCAGGTCCGCCTTGGAGCCAAAGTAAGACAGGAGCCTTTTCTGGCTGATCCTGAAACCATAAGAACAAAAACTATTGTTGCGTGTGCTGAAATACTGCGTTTATTTTAACAGATTATAAAGGTTAGGGTTAGGGTTGTCACAGTTTTATTTTATTCTACTTAATCTTCCATATCATGGTTGTTATCAAATTCATTATGTGTTGATGACTCTCATGGATGCTTCCCCAGATACCACTCTAGAATGTTACCTCGAAGTAGGATGAACCAGTTCCAGGCATGTCTGGAGGGGAGATGGTCAATGGCTCCAAGTATCCTTTTGGGATGGATTTGGCTGAAGCATAGTTGCATAAGAGCTGCCTGAGGCTTAATGTGGGAAAAGCACACAACTGCAGCTGGTCAATGATGAAGAAGAGGAACTGTTTTCTGCATTTAATCCAATAATAAGTAGGACAGAGAAAAGGCAGGAACAAAGAAGGTTAACCAGATTATTCATGAGAAGAAAGCCTCACCCTTCTTGATATGCTGAAACAGAAGCTGGCTTTTTAAGACAAGCAGACAGATGGCAGTGATGATGGGAACAATGTGTTCATTTCCTAACTCTGTGTTTTCTGGTCATTATGATTCTTGCCTTGCTTTGGAATGACATTGTGCCTTGACTTGGATCGTACCTTGTGAACTTTGGACGTAAAGTGTTTGGTGAGAGTCCTTTGTCCAAATCTCCCTGGAGAAAGTCCAGTATTTGAGCCACCAATGGAGATGCGGGGTCTATTTTCACTTTGTCGCATCACCTGCAGAAGATATTCCAGGTAGCATTATTTATATGGTTGGTGGATGGACATCTGGCCACGTGGATCATTGAAATGACTTTATTGGAGAGATTCTTGCCTTTTAGGAGTCTCCACTCAAGCACCATATAGCTAGGTGTAGCCATTGTAGGTCCAGATATTGAATTGGACCCTGTGTGAGTGAGATACTGTACAGTGGAATTCTCCATGGATCTGCAATCAATAGATCCCTGAGATCCATGAGCCATGGACCTCTGGGCCAGTATGGTGCCACCAACAAAGTTCTGCTCTCTCCTCCAGAAGCTTCCGGAAATCAGCAGGAGGGGAGGGAAGGCATATAAGAGACCTCGAGGCCAGCGGCAGCATAGAGCGTTGACTCCTTCCACTCCTTGTGTTGGAAATCTGGAAAAGAGCTGCCCTCAATTCTAGTCAGTTTATGCTTCAAGCTTGTTCTGTCTTGGACCTGTGACTCTGAGCTACAAGGGACTGATAGTGTGCTCCCCATCCAAATAGACTTGCATCTGTGGTGATTGTTTGTCTGAGAAGGTCTTTGAAAAGACAGCCCTTGGTGATGTTTGTTGTGGTCCACCAGTGGAGCGATATAAGAACTTTTAATGGAACGGTGACCCTGGACATGGCATTGCTCCTTCCTGATCATTGATATGGGAGCAGAAACCATTGTAGGATTCTGGCGTAGAGCCGGGCCCAGGGAATAGAAATGCAAGAGATCATTTTTCCTAATAATTTGGATAATTGGGTCAGGGATACTCGTTTGAGAATCCTAAAGTCTCTTGACAACTCCCTAATGCTACTCTGCCTATCCAGTGATAGGGGAACCTTCCCAGCCACTGTATCAATGATGACTCCCAAATGCAGGAGACGAGCCTAGGGTGTCACGTAACTCTTGGCCCAATTTATTGAAAACCCATGTTGTTGGAGATCCTGGAGGTGATTTGGGCATCCAGTTCCACCTGCCAGTAAAACAATGACAAGATTAATATGTTATCAAGGTAGCATTGTAGCTGGACTGGCTTACTCCTAAGATGGCTTACTAATATCACTAGAACCTTTGTAAAGGTTCGGGGAGGTGAGGCCAGGCCAAATGAAAGGGCTCTGTACTCATAGTGATGGCCACTGTAACAGAATCTCAAGAATCTGCTATGTGAGGGTCTGATAGGTATATGTAAATACGCCTCTATTAAGTCTATTGATGTTAAGACATCTCTCTATCTGGTGCTGAGGATTGATTGTAAGGAGCATATCTTAAATCTCCTGTAGACCAGGAAGCGATTCAGGCGTTTTAAGTCTAGAATTGCCCTCCATCTCCCCCGATTCTTTGGGACCACAAATAGATGTCAATAAAATCCCTGTCTATGTTGATCCGTTGACACAGGTTGGATTGTGCAGATCTCCAGCAAATGCTGGATTGTGGTCTCCATAAGGCTCCTTTTGGTAGGATCCCTTGAGACAGGTCACTCTATTAAGAAGTTTGGGGGTGTGGAGAGGAATTCTAGGGAGAGACCTGATCTTATGGTCTCTCTGACCCAGGCATCTGATGTTGTGGATTCCCATTGATCTGCAAATAGCCTTAACCGTCCTCCTATGGGAGGGTGGGGAATGAAATTATTTGGGGCGATGAAAAGACTTATTCCCTACCCCACGAAAGGGCCTTTTCGTCTGCCCTCTCTGCCTATTTCTATCCCCAAAGTTGAATTTTTCTGCCTGCTGTCCTTGTTGGTACCCAAAGGACCTTTGAGATCTTTGATAACAGGTTCCTTGATAGAAGGGATGAAAGGAATTTCCCCAAAAGGAGTGTGGTGATCTAGTTTCAGGCTTAAGAAAGAAAGAGGGAAGGATCTTCTTCTTATTTCTAGATTCCACCAGGAGCAGATCCAGGACAGATCTGAACAATTTGTTCCCTTCAGACGCAGCGGATGCTAGCTTCCACTTATATTTGGTATCCACTTGCCAATGGCGCAGTCAAAGTAGGCGTCTTGCTGTGATTGGGACGCTATGGCTCTGGAAATTTTTTTTACTGAATTTAAAGTTGCATCTGCAGAAAATTCAGCAGCTGCCATCAATTTAGCAATGTCCTGATGTACCCTGGTATTCGAAGAAGATATGGAATCTCTCAGGTGTCAAAGCCACCTTAGGGAAGATTGTGTGAAGAATAAAGTGGCTGTAGTTGCCCTGATAGCCCATGTATCTGCTTGATGAGCCCTGCAAATTGCTAACTCCGCTCTCTTTTCCTCTGGCTTCCTCTGCTTCGCTAGGTATGGTGGAGGAAGAGATTAGGGCTACAATGAGTTCATCTACTATGGGGGCCAGAAGGGCATCAGAAAAATCTGGCTCTAGGTTGTAGAATTTATCATATCCCGTTGGGTTGGGATAAGTGCCTGTGGAAGTCCACTGCTTCTTGACTATATCATTGAACATTTGTGGTACTGGAATAATCTTCACCTCAGTGATAGGTTGTGAAAAAATTTAGTCATCCGACTCCTCCTGCGCTGAAGGCAGTTGGGAGGTAGTGGTCAGATTGTTGAGGCGTGCTGTGTTTTTTGCCTTAAATAAGGACTGAAATAGGCATGGGCAGAATAGCCCTGTGAATGTCGTTGATCTGGGACCAAACTCTCATCTTCTGATATATCCTTCTAGCTGCTCTGTCTCAGACAACGACGAAACATTGTCTTGGGAAGACACTGATACAATTTGTTCCAGCTCGTCTAATTGTCTTCCTGTATTGCATGACCTGGTCGGGCATGTGAGCAATGCAATGTGAGCATTGTGAGCATTCGCCCCCTAGGGAGGTACCTGAAGTTGAATGGATTCCCCCCAGCTTAGCGACTGTGTCGACTGAAGATCATGATCAGAACCTGCTTGATTTTGCCTTGCCAGGAGGGTCTGTTGCACTCCTGTTGTGATACCTTGTTTGATAGCAAGTTCCATCCAAGCTCTCATATGTGGGGGAATTTCCTGAGGGAGAGTTTCCTCTATATGAAAACCCACTGACATGGGAGTGAATGTAGCCTTAGGAACCCTCCTTGGTGCCAGTAGTGCAGTTGAAGTGCCTGTATGGTTTGACAAATTGGTGCTGCACCTGGATTGCACTGACAGATCCAGTGGAGAAGCTGGAATGGAGCTTTGAACAGGAGTGGCTCTTGGAGGAGACATTGTTTGTTTATTCTTCGCTGAAGAAGGCACTTTTTCAGGTGTTTCTCTAGTGCCTTTTGGTGCCTCTTGGCATCTTTCTCAGCGACCTTGGAAGGCTTTCTTGAACCGGTTGTCTTGCTCTGGGTTCTGGGCATGGCCCTTCTGGCTGCTGCTCTAGACCCTGAAGCAGTGGAGTTAATAAAGCTTCCACTTGCCATTGTAATTCCTGGATACAGGAGCTGTAAGAAAGTGAGGCTTGAAAGTAAATGTTGGCATGCCTAAGGAGCCTGCTCTAGAATAGGCAGGAATCCTTTAAATGTAATTGATTTAATCCCCCTTTTAATTAATTTTTAATTAATTAATTAATGTCAAATAAAATCAAATTAATATCAATTTAATATACACACTAATTTACCCAAGTAGGATCCAACAGTCTAATTGACACTGGGCTTCAAACAGCTTTAGTGCACAGGCAGTCTCAGGCCTGGGTGCTAGCTATTTTCCTGCTGACAGGATCTAACTGTGAGGGGTTTGCCAACTGAATTCCTTCAGCAAGTCTGTCCCTTATCTGAAATCCTGTTGAAGGTCCCTTTAGGTTGTCGTGAATCAACCTTATTGGGAAGCACCCCTCACAACAGCAATTTGAAATTTAAACTATGAGCCTTTATTAATTTTGATTTGAGTTTGCTGCAATTAACTTTAAATGAAAACAAGATGACGCCAGTCGTTATTTTTGGCAGGCAATTCAGGTAGTCATCAGTCAACACCCCGGCTGGGGCTACCCTGTTTTTAAAGAGTCTCCCAATATCTGCCAGATAGGAGGTGAAAGTGCTGATGCTTCCCCGCTTGGTCAGGTGTTCTCTGAGGAAATAAGCCTCTGGGGGAAATAAGCCTTTATTGAGAATGCAAGCCTGCACTTGTCTCTTTGCAATGGTTATTCGCTGAGGGAGTTAGATACTGGCAGCCAGTTCTTATACCAAACGGCCGAGTAGAAAGACAGCTCTGGTTCCCTCTTTGTTAAGGGAACCAACCATTGGTGTCCTTTTAAATTGCAGCCTGATCTCAAGCCTCCACTCGGATCGCCATTACAGCCACAGCTGAGGACTAAGATCTCTAACTGCCAGCTGATTGTAAAAACAGCATCGGAGACTGTTTTGATGAATTTTAGAGTGCTATGATCATGGGTATCTAGAAGCTGCAATCTGACCTGAATTGTTGAAGTTTTGTTTTCAATTTCTGCTCTGATTAGTCAAGGAAAGGTTGCCTTTCTCAAACAAAGCCTTAACAAAAAACTGGGGACACTAAGGATGAGCCTCAAAGAGAAGTGTCCTCAGAAATCAGCCTATCGAATGAGAGACAGAAGCACCTCTCATGCCTGGATGCTCTGAGCAGCTCATCTGGAAAAAAATACGTACTTGACTTTTCAATCCCTAGTTTTTAATCAACTTTCTCAAACACCATGCTGAGACAGAAATAAGTTGTCATCCAATTTAATCATGTTTAGTGTGATAAATATCAATCATCCAATTTAATCATGTTTAGTGTGATAAATATCAATCATTTTTATTATGGTCACAGATTAGCATTACATAAAAATAGTAAAAAATTAAAATAAAATATAGATAAAATAATACATTATGATTGGTGATGGATTAGTGAGCAATTAGAGTCTGCCTAATTTAGAATTTTCTACTGATTTGATAACAATAGTTGTACATAAAATTAGTATTTTCTAGATATTTTATTAGGTGAGGTGTAATAAATTGAGTCCACGAGTCCTTATAGAAAATGCAGTATAGTAGGATATGAGCTGTAGTTTCAATTGCCCTTTGTTTACAGGGGTGGACACTCAACTCATGCTTTTGGGGGGCGGGTATCATCTCACCAAAATTGCTGTGGGAAGTATAGCATGCTAACGTTAGTGTCCTTCAGATTTTGAGGATATAAATATAAATATCTCACAGCTTTAAAAGGGGGAGTTTGACAGGTCAAAAAAAAAAACATTCTTGGGAAGAGTAGTGTCCTGAATATTTTCCCAAAGGATGTATACTTCAGCTAGAGATACAATAATGTCTCAACCAAGAACTCCTATTATCCATATAGATCTTCAAATGAAGCTAGGTTACTTGGAATTTTTTTTTTAAGTACAGTTGTTATAATTCCACACTAGCTAGGTAATATCACTCATCTTTTAAAAATCCTCTTAAAAAAGTAACTGTTACAAAAAAAAGAATTTTGCAAAAGTCCTATTTCCTTGAATCAGTATAAAGAAAACTGCCTTGTTATCTTTTTAACAAGTGATCTAGTCACTAATTGTAATCAAGGATCTAACTTCTTATCAAATGTTTATGTATGATTATGCCCAGATGCAGAAATACCTCAATACAATGCTCTCCTGTGTCAATCGTTCTTTTATAAAATTCCCAATGGAAACAGTTGGTCTGTGTTTGCCTACTTTTAGGTAGGCTGTAAATCCTGCTTTATTTAGTCTTTGATGGGTTTAAGGTAGTGTTCTACTCTCTAAATGTTTCAACATGAGTTGCCCTGTTCTTAATTTGATTGTTTTGATAAGGGAATGTTTTTACAGCTGCATAAAGCCAGAAGGAACCTTTCAGACAGAAAGATTCACAAATATTTTAAAAAATCAAACACCTGCACAGTCTTTAATTGTTGATATTCAGAGAAAAGAAAATTACAGATTTTATAATAAGAGACAGAAAAATATAAACCTATGTCCCTAAATGCATGTGGAACAGCTCTAGATTATCTGAAACTATTACGAAACTCTAGACTAACAAAATCTGCTCAAAGATAAACTAGCATAATAGAATGAAGTGTAACTCCAAAACAATATTTCCCCCATGATTTCTATACATTGCAATTTGAAGATAAAAATAATAACACCTTGAGAAATTTCAGGGATATTTATTTCATTTTTTTTTTTCATGATTACCTGAGTAAGTCCTGAGGGAAAGCATTCAGATTCTCCTCTAAATAAAACATTACTGCCAATCCTTTTTTCCCTATCTTTTATCCATTATATCAAATGATTATAAATAAAATAAACTCAAGAATATAGCCAGCACCATCATACCAGCTGAGATTACAACTGCATTAACATAACAATTCGTGTTTTAACTTTAACTTGTACCGATATTCTTGTTCAAAAATATATTTTCCACATATTCTGAGGACCCTTAGAATTTACAGCATGCTAATATGCCTTTTAGAAATGTAAAACATTTCATGCTTACTGACATAACTCAGAGTAATTCATGTCCTATTCAAGTACTTCTCAATGGTTAGATTCACACATGGTATCAAACTATATGATGGCTTATTTGATTTTGACTTAATAATCTATGTGAATCTCAGCTAAGTTAGCACAATAATTAAATATTTGCAGTATTTATTATTTGAATCTTTGAATATATACATATCTCTCATTACCACTTTTTGTCTCAAACATCCATAATTAAACAACAGATTGTCATTATGCATTTAATCAGGAAACAATTTCAAGATACTTTATAAATGCAATTTTACAGTATACATGGGAATGGGGAAGGGAGCTCAATCACATCACTGATTATTTTTCAGTTAAAAAATAAAGTAAATCTGATGTCATCTTTTAAATTATCCAAATATTACATTTAAATTTTATTTTGTCTATGCATCATGAGTTTGTGTATGTATTACCAAAGCAATTAAGGTGCTTTATTTTCCCATCCTTTAACATATTCACATACTATATAACACATTGTGTTATTGACTATAGTAGCCTAGGGCTTTCTGATATAAATCTATTTATAGCAATATAGAGCTATAATAATACAAAGATAATCATTTTTTAAAAAATGATAAGGAGAGAATCATTTGTCTACAAACGATAAATGATGATGTAGTCTTTATTTTAGCACTTCTATGGGCTTAAGATTCCTTTAATATCAAATGCACCCACACTATGTACGGCAACTGTCTTCTTAATCTCATCTTGTATATGTGTGTGTGTGTGTGTCTGTGTGTGTGTCTGTGTGTATATATATATATATATACACACTGCTCAAAAACATAAAGGGAACACTTAAACAATACAATGTAACTCCAAGTCAGTCACACTTTTGTGAAATCAAACTATCCACTTAAGTAGCAACACTGATTGACAAGCAATTGCACATGCTGTTGTGCAAATGGAATAGACAACAGGTGGAAAGCATAGGCAGTTAGCAAGACATCCCCAATAAAGTGGTTCTGCAGGTGGTGACCACAGACCACTTCTCAGTTCCTATGCTTTCTGGCTAATGGTTTGGTCACTTTTAAATGCTAGCGGTGCTTTCACTCTAGTGGTAGCATGAGACGGAGTCTACAACCCACACAAGTGGCTCAGGTAGTGCAGCTCATCCAGGATGGCACATCAATACGAGCTGTGGCAAGAAGGTTTGCCATGTCTGTCAGCGTAGTGTCCAGAGCATAGAGGCGCTACCAGAAGACAGGCCAGTACATCAGAAAGTGAGGAGGAGGCCATAGGAGGGCAACAACCCAGCATCAGGACCACTACCTCCGCCTTTGTGCAAGGAGGGATAGGAGGAGCACTGCCAGAGCCCTGCAAAATGACCTCCAGCAGGACACAAATAAGCATGTGGCTGCTCAAATGGTCAGAAACAGACTCCATAAGGGTGGTATGAGGGCCCGATGTCCACAAGTAGGGGTTGTGCTTACAGCCCAACATGTTTGGCATTTGCTAGAAAACACCAAGTTTGGCAAATTTGCCACTGGCACTCTATGCTCTTCACAGATGAAAGCAGGTTCACATGTGACAGACATGGAGAACATTCTGCTGCCTGCAACATCCTCCAGCATAACCAGTTTGGCAGTGGGTCAGTAATGGCAGTGGCATTTCTTTAGGGGGTCGCACAGCCCTCCGTGTGCTCGCCAGAAGTAGCCTGACTGCCATTAGGTACCGAGATGAGATCCTCAGACCCTTTGTGAGAGACCATATGCTGGTCAGGTTGGCCCTGGGTTCCTCCTAATGCAAGACAATGTTAGACCTCATGTGGCTGGAGTGTATCAGTAGTTCCTGCAAGATGAAGGCATTGATGCTATGGACTGGCCTGCCTGTTCCCCAGACCTGAATCCAATTGAGCACACCTGGGACATCATGTCTCGCTCTATCCACCAATGCCACGTTGCACCATAGACTGTCCAGGAGTTGGGGGATACTTTAGTCCACGTGTGAGAAGAGATCCCTCAGGAGACCATCCGCCACCTCATCAGGAGCATGCCCAGACGTTGTAGGGAGGTCATACAGTCACGTGGAGGCCACATACATTACTGAGCCTCATTTTGACTTGTTTTAAGGACATTACATCAAAGTTGGATCAGCCTATAGTGGTTTTTTCCACTTTAATTCTGAATGTAACTCCAAATCCAGATCCAAATCCATGGGTTGCTAAATTTTAATTTCCATTGATAATTTTCGTGTGATTTTGTTGTCAGCACATTCAACTATATAATGAACAAAGTATTTAATAAGAATATTTCATTCATTCAGATCTAGGATGTCTTCTTTTAGTGTTCTCTATTTTTTTGAGCAGTGTGTATATATATATATATATATATATATATATATATATATATATATATATATATATACATATATACAGTATAAATATATACAGTATATATACTGTGTTTCTTACAAAATAAGGTCGGGTCTTTTTTTTTTTTTTTGATCCCCAAAAAAACAGCTAGGCCGTCTTTTCGGGGGTGACTTAATTTCTTCTCCCACCTAGACCACCCCATGCGCACTCACCTCTCAACGAGGCTGCTTCTACCGGCTGATCGAAGTGGCTGGTGACTCCACCTTCAGGGAGCTTCTATTGCCTGATGTTCTATCGGTAGGTAGATCGGGATATTCTAGACTAGGTTACCTGCAGGGCGTTCCTAAAGGCAGGTTTTCTCCCCCCCTGCCCCCGCCCTTCCCCCCATTTCCCTTCACCTCGTGTAGTTCTAACGAACGATGTGAGAAATGGCAGGGAAACACATGGTTTAAATAGGCCTAAATTTTGGGGGCGGGACTTAATTTTACCTCAGGGTTAGAAATCATGCTGGGCCTTCCTATTGATGGAGGCTGTATTGTTGGAGAAACAGGGTATATATATATATATATATATATATATATATATATATATATATATATACACAATATATATATACAGTGTGTGTGGATCTATATGTGTATGTGTATGTGTATGTATGTATGTATGTATGTATATTGACAATAAAGATTATTATTACTTATTATTATATTTTCTAGTTCCAAAAGGTGTACCTACCTGAGCAGGAAAGAACCAGAAGAAAAGGTTACTATTGTAAGTCATGTTGACTGTCAGATAGCCTGAATAACTCTTCACATTAGGTCCTGGGAAATGTTCCACTAGGCTTAGTTGTCTTCCTTTGAAAGAATGATCAATCATTATCATTTTTTAAAATGAAGGATTGGACAATTTAAGAGTCTGAACATATACTACAGTGTATATATATATATACACACATACACACACACTATATATATATATATACATATATATATATATATATACATATATATACATATATATATATATATATATATATATATATATATATATATATATATATATACACTTTATACTATATATATATACACATACATAAATACATACATACATGTATATACACTTTGTGTTACAACACCCTGTTAAGCCCCAATTAAGGGAGGAAGCGTACTGCTTTCTTTTCTGTCTTTCGGCTCATCACTAGAGACCATACCGACAGAAAGCTATTTGTTTCGTTGTCTTTTGTTTACATGTGTGTTAGGTTTTGAGCTGATATTATCAGCTCAAAACCTAACACACACACACACACACACACATATATATATATATATGCATGTCTTGGTGTATTCGGGTCTTTTCCCGTGTAAGATTGAGAGTATATTGGCGACATTTCAACGAGGTCCCACTCGCCATCTTCAGGCTGGTGCTTTTGGCTTCGTGCTTGTGCGAGCAAAGCGTGATTGGAGCTGCCATCTCTCTATAAATACTGGTGGGGAGGTTGGCTGTGTTGTCATTTCTTGATTGGTTGATGGAGTTGATGTTTGCAGATTGGCTGGCTTTTTCGTAAGAACATGTGTGGCTGAGGTACTGGCTGTGTGTCTATCAGCCTCCTGTGTTGTAATGACCTGGGTAATGGGCTGTGTGATGACCTTCTGAGTTCTATTGTTGTGACATCCTGGGTCTTGCTGTAACATCTTGGGTCTTATGCTGTAATCTCCTGGGTCATTGGCTGCGTTGCAATATCCTTAGGTTTTGTGATGTAACCTCCTGAGTTCCGTGATGTGATATCCTGAGCAGGTGGCTGTGATGTGATGTTCCGGGTTTTGGTTTGGGTCCGAGTTTGAGGCCTGTATATGTGTTCATGGCATGTGTCCGTTTGCTTAGTTTGGGGGTCAGGGGTGTGGCAGCTGGTGATGCAGCTGTGATCTGGTTTCTGGATGGTGGTTGTCTTTCGTCTATGGGATGGGTTTGGGTTTGAATCTGGTGAGGGAGAATGGTGGTGGTGTCATGTGTTGTTTTGGGTCTGGTGTTGGTTTTTGTGGTTGGGACTCGTTTGTTGATAAGTTTCCAGATGTCTGGTAGGCGGGAGGTATCGTCCCGTTTATTCATGTTATGGGGCTGTTTCTCTATTTCGATGGCTTCCCTGATTATCTCTTGTTGAAGTGTTCAGTATTGGAAATTAATTTGGTTCCCTTGTTCTTATGAAAGAGCCAGCCAATCTGCAAACATCAACTCCATCAACCAATCAAGAAATGACAACACAGCCAACTTCCCCACCAATATTTATAGAAAGACGGCAACTCCGATCACGCTTTGCTCACACAAGCACAAAGCCGAAAGCACCAGCCTGAAGATGGCGAGTGGGACCTCGTTGAAACGTCGCCAAGATACTCTCAATCTTACACGGGAAAAGACCTGAACACACCAAGACCTGCATACCTGTACTCATGAAAATCTACGAATATATATATATATGTAGATTTTCACGGGTACAGGTATGCAGGTCTTGGCATGTTCGGGTCTTTTCCCATGTAAGATTGAGAGAATACATACCTACACACATACACACACACACACTATATCTGACTTGTGCATATGAAGTTTAACATTGTCATTAGTCCAATCATTTTAATGCATGGTTGTTTGGCTTGTTTGAGCCTCATTGAGCGAACAAAAATTGTTATAGGCCACATATAAAATATATATGATATATATTAATAACAAGCTTCCTTTATCTTTTAATATTTTTTATTATCTTGTGAGGCCACATTACCAGCTGTCCAGTGCCACATGAGGCCTATAGAATACGGTTTGGACATAACTACTCTAATGTTTACACAATTACCTAGAAAAAAATATTTACTTTTTAAAAAATAAAAATATTTTTATGTTTTAATTAGTTACATTTTGTACCACTTTTACTAATTAAGGAGCAACTGAAAAACTGGGATAGACATACTGAAGTACTCAACTTCATTTAAGTATTATGATGATCTGGGTTGTTTATAAATATACTTTCTCTTGCTGTAATGATGGATTTTAAAAAATGCTTGTTTAGGTTACAAGAAAGACAAAATGAATGAAAAAGCCCAACTTTTGGTAATTTGCCAGTAAGTATACTGGCTCCGATTGATACAACAGTAAGAAAGTTTACATCCTCCTTTTCATGGGAAGTCACAATTATACCTATCACACAATGCTGACTCTGCGTTCTTAATTTAGAGCTTTAAGATAAAAAAAACTTCACTTAAAAGTTGTAACAATAGTAAGTTTGCACCATTATTCCCCACTTATAAAAAGTATGAAAGGATTCCAGTTCTTCTGATTTCCTATAAAACAGCATTGTATCTTGGCAACTGAAAACACAATACATTTAAAAGTTTTGTTTTCTTCAACTTGTATCCATACAGATATCCAGACTGTAACATGACCTGTGGCAAATGTTAAAAAAAAAAAAGACTGAAAATCTGTCTGCATTTTTATGGACCTGGGTGGTCCAGAATCCAAGCAATGATAGAAAGAGAATATATCTAAGATACATTCCTCCAATTTAATTTACATTTATGTAAAGTTCCAGTCAAACATTATGCTAAGTTTAAAATACATTCTAAAATCTTACTGTTGTTAACCACTGGGTTTTAATATGAATAAGTATAAACAAACAAACATATGGCAATGAAAAAAGGTGTGGTATCATACATGTACTTTTATGCAGTCACAACTGGGAACAGCTGCCACAAAAGGAGGGAAACTGTGAAAATCACGGCTGCTTGAGCAATCTAATAAAAAGTGCATTTTACAAAACTTCTCTTGGGAATCCTTTGCACAGTCTTATATTCATTATGTGCAGACACTGCAGAAAAGCTGGAGACACTGGAAATATTATTTTTTTGCATGATTTAAGTTTTTTAAAAATGTCATCTTTATAAACCAATTTTACCTTCCTCAGTTTTACCACTTTCAATATAAGGTGTTAGAAATAGTGGTTGTCCAGGATCTCCTTGTGATGGTAAAGTATATTTCAGTCTTCTAAAAATACTCCCCAGGGCACTCCATCGTACATGGTAGCTGCTTAATTCTAAGAAGAAACTCAGGCTTAGCAAAGCCAGTAAAGCCGTTGTTATCTTGCACATCTTTTTAATTGGTTGCCTTGAAAGGAATCAAATAAAGCACTAATTAAAAATGAAAATTGGCTACAGTGGTTTTGTCAAAACAATCCAGATTCCAATCTGGATTGGGCCAACAATATTTCAGGATGGAATATGATGTTTACTACAGAATTACTTCCCTTTCTTCTCCTACAGGTAGTTCTCACTTAACAATGGTAACTGGGATTAGCAAGTTTGTTGCTAAGCAACATGATCATAAGAAGCAATTCTACAATACCTCACTGACTTATGGCAATCCCAGTTAACCATTGTTATAGGATTCTCATACACTTATAGTATCTTATAATCAAGTCCTCACCATTTGCGACCTCCTGACGAATTTCCCATTGTCTTTGCTTGTTAGAAGTGAATGTTGCAAATATTGATAATGCAATTACGGATGCTGAAACATCATAATTGTGAGCCAGTTGCTAAGTATCTGAATCACAATTACATGACTGCAGGGACAACTATGAGGAGTTGTCATAAGTCCCCTTCATTCAGTGCCATCATAACTTTGAATGGCAACTTAAGAAGTGGTCGTTCAATGAGGACTACCTATCAGTAACAATTAAGGTGCCTGTAATTGTGACATAATCTTATATATATGGTTACTCCAGCTATCATGAAAACAATCAAACTTCATCTAATCAAAAAATAGTTCAAGGAACTATTGCAATTATATTATGCCAAAATACAGTGGTTTGTCTCCCTATCCATTTCTGTACCAAATTTAAATATAAATGGCAGTACTATAAAGCCTAAACAAGTTCAGCTTCTTCCCACTCCACATGCCCAAGCATCTGTGCCATTCTGTAGATCATTTTCAAGATCTTGTTAGGGATTCCACAAAGTCAAGAAAGGCATTTTTTTCTCCAGAGAGCTTTCCTATGATCTTGAATACTACTTCTTTAAGATTGGTATTGGTATAAGATATTGTTAGGGATGGTACAATAGTGCTTTTCAGTAAATGCTATAAGACAGCATATTCTCTTGCCTTTGTATGCAAGATGATCCACTATTGTACTAACAGAACTGGGATTTTTTGGCTCCCTATATAGATCATCAAAAAATCCCAGGTTCTAGAACAAACAAAATTCCCCAAAGAAAATAGGACAAACAACATATTTCCAAGGAAATTACATAGCCATGTCTACAACCTTTCTAGTGGTCAAACTCTAAGGACGCTTTACTGGTTTTAATTATTCCAAGTTTTGAGTCCATTGGGATATTCATTGAGGACAACTCTGAGTTTTTTCATCCAAATAAGGGTTAAACTAGCTTGATCTACTTCCATAGCGCCCCCCCCAATGAAAACCATATTCTTAAATATAAATTTACACGAGAATTCTAGCTTCCTTATACTGTATAGAGATTTATGTTTGTAACTATAGAAATAACCAGTAATAAGCACCATATATAATATAAAGTTCAGATGCTTGGCAACTGATTCATATTTATGACCATGTCTGTGTCCCAAGGTCATGTTTCTGGCCAGCAAAGTCAATGGGGAAGACAGGTTTACTTAACAAACAGATTACTAACTTATCAACTGCAGTGATTCACTTAACAACTGAGGCAGGAAAGGTTATAAAAAGGGACAAAACTCACTTAACAAATGTCTCACTTAACAACAAAAATGTTGGGTTCAATTGTGGTCGTAAGTCGAGGATCTGTATGACCTTTACACAGCATAGTAGTGCTTTGAAAACCCACTTATTTCACCAAGCCGGTCTGGCCTAGAGTTCTGTACAGGGTTTTTTGTTTTAGATTGGCTTTAATTGGTTTTTAACCTTATAACTTTTAATATCCGATTGTTTTTATCTATCAATTATTTATCAGTAATTTAATCTTTTTAAATTGCCTTTTAAATATTGTATTGTATTTTCTATTCCATTTTATTCGGCTGTACACTGCCCCGAGTCCCGTTGTGAGAGGGGGCGGTATAGAAGACTAAATAAATAAAATAAATAGTATCACTTAGCCAAAATTACAAAATCTACATCATGATGATACAAGCTCCACATTTTCATATTTGCATTGCAATGTCAAAAAATATGAAAACATTGAGGTAAATATCACAGCACAAGTTTTATCCCTTGATACTCCTTCATCCACCCACAAGACCATGATTCCGTGTCACCTACCCAACAGCATTCCATTGCACCATCTAACTTCTTTCACTATAGCTGTTTGATGGGTAAAAATAGTAACTTTAGGAATTATTTGATTCAGTTTCATTCCAACTGATATTGTTTTTCTCCTAGCAATTTTTCTTAAGCAGATCGTTTATACTGTGTGCTTTTAAGGCTCTGCATACTGCTCTACAAGTCTTTTTGGATGAATATAAAATAAATGAATACTATTAATAAAATAATATAAATGAAAAGAATTCCAAGAGATTGACTATACATAGTTAATATAATGTTTAATTCATCCTTACCTCAACTCTCACTGTAATGCGATTATATTAGTGTAGTTAACAAGGCCGAAGAAGGTCTAATGGAAAAACATCTCTCATTATATTGACATCAGGAGACATCCAGCCTGCTGTGTTACACCTGCTCAACTACTATTCTTTAGTGATTGAAAGAGGACTTTGTCTGTGGTGAGAAATGTAAGGCCCCACTTCTGATATGTGTTAAGCATATGAAAACCACTCACCATTATAATTAGGCTTTCCCCTGACATTAACTGACAATAATATTTGTCTTTTAATGGATTGATTTCATTCTGAATATTGTTTGGGTTCAGAAACTACTTTAGTATTCAATTTAAATCAAACATTAGTATGATTAGTAATAGAAATTATGGTTACCTGTGCTTGATGTATCATTAATGGGCTTGGAGGGAAGACTGAAACATTTCTGGATTTAGTTCTTTCTCAATAAAGTTCAATATTTTAAGAAAATGGTCTTGCTATTAAAATCATTTAGAAATGAAAAGTACAAAATTAGATCTCCAGTCATATTAGACAGGAATGGATTTTCAATCAACAGTAACAGAAATGCTTTTAGACTTCTAGGTAATCCTACCCAGGAAACACAAACGAAACCAAGAAGCCCAGATTCAATCAACAGCTACTCCAAATGTACAGAGTTGCCTTCCATTATAAAAAAAAATCTGAATTTGTGATTTCCCAGTATTACAGATCAAAAATACTGTATTTCCTCTCAATTAAACAAAGTTTAAAAGAGGATTGTCAAATGGGTAATGTCTACTTTGTTACAGAAAAATTAAATTAAAAATATCTTACTGATTCTTTATTAAGATGATTTTAATTTAATTAAAATTTTATGTAAAAGGGTTAAGTTCTAAGTTCTTTTTGAAAATGTAATATAATAATTGTCAAAAGATAGCATTAAAAGTTATCTATGACTGCTTTCCATATTGTGCCACATACAATTAATCCAGGATCAAGAGTTCTCACTTCTCTGCCCCCAATAAGATATGATTCTTTAACCCAAGCACCAGATTTGCTTTCCTGTGCTTTGTCATACTTTCATGTGAAATAGTAAGCTTGTAAATTAATGCTTAGTTTCATTAATTTACAATAAAGAAATATGATTGTAAAAATCAACAACAGAATTTAGTGTGTAAGATTGTTGAGTAATTTTTCCAATTTCTTTAAAAAATATTTTAACCCAAAGAAGTAACTATCTGGTATTATTAAATATCATAATCCTTACTGGCACTTTTTTATACTATATAGAACGGTTATATAAAATTGTTCTAATTAGTAGATTGCATTGCCACCTATGGGTTTTATATGTAGTACATTCTTGATGATTTGATATAATACTTGCAAACTGGGTTCATATACAGTATTGCATAGAACTATAATGTGGTTTACTAGTCTTAGCCTATTATATAAACTAACTTGCTGTCATTGGTCAAATGTGGTTTATTCATATTAACTGTAGTCATACATGACACTACTTGAAAATCAATGTATATTATATGTACATTACTGGAATCCAGACAAAAATTTATTAGCACAATAGTACAATTATTAAGGAGATTCTGATTGAAATCCAGCAATTCTTATGTAGGGAAAATTTAAGGTAGGCTAATTAGCACCTCAAGTGAATTGAACTACATTACATGCTATTGGCATGATCAATGATTGGGAAGTGTTGAAATTGTAATCCAAAACCTCTACACCATTGGAGTAAATTGGTACAGAAATAGAAGTATTAATCCCAAAGAAAGAGGCATGTATTTCAAATTACCCTTAGACTTTTGAAATATTATAGGCAATTCAAGTTGTATTGATTTGCAAATAATATGGTTAAATGACTTCTTATTTCATATATTTGGTATAGCAGCATATCCAATCAAAGAATGAGAGATACAAAAGCAGAAATGATGGTGCTAAAAATGTATTAAGGCATTAATTCCAGTTCCAATCAGTCACTCAGGCACTCTTATAATGTATTAAAATAATTCATTACTGGCAGTGATGCCAGGGCCTTGGTGGTGCAGGCTGTTAATCATCTAGCACTTAGTGTAAGCTGCCTGCAATTAGTGCAGGCTCGAATCCCACCAGGCTCACGGTTGACTCAGCCTTCTATCCTCTTGGGTAGGTAAATTAAGGACCCAAGATTGTTGAGGGCAATAAGCTGATTTTGTAAAAATGCCGCTTGGGCGGGCCAAAAAGCCCTAGTAATAAGCAGGCATATACAATGGAATGAAGGCTATTGCCGAGCACTTAGCATGGTGCTCCATAGACTGTAAGCCGCCCTGAGTCTCCGGAGAAGGGCGGCATATAAATGTTGAAATGAAAAATAAAATAAAAATAAAATAAAGCAGGCAATAATATCAAGCTATTGTGATTTTTTAAAAAATTGGGACTAATGAATAGCTAAACTAAATGGCATCCAAAACATATGTTTTCTAGAATCATCCAGGGGTGGGATTCTACCGATTTGGACCACTTCTATAGAACTAGTTGTTACAATTCTGCCCAGTTCAGAAAACCGGTAAATTGTGCCCCTGGATGGCCTCGCCCCTCTCTGCCCATCTCTCCCTTCCCTGCCCATTCAGTCCTTGACATTGCTAATTGCATTCTCCCCCGCCCAGTTACTCCTTAAGGTATCCTTTTTTCTTCCTCCCGACAATCAACTGCTCCGATGATCAGCTGTGCTAGGATCCTACTTGCTGTCTTACTGATTCACCCAGAGGCTTCCCTGAGACCCAGGAAGCAAAAAGGGGTGTGGGGGAGCTGTGTGCCCCTTTGCTCCATTTTTGGCCTCCTGGGTCTCAGGGAAGCCTACTGGGAGCAAAAACACCCCCCAGGAGCTTCCTGAGGCCCAGGAGGCCAAAAAAAAGAGCGTGCATCCCCACCACGCTCCATTTTTTGCCTTCCTAGGTCTAAAGGAAGCCCTCCTGGGAGCAAAACCGCCCCACAGGAGGCTTCCCTGAAGCCCAGGAGGCCAAAAAAAATGGGACATGGGGGGTGCTGCAAAAAAACGAAGCCACACCCAACCATTCACATAGGCATGCCCACCTAGCCACTCACACCTAGCCACACCCACAGAACTGGTAGCAAAAAGTATTTGCATTCCACCCATGGAATCATCTATTTCCATGCCCTTTCAAGAGTTTCACTTGTAGCCCTTCTTGATATTGCTGGATCTGGGGAAATGTGCTGGAAAAGTCACTGAACTGCAGAAGTGAGATGAAAATTAATTAATTAATTAATTTTTCTGCCTTTATGATTTTTATAAATAAGACAGTGAACATATGAAAAACTCCATGGATCCAATTCCTATAATTCAAATGTGCATAGCAATCTTAATCAAGCAATTAAGCAATGCAGATCACTTTAAACTTTTGTCATTAAATGTAATAGTGGACAGTGCTGATGCTTATTCCAGCTGCCAATATTTCTATCTATTTTTCTTTATAATTTTACTATTTTTGTTGGCTTCTGAAGAAGTGGTGCAAACCTGGAATTCTATTACGTTTTGTCTTTGTCTAATGAAAGTTTGAAAACATCTGTTGCAGGCCATTTCACCAAATGGATTATCATAAGATCTCAAAATACCCAGTGTATATGTGTAATAAAGAGAGATATTTTTATGATAAAGAAACTAAAGAAAGAATAAGTTTTATCACAGTATTTCAAAACTGTTTAAAACTGCATTTGCTTGGTGTTAATCTAAAGACTAATCTTTCAACCAAATATAGAAATATTTGCTGGGGGGAGGAAGAAAAAGTCATGAAAGTGAAAAAAATGTAAGAAGCGTGCTTTTTTCATGCTTCAGCCAAAAACATTAGCAAGCAGATGCATATAACTCTTCAATTTTAGACACAACACTGATAACATCTTTAAATTGCACAATTATTTCTGTTCCTGCCTGGCCTTTAGATCAATTCACATGTGCTAAATTATCAAAACAAAAATGTAGCAATTTTTCTCAACCTTGTGCCTGCCAGATGTACTTGATACTGAGTAGATCATAGAAAAAATTTGGAGAGTACTCCATTGAGAAAGGCTAATGTAAGAGAAATACACACATATCAGCCAGTTTGATCAATTTGCTTTTTTCCATCTCAGTGAAGCATAGGGCTATCCAAATAAACTGAATGAACCTCTAATATATAAAAACTACCATGGAAGGAAGCAGAAGTTCTGATCATACTGTAAATCAGTGGTACTCCCTCTAGTGGCTTATATCTATCCAGGATTTTTCTTTTTCTTTTCAAAACAGGCTTTGCATTTTGTAATCATGCTACTTCAAAGATGGCCTCAATCAATCAATGGCAGGAAACCTTGTAATAGTTTGAACAGAATGCATGGCCCCATAGTCCTCTTTTCCCATACCCTGTTGCTTTCCTTTCTTCTCCTTCCCCTCTATTTTTTCTTTTTTTCAGTATCTATCCATTTGTTCCTGATTAAGCATCTTCTGGCTTCCTAAACTATCTTTAAGCCCAAGTATTCAATAATTGTAGCTAAACAGGAAGGTTTGAGCCTAGCTTACTAATTATGATGGCAGAGCAAAGAAATGTTCTTTTTTGCAAGACTGCAATTATGACAGCATCATGGTGTCTTTTTATTATTGATGCTAATTAATTAATTAGTTTTTTAAAAACCTTGGAGGTTTTATCCCAATATCACAGGTAGCAGTCCTTAATGCTACATGGTAAACCTACTATTCTACATGGTAGAATAGTTTCAATAAGTTACAACTGACTTTGACCAAACCAAATAAACTATAGTATGATTTAGAATTGTACATGAATTCTACATTTGCCCAATCAGGCAATATTCAATTCTAAAGCACTTCTCTGCCTTTTTTCCAATCCACTTTTTTGGGGGGAGAACATTTAAAAAGCTTCATATTATTTTTTGTGGAATAAGAGTTTCGAATACTTGCCTCCTATTCCTGTTTTTCATTCCCCATATCTTCTCTCTCACTTTTCTTAAATCCCAAGCATCATGTTGAACAATTTCTCACATTACCAAAAACCAATCAGCTTTATTTTTGGAAGTAGCTCTTTATTTGAACTTCCAAATATATTTAATATATTTAACTTCTAAATACAGATAGTCCTTGACTTACAATCACAATTGAGTCCAAAATTTTTGTTGTGAAACGAGATGTTAATCAGTGAATTTTGCTCCATTTTAATGACCTTTCTTATCACAATTAAGTTAATCACTGCAGTTAAGTTAGTAACATGGTTGTTAAGTAATTCTTGCTTTGTCATTGACTTTGCTTATCAGGAGGTTGCAAAAGTTGATCAAATGACCCTGGGACACTGCAACCGTCATAAATTATGAATCAGTTGTCAAGCATCTGATTTTGATCACATGACAAGGGAGATACTATAATGATCATAAATGTGAAAAACAGTCATAAAATCGCTTTTTTCAATCCCATTGTAATTTTTAATGGTCACTATCTGTAGATTACTTTCATGAGAATCAATTTAACATAACACTTCAGTTTATAATTGGAAAATTGTCCAAAAAGGGGACATTTTTTTCCATATATATTAATCAATTCTGTCTGTAATAAAAACATTGAGTAAAATGTTATCAAAGGCTCTGGAATGCACATGTGAAATTGTTGTTTTCATGTAAAGGGATTTTGAAATGTTACATGCACTTGTGTAAGGACAGATAAAAAAAGACTTGAGATTGGCCACAAATGCTCCAAATAATTGTTCCTTGTAAGGAGACAAGACAACACTCTCTGGCAGGTTAAAAGTTTTGGAAAATGAGGGAATAGCCGTATTGCTCAAAACATGGTGAGCAGTTTTAAGGATCTGAATGTGCATGCTTTCTTTTCTAATCACTTTCAGAAATTGCTTGCTAATTGCTTTTTAGCTATTAGGAATCTTCAGATGCATACATTTTACAGCACCTGGTGAGTTTCCCTCAATACTTAATAAAGTTTTAACTATAATTTTAGAAATATATTTTTTAAATAAATAGCAAAAGGATGAATAAAACGTTGATGTTTGAGAGTTACAAATAGAAATAAATATAAACATCAAGATAAATTTGAAATAAGATTTTGGAATTAATTATAAAAATTCTTTGCTATGGAAAATACTTTCGTTTTTTAAATTCTTTTAAAAAACTATGATAAGATTTTATAAATTGTAAATTAAGTAGAAACTACAAGGAATTAGAAGTTAATTAAAGGAGGACACTCATTTACTAAGAAGAATGAAGCAAAATATTTTAATTCAGGACATACTGAAGGACATTTTTGAACAATGGAGTAAAAAAAAATTTTAGAAGTGTGCACCTCTGTAGATAGTGTTTAAAAGATGTTATGGAAAATGAATGATCAGACATGATTCAGACTAATTTGAAAATGGGTTTTAAAATGACAATATGAAAGTTGTTACACTGAATATATAACATAAACCAATTGACATCTTAATAATTGAAATGGATATGCTTATTTGAAAATAATCATATCCATTTCAATTGCATACTTTTCCTTTATAGAATTTATATAAGAGGCTTGTTAAAGCTTTCGTCAATTTTGTGAAGAAGAAGCAAGAAAGAAAATGAAAAGAAATCAAGTTCTAGAACATGCGCAAGAACATCAATTTGCTGTCCTAGAAACCAAAACATTGCAGGTTCTAGTCCAGCCTTAGGCATGAAAGCTGCTGGATGTCCTTTGGCCAATCATTTTCTCTTAGCCCAACCTACTTCACAGGATTGTTGTGGAAAATAAAAAGAGCAAGGAATATTAGATATTCTATATTCCTCACTATACTGAGTTACTTATAAAGTAACAAAGGCTTATAGATAAAAATGTAATAAAATAAAAATAATTTGAAAGATCAAGATTTTTAAAAGTAAAAAGGAATAAAAAGTTGGTTTGAGATTAAAATGGATGTTATCGCAAATAATGTCTAATGGACTTTTGCTGACATCAGAATAAAGTAACAAGTTTTTGTTTATAGATAAGAAATGGCATGAGAAAGATCTTTTATTGTATTTTAAGAGAAGTAATTAGTAAAATTGCTTATATTTTTGTGATGGAGGAAAATTACTTTATATATATTTATTTTTTCTTTACTTACTAAAACAGATTGTCAATTTAAACTGGTATTTAATAAGTCAGCTATATATTCAGCCTTACACAACTTCTGCAAATCTTGTTTCCTGTCACACGGGCCATTAAAGAATCGCCACTCCTAAATTTAGAGATTGGCAGTTCCCTGTTTTTAACTCTCAGGGGGCCTTCTTTTAACCCAATCTGGGGCTTCAAACAACCGTATTTATTAGGAAATCCCCACTAATCTCAATGAAATTTGAGTACAATAGGTTTAGGGTGATCAATGTCCAACATGTTTGTTCTGAATAAATGGAATTATGTTTTCTCTATTTGAACCAGGCGTCTTTCAGGGCCCTCTGTGGAAGACACAGGAGGAAAGGAAGAAAAACGACTCCTCCATATTCCATAATAAAACCCAATTCTAAGAAATTGCTAACTCGGGAAGGCCTTTCCAATCAAATTGGAAGACCTAAGAAAACCGCAGCAGTGTTCCTTTTCAAATTAATCGCGGTAATCCCACATATTTTACACTAGGTTTTTCCTAGCCGCGCGAAGGCAATCCTGCGTTTCGGAATTGTTCCGCCTTTCTTCACACATCTGGGAAAGGCAGCGCAACCGGAGCGGATCCAATCAGCATCTGCAGTCCAAGCAGAGCCTACCGTTCCCTCACTTCCCGGATGCCAGTTGTTCTCCTATGACGGCTGGCTGCGCTAATTTACAAGAGTCTGAACTCATTCCTATAATTCCAATGTACCAATCTAATGACTTCACTCACCAGTTTCAAACGATCTGGAATTCTGGGGGGAGGAAAAGCCGACAGCAATTCTTTGAACCTATTATAACTGCGTTGCTGAAAGGAAAGGCGGGCGCAAAACAATCAGCCTGCCCACTTTTTAACCCGTGGCGCACGCCCTTCTTTAAAGTGAAACAGGCTTACCGGCATCGGAATAGGCTTCAAGTCTTCAATAACTCATGCCGTGTTTTTTGTGCAAGGTTCCACCAGATCTGGGTTGGTACCAGAAGACAGCAAGCTGTATAGAAAATTGCAACTCTAATGGTTTGGATTTTTGCAGTTCATATGTGGTATAGCGAAACTAAACAAAAATGAAAGAACTAGGTGTAAAGGAAGATAAATTAGAAGCTGCATTATGGATAATTAATTACGTGTTTCAAAATCATGAAGTATTTCCCATATTGGTCACATAGTGAAACACACTAAGGTGCAAGGAAGCTCTTGTCTCCTAGTTTTAGATTTATATAGGACATATATACCTCAAACCCCATTAGGTTATTGGAAAAGCAGGGCCGTATCACAAGAGTTTAATGAATTCAATTTATCAAATGAAGATGGCAGAATAAGTAAAGGCTTATTAGGAATACAATGAATTTCAAAATGGGTAAATAGATAAAATCCTAGATAGTATCCTTCTAAAGACCTAAATTTTACATTTGACAACAATTAGCACGAATATCATCAATTCACACATGAAAGCTTCTCTGAAGCATCAGAAAATAAATGGTTAAAATCATCCCATAATCTTTGTTTAAAATCCAAGGCAGGTTGCAAATATCATCCTATGTAATCAGCTCCAACAGAGAAATTAAGCAAAAAGGACATCTACTTGGGGGGGGGAGCAGGGGGGGGAGTAATTGTCAACAACTTGAAGATGGCATAACATTTCATCCCTGAAAATTCAAGCAATCTTTCAAAATATCCAGTATCCATTAGGGGTAACCTTTAGGGCTGGAGACAATGTTCTTAATGCTCCTTTCCATTTGTCATCACAAAAATTACTCTGAGTAATCTGAGTGTGAGAATGGAGTGAGAGTCAGTAAGTGTCCAAAGTTGAAGGTGGATTTGAGACTAATAATTCCCAATGCCAATTCCATGCTAATTCCTAAACTACCCCAGCTCTTTTCTAGAATGAATAGAAATGTTAAGAGCAGGAAAAGCTGAAAGCATAAATATTCATGCAAAAAAAAAAAGGAAACCAAGGAGAATTAATCATTTGTAACCCTATAATTTTCCAGGGGTTCATTCACACCTTTGGCACACTCAATTATAAACTCTTACATTTTGTTGAATGTATATATTCTCACATCAGTGCCTTAGCCAATGGCAGCTGCTGGAAAGAAGCTGAAGCTACATCCAAGAATATAGAAAAAAAAAATTTCTATTGAAAATGGAAGAAAACCCCCTTATACCCCACAGAGGGGAAGCCATAAAGAGTCAATAAATTGCAGTACTCTAACTGGTCCATTGTAGAGCTTGTGCCCCCCATCAGATAATGAAGTCCCAACCTAAGTGACCATGTCTATTTTGGCTATCAGAGTGACCAAATCTTTTATTTTATTTATTTATTTATTTATTTATTTAATTAATTAATTAATTAATTTTGTCAATTGCTTACAAGATAATAGGTATGAGTAAAAACATTGTTATGAATACATGGATACATATAAGAAAAATAATAAAAAAACAAAAAACCAACAGGACAGGGACAGTAGGCACGTTGGTGCGCTTATGCACGCCCCCTACAGACCTCTTAGGAAAGGAGTGAGGTCAATAGTAGACAGTCTAGGGTTAAAGTTTTTGGGGTTTGGGGAAGAAACCACAGAGTCAGGTAGAGTATTCCAGACATTGACAACTCTGTTGCTGAAGTTGTATTTCCTGCAATCAAGTTTGGTGCGATTAACCTTGAGTTTGTATCTATTGTTTGCTCTTGTGTTGTTATGGTTGAAGCTGAAGTATTCATTGACAGGTAGGACATTGCAATGTATGATTTTATATACTATACTTAGATTGGACCGAAGGCAGCATAGTTCTAGGTTTTCTAGGTCTAGAATTTCGAGTCTGGTGGCATAAGGTATTCTGCAATGAGTAGAGGAGTAGAGGACTCTTCTTGTGAAATATTTCTGGACTTTCTCAACTGTGTTAATATCAGATACATAATGTGGGTTCCAGACTGATGAGCTGTGTTCGAGTATTGGTCTAGCAAATGTTTTGTATGTTCTAGTTATTAGTGTAATATTACCAGAGAAAAAGCTACGTAAAATTAGGTTAACAACTCTTAACACCTTTTTGACTATGTAGTTACAGTGGGCTCTAGCACTTAGGTCATTTGAGATGAGTACTCCAAGATCCTTGACAGAGTTTGGATCATCAACAAGGTTTTGACTATTCAACCTGTATTTTATTTTCTGATTTTTTTTGCCAATATGTAGGACAGAGCATTTATTTGTTGAGATTTGAAGTTGCCATTTGTTTGACCATTCTGATACATAGTCAAGGTCTTTTTGAAAGGTAGCAGTATTGCTGGTGGTGTTGAATAGCTTTACATCATCAGCAAAGAGAACGCAGTCGCTTTTGATATGATCACAGAAGTCATTTATGTAGAGTATGAAGAGAGTTGGTCCTAGAACAATGCCTTGGGGGACACCATTGTTGACAGGTACAGAATTTGGTAGTACGCTCCCAATTTTGTCCATTTGTTGTCTGTTTGACAGGAATGCTCTATCCAGTTATGCAGGCGTCCAGCAAAGGACAGCAAGGGATTTTTGTGCCTGGCTTGAGAAACATTAACATCATAGAACTTCTTTCATGAGTCGTGCATATCTATGCAGACTGCCTGCATTTTTGTTTCTCCCATCTAAGCTTCCTTGCAAAGCTTCTATTGTCAGTGGACAAATAAGAAGCAGGGAAACAGGTTCCCCTCTATTGCTTTTACTTTCCTTCCCAGGCCATGTTTTACTTTCCTACTCCACTTTTCTCTGATGCATTTTTTTCTTCTGTGCTTCATGGTCCTCACAGTAGCATCACAAGGTCCACATACCCAAGCTAAGAATGGATCCTTCCAAGAGTAATGACTATCTTTTGCTCTATTTGTCGGAAGGAAAATGAGTCATAAATAGATATTATGACTGGGTATTGCTATGACTGAGTAACAATTACATGTGTGGTGCTTAACTGGAAATCTGGTGTCACTCCCATAACTTTGGATAACATTTATCAGAAGTAGACAATCTTTGTTACCCAATCAGACACCTCTTTTGTCAGACAGATATCAGTTCCTGAAACTGATGTTCAATTTTAAAAGTTTGTAAAGTTGTTTGTTTTTGCATCTAACATTGGGATTGACATCTCAGTACAACTATACTTGAACAACCTTCTGGGGCATTTGAAGACATATTACAATAACACAATCAACCAACTTTCATGCCTCTGTCTTCAGTTAATCAGATTAAATGACAATTCCATTTTTGTATTAGTGACTGGAATTGTGCTCATAACAGGTAGTCCTCTATTTACAACAGTTCCAATAATGGAGAATATTTGTAGCTCAGGATTGAAATGAGAGGTCCTTGATGCTCTCTGAGCTTGGTTGCTTTCTTGCAGATGTTTCATTATCCAAATTAGGAATCATTGGTGCTGATGATGTTACCTAGTTTGGGTAATGAAACATCTGTAGATCAGCCAAACTCAGAGAGTTCTGAAGATCTCATCTTATAAAAGTTCATTTAATGACTGTTCAAAGTCACAATAGCATTAAAACTGACTTATAACCATTTTTCATGTGACTGTTGTTGCATTCCCATGGTCATGGATCAAAATGCAGATGCTTGGCAATTGACTTATATTTATGATTGTTGCAGTGTCCTAGGGTCATTTGATCACCTTTTGCAACCTTCTAACAGGCAAAGTCAATGGGGAAGCCAGATTCACTTAACAATTCTAACTTAACAATTGCAATGGTTTACTTATCAGCTGTGGCAAGAAGGTCATAAAATGGGGCAAAACTCACATAAGAACTTTCTCACTTAGCAACAGAAATTTTGATTCAATTGTTGTTGTAAATCAAGGACTACCTGTATTCTGCAACTGAAATGCATTATGATAACCAGAACCAGAAAATACATTTTATGTTTTCCTTATTCTGTCAGGGTTATATCCTATTCCATTTCAAACTAAAAGAAATATCAGGGAAACACAAAGTATGTGTGTTATCACTTCTTTTGTTTGGATTTTAAGGCTGAAGATTATAGCACCTTTGCCGTAATATACAGGTAGATTCTGCTTAATAACTACACTGTTTAGTGACTGTCCAGAACTGATCCCAATATGCAGAGGAAAAGTTTTAAATCTTTAAAATCATCATTTTCAAAGTTACCCTACTATTTAAAATCCTACTTTTATTCTATAGATCATGATGATGCACATCAGTCTTATCTCATCTTGTTATGCTGACAGCGTAATGTAAATTGAATTGGGAGATTGTTATCTATAGACTGGGCTATTGTATCTGACTTATAAAAACTTGAAAGACCATTAGAAAGGAGCAAAAATAGCCAAACATCATCATCATCATTATTTTTAGTTATGTAGCAAAATTTGTAGCCCTATCATTCAAAACTATAGTTGAGTGCAGATCTAGTGTCTCTAATCCTAACACCACACCTCACAAACTCCATAATAATTATTTGCATTATTTGTAACAATGATAAACACAATGTGTCCAATCCCTGAAGCTACAGTACAAGTATCCTATCATTTTTTTTACCTAATGTTATGTACAATTTGGGCCAGGAGGTAAATATCAAGAAATTGAATTTTTGAATTGTAAGCTCCCAGAATCATTAACTGTCATGGTGGCTATAGAAATACACAAATACTATTTAAATAGCATGAAATGGTACCTACTTTTCTGTAATTAAGCTTCCCAAATTCTGTGCATGTCATTAAGGTTATGCTAGCTCATTTTCCCTAACTGCACAGATATTAAAATGGAAGAATTAACTTTCTGTATAGTATTTTTGGTGCCATCTAGTGGTCTTTAAATTCTTCCAGACAAACATGTAATCCTTATAGATCTGTATTACAGCGTAAGCACATTCATTCAAGAATGATAAAATCACTTTCTTTCTATATAAGAGATGCAGGGTGCTGGTTAGTCTAGGACAAGAAATGCAGCTTGGAGTGTTCTTAGATTGTGACAATAATTCTTGCTTTGTTAAGTATAATTTCTCAAATAAGTCACGATTAATAAACCACACTAGTTGGATGAATGCAACATCAAGCTAAATGATACAAATTTAAATATCATGACACTAATAAAAGAATCAAGAAAACATATATATAGCCAGTTTGAAATGAATGTCATATAATACCATTATTCATTAAATATCAAAGTTAGTGAATTATCTAGAAAGGGGCTATATAATTTTCCTTAACACTATTGAATTGCAGCTATACTATACCTCACTTCTCTTTCTGAGACCAATATCTTATTCCTGGTACTTTTCCATGTGTAAGTCAGTAGTTTTCTTATTTGCTTGAGAGTTTACTCTACTTTCAGCTTAAACAATTCCTTACTTCTTGTTACTCATTTACTTTCTAATTGTTTTTCCTATCTCTTCATGTTCATTATCATTTTAGAACTAAACAACAACCTTCTGGAACATAATTTCAGCTTTCCTCATATATTGATCATGCCTAGACTTTCTGAAACTCTGCTTTGTTAAACTTTTACTGCCTAATCATAACTATTAGAAGTCAGTCTCACTAAAATCCAAAACTTATTTCAAAGTTACATACTGAGCATCACAAATGTTGGGGAGCTAGAAAATTATAGCCAAAAAGAATTAACTCCTAATAGATTATTTTATTTATCAGACATAGTTAAATATGTATGTAGCATTGAACAGGATGTGGCTGACTACATTAAAATGCTCTTGACCTGTATTTGGAATAGTTATCTTTAAATCCCAATGTAATCATGAAATGTTCTAAATGTTGCCATGCATCTGAGAGTTTGTTCCTGCTTCATTAGCTAAGCAAATGAAATTAAAAGCAGAAAGCCATGCTATAATCCTATACATTCTTGTGTTTTGTTAATTCATAATTTTCTGTGATAAGCTAGCTAGCATAGTGTGTTGTAGAAATAATAAATTGAAGAACCACAATTCAACATCCCAGGCAAACAGCAATACAATTTTTCATTTAGTTAGGTTCAGCACATAAATGACTGAGGCCACGGTTAAAACAAATCATGTAATTCCCGGCACAGAAAAAAAGAGTCAGATGAACCTTATTTTATCTTGTTCTATTGTTTGAGTTTGTGTAATGTTGAAATATGAGCTAGCCAAACAGGTTGGGTTAAATAATTTACCAAGCCACAAATAACCTATTCACCAAGTTTGGGATGTTGTGTAAATGCCTCATTATTTATAAACTAACACTGGAATAACTTGTTAAACCATATTGTCAACCATTATCTCCAAGCATGCTTTGTTCTAAAGTTGGCACTTCAGCTATGTTAAAGGGGAATCATTTACAAACCTAGTCTAGAAGTTAGTTTATGGTTCAACAGTCATTAATCTTCC
The DNA here is from genome assembly GCA_023653725.1 of Bungarus multicinctus. Taxonomy (NCBI): domain Eukaryota; kingdom Metazoa; phylum Chordata; class Lepidosauria; order Squamata; family Elapidae; genus Bungarus; species Bungarus multicinctus. The sequence continues at coordinate 87,928,206 of CM042840.1, read as the reverse complement.
AGGAAAATCTATTCCATTTTCGTTTTTCTCTTTATTTGAAAACAAGGGAAATGAAATATACCATTAGACAGCATGAACGTTTTTTTGTTGTCTGCAAAATCAAACTAAAAGAAAACTTGATAACCTCAAAGTTTGTTGAGACATTTATGAAACAGGAAGGGAAATGGCAATCTGAGATTACGTTTTTTACTGCTGTCTGGAATACTTTTTATTTATTTATTGAATTTATATAGCTGCCCATCTCATTTGTATATGAACTTGATCATGTAGGGCATGTCATTTTTTTAAACTTTCAATTTCCAAACAATAGGGGTGCTCAATAGTTGTGACATGCCCTGGGGATTGTAAATATATTTTAGTTATTTTAATATAATAATTTAGATGTGCTTGGTAGGTAACTACATAAATGTCATAATTTTTTTTTTAAAAATGTTTCATTTCACAGGTCCACAGCTGTCTTTCTTTTTTTTTTAATGTTATTTTTTCTGAGAGTGTTAATACTGCAATAACTGATCTGTAATGGCTTCTAAAAAAGAACAAGACTGGGCACATTCACCCATATGAGCAACCTAATTGGAACTGGCAGAAACCTGTTACTGTCAACACTGGAAGACATTCTCAGATATAACTTACTGTTAAGAGATCAAAATAGTCATGATGCTAAAAAACTACCCACAGCCAGTCTTGCAACAGACATATATCCCAAAGTGCTGAAAAAGTGGGAATGAGTGAACAGTTCTTTTGTGACCCCTGTTATAAATTCACAAGTGGCAATCTTGAATAAGATCCAAGAGAGCTGATAGAGGAAAGCTAGATGTCAAAGAGATTTTCACTGTGAAACTTGACAAACTGTTTGACATCCTCAAATTGTTCTATGTACCAAATTTGGCTGCAAAAAAGAAGCTCACATTGCCTGTATCAACCTCAAGGAGTTGAAGATACCATACTACCACTTGCTTTTGTTAAAGGTCAAGGAAACAAGATTGTACTAGATTGGTTTGCCAGATGTGCCCGACCAGAAGCAATTGGTCAAAAGCAAAAGTGACAAGATACAAAGGTTTCCTGAATATAAGCAGAGAAATATTCCAGAAATTTCAATCCTAACAAATGAAGCAATTATCTCTTATTATGAAAACGAATGATGACAACTGATGAAGACGAAGAGAAATCTGATGGAAGTTATGAAAAGGCCTTAGACCAAACATATGTCCCCTCTACTTCAAAAGAAAAGACAGAATGCAATATATTAGAAATAACAAATGTTGCTATACAAAGCATAAAATACGATGTTGGTCTATGTGCCATTTCTGCCATTACCACCTTCGTGCATGCTGGCTTGATCACCAAAGAAGACAAAAAGACTTGTACTTGACCACAATAAAATGAAGAGATTATGAACTGCCTAGATCAAGAATTTGATGAGTTCTGTAAGGAGGGTAAAATCAAATGCATCTGGTCATATAGATGCAACTAAAGTTATGCAGAAAGCAAACAGCTCTGACCAGCAATTCCCCAGTACCATCAGAGAAGAACATTATTCTGTGTGCAGTTGAACAAGGTGAAAGATATATTTATTATATCACTCCAGAGAAAGGCTCAAAAGCAGGAAAACCTACTTAAGTGATTACAGATAATCTGGTGTATCTCATGAACAAGAAAGGCATTGACAAAAGCTTGAAGGTTATTGGAGGAGATTCTCGAAATGTTAATACTGGCTGTGAAAGTGGTGCCTTGCACTGGATAGAGGTCAAGCTTCTCTGGAAGTTGATCTGGTTGGTGAGTTACCCCTTTAACACTTAATCACAAGGACCTTGTCTAAGAACAAATAGGCAGGTAAAATTGGTAACATGCTAGTCACTGCAATAAAACTTGACATTGATCCTCCATTTACCAGATTTTCAACTGGTGAGGTCTCATTTCATTGAGCAACAATGTTATATAAAGGATCTTTTTATTGATCAAGCATATGGATAAAGGATCACACAGGCAAAATGGATAGGAGAACTTCCCACAGATCTGGCTTTTCTGGAAATTGACCCCATAAACCATTTACACTGGTTGATAACTGCAAGTAGGCTTTGTCAAATATGAGTTTCAAAACATGGTTTTAAAGGCAAAACTCTCCAAAACCTATGATAAAGCTGTAAAAAAATACAAATGCTATCTTGAAGAAGATTAATAAGAGCATAGAATCTGGATCACAGAAAGTAATTGCCTGTTGAACTCTACCATGTTGTATATGAAGTATTATGTCCGGGTCTAGGCTCATAATTAAAAAGAGAGGGGGGTGACTTCCGGTGACGTCGCATCATGGCGAGGTAGGAGAACTTTGTCCAGTCCTCCTACAATGGGAAGTTTTTGTCCAGATCGCAGCCGTTCGAGGCGGAATCTGATCCCGACAGGATCTCCATATGAGGAGAAATTCCTGGAGCTAGACTGGTGCTGCAAGCCGTGCGGCAAAGAAGGGAACCCGGAGTGTAGGACAAACAAGCCAGCTGCCTCAACTGGCCCAAGGACGAGACAAAACAATTGTAAGAAGGAAGCGGAGAGACGTTGTGGAGCTTGGAGTCCGAGAAAAGAGTGAAAGGAAAATCGGCATTGGATTATAAATTAAAGAAGCTTTGAGAGGTAAATAAACTTGTGAGTGAATTCCCAGAGCATAAAAGGGAAAATAGCGGCAAAATTGCGGTGTACCCATAGCTTCAGAGAAAGTAGAAACTTTGTGATTAAAACGAAAAGTGAAAAAGAAGGGAGAGATTTGCTTTACGATGGTGAAAGAGTTTGATTTCCAGCCACTGGAATAGACTGGAATGTATTAACTTAAAGAAAAGAACTCTTGTAAGCATGAAAGGGTGACAGTGCAATTTGTGGAGGCAGACATTGCTATTGAGAAAGCGGAGGGAAGCGACGGAAGTATTAGACTGAACTGAGAGCGGTGAAACTGAAACCTGAGACTTGAACTTAATACAGACAAGACTAAATTATTAAGGAACTTTCAAGAAAAAAAAGGAGAGTACAATAATCAGTTCTGCTTTTCTTTCTTCCCTCACGTATAATATATATTTAATTAATAAGGATAAAATTAATTGCTGAGTCTGAAATAGGTTTAATCTGTGTAAATAGTATTTAACTCTTTAGAATTATAGCTTATAATTGACTTCACACCTTTTTCTTATATATACATATTGGTTAGTGGACTTCGGATTATGAATTTAAAACAATAATTAAGATAATGATAAGATAATTGATTTTTCCTTCCCTCCCCTCTCATGATCTTCTTATATTATGGTTTTATGGTTTTATTTAATTTATATACCACCCCCTCTCCCAATTTCTGGGACTCAGGGCAGTGTACAGCCAGAATTAAAACAATACAAAAATAAAAATTTAAAAACAGATTAAATCAATGGCTGGAAATTAAACAATAAAATAATAAAAACAGCGTAAGTAAAATAACAAATTTAAAACCCTCCAATATTACTAGGCCAGACCGGCTTGTTGAAAAAGATGAGTCTTCAATGCACGCCTGAAGGTTCGCAGGTCAGGGATAGTCCGTATCTCCTGGGGTAACTCATTCCAAAGGGAGGGTGCTCCCACAGAGAAGGCCCGTACCCTCGGGGTTGCCAGCCGACATCGTCCAGCTGATGGCACCCCAAGGAGGCCCACCCTGTGAGAGCGCACAGGCCGATGGGAGGCCGATGGTGGCAGAAGGCGGTCCCATAAGTACCCAGGTCCCAAGCCATGGAGCACTTTATAGATGACCACCAACACCTTGAATTGCATCCGGAAGGCCACCGGAAGCCAATGCAGCTCACGTAGGAGTGGTGTAACATGGGAGCTACGAGAAGCCCCCAGAATCACCCATACGGTCGCATTCTGCACCCACTGGAGCCTCCGGATGCTCTTCAAAGGGAGCCCCATGTAGAGAGCATTGCAATAATCAAGACGGGAAATGACAAGGGCAGAGGTGACCGTGCGAAGCACGCCCAGCTCCAGAAAGGGCCGCAACTGGCAGATCCATCGGACCTGATAAAAAGCCCCCCTGGCGACGGCCGTGATATGATCTTCCAACGACAGCCGTACATCCAGGAGGACACCAAGATTGCGTGCCCTCTTCGTGGGGGTCAAAGTTTCTCCCCCCACAGCCAGTGATGAAGTAAGCCAGCTGTATCTGGGCACAGGAAACCACAGCCACTTGGTCTTGGTAGCGTTGAGTCAGAGCCTGTTTAAACCCATCCAACTCTGCATGGCCTCCAGGCACCGGGTCATCACTTCAACGGCTTAGTTGGGGTGGCCTGGGGTAGAAATGTATAACTGAGTATCATCAGCATACTGATGGAACTCTACCCCAAAACCACAGATGATCTCTGAATATTAGAGATTATATGGAATTTATAGTATATACTTATATATTATAATTGACTTGAAGAATTAGTATTGGAAATAGTGTTAACTTAGTAATTAATTTGAGGTAGTATTAAAGGATTATATTAAATCTTAAATAGTCAATGAATTTTGGAATTACTAGAAAAGTTAAAAATTTATTTTTTCTTTTTCCTAGTTTTTGTTAATTGAAAACAATTGTTTTAACTACTGTTGTCAAAATAAGAGCAGAAAGGAAAAGAAGGGCTATAGAATTGAAAAAACAGAATTATAAAAGATAAATAAGTCTGATGGTAATTGGAGATATGGTTTAGGAGAATATAATTAAGATAGTGGAGAAACAACAAAAAATTATTAAAGATATGACCAGTACAGCTACGATTACTACAAAAGTAGGAAGAAAGGCAACACCATTGACACTTCATCTACTACTACAATAGTATCGACCCAGAAAACGATTGATGAGAAGTTGGCACCAGAAAAATCGACACCTCAATCCAGTACGCAGTCACTTCAAGCCACATTAATATCCATCCAAAGTATGATGCTGACTCTACAGGAATCAATGTCGAAAAATCATTCAGAAAGTAAAGTAAAAAGGGAAACAATGAAAGAAAAGTTAAAAAACGAACTAGGGAAAATGAGAAATGAAGTTAAAAATTTGGAGGGGAAAATAGGTCAGATCCAAGAACTGATCAAAATAAATGAAGAGAAGATCAAAGTGATTGAAAAACAGGTGAGTCAAATGGAAAAGAAATTGGAAGGTATGGAGCAAACAATGAAAGAACATAATAAAGAGACTAATGAGACTTTGACTCATATCAAAATGGACAAGGCCTCATACTACTTAAGATTTCAAAATGTGGAAGAAGAGAGAGGTGAGAATTTATCATTAGTGATGGCAGAGATGCTGGTGGAACTTTTGGGTAGAGATAAGGAGGAAATGGTGAAAAAATTGGACGATGTTTACTGAGTATACACAAGCTACACGAGATGACATGGTCTCCCCCGTGAAATACACATAAGATTTGCAAGGAGATGAGTGAAGGACTTAAATTTTAAAATACCAGAGACTAAGGAATAAAACACAAAGGCAAAGAAGTGATTGTTTTGAAACAAGTACCAAGGAGAATTCATGAGCAAAGGAAAGACTATCTTAACAAAATAGCTTGTTATTCTTAACAAGCTATTTAAACAAAACAAAAAAATCTTTTTGATGGATAATTCCAGAGGGGATACTCGCAATATGGAAAGAGAAAAGAGTGAAAGTAGATAGTCTATCTAAAGCACAAGAATTCTTCGAGCAAATAGGAGGTATAGATGAAGAAGTGATCAGTAGAGAAAACCATGAGGGTTCCAGTCAAGAAGAGCTACAAATCAGAGATAGGGGAAGAAACAGGAGAAAGGGGAGGGAAGGAGATGAGAAGATGTTGGAAAGGAAAGAAACAGGAGTGAGGACAAGAAGTCAGACGATAAACAAAAGTATTGTAGGATAGAAACAAGGAAGGGAATGAAGAAAGGAGTGAAGTTGATATCTATAAACATTAATGGGCTAAATGAACTAGCTAAGAGGAAAAGAACGTTCTTGAAATTAGAGAAATAAAAAGCGGAGATAATATGTTTACAAGAGGTTCATATAAAGAAAAGTGATAAAAGGTATTTAATTAATAACAAATTGGGGAAAATGTATTCAACATTGGCGGAAGAAAAAAAAGGGGGTAGTATTATATATAAAAGAAAATATAAATTCAGAATTGATTTATAAAGATGAACAGGGAAGAATGGTAATGGTAGAGCTGGTAATACAAAACAAAAAGATAATTTTAGTGGGAATATATGCTCCAAATAAAAACCAGAGTGAATTTTATAAAATTTTATATGAAAAATTGTTAGAATTTGGCAATTCAAGAACTTGCATTGTAGGAGACTTCAATGCAATAACGGATAATGAACAAGATTATAGATGTGATCAAAGACAATATAAAAAACAGAATATGTTGCCTAAAACATTTACAGAGATGGTCGAAGAACTAGATTTAATGGATGCGTGGAGAAAAAGAAACCCAGGAATAGCACAGTTTACTTTCTACTCCAGCCCATATGTCATGGTCTAGAATAGATATGGCCAGATTAGATACAAGAATAATAATAAACACATTAGAATATTACAAAAAACATCCAGGTAGTCAAGTAACCTTGATTTTTTTTAGACGCACAAAAGGCCTTTGACAATTTAAATTGGGATTTCATGAAAAAACAGATTAATTTGATGGACTTTGGAGATAATTTTGTAAGAATGATTAACACAATATATGCCACACAAAAGGCTAATGTAATAGTAAATGGTGAAATCACTCAATCATTGAAGATAAGGAAGGGGATCAGACAGGATTGTCGCTTTCACCTCTGCTTTTTATAACAATCTTGGAAACTTTGCTAGATAGAATCAGAGTAAATAAAGAAATTAAGGGAACTAAAATTAAAAATCAAGAATATAAATTACAAGCTTTCGCAGATGATATGATTTTTGAAATAGAGGATCCATTAAATTCAGGACCAATTTTATTGAACGAAATAGACAAATTTGGCAGACTAGCAGGATTAAAAATTAATAAAGAAAAAACTAAAATGCTAGTTAAAAACTTAATAATCAGTAAACAAAAAAAATAGAAGAAAAGATGGGTTTACAAATAATAAATAAAATTAAATATCTAGGAATCTGGTTGAGAGCAAGAACATTAAATCTGTGAGAGGACAATTATATAAAATTATTGAAACAGACCGAAAAGGAATTGGAAAATTGGAATAAGATGCAAATTTCACTATTAGGAAGGATAGCAACAATTAAAATGAACGTATTACCTAAAATATTATATTTGTTTCAAATATTATGGATAAAAAATTCTTTAAAGAGCTAGATAAAATTCTGATGAAATTTATTTGGGCAAAGAAAAAGACAAGGATAAAAAAACGTATCTATAAGATAATAAAAGCAGACGTGGATTTGGGCTACCTATCTGGGAGATATATTATAGTGCAGCAGTGTTAATATGGATAAAAGAATGGATTGATTTGAGGAATAATAAGATTTTAAAGTTAGAGAGACATGATTTGTTACTTGGTTGGCATGCTTTCTTATGGAACCCAAATACAAAAACTAATGCATATTTTACTAGACGTATTTTTTGAAAACCTTTAATTAAAATTTGGAACAATATAAGGAAGAACCACTACACGAAGATCCCATCATGGTTCTCAATGATGGAGATGATGTTTCACCAAATACAATGGATATGAGTAAAAAATTTAAATATTATCAAATAATAAATAATGAGGAAATAATTAAAACAAAACAGGAATTAGAAACTCAAGAAATATTTATTGATAATTGGTCATATTTTCAAATTAAAATGAGATCTAACAAAGATATGAATGAGTATGGCATTGAAGTCAAAAATACATTTTTAGATAAAATACTTTTAAATCTGGATAAATGTTCGATTTCCCAATTATATAATTATTTATTGGAGTGTAAAATGGCTGAGAAAATTGTCAAAGGTCCAATGCTAGCCTGGGAAAAAAACTTTGGTTACAATATTGATTTGGATACTTGGGATGAGATATGGAAAAAAAATTGACATTAACTAAATCAGTAGCTCATAAAGAAAACTTATATAAAATGATATACAGATCGCATCTGGCACCCACAAGATTGGCTAAAATATTTCCAACAGCAAATCCTTGCTGTTGGAAATGTAAAAAAAAAAGTAGGTACTTATTTCCATTTGTGGTGGACATGCCTGAAGTAAAGAAATATTGGGTAAAAATGAAAAATTGGATAGAAGAAGTTATAGACTGTAGGCTGGAGTGGAAACCGGAACTATTTCTGTTGGGAATAATTAAAGGGGATTATTCCTCCAAAGTAAAATATTTGACCATACATTTATTAACTGTGGCACGTATTTCATTAGCTCAATATTGAAAAAACTCTAATAAACCACCAATACACATTACGATTCAGAAAGCCTATGACTGTGTTCAGTTGGAGAAACTTACTCTAAGGATCAACGGAAAGGAGGATACAGAATATTATCGAATATGGGACAAATAGTACAAATGGGCAGAAAATTAAAAAGAGGGGGGGGAAAACAAGTAAATGAATTTAAGAAGAAATAATACATATTTAGCGCTTCCTATTATTGTAGAATTTACTTCTGGCAAAGCTTTCCTGTTATTTAATAGAATAGAATAGAATACTTTATTGGCCAAGTGTGATTGGACACACAAGGAATTTGTCTTGGTGTAAATACTCTCAGTATACATAAAGAAGGAATATTCATTAAGAATCAAGAATCATAATGTACAACACTTAATGATAGTCATAGGGTACAATCAACATCAAATCATACTAGGAAACAGAGGATACAAGCAACAAAGTTACAGTCACAAGTGGGAGGGGATGGGTGATAAGGAGTGATGAGAAGATTAACAGTAATAGTAGTGTACACTTTGTAAATAGTTGAACAGTGTTGAGGGAATTATTTGTTTAGCAGAGTGATGGCTTTCGGGAAAAAACTGTTCTTGTGTCTAGTTGTTCTGGTGTGCAGTGCTCTATAGCGTCGTTTTGAGGGAAGGAGTTGAAACAGTTTATGTCCAGGATGTGAGGGGTCTGTAAATATTTTCACAGCCCTCTTTTTGACTCATGAAGTATACAAGTCCTCAATTGAAGGCAGGTGTGTGGTAATTGTTTTTTCTGCAGTCCTAATTATCCTCTGAAGTCTATATCTGTCCTGTTGGGTTACAGAACCAAACCAGACAGTTATAGAGGTGCAGATGATAGACTTAATAATTCCTCTGTAGAACTGGATCAGCAGCTCCTTGGGCACTTTGAGCTTTCTGAGTTGGTGTAGAAAGAACATTCTTTGTTGTGCTTTTTTGATGACGTTTTTAATGTTAGGTGTCCATTTTAGGTCATGTGATATAGTAGAACCTAGAAATTTGAAGGTCTCTACTGTTGATACTATGTTGTCTAGTATTGTAAGAGATGGTAGTATGGGAGGGTTTCTTCTAAAGTCTACCATCATTTCTACGGTTTTTAGTGTGTTCAGTTCCAGATTGTTCCGGTTACACCACGAGGCAAGTTGTATAACCTCCTGTCTTTATGCAAATTCATCGTTGTCTCGAATGAGACCAATGACTGTTGTGTCATCAGCAAACTTCAGTATTTTAACAGATGGATCATTTGAGATGCAGTCATTGGTATATAGGGAGAAGAGAAGTGGAGATAGCACACAGCCTTGGGGGGCCCCTGTGCTGATTGTACAGATATCGGATGTGATTTTGCCTAGCTTTATAATAATAGTGTTATTATTAGTATCGTTTATCATATTTTCTAATTTAATAGTTAAATAATATGAAAATATTACAATATATTAAATGAATGCATTTATTCATAGAATAAATAGAAGAATAGTGTTAAACTAAAGAAGAACTAGGACTTACCAAGCTTAATAACAAATGTAAAGAAATATGGATTAGTTATATACTAATGTTTTTTATATATTTGTATTTGTATGGTTTTAATTTTGTGAATAAAATTGTTTTTAAAACCTTAAAAAAAAGAGAGGGGGAGAGGACGGGGAGAAATTGGAAGAAATTTAGAAAACAGGTAGGTTAAACTCACAAGGAAGGAAATCCAGACTCAACATGAGAATAAACTTTCAGATGGTGGATGTTGCTGCTGCATGAAAATTAAATATCTTCAAATAGATGCTGGAAAGTATATACTGTATCTGTGATGATATGTGGGAACCTTGGGAGACAAGGCAAAGAGACAGAGCACAATTATAACTGGAACAGAACACAGCCACCTGCATTCTGTCTAGTGTAAACAAACACAACAGAATCACATCAAGTTTGATGGTCTTCATTGACAGCCAATTTGTTTCTGGACTCAATTCCATTTCCTATACAGCCCTTTTTTGTCTGCTCTTTGAGATAATATTCTCCATGCCAAAATCTACATTCTGAATACATGCGAAGGTAATGGAAAATTACACTATAAATTATCTCCTCTCACTTTGGCCTGGTTTAAACTGTGAAGTATGAATGGTTCCTATCTTAGATAGAAAGAGATTATTTTAATCCTAGATTATTTTTCACATAACTTTTGGAAATAATATGTTATATATACTGCTCAACATTGAATGTCGGAAGGGGAGTTGGTTTGTCCCACCAAAGTGCTATGACGATTGCTGTTTATTGAAATCCTTGATATTTTTGATACTTTAGAATTCTATGCTGCCTAATTTGAGTATATAGCATGCATATAAATATATTTAAATAAAGACATGCAGTGAATTAATTTTGACTCTTCTCTTTGAGTAATATACTGCATTTCACTGTAAGTAGGAAGATTGTAGTTCTGCTACAAAATATTTGCCTTCTTGAGCACTGCTCTGTATTAGCTAACTTCAAGCTAGACTTTAGAAGCTTTTCTAAGTAATACTGAAGTTTCTCGCAAAATGTGAAAAATGTTTCTTCAGCTTACCGAGTTTTAATGTTTCATTGGTTAATCTATCACTATAAATGATACATTCTAGAGTACAGCTAAATCCATCACTATACCAAATGAATTCCATTGCTAAATAACTGTCTGAACAATACATTTTTATCACTTAGTCCTTAATCTTGCTTACTGTGGAAGAACATTTTTCTTTTTCTTTTTTCACTTATATTTCTATTGTAGTTTGTTGCTTCATCATCTCATATTTCCACTTCTTATTGACAAATTATTATTATGATCCTTAGGATATGTCACGTTAACTCTTATTCAATGACTACCACAATACCTCATTGGTTATCAAGTTATATCCTTTCAGTAGTGACTTAACTATCCCTGCTTTTGTTACTGGCAGACAGTTTTACATCATACTAGAGAAAACTTCAAAGTTTTAACAGTTTTACGTGAGGGCTAGCTTGTCAACTAACTCACCTTAGATTTTTTAAAAATGCATTCACCATAATTGTGTCAATTTTTATAAATTTCAGGCTCAAATTATTTTATTCCAGATACATAATGTGAAAGTCTAGTTCTCTAGAGAAATTTTTAATTCTAGAAAACAAGAAAAGAAATAGAAGAAGAAAAGAATCACTATCAGAAAGATAGTTGGACTCAATTGCAGGAATGAAGGTACCACATTCCTGGACAGATTGGCTGGAGAAAACTTATCTATGTAGTCACAAAGAATCAACATTAACTTTTGGATACATAAACATTACCTATAAGTCGATCAATCAATAATTACATTTTTAAAAAATTGTAAGATGCCTCTAGAAGAAGTTGTACCATTCTACTGTGCTGTAACGTTCTGGCTGAGAATCAACACTTCAAAACTTTCTTCTCTGCTGCAACTGGGCAATATATTACTTTTGTTATTCTGGGTCTCATCAATCAGCATTGTTATGGTTTTCCATCAATAGATCTAGAGATATAGCTGATCAAGCTCTTCTGTCTGCTAAGCTAAATCAATTGGTTGTACTTAAAAAGAAAACATATATTGCTGAACTACCAAAGAGCATGTGGAGTTGCTGAGCAATACAAAGAAATCTAATAAAGATATAGTATTTATCATAAAACTTTTGTTTTGGAAAGAGGCATCAGCTTCCTGGAAAAGGCTAACTATACACAAAAGTAGAAACAGTATACATACAATAACCTTAAAACTACTCTACGGTAAGGTGGGCAGCCAATAAATTCAATATATTTAATAACTTGCCCTGTCAGCATTGATAGAGTGGTTTTGGATGTTCTTTGGTTGGACTATTTACTGTTGACTTGTTGGCAGTTCCTTGATTGAAGTATTATTTGATTGTCAATCTAATGTTAATTTTGGAGTGTGTATTATCATGTGACTGAATTTAATCTCTGTAATCTCAGCCAGTCTTTAATTAACAAAACTAATTGTAATTGGAAACTCTGTCATTAAACGACAATGTTATAAGCTGAAACAGCACAGGACAACATTGCGTAGTCTGATAGTTCCTTGTTCAATGTCTTGGGTGAAACTGAGAAATTGAATTAACAACAAAATTAGAATTAAAGCATCAAGAACTCCAATTGCAGTTTACCAATAAAGTTATCTAAATCATTGCCTTCAACCACATAGTGGGAACATAAATTGCATAAATTGCATTCATAAATTTCATAAATTACAGTCATGCGACTATGGCCACAAGTACAAGGATTGGTTGTTCCGCGTTGTTGTAAAATTTGAATGGTATCTTAACAAGAAGTTGTTAAATGACGACTACCCGTATTAACAGAATAAAACTTCCTTACTAATAGCCAGTGCTGCCCGTGAAGCACTGGAGTCAAATCGACCTGCCAAACTATTCTCATCACTGCCTGCACTTGCATTCTGAATAGTCAAACCTTTTAAATAATCTTTGAAGACAGCATCATCATTGGAGTGCTGGTAAAGTCATTCATTAGTTTAATAACCATGGATTGCAATTCAATTTCTCTTGCAAAGCATAACATCATCTACATTAACATATATAATACCTCTATACAATTATTTATTGGAATATCCCCCCAGCAAGAATTTTTCAGTGATTAATAGTAATAAATTGACCAACCATGTATATTAGTTGCTCTTCCACTGCCTATTGCTAGTAATTTGAGCACCTGAAGCAAAGATCACCTTATTAGCACTTCCATGTTCAATGACTTGGGTGAAACTGAGAAATTGAATTAACAACAAAACTAGAATTAAAGCATCAAGAACTCCAATTGCAGTTTACCAATAAAGTTATCTAAATCAACACTCACATACAGAATTCATGTCTCTTGTGACTTGGCAAAGGACATTCTATCTCTGATATTTAGGACTGGATAAATGTCACAAATAAAATCTGTCTAGATCAGGAATACCTGCCTTCAGTCATTCAAGCCCTAGTCATCTTATGTTTCGATTATTGCAATGCAATACAATGGGCTACCCTTGAAGAGCATTTGGAAGCTATAACTGATGCAGAGTGTGGCAGTATGGACTGTTTTGAGGTTCCCAAGAGTGACTCATATAACACCACTGTTCTATGACCTGCACTGGCTGATGGTTTGCTTCCAGGTGTTATTCAAGGTGTTGGTAATCATCTTTAAAGCCTTCTTGGCATGGGTCCAGGTTATTTGAAGAACCATCTCACCCTGATGGGTTTGGGCTGTCCCATCTGTGCTGGCCCCATCAGCCAGTGTAGTCTGGTTGGCAGGGTCCAGGAGAAGAGCATTCTCTGCCATAACTCCTGCCCTTTATAACATCCTATCCTCCAAAGTGAGGTTGACTTCAATCTTCCTAATCTTCCACAAGAGCTAAAAGACCTGGCTCTGGCAGTTGACTTGGAACTACAATGGGATGTGGGGCCCACACTGGGAGTGATTGATAGATTAATGACTGATCCTACCTCCTCCCTGCTCATCCTACTGCCTCCACCCCCATCTTTTAGCTAGGGTTGAGTATTCATATTTTTATAGTATTTCATTTTATGGTGTATAAGTTTTGTATAGCTTTATCCTTTTAACATTGTAAGTTTAAGTTAAGATAAGATGGACAACCAATAAATAAACAAATAAACATTTACCAAATTAGCTTTGTCTCAGGATACAAACTGGCTACTTCATGGACTTCAAAATTATACAGGTAGATCTCGATTAGCAACCATTTTAAATTATGGTGACACTGAAAAGTAATAGTCCTTGCATTTACAGCCATCACTGTATTCTTTATTGTCATGTGATAAACATTCAAGCATAAATGTCAACCAGAAATTGAATGAGAATTCACATGTTACACATTGTCTGACATATAGTATATTCTTTCCTAATAAGTAATTTATTTCTGTGGAAAAAGAGAGACAGAGCAACCTTCCAATCACCAATCCATGTAGCAAAAGCATAGCCATGGGCATCTCCCCCTTTTTTTCCTTTCCTTTTCAGAAAACATTATTGTAAGACAAAACTATGTCAAGTATGACCTTTCAGTTCTCTTTCCCATCATTGCAAATAACCAAAGGTTTTTTATCATGCTGTATGTCATCAGTAAAAAAAGCTAGCAGCTTTTCCACCTATACCTACACTTCATAAATAACTGTTCTTAAGGTCAGCAGTCAACATATTTTGAAAGAAAAAGTTTAAATTTGATTTCAGATCTGCAGAATGATCTCTATATAATAAAAAAGTTTCATAAACATTTGAAACAGGAATTGTAGGAAGCTCTTATGTAAATATTTATAAAGTATTCACATGGAGACAACCCACAGTTATAAAATATAAATATTATAAATCAGAATATGCTGTAGTATATGGTATACACCCATAAAAACTATCTACTTGTACAGCTTGCCCAGTCTTGTCTCTATCCACTTCCAGTATAATCTCAGGTAGTCAGCTGATTGAGGCATTACCTAGACTTCTCTGTGCCCCATAGTATACAAAGCAACTGAGAGAGATGAAATGTATGAGGAGATGTCTAAAGCACTGCTCATACATTGCATTAACTCAATCTAACATGGGTAAGAGCTGCTACTAAGGTCTACCTCGTGGCAATTCATGTGGTGAAGTATAAATACTTCTCCACACTAATTGCATCAGCAGATAATTGCCCAGAGACCCTCTTTAAAGTGAGCCTCCTCCTCCTCCTGGGAAAGGAAGAGCTTGAGGCCCTCCTGAAGGGGCACACTGAAGAATTTGCTGATTTTCTAGAAGACAAAATTGCTCAACTTCATTCCCAGCTAGATGCCACCATGATTGCTGGTCTGGTGGAAGCCTCTTAGGCAGGTTCTTGCCCTGTTATCTGGGAACAATTTGACCCTGTTTTTCCCAAGGAAGTGGACAGGATCCTAGCGAGTATGCATGCAAGCACCTGTGTTTTAGACCCATGTCCCTCCTGGCTTGTGAAAGCTTCCCAGGAGGTGACAGGCGTGTGGACTCTGGTAGTGATTAATGCTTCCCTATAGGAGGAGGTAGTATCCCAGCATTTAAGGAGGCTGTGATCCACCTCTTTTTAAGAAGCCATCTCTTGACTCCACCTGGTTGGATAATTTCTGACCTATCTCCAATGTTCCCTTTTTGGAGAAGGTTGTTGAGAAGGTGGTCATGCAGAAGTGCCAGAGGTTTCTGGATGAAACAAATTATCTCGACCCCTATCAGTCAGGATTCAGGACTGGATCTGGGACAGAAACAGCACTGGTCACACTTTTGGATGATCTCTGGTGAGAGGGGGATGGGGATAGTGCCTCTATCCTTGCTCTAATTGACCTCTCAGCGGCTTTAATACCACTGACCATAGTATTCTCCTGGAGCGACTTTGGGGGATGGGAGTGGAGGCCTTGTGCTGTCCTGGTTCATTTCCTTCTTCTGTGGCCACTCTCAGTCAGTGTTGATAGAAAGGGGGAGAGCCACAGGACTCGGTATTCTTTCCACTCCTGTTCAACATTTATATGAAGCCTCTGGATGAGATCATCCATTACCATGGACTGAGGTATCACTAATATGCTGATGATACTCAGCTTGTGGTGAGTTAAGTGATACTGTGTCCTCCATCTCGCAGTGCCTGAAGGCTATTAGGGGCTGGTTGAGGAACAACAGGTTGAAACTAAACCCTTGCAAGACCAAGTGGCTCTGAGTTTGGAGATTGTTGGCTCAGGGAGAATTGCCACCTTTGGTCTTAGATGGGGTGGCACTATCCCAAACAAACCCTGTGTGTAATCTAGGGATTTTCCTGGACTCCTGCTTAAGAACAGATGGCAGTCATAGCCACGGGCCTTTGGACAACTGCAGGTTGTGTGCTAGTTATGCCCTTTTCCTATTCCAACAGTCCCTACTCACAGTCATTCATGCCCTAATCACTTCCCGTCTTGACTATTGCAATGTGCTGTACATGGGGCTGCCCTTGAAGAGCATATGGAAGCTCCAGTTGGCGTAAAATGCAGTGGCCCACATGGTTTTGAGCAGCCCCTGGTGTGCAATGTATCACCTCTCCTCCGGGAGCTGCATTGGTTGCTGATTTGTTTCCGGGTACAATTCAAGGTGCTGGTTGTCACCTTTTAAACCCTTCATGGCTTGGGACCAGATTATCTGAGGGAACGTCTCTTGCTGGCCACATCTACCTGACCTTTCAGAGCAGGGAGGCAAGGAAATGTTCTGGGTCCCATCCCCGAGGAAGATACACCTGATGGGAACCAGAAGAAGGATCGCTCTCTGGAACACATCCCCCAGAGATTAGATCAGCCCTCACTCTACTACTCTTCCAGAAGGTGCTGAAGACCTGGTTCTGTCAGTGGACCTGGGGAACCCAGAGCTGGATGGAGCCCATTCAATGGTTTGTGTAATCTGCTTCACTGGGGTGGGGGAGGAGTGGAAGATGGGGGTGATTTTGTTGTACTATATTAGTTTATTTGATTCTTTTTGTTAGTTTTTATTGATTTAAATGTGGTTTTATATTCTGTATATAGGCCTTGAGTCACCATAGCAAATGGCGGCAAATAGGCGGCAATATAAATTCAATAAATAAATAAATTAAGCCTTTTGTGGAAAGGCAGAATTGCTAATTTATGGTTGAGTAACATGAGAATGAGGCTCCTGAATTCTTTCTAACACTATCCGTAGATAAGTTACAATTTTAGCTGACTTATCTTGAGGCCATGCAGCTAAAATAAAATCTAGGTTGTATAGAATCCTATCTGTTTACATGGCAAAATATTCAAAACCAAACAAGCCATATGATAACTTACGGCAATGTTGACAATGGCTGTGATCATGAATATACAGAACATAAATAGGCAAATTACATTTTAACTTAGCATATTGCTCATACTGAGATGGGTTGGTTATGATTATAGTGCAGTGCACAATGTACAGGTAGTTCTTGACTTACAGCAGTTTGTTTAGTGACCATTCAAAGTTACAACAGCACTGAAAAAAGTGGCTTATGACTGTTTTTCACACTTATGACCATTGTAATATCCCCAGGGTCACATGATCAAAATTCAGATGCTTGCCAACAACAGATATTTGACAGTTGGAGTGTCCCAGGAGCATGTGATCATCTTTTATGGTTCTGAAAAGCAAAGTCAATGGAGAAGTTCAAAGTTCAAAGCCTTTATTGTCATTATACATCAGGTATACAATGAAATTAGTTTAGCCTCTACTGGTGCAGTCCATACAAGAATACAATCCAGATTCACTTAACAACTGTGTCACTAATTTTTAAACTGCAATGATTTACTTAATAACCGTAGCAGGAAAGATCATACAATGGAACAAAATTCTCATAACAAAAGCCTCACTTAGTAATAAAATTTTGGGGCTTTATTGTGGTTGTAAGGCTTGTATTCTTATAAATAGTTGAACAAACTGTGGTTTAGACAAGCATTTTATGAAGAGAATGTGTATTTTAAAACCAATTGGGAAAGCATATCTGAATACAAAAGAAATCAATATATAAGATACATATAATATCGAATAGTTCGACAGGAATTCCAAAAATAAAGTTCCTTTAAGTTCCTTTCACTGAATGAAAATCTGCAAAACAGAATTGTCTCCGGAGATGAGAGAAATAACTCAGCAAAGGACATGAGGCAAAGGACATGATGACCCTCCCCAATCCAGAAAATAACCACTCAAACAGAAGAGCAATTTAAAGAAGTGTAAGACCCTCCTATAAGAACTATGAAGAAGCACCAAAATGGTGAGCTATCGCTCCAATAGTTATAGGAGCGGTTCTTATCTGCTTTCCGCCACCTTGACAGAAACCTCGAACCAGGTGACCTAGTCACCGAGCTTTACAACAATTGAGATTAAGGGAGGCGACCCTTTTCTTCAAAGGTTCTCCTGTTTTAACAGATGGGGACGAGAAATAAGAAAGGCATACTTGGCACTGGGGAACCGGAAAACGCAACAGGCACCGAACGCACCCCAAGGCAGCCTCTGGGGACCCGCCTTCTCGCTGTTCCCTCCCCGCTTCTCCCCTCCCCTAGAAGGCGGTGCGACCTGCCTCCACTTCCCAATGTTGGACCAGCCTTGGCACATGGAAGGAGCGGCAGCTCTCCTGATGCCAGCCAGCGAAGAGAGCGGCAGCCACAGGGGCAGGCTCCGGTTGGACTCTCTCGGTGCCCTTTTCGCTTCTCGCGCGGGACTCCGTTGGTGCCTGTACCCTGGGCTATCCCCTCCGCTGTCCCAGGGGCTATTGCCTGTCTTTTCTCCGCTTCCTTTGTGTGCGTGAGGGAAGCTTAGGCGGTGGCAGCGGAGGAGGTGGAGTCGTTCGCTGCTTTGCTTGTCAAGGCTTAGCCGTTTAGGCGAAGGGAGGGGAAAAGGCGAGGGAAAAAGAACTGCTGGGGCTCTAGTCACCGGGAAGCTTTTTATTCCTCGGGCAGAGAGAAAGGAGCTGGACATATCCAAGCACCCTTCCTTGCCAAGCCTCAAAGGGACCCAAATAAACCAGTTACAACAACACATTATTCGGTCAAGGAACGAGCAAAGGCCAGACATCGCCTGCTGTTGCTGCTTTGCTCGACGCGGCTCCCGTACTTTGAAATGGGTCGGGAGCAGCGGGGGCAACCGAACAGCAGCAGAACCGCCTGGACTAGCCACTAAGGAGGCCGAAGGGAAGAGGATGGCTACATCCAGCAACTCTAGTTTGTCTGGCTCCTCTGTTTCCTCGGGTGAGTTTACAATAACTGCTTCCCTTTCGTTGGCAAGGGTTTACCTACCTCCTACCTTACTCTTCTGGTCCCCCATAAGCTTAAATACCGTTTATTTATTTTGAGAGAGGAACCTGGTTGAAATTTCTTGTGTCCCACTAAGTTGCTCTTTTGCCCTTTCTTTTTCTGTAGTAGGAACACCCGAATTCCTGGATGCAGCTGCCTTTATTCTATTTGCAGGTGAAAAGGGGAAACACTTTCTTAAAGAGGGACTGTGCATCTTTTCCCTGGGTGCTAAGTTGAATGTGGAAAGATCTAGCATTTTTAAATCTTATGGCCCTTCTCTCCACTGATAATCAAGAGTTTAAACTCAGAATACTACATTAGTATGTAATCCACAAGTAAAAAATAATGAGGGGACATTCTTGATATCCAATTGACATGGTCAAATAAAAATATGCATCAGCTTCTATTCATTACTATTCAAGATAATTCCAGAACCAAAATCTCCAAAAATACTTGTGTTTAGCTGAGCAGTTTATTCTAAGGGTGTGATTACACCTGTTCAGATGCTGAGATGCATGGTGTAAGCAATGGTATATTAAAGAGACCAATTTTCCTCTTCTCTTAGTTTCTTACCTGGATAAGCACATAGCACATCTTATACTGAGATGAATCATTCTTACAGCTGAGGAGAGGCAATTTCTTAGTTATATTACCAGGGTGGTGACTAGCAGCAAACAGCATTTAACATATCAGTATTCTCAAATGCAGAGGAAAATAAGTAGTTATTCTATTCTTTTCTGTAACTTCTGGGTATCTTAGAAGAAATCTAAAAAAGTTGAGGCATCGGAAGGCTTGTAAATATTTTTTCAACAGGTGACAGTTGGTCACCAAGAATATTTTGATTAATTTTATCATATTCAGTTCAAAAGAATGTGGAGTGCACACCATACTGAATATAGTGTGCATAGGGAATGTTGCCTGAACTTGAGTTAAAGAATTTATTTTATTCCATTAGATACTCTAGCTGTTTTTAAAAAAAACTTTTTTTAGCTGCTTGGGTTTTTGTTTTTTAGTGTATTGAATTAGTTAAAAATAATCTGTATTTAAGGACGTAAAATGTAATGCTAATTAAAAAATTAAACATGTGAACAGAATGATACGTGAGGGCTTGTACTTATGTATTTTTGCAGATTTGAAGGTACAAATAGCACTGATTAATCCTGGACCATAATTTTATTATATTTGCTGATGTTTTATTTGCACTTCAGCAACTGGAATATTTATTTATTTAAAACTATATTAGGCTGTTCATCCCCTTAACACCTCTGGCTATCTTAAAAAAGTTATAGTGAAAACAATAATTATATGATTAAAATTAAAGAATAAAAATATTAAAAATTAAAACAATGCTTAATATTACAATATTAATTTTTAAAGGTCTAAACAAACATGATTTGAACTCTCCCTAAACTGTGATAAAAAGGAAATACTGTTTATTTCTAGTGCAAATTGATTCCTTAACATGAGTTTCTTGATAGAAAAAAGTAGAATTAGTCATTTATTTCAAATGTGAGTGGCCTTGCAACAGTATCTGGCTGATTATTTAAATGTATGGAAAAATTGGATGAAAGCATTTAAGGTCTTCAAGTGACATAACTACTTACAGTAACCACTACTTTCAAAAGTTGAGAATGAATTATTGAAGATGTTAATCTTGTTCCAATAAAGGTGTATATAGTTTATCAGCCAAAGCTGATAAAAAGGCCCTCCAGTGTTACATGGTTATCTAACCTGTATCAATGTTGCTTGTGAAATGTCCTCCAATTTGTAAATCTAATACTCAAGTGGGAATATAGAACAGAAATATATTTCCAAATCTGTTTGTCAAAATGAGTAATAATTTATCCAAGTTTAGATTCAGTGATGCTAATATTTATACAATATGAGAATATTCTTTTTGTCAAAGCCATTGGTCAAAGCCATATTTTTTGTATCTGTGTGTATATTTATTCTCAACTATGGGTAATAGGAGAATATTGTAAATGGCAAAAGCAGAATTGTTTTATGCAAGTTTTGCCTCTTTGGTATAAATTTAGTAATTGTCCCTTTAAAATAGGGGAAGCTGAGTATACAATGCTTTAGTCATCATTTTGATGAAACCATGAGATTCTGCAAGTGTCTCTGCTCTACTTGATTTATGTAGCCTAAGTACAATATCCTGAGGTAATGCACTGATGTAATATACTATATACTCATTACAATGTATAAGTTTATTATTCAGATTAATGTTCTTACCAACTAAAAATAAAAGATGAAGAGCACCAGAGAGAAAGAGAGAATTATTATTTATGGGAAATTGAGCATCTGAAGAAAAGACTCTAAAGATGCAATATGCCAGAAAGTTTAATGATCTGATTCATGCTACGATCTAAATTATACTTTAATAAATCATAGCTTATGGAATAAATCATACTTGGTTGTGTTTGAACAATATGTTGAGCCATAACTTTAATTTAGTTGTGTGGTAGTTGTGGCCACAGATCCTGCTGAGCAAACCAGTGTCTAACAAATAATGCTAGTATTTTTTATGAAATAGCCATATTAAAATAAAATGGACAAAATTAATGGATGAAACCCAATGAGACAGAAAACAAGAGAGTACTGAATCTTCTGCGTTTTAAAGTAGACAAAGAATGATCTTTCACAAGAAAGAGATAAATAATTAGATATTCTAAATAAGTTTACCATCATATTTACTGTATAATAAAAGATATTTGGGTAAAATAGCCTAATTATATCCATACACTAGTGGAGTTTGGGGCTGGTGGAATTGAGAACCACTCTGTAAAATTGGAGTTGATAGTTCAATTACTTTCATGTTGAAGTCCATTGAGCAAGGAATTAAAAACTTGGCTATTTTTATACTTGTGAATTTTAAAACTGAGAGTTTCAAGTCAGGCAAAATAAATATTTCATGGTGCATGATTATATGATGGAATACAGAACTGCAAGATATTGGATAATTTTAAAAAGGAATTAGAGCCAGGCCTATCAAACTGGTGGCCCATAGGCCGGATGCATCACGTGCAGCCTATCCCCACCCTGGTTCCTCAAAGGCAAAAAACCATTGCAATATGTCATGATATGTCACGTGTTGCAATCGAGTCTGTCACCTGTGAATTAGATTCATGGGCAAATATATCTGTATTAATGACTAATTTCAGCACACCATTTGCTGGGAACTTAGATGGGAAAATATTTTGTGTTCATGTCCTACATAAGGGTCTCCATAAATTTGTGATCACCTAGGGATTAAAACTTGGATTAGATAGGCCTCTATTTTGCTGTGCTTGAGAATAATTAGGTTTCTAATAAAAATGTTTCATATGAGATTAGCCTAGATTAGTTTAAGGATTTGTGTAATTTAGAATATAAAATTTACTAAAGGCTATCAATTCTTCAGACCAGTCAATACATTAAGCAAAAAGACTTGTTTCTGATATGTATAAATTTTAAAATATGGGAATGTTTCTTAAAGTTCTCTTCAATAAGAAACATTTGTCTTTATTCTTGACCTTTCCAATCATACTTTCAACTGAATGTTCTTCTTTACTAAACAAAAAAAAGTGCAGGGAAAATTAGGACCATAGTAAGTATGTCATTCCCCACCTCCCCTTGCATAAAAGTTTTCAAATATTGCAGTGACTCCAAAATATCTGACTCAACGCAGCTACATTTGATTGGTTGTGGTTTTTGTTTCTCAAAACTCAGCAAGTTTTTCACCATTTTCTAATAGCCTGTAGTTACTGAATTCTGCTTTTAAAGATGAACAGCATACCATATGTGGGTTTAAAAAATAGGTTTTGCAAATGATATATAATTATTTCTATCATTTGACTTTCCGTTGCAAGATCTTATGTTGTTTGCATAAGGATGAAAACACAAGGCCAATAAATTAACAGTTGAGAATCTAGATAAAGCACCCACTTTATAACTTTGCTAAATAGATCATAATAATTTGGCAAAGCACAGAATTAAGAATCAGTGAGATAAACTGATATAGCATGTCCCTCTGTAGATGGCTCAAAGGTCACATCATATGTTAATAATTGCAATACAAAAAAATCATGTGGAAACCTCTTTAGACAGAAGTTGAAATACTTAGATATGTTTTCTGTATAATGGTTGAATAGTCTAGGCAGTCAGAACTGTACCCTTGCAATTTTTATTTGATTCTTCTAGCAACCAGGCAGGACAATGTGCTTTGAAATGTTAGTAGAGAAGAAAATTTAAGAATTGGATTTTTGCTGTTTGAACCAATAACATATGTATAACCCACACACGTACTGCAGGTTTTGTACTGACCTATTTAAGAAAAGTTAGAGAAGAAAAAAGGATCTCTTAGAAATAAGAACCAACATTTTGGAAACCATTCCTGCCTTATCCCTTATTTTATGTTAACATTAGGATGTGCATTCTGAAACATTACATTTGTCGTAGAGAAATAAATTCCTACATTTGTTGAATTTATAGAGTGTGAAGCAGCATAAAAAAAAAGATTATTGAAGTTGTTCAAACCAGTTTAGTAGCGTTTATTAGATGATAGTTATAAAGAAATTAGCTAGCTAGTGTAGCTGGTTTCTCTTCCATTACTTGATTTTTCTGCATGTGCATCTGATAGTCATGAAGATATCAGTTCAACAGTTGCTGTGAAATTAATTATCACATGCTAGGGTGGTTTTGTCATTTTGATATATCCCAGGGAATAGCAATTTATTGAATGGCAATTATAAAAAAATAGCTTTAACTTACATGGATTTAATTACTTTAATATAAAACCATGATCTTAATTTTTACTTATAATTGCAGATGACATTTTAAATAAAATTTAACCAGTTTCTGAATTAGTATATGCTGTGTATTTTGGAAGTAAGTAAGCTCTAGTGAGAGAATGAATGCAGCTATGCATGATATTGATGAGAATGATATTGTCTATTTGTCAATTATCACCTGGCCCTTATTTTCATCATACTAAGCAACGTTGTTCTGTATCCTGTACAGTGGTAGATTTGTCTTCTGTACAGATGCAGATAGGTAAACTCCACAAAACATCCATAACAAAGTACTTTTATTGGTTCATCAGGTATTCTCATAACTCATATTTGTGATGAAATTCTTCTTTAATGACCAATCCTTTCCATATCTGTCTTGTAGGTAAAAAGATGATTATCTTCTATCATTTTTCCCTCATTTCGTAGCGATAGAAGTAAAACAGTTACCACGAGTCCGTGAGTTCAGCCAAGAGTGAGGAAAACTTCCTTCAACCCACCGAAGGTCAATTTAGTGACCAATCAGGATTACAGATGTGGTCACGTGACATGGACTACATTTCCCAGGATACCTTTACTACATTTGCCATGATGCATTCCCTTAAGATACATTCCCTTAAGATGCATTCCCTTAAGCTCACAATTGCTATCTAACTATCCAATTCCCATACACTGGCTGGACAGCACAAACATGAATACATTTAATTAACTTGATGTAGTCATAGTTAACATTTGTGCTTTAAGTGAAAGATCAAAGTGGGTATGTGAAAAATTGCGTGCGTCTTGATGTAATTTGAGTTTGAGATTTTTGCTATTATAAATAACAGAAATGATTAAATTTTATGCCTGATGTTACAAATTGCTCAAGGGAAAATAACTTTTACATAAAGGATTAATTATCCCTTTTATTAGTTTCAATATCACTTTCCCAAAATATTCAAAATTTGGTGAGTTTTTGTTTTTAGGCTATAAATTGAAAACAAACATTTCTAATAAAGATGCTTGTGGAGTAGTAACTTCTGGGACAAATTTGCAAAGTCAAGAATTTTTGAGCAGAACTGGATATTTTTGCTTTGTCAAATAGAGAATGATGTACTACAATGTTTATGTTGGAATCAGATCCTAGGGAATCAATTTTGCAAGTAGCAGCAAATATGAATATTGGAATAGATTATTGGTATAATATATTCATAAAATATATGTTTCTGATATGTTGTGGTGCTATGTAGGCTCTCTTCAAATGACATCAATGCTATGGAAAACCAGAAACTCCCCTGTGTTCAAAATATGCAGGAGAATTAATGTTGCCTATTATCTTCAATTTGTAGGCCAGTTAACAAAATTCTGCAAAATATAATAATAATAATAATATGCTATAAAAGAAGAAAATGAACCATTATTTAAACTATATCTGATAAAGAGGTATTTCTTCTGGCATAATGATAAATTTGTTTGCAATGGTGCTTTAACTGTGACTCAGACAATGTGTGGAATGATACTTTTGATCATTTATAAATTACAAAATTCCCATTATAAGAAATGGAAAGAGGTACAGTTACAAAGAATACATAGAAATAATTCAGGATTGTAATAATGACATCATAAATATGAAAATTCAGAATAAGATTATATTGATAAAGAATGCTAAAGACAACAAAAGGGCTTCAATTATGTTTACAATATAAAGAAGACAAAATAGCATCCTAGCTGTTCAAAATTTTAACAAAATCCTAACAAATAACACCTAAAAATAAGCTTCTCAATTTCTATTCTGGTTTCCTTTCCCAACAAAAGACCATTTATTTCAATTTCATCTTGAAGATGGTTTATTTGAATTACTTTAAATCTCAGAGATTATATAAATTGCATATATCTGAGAAATTCTGGAGACAAATCCATTAACTGCCAGATGACTAAAGGAAAGAAATGTCCCTATCCTAAAATGTGGCAAGGGAGAATCAAGGGAACTACACAGGGGTGGGCTGCAACCAGTTTAACAACTGGTTCGGTGAGCGCATGCCTAACGCTTTGCGTGTGCAGAGCATTCCATGAAAAGCAATTTGAACCTCTCCAGCTCACCTTCTAGCCTTCCTGGTAAGTAGAACAGCTGAGGCAAGGTAATCCACTTTACCATGTGAATAGCTGAGCTGCAAAGGAAAGAAATGTAAGACAGGATAGGGTGGGAGCGGGTAGGTGGGTGGGGCCAACCGATTGTCATTCATACCAGAACTGGTGCAAACCAGCAGCAGCCCACCACTTAATATTAATACCTATGTAGGAGAATTCTAACAATGATAATTAAATTATGGATATAAAAACAATTTATTATTTGGTGACTGTTAACAATCAGCATGTTCTACCAGGTTTATCTCATATTTTGATAAGATAATTTCCTTAGTAGGAATATATATATAACATATATATATATATATAACATAAATATATTATATATATGTTTTCGTAGATTTTCATGGGTACAGGTATTCAGGTCTTGTTGTGTTCGGGTCTTTTCCCGTGTAAGATTGAGAATATCTTGGCAACGTTTTGACGAGATCTCACTAGCCATCTTCAGGTTGGTGCTTTCGACCAAGACCTGCCCCCCCCCACACACACACAGACAGACACACAAACACATACATATACACACATACACACACGTATGTGCGTGTGTGTATATAGGGGTGGGCTTTAAAAATTTTTAGCAAAGGGTTCTTTGCCCGGTTTTTGGGTGGGCATGGCCATGGTGGGCATGGCCTAGTAGGCTTCCTGCACGGCAAGGGGGCGTTTTTGCCCTCCCTGGGCTTCAGAGGCTTTTGTCAAGCCTCCAGGAAGGCAAAAACGGCCTCCCCGGGCTCGGTAGGCTCTCTGCAAGTTGGAAACAGATCCATTTCTTGCCTTCCCAAACTTCTGGGAGGCCTGTTTTTTGCCCTCCTGGGCTTCTATGTGCACCCTGCACTTACCTGCATCCAAAATGGGCCACGTGGGGACTCCTGGGAGGGGTAGGCAGGGTGGGGCAGGGTCACCCAGAAGTGGGATGTGGGGGGTTCTCAAAACTGCACAAAATCTTAGCAAGGGGGGTCCCCTGAGCTCTGCGAATCCCCAACAGCCCATGCCTCTGTGTGTGTGTATGTGTGTGTGTATACATGTGTGTTTTCAGCAAAACAAGAACCTCATTACATTATGGTTAGCAAAATTAACATAGGCCACATGTTTAAGATTTAGATAGATACTTAAATGATTCAAAACTTAAATGGTTCAAAGATTGTGTTATCACATTATGGAGGAGATTATAAGCTTGTATAAAATAGGTCTTGGAAACTATAGATTGTTATTAATGACTTAGAGCAAAATGGAAAATTATGCAATTTTCAGATTGAAATAGAGTTGGGTTGGACCAAATATTATTGAAGAGATAGGGCCCTGTTTTTATTTCTTGTATCATGTTTTCCTATGTAAGCCACAACAATCGTTGGGATATGTTTAATAATAGTAATAAAAAACATGATAGACCAGGAAAACAGTTCACTTAAGGAATTATAATTAAATGCATAATAGTACTGGTGGAAAAGGTTTTGAGATAATAATTAAATATGAACTGATCATAAACCAGTAGTGTGATATGGCACTTAAAATTAAAATGAAATGCAATTTTAGTTTAGGATCACAAATATATAATTTCATGATTAGGGAAATAAATCATTTCACTTTATTTTGCATTAGTCAGACTCATCTTCAATAACTGGGTCCACTTCTTGACACCATGTTTTTAAAACAATTTAAATAAGAGAGAATGAATTTACAGAATGTCATTATGGATGATTGTATGAACATAAAGTCTTGTGAAAAGAGGGGAAAGATCTTGAAATGTATAATCTAAAGAGAAGATTAAAATTATTATGTAATGTTTCAATATTTCACAAAGATGAATGTTAATCCACATTAGACAGTAAGAAACAGAATATTGGCTTTAAGATGCAAAATGCCAGATTATGGTGAATATTGGGGAGAACAAGAATCAATAAAATCAATTTAGTAATTCTATATTAACTCTAAAAATCTAATTCTTAGTATTCCTACTTTGTGTTTGATTCAGGGACCATTCTGCTAGGCAAGAGTTAGAACTAACAATGTGACATTTATCCCAGTAATCTAGGTATATTTACTTTATTTTCAATGTAAGGTCTTTTACTACAAATTTCATTGAACTACTATTGTTAAGCAAAGAGTGCCTGAAAGTGGCAGATTAACATCTGGGTTATCCCATAAACCAAGAATGCTTGTGTTTTAATTTTATTTATACACTAAATAAATAGTGTATAATATAAATAGTGCGTGCTGTTGAGCATGGAAAAGAATAAGAGTTGTCTCAGCCTGGAACATAAATCTGTAGAACTTTTGGAAGTTTCTGACACCACTTTTTTAATCTGTATTTTCTAAATCCTTTCTCTGCTTCGGGTTCTATCTTTCTGACAATCAAGAGTGTTATCCAGGCAAAAGTGAGAGCTGTTTGTAAAACATCAGGATTTTAAGATTGTTATGACTGGACAGTAGGGTGTTGTACCTCAAAATAAGACGAAATACCCGACATGCATGGTTTATCTTTTGTATTCAGTGTGAACTCAGGAATTTCCTTTTCAAACAATGAAACAAATTATTCTAGCATTTTATTAGATGTTCAGAAGGGCCTTTGGGTTTTAAGAACTTTGTCTCCCTTTTATTGGTAAATGTTTGTCTGCATAATTAGGGAGTCAACCATTTCATCCTTACTTTTGCCATGTTATTCACTTCTATATTGATACAGTGTTGATATGATAACAATGAAGTAGATGGTTCTATAGTTACAACAAATATGTAAAAATCTTTTACATGAAATTTATGTCTAGAATGAATATGGCTTAAGATTGAAGCACAGATATTGTAATTATTAGATTTTAAATAATTATTCGTATTTTAAATATTTTATTATATACAATGCATTTCCATAAGTCAAATAATTAATATTAGTAGTTTATCTTTTATTGAACCTCTTATAAAACTCAGATGATGAGGACTTGACAATCTTTTATTTTCTATCATGCATTTTGTTCTTTCCTATCATGCATCTGTTCCATAGTTTTATAATACTGAATAAAATTGCATAAAATCATAGTTTAGCAATTGAAATTATACTGAGTTATATAGGAAATATGAGTTAGCTTAAAGTACTGTAGTTTATTATAGGCTGCTACACATGGCTATAAATCTTCAAAATCTTTTCAAAATTATTAAACTGTTCAATCTTTTTATATGTTGTACTGTACAATGGATAACATAAACCCTTTTTAAGAGCAAAACATTCATAATCTGATGGCTATGGATTTTTAAAAAGTTCCATTTAGTAAACTTTTTAAGTGAGTGTATCCAGAATAGCAAATTAGTTGTTTTACAAAACAGGATATCCATGTAATGTAATTAGTTCTGCTTTAGCTCATTGTGTTGTACTTTGTAATATTCTAATAATACTGTAGTTAAAATTATATAAATTGTAGAAACTCAAATTGTTAATCATATTCAAATTTCAATGTGGATATAATTGTCTAAGAGTTATAAGTAAGTTTATTATCATCTTGGAATGAAGGATTGTGCCCAGGACAATGTATTAATTCTTGTTTCTCTAAGAATTCAGCTATCTAATAGTCAAGGATACAGCTTGAGAAAAATTGCTGATATATATACATACATACATACATATATATGTATACATATGTACATATGTATGTATACATACATACATACATACATACATACATATATATATATATATATATACACACACATATACACACACACACACATTTATATTTATATTGAGAGAGAGGGAGATCTTGCCAGTTGTGATTTGTTTGGTTGCACTTGGCCTATATCTGAAGCTAGGATCCTAATTTTCTGACTTGATAGCACTGCTCTTAGTTGTGCCATGCAAATGTGAACTATTGCTAATAAATAGTAAATCCACATGGTAAAAGGTGTTCAGATTTAATGCTATGGATTGGAGACTTATCATATGAGCCTCTCAAATTTAATTGACAAACTTTTAAAGTAAGTTTTAATATATTTACAAGATTAAGAAATCAGTACAGTACTTGCCTATTTTCAAAGAAGCTTCCCCTAGTCTTCATTTTAATCTCCACTTTCGGTTTCATCCAGGGTGACTATTCATTTTTACAAATGACTTTTTTTTAAAAAATTAGGCATTAAATTTAGGCATTAAAATTAGGCATTAAACATTTAATTTATTTTATCTCTATTTTTAAGATTAACTTATAGTTTGTCTACCTTAAGGTCATTTTCAAATAATCTTTTCCTGGCACCATTTTACTTTTATAAAGCTTCCATTTATTTTATTTTTGAGAGATTATTTTGTCATGTGCATGTAAAGACCAAGATCTACTTTTTGATTGAATCCAAAGTCTGATTTCATGAATAGCATAAAAAGAAAACCTAGGAGTAACATTTCCAGTTTTGATGCTTTCAGGAACTTTGTCTTATGGATGTGTCACTGACTTTGAAGCCAAAGCATTTAATAATCAAGCATGCAGTTTAGAAGAGTTTGGGCAAGTATTCATTAAGATTAATGTAAGACCTTGCACACCTATTATTTCTAGCAAATTGCGCAAGAGTTAAAGCTCATTTAATCTTGACATGTCTAGATTGGCCAACCAACCACCATATTCAGTACTGAACAAGTTGAGTAAATAATCTGATTCAGCATGAAGTAGTTATTTATATCACCTTAGTGCCTAATAAAATAAAGTTAGGTATAATGTTTTTGAATATGAATAGTATAAATTGATTTTTATTTCAGTAACCAGTTGGCTCTTAACACTATGATTTCAAATTGTGATCCCATCTATGGTATATAGAAGCAGTGATTATAATAGTGTTGATAACTCTAAATTATTTTACATTCAAAGATACACATATTTGAATATACATTATTTAATTAATATTCATCTTCATAACATTTGCTCCTACTCTAATCCTAATGTTTCTTGTAAAAAAAGTATTACTATTATAAATAATACAAATATCTTTTTTTAAAAAAATCTATATTAAAGATAGCATTCTCCTAAGCAAAAGGCCAAATTAACTGGAAAAAGGTTGCTTTGTCCTGTTATCAAAATGCCAGGACAATATGGGCAATCTGTTTTTATGCAGGAGAATGTTGCATAATAAGCTGTTACTATTTAATTACTACACTCTTGTGGTGCTCGGCACAAGATTTTGCATTATTGTGCAATTTTAAATTGTATGGGTTGAGACTCTAATTTTAAAACACAAAGAAACAAAATGTGAAACACTTTCATTCATTAAAGGGCCCATGGGAAAATCAGGTACTGGGTGTGCCCTGGACCTATTGTGCTATCACCAGAGAAACAGGCAGATTATGTTCTAATAATTAGTTTAAAAGAATGGCTTGCCTATACCAGGATAAATTTCAACCAATTAAAATATCAGCCAGTCTCTAAATAAAGAGAAAAGTAGCTGCTTTTTGGCATATTTGTGTAACACATTACACAATGGATAGCAAATATATATTACTGGTATTTAGGACCACTAGGGTAAGTAATTGAGGAATAGGTAATGTTATGATGAGATATGCTGATCTATTGAGTATTTATTTTATTTAACTTGATAGAGTAGTAAAGTCTCATAGCAAATTACAAAAAGAATAACTTGAAATGCAAACAGTAGAAATAGTTAAAACAGAAACTAAAGAAATATATTGAATAGTTAATAATTAAAATCAATATTGAAAGCCTGGGCAAATCAGTATGTTTTAAGGAGTCTTGTAAGAGTTAATAAAAATCTTGCACACTACAAGGAGTGTTTTCTAAAGACCTTGAGCAGCAATAGAGGAATCTGCCAAATAAGCTCTTGGCAATTATGAGTAAATCTCAATTCCTCTCAGTCAGCACTAAGGTTCATAGATCAAGTAGCAGTGGTGCATTTCAAAAAAATTTACCACCAGTTTGGTGGGCGTGGCTTGGTGGGCACACACTTTGCGCAGGCACAGAAGCTTTCCAACTCACCTTCTGCAATCCTGCACTCTCCCTGTCACTTCAGCAGCTGACGCGCAGCTATCTGCTGTGCCACGCAAAGCAGCTGCATTTCAAAAGCAGGGAATAAAGGTCAGAATGGCATCCCAGGCAGGTGGATGGGCCCGATAGCTTCACTGCTCATCAGTGCTACCGGGCCAAACCAGTAGAATATCATCGCTGGTCCTAAGCCATGTACAATTTTAAAAGTAATAATTCCTACTTCCCTTTTTGTCCAGAAATAAATTGGTGGCCGTTGCAATGGTTTAAGCACTAATGTATGAGTTCTTTACATTCAGTAACCCCACGTGGAATGCATTAGCGTAGGCTTGGACGTTATAGGTATATGCACCCCTTTGCTTGGTTCCCAACAGCTTCTGTAAAAATAATATAGTCTTTTAATTCTTTTTGTAAAATGAGAATCTGCTATATGCAAAGTATTAGTAATTAGCATTATTATTTTAATGAGAAAGCTTTTGGATTTTATATACAATCTGTAGACTAATGCTTAGTTGCCTATGTGGAAATATGCCATCTTTATGGAAAAAACAAAGCCAGCTACAGATTGGCTACTAAGAGAGCATCTTGAAGAACCATCCTTGAAGAAGGAAAATTCACCAGTTGTCCTGTGAATGGTACAATGCTAGGATACAGTTACAAATACGTACATTTATACAGCAATTATAAATACGTACATTTTCACATGAAACAATGCATCTAATTGCAGACATGTGGCTTTGAATTCTTCAAGCCAGGAGGTACTGTACAAGATCGTTGACATATTATGTGCTATTAAGTTGATGTCAATTCTTAACAATCACTTACATAGATAGATTTCTACAATAGTGTCTCCTCGTTCTGGCTTTCAACTCTACCAACAGCTTGATCATTCACCAGGCTGAAACAAGGGAGGGCATCAAGCACATCATCAGTCATGACTCCCTGTTTCATAAGAGATCTAAGTCTAGTCTACCTTGAATTCCCACAATGTTAATCCTTTGAACGTTAATAGTTCTTATTCTTGTAGAGAGATTAAGCTTGCAGTTAATCTTTATGATCATTTGAACAGCCTAACTCTGCTGATTTTCCCATGCTTGACATTCATCATTAATTTTACTTTCAGTTCCTCCCCGTCTCCAAAGCTAGAGAGCAACGAGGTTTACAGATTTCCATTATTTCAGTTAGTTTTAAAGAATATAAAATCTGGTTTCTTTGCCTTAATATAACTCTAATATAACTGTCTTCAAGATTATGAAGACAGATTGAGCTTTAATCTGAATAGTTCATTCATGTTAGTTATCAGTGAAGTGTTCTATTTTTCATCCTTTCTGGATTTTGGCAAACTTATGTTTACTGAAATACTGTTAATTAAAAACTTAATATAATATCACTGTATCTCTAATGATCATTTTACCATTTGGTTTCTTGTTTTGGAATTTAAGCAAAATTGATTTAAATACAACTTTAATGTAAAAACAGATAAGTGTTCAGTTAAGAACAAATATTTTACTTTCATATAAGCCACTTTGTTCTTAGGATAAACTTTGAATGGGGAAAAAAACTAGCTTGTGTCCATTGTATTTTGAGTTCATTTTGTAAATCCTTGTTGTTCATATTTTTTCACCTTGCAGAAAATATATTATTTGTTCCTGAGTACACTTCCTAATGGTTCTTCCTAAGTTCTTTTCCAATTTATTCAACATAAACCATACATGTCATGATATGGAGTATGGTTTGAGATCTTTTATATAGTGACTTTTGAAATAGACACATCGATTTTAAAAATGGAACAACTGTTGTAAGTTTAATTACTGCTGTATGTTGTGCTGTAATGAGTTATATTACATACTTGATAACTTGAGACGTGGTCATCTTTTCAGAGATATTTCCTTGTCTAAACAGAATTACAACAGGCAAACAAAAATGCGATGGGAGTTAAAGTGATTCCCAATTTTCTGCTGGCTTCCTGGTCATCATTATTCTACATAATTACTTTATGTGTTTCTATTATCTTTCTGACACAAAACATCCATAGCAAAAGTATATTATTAAAATTATTTACTTACATTTTTTCATTATAGAAATGATTGATATTGAATTAGGATAACTGTAGTATTAGTGGTTGTAGAACATCAATCAATAGTAAGATAAAGAATCCCTTCTGGAAGAAAACAGTCTATAAATAGTAATAAATAATAAGATGAATTTATTAAAATTGCAGATTGACTTTGGGTCTACTTACAGATTATTTTCAACTTCTTGTATTTAGTTGTGCAATCAAGTATGAAAACTACAATGATTACCCTCAGAACATTTTCAGTGGTTAATTGAAATGTAGATATAATTTAAGACAGTTATGATTGTTTTTATAGTAACAACTGGTAGACCATATTCTATTGTGGAGCGGCGGAAATCACTTGAGGCAGACAACCAAGGCAAAGGTTCAGCTCTTACTTTATTTACAAATAAAGGGTTGCCGCAACTGCCGCGCTAACACGGTAGCCAGCTGGAGGGGCAATTGACAATTCCTTTTATAGCCGGCTGTCAAACGGCATCAACCAATGGGAGAGGTCCATGCTTCCCGCTTGAAGCAGGGACCTGAGTGAAAACTACAGTCAACACACAACACTCCTCCCTCCCAGAGATGAGCATGCATAGTCCTATAAGTATGTTGGGCACCTGCACAGTCGTCCTGATCTTCTTAGTTCTGCTGAAAATGGCGCTGGGCTGCTGCCTTCTACTTGTTGCATGGTGAGGTTGAAGGATCATCAGGAGTCGGTTCTGGACCTGGGTCAGCTTCTTCTCTAGGTAGGCTTTCATCACAAGTAGGCTGGAGGCAGGCTTCTTCGGGTAGGGGTAGCTTTTCCGCGTCGGGACCATCTAGATGACCTCTGAGTGTAGTGCTCCAATGCTTCCTCAGGTGGTCCACATGGCGGCGCCAGATACGCCCATCTGGTAGCTGGACTCTATAAGACTTAGGACCAGTTACTGCCACCATACGTCCAGGCAACCACAATGGGTGCCCAGCAAAGTTCCTGGCATATACTAAGTCATTTTCTAGGAACCCTCTAGTTTGGCTGTTTGACCCAAGGGGAAGCGCTGGGGCATAATTTGGGTGAAGCCTGTCAAGAGTGGTTCTTAAACGGCGCCCTATTAGCACCTCAGCTGGTGACCTATTTGTGGAGGCACAGGGTGTTGTATGTTGGCTCAGAAGGTATTGAGCCAGTCTAGAATGCCAGTTAATGGATCCCAGTCTCTGTAGTACTTCCTTAGCAGATCTGACTGCCCTCTCAGCCAGACCATTACTTGCAGGATAAAATGGGGCTACTAATATGTGTCTAATAACCAGGTTGGCTAGGAAGATCTCAAATTCTCATGAGGTAAATTGGGGGCCATTGTCGGATACAATGGAATCAGGGAGGCTATATGTGGCAAACATTCTGGTCAATGCCTTATTAATTGCTTCAGTGCATTAAGGTCAGCTCCACCCATTTTTAAAATGAATCAACTAATACTAAGAATGTACGCCCATGGAAAAAGCTAGCCAAATCAATATGAATTCTGGACCATGGGCTTCCTGCTTCTTCCCAGGTCCCAGGGGTGGATGCTGGAGGGGATGGTCTGGTGGCCTGGCATGCCTGACACAGATTGACCCAGCTAGAGATTTGGACATCCATACCAGGCCACCATACGTAGCTGCGAGCGAGGGCCTTCATCCTAACTATGCCTGGATGACCCTCATGTAGTACTTTTAAGACTGAGGTTTGTAGCTTGGGGGGGATAACTACCCTGGTTCCCCACAGTAAACAGCCTTGCAATGAGGAAAGTTCCTGTTGGCGTAACTTGTAGGGTAGGAATTCTGATGGATAAGGGGTTGCTGGCCACCCCCTCCCTACCCAGTCAAGGACTTGGGAAATTACCTTGTCCTTGGCAGAATGGGCAGCGATGTCAGAAGTGGTGATAGGCAGCTGGAGCTCTTCAACCAGGAAAACAGCATTTGTTGGTGCAGGGTCTTCAACTGGAACTGGCAGGGGACAACGACTGAGGGCATCTGCATGGCCAAGCATTTTCCCAGAGCCATGGACCAATGTATATGAATATGCAGCCAGAAACAAGGTCCACCTGGTCATCCTTGGGGATAGAATCTGAGGAGTTTGTTTAGTGCCAGATAAAATTCCCAACAGAGGTTTGTGATCTGTTACCAGTTCAAAATGATGACCGTAGAGAAACTCATGGAATTTCTTTACTGAAGCAACTGCAGCCAAGGCCTCCTTGTCAATTTGACTATAGTTGCGTTCAGTGGAGGATAGTGTCCTTGAAAAGAACGCAATAGGTGCTTCTGCACCATTTGGCAGTCTGTGACTCAGAATGGCCCCTATTCCAAAAGGGGAAGCGTCTGCAGCTAGTACTAGTGGTAAATTCTTGTTGAATTGTATTAAAACAGCTTTAGGCGTGAGCAGCGATTTGACTTCCTTGAAAGCAAGAGTTTCTCTTGGCCCCCAATGCCATGGTGTCTGTTTGTCTAGAAGCCTGTGAAGAGGTTTTGCAATTGAAGCTTTATGGGGCAAGAACGAAGCATAGAAATTTAGAAGTCCCAGAAAAGATCAGTCTTATTAGTAGGAGTGGGAGCTTCATGAATGGCCTTTACTTTAGATTCTGTTGGGTGGATACCCAAGGCGTCAATTTTGTAACCTAAAAATTCCACTTGTGGAGTGGCAATGGTGCACTTTTCTCTTTTTAATTTAAGACCTGACTTTTTAAAACGTTCAAGGACACTTCTGACTCTTTGTAGCAATTGAGTTTTGTTATTGGCAGATATAAGAATGTCATCGAAATATGGTACTACGCCAGGTAACCCTTGCAGAATCCTTTCCATTAGAGACTGGAAAATTCCAGGGGCTACACTAACTCCAAAGTGGAGGCGTGTACATTTAAAAGCGCCTCTGTGTGTCACTATGGTTTGCAGCTCTGCAGTTTCGTCATCAACAGGGAACTGTTGATAGGCCTGTGACATATCTAGCTTTGCAAAAATGGAGCCAGGCTCAAAGGAATGGAGTAAGTGTGGCACAATGGGGACCGGATAAGTGCTTACTTGTAAATACCTATTTATTGTGCGTTTATACTCAGAACATATTCTCAAACCTCCGTCTTTCTTTTGAGGTGTCACTATTGGGGTCTCCCATTTGGAAAAATCTGTAGGTTGTAGTATGCCTTGTTTAATTAATTTGTCTAGTTCCTTGTCAAGTTTAGGACGAATTGCAAAAGGTATCCTGCAGGGTTTTAAACGGATTGGTACTGCTTGGGGGTCTACCTTGAAAGATATGGGGGTTCCCACGTAGCAACCTAGGCCTTCGCTGAATATATCAGCATATTCCCTGAACAGGGAGTCAACTTCCAAACTTGCAATGGTGTGGATTCCACCTATGTGGAGGCCTAAGGCAGGGAACCAGTCTAGTCCCAATAGGCTTGGGAGGGCGCCATCCACTATCACTAAAGGCAAGTGACCCTTAAAATCTTGAAATTGAATTAGAAACTTGCCTGTTCCGATGACAGGAATGGATCTGCCTTGGTAGTCCCGTAGAGTCAAATTGCAGCCTGGAATCTTCTTTCTTGTTATTCTGGGAAGCAGTTGTTTCAAGGTGCTCCACGAGATGATGGATAGTGCAAAGCCAGTGTCTACTTCCATTCTGCACGGTCTACCTTCTATAGAAATAATGACACTAATTTTGTTAGAACTATTTTTTGGTATCTTGGCTTGATAGCATGTGAAACAATCCTTGATTTGTCTTGGGAATTGTATGGCTTTCTGAGGCTTTTGAGGCTGGTTAAAAGTGTTTCCTGCCTGACATATTCTTGTCAAATGATCCTTTTTTTGGCATTTTAAGCATATGGCATTCCTGAATCTGCAGAATGCCTTGAGATGGTTGCCTCCACAGCTTAAACAGGTAGGCTGCATTCGTGGAGGTTGATTTACAACCTGTCTGTATTCCTTTTGATTAGGGTTGAGCTGTCTGAGGCGGTTTATCCCAGTAGCCTCTTCTGAGCTTTCCTCTGTGGAGGAAATGAACTGTTGGGCTATCTAGTCTAATTGGATTTCCCTGTATTTCAGCTGCTGAGAGTGCTGATAGCTCAGCAGCCTTGGATTCTTCTATGGCTTGTTTTAAGGTTAGGTCCCCTTTAGCTAGTAGCCGTCTTTGCAGCCTAAGGTCCTTAACTCCACACACCAGCTGATCTAACAGAATGTCTTCTAGATAGTCCCTGAATCCACAATGTAAGACAGCTGTTCGTAGTGCTGCCATGTAGTCACTAATAGTTTCTCCCTCAATCTGGGTGCGCCTTCTAAAGGCATTGTGTCTGGCAATTCTAGAAGGCTTAGGTGAGTAATGGTTGGAAAGAATTTCTTGCAATTCTTCCCAGGGAATAGTCTTAATAGAACGTGGAGCCAATAATGCTGTTGCGGTGTCATATACTGTGGCTCCGCAAAAACTTAGAAAATAAGACTTTTTTCTATGGTCAGAAATGTCAGCAAGGTCTATGGCATCTAAAAAACAGTCAAACCGGTTCCTGTATGATTCCCATGTCTCTACCGTCGATCTGAAAGGCGGGAATGCAGGATTCGAAGTCATTGTCTTCTCAGCTGTGCCACTTCTCCTGAGGCGATTAAAAATCGCACTTCGCGAACAGTGACAGCAACTCTGTAGCGTTTTCAGCTCTTAGTTAGTGACTTCGCTCTTTGTCTTTTTTGCCTGGCTTCTCTTATAAGTATCCCGCCCTTTTCACCAGTATTGTGGAGCGGCGGAAATCACTTGAGGCAGACAACCAAGGCAAAGGTTCAGCTCTTACTTTATTTATAAATAAAGGGTTGCCGCAACTGCCACGCTAACACGGCAGCCAGTTGGAGCGGCAACAGCTGATGCCGTTTGATATCTCCTTTTATAGCCGGCTGTCAAACGGCACAACCAATGGGAGAGGTCCGTGCTTCCCACTTGAAGCACGGACGTGAGTGAAAACTACAGTCAATACACAACATATTCCTTTCAATGTACTTCAGTTTATGAGAGAAAAATATTTCCTAATATAGAATTGTTCAAATATGTTAGCCTACAGTTTGCATAATTTCCAGATAGTGACCACTATGACAGATTGATTATGAATTATGGAAATAATAAAATAGTGTATAGTGAAGCCATAACATTATGGAACTCTTAAGAGTATACATTTTTAAAGCAGAGTAGAGCTTTGTTCAGAAATATATTAATTTGAATAAGTATAATTTCCTTTATTTTTTAAAAATAAGGTATGTTTCTGTTTACAATAATCTTAGGAAGAGGGCTAAATCTAATCTCCCTTCACATATATTGTTCTTTGTATTAATCAGATGAAAATAGCAATGAACAATTTTGTCTTCTTAACTGATGATTTAGTTGCAGAACCAAAAGTATTTTGAATTAATATGCATTCACATTCTGTGTACCTATTCCTAAATATGTTTTAGAATATTTTAAATTATAACTTCTGTTTTATCATTTGTATAATTAATTTATAATTTATTCTTTTTTATCTATATACTTATTGTTTTATTGCCATGAATGCATAATTTATACTTGGCACCTCTGATTTTTATTAAAGAATCTGCTTTGTGCTACTATTTGAATACATTAACAGATGTTTCTATGCTATTCTTCTATGCTTTTTCAATCCTGAAACTCTTCTTGCTTGTCCTTGTTTCAAAGTTTTGTGCTTGTTCCAATTTAACACTGAAAGCATTGTTTTTTCCAGGTTTTATTATACATCAAACAAAAATGTACTTTTAATGGCTAAGTGTAGCAATTTCTTCTTATCATTGCTGTCAGTTACAGATAATTAGATTGAATAATGAATATTTTGTAGAAATTTTTCTGCCTTCATGGGATTCTCAGCTGATTAAATTGATCTCTATTCAAAGCATAATGACATTGCACCCCATATTTTGTCTTATTTCTTTGATTTTTCCCCCTACCAAACTTAATCTTACTTTTAGAATTCTCTTTTATAAGTGTGTATTGGATTGAGGAGGAGATCCAGTGGATAGATACAAGGATAAGAAAAAAATGTAGATTTTACCCTACACCCACTTCTCATTTAATTATCAAATGAGCATATCATTAAGCTAAGTGAACAGAGAGACATCCCTGTGAAAATCACTGATTTGCTGCCATGTCGTTCAAATGAAGATTTCTCATGCAGCAATGACATTACTGTCACTCTGGTATGTGCTGTTGTCAGGTACATGAACTTTGATTGTAATTGGCCAATTGATCAGAAAATGATTTTTTTTGTTGCCATTGTATTTGCAAATAATTATTAACCAAAGTAGTTATTAGCAGTGCGTGTATTAAAAAGGCTTCAGGTTCTGACTATTTATTGGAAATAGTAGAAATTGTAATGCAGATACTTAAGATCACAGATATTTGGATGGACCTGTTTCCGTGTGGTCTGGGAGCAAGCTTTAGATGCTGTAGCATATGAAAATATTTTTCATCTATAGATTATATACATGTGCAAGAGCATGCTTTAACCATCATTTTCACATACGCAATACTATGCACACAGAATATTGTCTCCTGGCATTATAAAAGTAGCAACTGAGATTCCAAGAGTGGGTCAAAAGTATCAAGCAACTAGGCCAAACAACTAACATAACAAGGAAATTGATCAGTCATTGCTATTACAGAAAATGAAACTACTTAGCTAGAGAAGCTAAGAATGTTATAGAATTTTCTGTCATAAGGTGTAGCAACCATTTGTTTAGAGAACTCAGTGGAAAAGATTCATAGAACAGTATTTCTTAGATGTTTTGCTCTCTTCCCACTTTTAAAAATTATGGAGGACCCAAAGAGCTTTTGTTTGTGTAGGTTGCATTTATCAATACATGAAATATGTAAAAACAATAATTTTAAACCCATTACATATTAAGGTAAATGAATATGGATAGAAGTTGGTGTTTTACCTTATTTATTTATTTGGTTAATTTATATAGCCTCCAATACCATGCATGTGGTTTCTGAGTGGTGAGCAAAATTTAGAAAATATAAATTATACAAAAAAATAACCCTCCAAAATAACAATGAAAATCATTAAATATAACTTTGCAGGCCTATATTACCTAATTCCTGAGCCTGATGGAAAAGCTATTTTTTATTCCCAAAAGCCAGACGGGTTGGTGCCAATCTGACCAGGGGAGGAGTTTGGAATGAAAACCCAAAGGGCAGGTGCTACAACAGAAAAAGCTCTCCTCCTATGACATTCCTTCATAGTGGGACCCTAACATTATTATTTATTATTTCAATTTATATACCGCCCTTCTCCCAAGGGACTCAGGGCGGTGCACAGCCCATCTAAAACCCCACAAAGAATACAAAAGTTAAAAAAGTATTAAATTAATGTTGGCTGGTTAATGAAAATAGAAAACTCCACCCCACCCCTTAAAACCTCAATTAACATTAAAAATAATATGGAGACCAATTAAAACCATCTCAGCCCAGGCCGGCCTGCTCAAAGAGCCAGGTCTTCAACGTGCGCCTGAAGGCCCTCAGGTCCGTGCCGGTACGAAGCTCCGGAGGCAGAGTGTTCCAGAGGGCGGGGGCCCCCACAGAGAAGGCCCTACTCCTCGGCGCCGCCAGACGACACATAGAGGCCGACGGCACCCGGAGCAGACCCTCTCTATGGGAACGCACCGGCCTGTTGGAGATCACTGGCAGAATGCGGTCCTGCAGGTAACCTGGTCCCATGCCATGGGTCGCCCTAAAGGTCAGAACAAGAACCTTAAAGCGAACCCGGAGAGCCACCGGCAACCAATGCAGCTCGCGCAGGAGAGGCGTCACATGGGCGCTACGCGACGCCCCCATGATCACCCGCGCGGCTGCATTTTGCACCAGCTGGAGTCTCCGGGTGCTCCCCGCGGGGAGCCCATGTAGAGGGCATTACAATAGTCCAGGCGAGAGGTGACAAGGGCCTGAGTGACCGTGCGCAAGGCGCCCCGATCCAGGAAGGGCCGCAACCGGTAGATCCGACGGATCTGATGAAACGCCCCCCTGGAGACGGCCACAATGTGATGTTCAAGTGATAGCCGTAGACTCCCAGGTTGCGAGCCCTCTTTGTGTGGGGCAAAATTTCCCCCCCAATAGCCAGCGAAGGTATCAGCTGGCCATATCGGGGCGCCGGAAACCACAGCCACTCGGTCTTGGATGGGTTGAGCCGAAGTCTGTTCCCGCCCATCCAATCCCGCACGGCCTCCAGGCACCTAGACATAGCCCCCACAGCATCGTTGGGGTGGTCCGGAGTGGAGATGTACAACTGGGTGTCATCTGCATATATATGACACCTCACTCCAAGACCACGGATGATCTCACCCAGCGGCTTCATATAAATGTTGAACAGGAGGGGAGAGAGGACCGACCCCTGAGGCACCCCACAAAC
Source organism: Bungarus multicinctus (assembly GCA_023653725.1). NCBI lineage: Eukaryota > Metazoa > Chordata > Lepidosauria > Squamata > Elapidae > Bungarus > Bungarus multicinctus. The sequence continues at coordinate 87,885,755 of CM042840.1, read as the reverse complement.
CAGGGGCCTAGAGGTGGACCTCTCCCCCCCCCGCCAACACGAATTGCGAACGGTCGGAGAGGAAGGAGGAGAACCATCGGAGGATGGTTCCACCAATCCCCAACCCCTCTAACCGTCGCAACAAGATACTATGGTCGATAGTATCAAAAGCCGCCGAGAGGTCTAATAGGACTAGGACAGAGGAGAACCCTCTGTCACGAGCCCTCCAGAGATCATCGACCAACGCGACCAATGCCGTCTCAGTGCTATGTCCAGGCCTGAAGCCCCATTGGAACGGATCGAGGTAAGTAGCTTCCTCCAGGTACCGGGGGAGCTGACGTGCCACCACACTCTCAACAACCTTCGCCACAAAGGGAAGGTTGGAGACTGAACGATAGTTATTTAAAATAGCTGGATCCAGGGAAGGCTTCTTGAGGAGGGGGCGCACCACCGCCACCTTCAAGGCGGTAGGGAGCACCCCCTCTCTCAGAGAAGCGTTGATAATCCCCTGGAGCCAGCCTCGTGTTGTCTCCCTGGCGGCCAAAACCAGCCAGGAAGGACACAGGTCCAATAAACAGGTGGTGGCATTCAGACCCCCCAGCAACCTGTCCACACCCTCGGCGGTCACAGAGTCGAACTCTCCCCAGATAACGCTCACAAGACCGGCCCCGGGCACCTCCCCTGGGACCATCCAATTGGAGTCGAGCCCCTCCCAAATCTGAGCGAATTTATCATGCAGAAATCGGGAAAACTCCTCCGCCCTACCCTGCAAGAGGTCATCCCGCGCTCTTGGTTCAAGTAGAGAGCGGGTCACTCTAAACAGGGCGGCAGGCCGATTTTCTGCCGACGCAATAAGGGTGGAGAAATACGAAGATTTCGCCGCCCCTATCGCCACAAGGTAAGTCTTAATATGAGATCTCACCTGTGTTCGGTCAGACTCAGAACGGCTCGCCCTCCAAATGCCCTCTAGACGCCTTTTCCGGCACTTCATCTCCCGTAGCTCCTCCATATACCAAGGAGCCAAATGGGATCTGTGCCGGGTCAGAGGTCGCAGGGGCACAACTCGATCTAGAGCCACGGCGGCCAACCCATCCCAGGTGGCCACCAGGTCTCCAGGCGAGCTGTGAGCCAGAAACTCAGGAAATGGCCCAAGCTCCCTCTGGAACCGCTCCGGGTCCATCAGACGCCTGGGGCGGAACTATCTAAGTGGTTCCGCCTCCCTGCGGTGGAGGGTGGCGGAACAGAAGTCCAACCTAAGGAGGGAATGATCTGTCCATGAGAAGGGTGTAATAACTAACTCCCCAAATTTACAGTCATTCAACCACTACCCAGAGACAAAAATCAGGTCCAGCATGTGTCCTCCAATGTGAGTGGGAGCGGAAACTAACTGGGTCAGGTCCATGGCCATCATGGAAGCCAAGAACTCCCGAACCAACCCCAAGGTTTCACCGGACGATGGCAGGTTAAAATCCCCCATGACCAAAAGCTTAGGGGTCTCAACCGCTAGCCCGGCTATCACTTCGAGGAGTCCGGGCAGGGCCGATGAGACGTGGCAGGGAGCCAGGTACGCCATCAAAAGACCCATCTGAACCCCTTGCCCCCACTTCACAAAAAGAGATTCACAGCCAGCCGTCTGAGGAACAGTGGCCTCCCTAGGACGAAGGGCTTCCTTTATAAGCACCGCCACCCCTCCACCCCTTCCCTAAACTCTAGGCTGGTGGAATGCAAGGAAACCTGGTGGGCACATCTCAACCAGAGGGACACTGCCCTCTGGGCCCAACCAGGTTTCGGTAACACCTACCAGGTCCGCGGCCTCCTCCTGAACCAAATCATGGATCATGGGAGCCTTGTTAACCACGGACCTGGCATTGCATAACAACAGCCGGGTATTCAGGGCCTGAGAATCCAGACAACCAGGGCTGCAGGATGGGTATGGAGGGTCGGAGCGCGCTACCGCTTGCAAACATCGGGAGCGCGATCCCCTTACCGGATACGGCCCTCTACCCCCGGCATATCTACCTCTCCCAGTCACCGTGCTAATAAAATTGGCCCCCGGCAGCCCACCCCGGTCTGCCACCCCGACACGGAAACCCCCGAGGTCCCCCAGGCGCATGGGCCGGCCCGGCTGCCCCCAACTCCATGTGGGCTGTCTCCCCTACCCACCCTGGATCCTTTTAACCCATTAAAAAACCCCATTAAAAATCTACTAATCCCGGGTTTCCCGCGCTTCTTCCCATTCCTCCGGCTTCCCTGGCCCCACCATCGCTCCGGATCCCAGGATCCCTCATAGTGAACGTCTTCAAAAGTCTTGAAGGCCACCTAAGGGAGAGGGGGACGTCCCTCAGGGCCCAAAGCTCTGCCCTTGAGTATATCCGTGGCCCCGGCCATCCCATCCCGACGGTTCCGCAGCGTCCATGATCTCTGTAATGAAGAAGTCCAAGCAGACTGGGGTAAACCCCTCCCCCCCCAGCCGTCCCACCCCTGCCACCGGTGGGACCCCCGGGGGAAGAGGAGTCTTAGGTAGAGTCAATCCCCCCCCGGGTCCACCACCTCTGCCACAGGTGGGGGCCCCAAGGGGGGGAGGGGAACGGCCACAACGCCGCCCAACCCCCAGTCTCCGCGCCGTCCTCGAAGCCATAGGGGCGGCCCCGGGTCCAGTCCAGGCCCGCCATGTCCACAGCGGGTCCATTTCCGAACTGGTCAGGGCCCCCCAGGATCGCCGCAGCCCGAGCGAGGCCGCCGAGCCTCCCACATTGTCGTGCCTCACCGGGGGCATCAGGACCTCTTCATTAAAGCTGCCGCCATGACCACTGCCGCCGCCGCTGCGACCTCTGGGGCCGCCACCACCGCCGCGACCGCTGCCGCCGAAGCCGCCGCCGAAGCCGCGACCGCCGAGGCCACCACCGCCTCCGCCGCGACCGCCGAGGCTGCCACCGCCGCCACTGCGACCACCGAGGCCGCCGCCGCTGCTGAGGCCATCGCCGCCGCCGCCGAGGCCGCCGCCACCGCCGCCGAAGCTGCCGCCGCCCCCGAAGCAACTACCGCCGCCGGGAGCCTCGTCCAGCTCCACCGGCCCCCGGGAGAGGCCTCCGAGGCCTCCGCGATCCACTTGGCGCCAGGGCCGTATCCATGCCGTCCTCTGCATCGTCCTCTCAGCCGGTCCCGCGGCTCCAGCATACCCCCAACCGGCTTCAGATGGATCTCGCCGGCCTCCCCCGATCCTCCCCCGCCTCTGCCACCTGCGGGGGGACCCGGGGGACAAGGGGGGTCGCAACCGAAGCCGCCACGACCGGAGGAAACTCCGACAGAGGCGCGCGTCCGCCATCTTCGAAACCCGGAAGTTTTTTAGTTCTGATCCAGGTGATCACAACCAGGTCTCTAACTCTCTGTTGTAGTCAACATGCTTCCTCCCAGGCCTAAAATGGGTAAATTTTATTGGGAAAAGGTGGCCTTTGCTCATTATAATAGCACCTGAGGGTTTGTAGGCTCATCCGCAACTCCAGTGTACAAATAAATGTTTATTCTTTGATATAGCTATTTTATTACTTCCTGGCATTTTGCCAGTAGCACCAGGAGTGGGATTCTACGAGTTCGCACCTATTCATTAGAACCGGTTGTTAACATTCTAAGCAGTTCAGAGAACCAGTTGTTAGAAGAAATTACTGGCCTAATCCTGTAAGGAAGGCAGGAAGGAAATATCCTGGTGTTGCTTACAGAAACTCTCTCTCCGTTAACCCTTATTACATTCTTAGCAGGACTAGACTTCCTGTCTCAGGAACTCTCTGGAGGTTTCTTTCCCTCTTTTGCTGGTACTTTGCTTGTGTGGAATGACCATTCAAAGTTACAATGGCACTGAAAAAAGTGACTTATGATCATTTTTCACACTTACAACTGTTGCAGCACCCCCACAGTAATGAGAGGCCAAGCGAGAGATGCGTGTCTCGATGTGAATGATATTGTGTTGGCTACACCCAGCCAATAACATGACCCCAAGCCACGTCCACCCAATCACATCACCACCTAAGCCATGCCCACAGAACCGGTTATTAAAAAATTTGAATCCCACCTCTCTATGGCCTCTGTGGCAGACAGACATGGCATCGCTGAGGGGTTCCAGCAGCTCCTCTGATCAGCAGGGTGGTCCCCAGTATCCTTCCAACCTTCTACCAGGGAAACCCCTTCCTCAGAGGGTAACTTCCAAACAACTGGATTTCATATATCCCTCCCATCTCCCTAAGTGGGCAGGACAGGAAGATAGAGGTTCCTCATACCCCTCAGAGCACAGCAGATTTTCTGAGTCAGAGGAGGAGGAAAGGGAACTCAGGGACCTCTATCTTTCAGACGAAGAAGAAAGTAGATTGAAGCAGCCCACAACAGCAACTGTCTTCAGACCTTCTTTATTTAGGCCCCTTCTTCAAAAGGCTTTAGTTACTGTGCAACTAAGCCCAGAGGAGGTGGCACCTGACAATAAGGCCCAAGGGCATTCGTTATTCTCCAAGCCCATATGTGCCAAATGAGGTGCTACTCTCACCACTCTTATTTTTGGATTTTCTAAGGGATCAATGCTCTGCTCCCTTGTCGGGGCCCCGCCCCTCATCACAAGGCAAAAGGTTCTTCAATGTGGGTCCCTTCCTGGCCAATGCCCTAGCAGTGCCAGCTGTTGATCCCCCGGTGATATCCACCTTTGCTTCCTCAGGAACCCCCATGGAACCGGAAGATATCTTGAGGCCTGAGGACAAAAAATCAGAGCAAACCCTGAAACGCACTCACCAGGCCGCAGCCTGGGTAGTGAAAGCCTCCACCATAGCCTCATACTTTACGAAGTCAGCCATACATTAGTTACACCCCAACTTCAAGCTACCCAGCACTGAAGTCAGGGCTCACCAAGACTTGAACAAAATAATTGCAGCTGCTGAATTCACAGCTGACACTACCCTAACCACTGGCAGATTCGCATCAAAGGCAATGATTCACATCAAAGACGCCTCCTCTGGATGCACAACTGGCAGACCGACTTTTGGCACAAGTGGAAGTTGGCTGCTGCCCCATGCTCCAGGGAAAACTTTTTCGGAACGGCCTTGGAACCGTACCTGGTGGAAACCAGGGACTAAAGATAAATGCTGTCATCAACCAGCAAAAGGTCGGAATTCCGGTAGATGCCATACTCCAGCCCCCCTGCCTTCCATCAGGAAACCAACCCATGGTTCCATTGCGCCCAGAGAATGGTTCTGCCTCACCAGGAACAAAACCTGGATCGTGTGGCCAGACCTATACTGATCAGGCATCAGGAACTGTAGGGTCAGATGGTAGTTTAGCAAGTCACCTTCAGGCATGGTCCCCTGAGAGGCCTGATGAGGCCTCCATTCCCCAAGACCTTAGGAGGACTAGGCCTAGCTTCAGGCCTGCTAATTGGGATACTGAACTCTTATGTATGGTGGGCCTTTGTCCCTTGACCCTCAAGGTATCCTTCCTGGTGGTGATCACATCGGCCAGGAGGGTTTCTGAACTGATCTCTATCTGTGAGGCCTGATCTTTGTGTTTTCCAAGATAACAGGGTAGTGTTGCTTTCCTTTGTACCAAAAATTAATTCTTGATTCCATAGGGCTCAAGACATTGTACTTCCTGACTTTTGTCCCAATATGTTGGAACATAAGTGACACACATTGGACATAAAAAGGGTGCTCTGGGTTTATTGGATTTATTTACTGCACCTTTTCTCAAAACTGAGGCTATGTTTTTGTTTTTTCAACCTGTGTCTTTGGAGTCTAAGGCCTCTTGCCCCATGATAAGCAGGTGGATTAGGGCAGCCATTTTGACCACCTATGAGACCTTGCGCCTGCCAGCTCCCAAGAAACTGACAGCACACTCTACTCAGAGTGCAGCGACTTCAAAGGCCTGGGCTAGCCAGGTACCTATCGAAATTTGTAAGGAGGCTACTTAGACTTCACCTTCTCTATTTATCTAGCACTATAGGCTGGATTCCTTTGCATCTGCAGAAGCAGCATTCAGATGAAGAGTACTACAGAGAGTGTTTCCAGTGTCAGATTGATTGGACCAGACGGAGGCCCTCCCTGGGACATGCAGCATGGTAGAGAAGGTGCGTTGGTAGACTTACCAGTGAACACCCTTTCTAAACACGCTGCAAGAGAGTTCAGCCCCACTCTGGGACCATCTGGTCGCCCTTTGGGGTGGAGGTTATTCTCCTTATGTTTGTGTTTATTCCAGAGACAACCTTAGTCTGTTAAGATTCTTCGCCAGAAAAGCTGGAGCTCTCAGCAGGGGCTGGCTTTTTATAGTGGCAGAATCATATCCCAATGCTGCACTCTATTGCAGCATGTTTAGAAAGGGTATTCACCAGGAGTGTGATTCAAATTTTTTAACAATCAGTTTTGTGAGCGTGGCTTAGTTGGTGGGCATAGCTTGTTCATGTGACTGGCTGGGTGTGGCCAATTCAATATCACTCACGTCGAGGCACGCATCTCCTCGCCTGGCTTCTCATGACTGTGGGGATGCTGTAACAATCATAAGTGTGCAAAACAGTCATAAGTCACTTTTTTCAGTGCCATTGTAACTTTGGTCACTCCACACAAGCAAAGTATCAGCAAAGGAGAAAAAAAAACTCCAGAGAAGTTCCTAAAATAGGAAGGCCAGTCCTGCCAAGAATGTAATAAGGGTTAATGGAGAGGCAGTTTCTATAAGGAACACCAGAATGTTTCCTTCCTGCCTTCCTTACAGGATTAGGCCAGTAATTTCTTCTAACAACCGGTTCTAGCTTAGAATGCTAACAACCGGTTCTAGCAAATAGGTGCGAATCTGTAGAATCCCACCTCATGTTCACTGGTAAGTCTACCAACGCCCCTTTTCAGAATAGGAAATAGTTTATAATGTTCCTATATATATTACTTTAGCCATAGAATGGCTTTCTTTTTTTTGTTGAACATTTGGTATGTTCAGGACACCCTACTCCTGCATGGCTCTGCAGAATGTCTTGTTCTTCTCCCTCCTCCTTCTCCTCCTCCTCCCATTTGGTTTATTGGATTAGAATTAAAGAAACAATAGACAGACAACTGTGTAATAGGAAGACTATGAAAATACAAATTAATACTGAAACAATAAGAATTATAGAAAAATTTTAAAGCATATTTCGTATGGCATTGACAGGGGGCCATATTATGTTTCGGAAGCCCGCCCCCGTTATTTACATGCGGTGGTGCGCTCCGACCCCCAGGTCATTTCCCGTTTCCTAGGTTGCCTGAATGATCTGGCCCCAGGCCTTCAGCTGATGGTTTGCAACGCCAGGTCCATCGTTAACAAATCCCCCCTCATTTCTGATTTGATCACAGATGGGGGGGTGGACCTGGTGGGTGTTACCGAGACCTGGCTGGGCCATGAAAGGAGTGTCCCCCTGGTGGAATGTGCCCAGCTGGGTTTCGGGTTTTCCATCGGCCGAGGGCCCAGGGGAGGGGTGGGGGGGTTGCGGTGATTATTAAAGAAGATCTGTGTCCTAGGGAATCCACTGTTCCTCAGACCACCGGATGTGAATCGCTTTTTGTGAAATGTGGTTCCGAGGTTCAGATGGGCCTATTAATCATATACCTGGCTCCCTGCTATGTGACATCGGCCCTGCCTGAGCTCCTCGAGGTTACAATCCTTTTGTTAAACCCTAACCTTAATCCTTTTGTTAAAATTTTAATTAGATTAACTACTACAGTAATCAGTCATTTGACCTGCTGTTTAGTAAATTCAGTTGTTTGATTATTGTACTTGATTTGATGGGATAGGATGAAAAATTAATATGTTCTTATTAAAATATTAGCAAGCTATTTTAAGAATCCCTGAGAATCCTCAGTTAAATAATACCTAATAAAAGTTTAGGTTACTTTTACCTTATCAGTGAGGCTTATAATTTCATAACTTTCACTTTTTTTATTCAGTTTATATCATTTTCTTCTTGGAAAAAAAGTTTGATAAGAGTTTCTTTGCTATACTTTCCGCACTGAGAGCAGATGCATTGAATTCATTTAGTTCCTGTATCTTTTTTATATCTTCCTTTAGCAAGTAATTACTCAGTTTCAAACAGGTCAAAAACTTTATCAGTAAGATATACATAATATGTTTTCCTATTAAATGGTTTTAAAGGTTTTATTGTTGACCTCCAAGTTTGTCTTCATTAGACATTCTGATGCCCAACTTGAACTTCGCTATTTTTTTTATCTGCTCATTTAGGCTGAGATTAGTTTGTTATATTCCTATGGTACATAATGCAGATATAATTAAGCAGAGGTAGTCCTCAACCTAAGAGCTCAATTGAACCCAAAATTTCTGTTGCTGTTTCACATTTGTTAAGTAAATTTTGCCCCATTTAAAGGCCTTTCTTACCAAAATTGTTAAGTGAATCACTGCAGTTGTTAACTTAGGAATAGGGTTGTTAGTGAATTCAGCTTCCCCATTGACTTTGCTTGTCATAAGGCGATTGTGTGAGCCCAGGACACTGCAATGTCATACATGCCAGTTGCCAAGCACCTGAATTTTGATTACATGACCATGGGAATGCTGCAACGGTCATGTGAAAAATGGTCATAAGTCACTTGTTTTAGTGCTATTGTAATCTCAAACAGTCACTAAATGAACTGATGTAAGTGGAGGATTACCTATATTGTGACTGAGTAAAGGCAAAACATACTTTTCCTGGTTGAAGATTTTACTTTTTATAAAACTAAACACTGTATTCACTTGATTTTGTTTACTTTGTTCACTAAAGGATCATCATAGAATGTTGAACTGATTTCTTACTTAGGTCTTATTTTTACTTTTCTTGTGTCTTCCTTAACCACACTTATATTATTGCAAACATAAAGAAAACAGGCTGACAAAAAATATCGAAACATTTACAAGATTAAGTTAATTCATTATTTTTTAATGGTTGTCAGTTTGCAGATAGACCTGGTGTTTAGTAAATTCATATTTATACAAAAGTATAAAATGTATACAAAAATAAAACATTTTAATTTCCAAATAATAAATTTTCAAAAATAGAAAAGAATCTATATATACCGACAATTTTCCAGATGAAAGCAGAGTTGAATATATTTCCAAACTTACTTGACATTGTACCTATGGCAATTGATATTTATTGCATTTCCTAAACTGCTAGATCTCCTTGTAGGGCAAAGCAGAAGGCTCATGGTTCAATTTTCAAAGCAGAATTTGCTTAGCAAATAGTTTGCCAATAATTTCTTTCTTAAATAGTAAAACAGGTCATACTTCTTATAACAATGACAAGAATTAAACATCATTAGGATTTTGAGTTATGATTGAGGAAACTTCTCCTTTAGAACAATGGGAGACAAAATTATTACTTCCTTCCATGGGAAGGAGCTTCCTTCTCCAAGCCTGAGAGTTTCCTGCTTCTGATCCAGAGGTTTGGTCTTCACTTTTTTTTAAGGGCTACATAGGTTGATTAAATAACTTCATTGCAGATGAAATTTTACTTAGCCTGACTTTCTCAATGCTGAAAGCAGGACTAGAATATATACTATAATAATCAGAAATGCTATTTCAACATATTCTGATGAGAGAGAAGGTTCCAAAAGATGGGCTCCAGCAGGAGTTCGAAAGCTCAGAAGACTAAAACTCTGGTCCTGGTAATCAATGCGGATTAGATCATTATTGCAGCATTATCCTGGGATCCGTTCATTTGCCTTCATTCATGATACTTCAACTTTCATTCATCTCTGCTATTCTGATGGCTGTGTGGCTGAAACAAGAGTCAAGGGACCAATGTGATAGCAGAATCATGTGACAGTAGGATGCTGTAACCAATATCAGAGTGAAAATATCCACCTCGAACTGGCCCCGCCCCATCTATTCTCTTCCTCCTGAGTCCCAGCTGATTCTTTTGTTGCCCTGCAAAAGACTGGAAAGCAGGTTAGTGGGGTGAAGAGGGAATGGGGATTTTGCAGTATCCTTTCCCTGCCACGCCCACTAAGCCATGTTCACAGAACTGGTAATAAAAAAATTGGAATTCCACCACTGACTAATACTATATATAAGCCAGGTGTCAAGTGCCTGATATGTGGTCATGTAACTGAGGAAGGAGATGTGGCACAACATTTTACAATCACTGGAAATGCTTTATAGGACATAAAACACCCTTTCAGAAGACATTGTAATTCTAAATATTTTTTTATTATTATTATATTTTTATTGCACTTTTTTTCTCTTTACACATCTCAATAGTACTGAGGCATCTTTGTTACAAATACATATTTCCATACATTTCTAAACATTTACATACATTTCTATACTTTCTTCTTCTCTCTACTATTCTTATTCCTATTGTCCATCTATTCATACCAATTTTCCCATATCACATAATACTCCAAATCTTCTTTACCTTTTAACTCTAGAGTGAGTTTGTCCATTTCTGCACATTCTAATATATTTTGGATTACAAAACCCTCTGACAGTATGCTATTCTTCTTCCAGCATTGTGCAAATGTGATTCTCGCTGCTGTAGTTATATGCAAAATCATGTATTTTATCTTTTTATTATATTTCCCCTTAATTATCTCTAAAAGGAATAATTCTGACTAAATTCTATTTGACAGTTTGTTATTTTGTACAACCACTTTTGTATTTTAATCCAATACTTTTTTGCTCCAGGGCATAGCCACGATGACTGCAAGAAAGTACCTTGTTCCAATAGATCAGCAAAATACTGTGGACATAATACAGTATATTTAGATTTCAGCAAGGCGTTCGACAAAATAGACCACAACCTACTTCTTAGTAAGCTAGAAAAAAGCTAGAAAAAAGTGGAATAGATAGCACCACCACTAGATGGATTCACAACTGGCTGGCAAACCATACTCAACAAGTAGTCCTTAATGGATCTAAGTCTACATGGAGGGAAGTAAGCAGTAGGGTGCCACAAGGTTCTGTCTTAGGCCAGTACTCTTCAATATCTTCATTAACAACTTAGATGAGGGAATAGAAGGGGAACTTACCAAATTTGCAGATGATACTAAGCTGGCAGGAATAGCTAACACCCAAGAAGATAAGCTCAAGATTCAGATGGATCTTGACAGACTAGAACACTGGGCCATATCTAACAAAATGAAATTCAATGTAGAGAAAAATGAAGTCTTACACTTAGGCAAGAAAACCCAAAAGTACACATATAGACAGGGTGAAACCAGGCTCAATAGCAGTAACTGTGAGAGAGATCTTGGAGTCTTAGTGGACAACCAGCTAAATATAAGCCAGCAGTATGCAGCCGCCGCCAAAAAAGCTAATGCAATCCTAAGTTGTATTAACAGAGGGATACAGTCAAGATCAAGGGAAGTACTAATACAACTCTATAAAGCCTTAGTAAGACCACACCTCGAGTACTGCATCCAGTTTTGGTCACCACATTATAAAAAAGATGTTGAGACACTAAAAAAAGTACAGAGAAGAGCAACCAGGATGATTAGGAGACTGGAGGCTAAAACATACAACAAACGGTTGCAGGAACTGGGCTTGGCTAGTCTAGTAAAGAGAAGGACCAGGGGAGACATGATAGCGGTCTTCCAATATTTGAGAGGCTGCCACAGTAGGAAGGGGTCAAGCTATTTTCTAAAGCGCCTGTAGGCCAGACAAGGAATAATGGATAGAAACTGAACAAGGAGAGATTTAACCTGGAAATGAGGAGAAACTTTCTGACAGTGGGAACAATCAACCAATGGAACAGCTTGCCCTCGGAAGTTGTGGGAGCATCATCACTTGAGACTTTCAAGAAGAGATTGGACCACTATTTGTCAGAAATAGTGTAGGGTCTCCCGCTTGGGCGGGGGGTTGGACTAGATGACCTACAAGGTCCTTCCAACTCTGATTATGTGTTATCTGTTATTGCATTTCCAATAACTTGGGTTCAAATTTGGATACATTTCTGCCAATCTCGTTGGGACCAAATGCCAGTAATAAAACATCTTATATTGATTTTCTTTATATGCAGCAGATTTTGTTATTGTATAGTTCCCGCAAATAATTATTACATGACCTGTTGGAAGTCAATTAGCAAATAGCCTTTGCACATGCTTATGAGTATGTATAATATGCACGAGTTCAAGAAACGCACTTTATTTTTATTAATCTTGTAAAAGAATAAAAACATCAACTGGAAAAGAAAGTTCCATTAGAGATTTTGTAGATAAATGATATTGTCATATATGTGTGTGTCCATAAGTTTATAAGTTGAAGAAAGCGACAAATAACTTATCATAATTGTTCTTGAGTAAGCAAATGTGTGAAAGTACAGTGGAAAAATACTATTTCATATCACAAATTATATCCTACTTTGCCATTGCTTGTTGAAACTTTATCCGACATGTACCATTTGAGGAGGGTATGGCTATAATGACAATGTCAAAGACATCGCTGGTACTGCATTGTCTTTGTTTTTTCTGTTTTTCTTTGTTCTGCTTCATTTGATCTGTAAATAAAGATTCTAACACTGACCATATCTGATTTTGGAAAAGGGAAGAAAATATAGAAAACTCTGGTCTATCTTTATTTGCCCTGTACTAGCGTTTTTTCACTTTTACATTGACCAAACTCCAGCTATGCTGCAAATTATTATTTATTAATCATTATTTATTATTAATATATTAATATATTAATAATGTTCCAGTGGTCCAATGTGAGAGCAACTGAGATATTTGATGAAAAAAAAAACATTGACTGCCATTTAATTTGTAATAAAACCACATAAATATCTGCTGGACATATACTTTATTACTTTGTAGAATTTTAAAATATTATTCCAAAATATAAAGAGACAACATGAGTAAAAAATAATGTGTAAGAATTAATATAATTCTGTGGATAAGGAAGCAATTTTGATATTTTTACTGGTTTGCTTAATTGATTGAAGTTTATTTTATTACTATTCTAGATGCTGAAGAATATCAACCACCAATATGGAAATCATACTGTGAGTATTCAGAATCTGGAAAATGAGAATGGAAAAAAAGTTAATTTGGAAATGTTGTAGATAACAACACCAAATGTAATTTGGAGATATAACTATGAAAAAAAAAAGCATATACCTGTAGTATATGTAAAAGATTTTCTGGTATAGAATTGTAGCTATCTGTAATCAAATCCAGAGCTGTAATCCTTTAGAGAATTCTGAGAGTTGCAACCTCAACACATCTGAAGGGTCCTGAGGAAGTTGTTTACCTGCTTCTAATAGATATTTTACAGAAATAAATGCTTCCCCCCCCCCCTTTCAGTTTTGATTCCAGTTTTCAGACCATTTATTCATGATAGATACCATTGATTTGAATGCAGCTTTTGTTTCCTGGAAGCTATCTTGTAGATTTCCAAGGGCATATTAAATGAAATGACAGTTATACCTTTTCCTACTGAAGAACAGTCTACATTTAAAGTGGATGCATTTAAAAAATAGAATTTGAAGAACAGATATGATTTCCAGATTATAACCACAATATGTGTCTATCATAATGGATTGCTGGATTTGATCATTTTTATTGTTATCCATACCTCTTTCAGAGCTTTGTCTGGAATCTAGCAATAAATCTCTCTCTCTAAAAATCAAGCAGAATTCAAGAACTGCAAGAGGAATAATTATAAGAAAGACTTGAATGCATAATAAGTTGCTATTTCAGATGTAAGATGTTTTAACCACAAAGAAGATAAGCTACAACCCAGTCTTCTTTTATAGACTAAAATAGAATTATCTTTCACCAGCCCTAACATGGTATCAGTTTCTGATTGCTTGTTATGCATAATGTTTAGATTGTAGTCTTATCTGATCTTCAGCTCTTTGTCCCTTCCTTGAAACTTCAGTCCCCCCCCCCCCCCCCTATTGATCTTTTTCTGCTTTTGGGGTTAAATGTGCAATCTTTTGAAAAGGCCAAGGGAACAATAACAATATTTATGGAACAATATTTATGGAACAATAATGTCAAATGGAGGAATCATGGATCAAATTAATTTTACATTGTTTTGTATTTGTGCATCCAATTCTGTTTTCTTAAACTATATGTGTAGCAATGTGTGTTTCAATGTCAAAATAACCATGGTTTTAAATAATTGAGAATGGGGACTGGAAGGATTTTCTATGCAGAGAAAAGGGGAATTTTAAATATTATTTCATGAGCGCAGCAATATTATAGTAGATAATTCCTCCATATTAGGTAATTCCTCCATATTAACATAATAATGGAGGAATAATATGGAGGAATTATATGGACTAGTGCAGTCTCCAATTTGACAGTTCAACCTAATTATCTCACATTGCACCTTATATTACTGGGAGAGAAAGGCAAAAAATGCCTTTACTGTGTTTGAAATCATTAATTGTAATACATACAGATGCAAAAATTGCTGAAAATAAGCTTAGTTTATTCTTAGTTTACCAAGAGGTAAACAGCCTCTCTTGCAGTCACATTTCTGTAGGAGTTAAGTGCTATGGAAGTTAAGGCAAATATATTCATTATATCAATAACCAACAGCATTAGCTTTGAGACTGAAAAAAGAAAGGAAAAATGTTAAATAAGGGGAGGTGTATCAGAAACAAATACTAAAACCATTATAATAGATACAAGAGAACTTCATATTGGTAAAACAAAATTAACTTATTGTTTGGTTTTTCTAATATTCTAATAGAACTTTCTCAAACATCCAGATTATTCAACAAAGATCTTCAATAAATATATATCCTTATGCACATATGAATGTATCTTTCAGCAACAGCAATAGGAAATAATGAAGAAAATGAGGATTATTTTTTAAGTAACCAAATGATTACAGCTTGTCTGGGTTACAAAAAGCTAAGCTTTTCTCACTAATGTATTACCCAATACCTACAAGTTGCACAGTGCAATTGCACTATGCTTTTTTTTTTGCTGACCCAAGTAATTTACTAATGTACTTAATTTACTTGAATTATTACTGACCAGCTCATTTATTGACATAGTATCATTAGAGCTCAAATGGAAAGTAATTCTTGGAGAGGGAAGGGGAAAAAACCTAAAAGTTAAGTCAAGAATGGAGCTTATATAGAGATTCTGCCTAGTTAATCTCATGGACAATGTTATATATTATTACAAAATTACTTTGCTTTTTTAAAACTTAACCTTTATATTTTTCTGTCTCTGTGACAGTCTTGATTCCTGGCAACTATATGGACAATTCCATGCAGTTTTCCAGGAATCATTTGCAGAAATGATTTACTATTCCTTTCTTCCTAGGAAAGTCACCCAATTGGATACCACACCTGAAGTGGTTGTCCATTTGTCTGACTTGTAAATGCAAAGATTAAAATCTTCTGCATCTCATTGCTGCAGCCCAGTTTTATTAGCCCTATTTTAAGCGTACATTTGAAATATGATAGTACATAATCTCCATTTTCAGCCGTTTTCACTATTTCAATTTAGTTGAAAGTATTTGCCTTAAATATGTGAAAATAAATGCTGGTATTCATTGCAATCTTCTAACTATGATTGCACTTTTATGTTCAACAGTATATCAGTTGCAACAGGAAGCACCTCGTCCCAAGAGGGTCATTTGTCCTCATGAGGTCAGTTTTTAGTTTTTTTGCAGATACTTTTTTATTAGCAATATATTCATAACACTAATCATCATCTTTCATTGAGTATTGTAGGTATATTTTATCATCAAAGCTTTTTAAAACTTTACTTTTAATTTACAAAGTGGGCATTTAAAAGTTACATCAATATGCTGTGTATTAGACTGTAGGTAAAAGCATGTAGTCATTTATATAATTTCAGTGTCTTCAGCACAGCTGTATGAGTTTTTATGTTCAGAAATATGCAGTTTTTAATTGGTATTTGTTTTTTCAAACAACTATATCATCTGACAAGATTTGTTTTTATAAATGCCCAAGAATACTTTGGATAAAATGAATTGTGTACAGTTGCTCTTTCTATATTATTGAAATGTGAAAAATTATATAGAAACACTGATCACTTATTTTCTGGTTCCATATTTATTTTTAAATAAAAAAAGTTATTTCTTAGCTCATGTTCATGTGTATATCCACTGTAGTTACATTTATTTGCATAATATCTTGAAAGGAATCTATAATCATCTTTTGTTTCCAAAAAATATCATGAGTATTAATGGTCTGTCTCAGCTTCTTGAAAGCTTATTTTTCTACAGTGGATTTTATGGTTGTTAAATATCAAATTAATGAGATGTTTTCTTTGCTTTTACTGTACATCCCAGGGGATATTTGCAAGACCTTTTTATAGAAATTAAAATAGCTCTAAGTACAGATCATCAATCTGGTGCATCAATTTGTCAGAGTGTCTGATGAAATGTAGATTTCAACAGTAGATTTCAAATGCAGATTAAATTTTGTTTCCATATGGATCTGCTTGGGGTAGCAATATTTTTTGATGCTTTAGTAGACTTTATAAAGGAATTTCTACCTTTCTTCTCAAATAGAAGAAATGCCAATGATCAACAATTGGCTGGAAAGAGTTCTTTTTCAAGTATCAGGAAAGATATTTTTCCAACAGCAGCTCCATTCATGCAAAATTGGCCAAATTTGTAAATTGCAAAGCTTGTAAGTCAATTTTCTTTGATTCTTTGTGGAGCATCATTACAGATTTGCAACAGAATATTCTGGATGAAAGGGAGTCAACCCGTATTGGCTTCACCTGAGAAAATTCTGGTTATTTGAATTTCCTCAAGCTAGCTTTTTAGAAAAGTATTCCACAACATGTTTTAGATTTTGTCAATAAAAGCTTGACTATAATTAGAAGGAATAAGAGAAATTGTAAAATAGGCTCTCAGAATCTACCATCAGACCAATAATTGTGGGCCTTTTTATTAAGATCTGGATTATTGTGTACCAATACAAAATTATCAAAACACCATTAAGTGCCAAATGCTGGGCTAAACTAATATGTGGGTTTTTATTAATACACAGCTTTCACATACAGTGCTTAAATTAGGAAATACATAATCCAAGACTCAAGGGAAAATATGTTGTTACTACTTTACACATACATTTTGGGTAAAAATCAGAAAACAATCAGAACAGATATATAAGGAATAGATTTGTATTGATATTTTCTTGTGTAAAGAAAATTAAGTTTAGAGAAAAATAGTACTTTTTGTTCAAGATGAAAATTAGAGCAACAGATTAAAATCTGTAACTCCTTCATGTAAATAAGAACATATGTGCTACATTTGCTGTATTCTATAATTTGGTGTAAAATAGACTCAAGTTAATCACATATAATTTTTTTCTCTTCAACTTCTTCTGTTTGTCTACCTACAGATTATAATACAAAGGAACCTTTACTGAAGGTGCATTTCCTCTCTGCTGTAGACACAAACTGGCCAATTATCCTTTTAAATCCACCCACAAAAATTTGCCACAACTTGAAGAGAAGCGTAGGCTGGGGCAGAGTAATAGGTTCAAGCAGAGGTGGTATTCAGCAGGTTCTGACCTGTTCTGGAGAACCGATAGAGGAAATTTTGAGTAGTTCAGAGATCCAGCAAATACCACCTCGACTGGAGATTTTACAGTATCCTTCCCCTGCCACACCCACCAAGCCACGCCCACAGAACTGGTAGTAAAAAAATTTGAATCCCACCATTGAATTCAAGATCACCCAATTGTCATGATTTCAGAGTCCATCAACTTGAACTGAATCCTAGCCCAGCCAAGTCCTCTAAGGGCATCACAATTCATAAAGCTAGTTTATCAAGCAGACTGCTTATCTTGTATGATATTTTGAGTCTGACTGGCATCACTCACCACATTTATCCATAGTATATTTGTTTTCTATCGGGTGGACAGAACCAAGTGGACAGAACCAATGTAGTTATTCATTAATATATAGTAAACAAATCATACTACAATGTATTGGGGAAAACTAACATTTAGTTGTAGATTCCAAACTATGGGTGTCACACTGGACATCTTTCATTTTCCAAGATAAGGGAACAGAGCAAAAGTTTTCTATTCAAAATTTTGTCAAAGAAAATTGCTGTCAAGTAGCTATTCATACCCATGTTGCCCTTGTTCAATGAGACCAAACCAGCAAAGTCTAGGATTGAATGAAAATGATCTCCAACTTCTTGTGTAATGTACACACTCTTTCTGTAAAACATTTTGAAAGTAGAAAATTCAGATACGCATGCAAGGATTTTCTATATTTGACAATGACTTTCTTAATATGACAGCAATAGGCAGTGCACTACTGAGAACAATTGAAATGGTTCTCATTTCTTTTACTATATTAGTTTAACAAACCAGTTCAGAGTTTTAAATATCCACAGAAGATTTCCAGCTAAATGTATTCTCCCCAACTTGGGTAAATTCCTTGGATTTTGCCAATTTATCTGTAAATTATTATTTGCAAAAGAAGGAAAAATTGCAATGAAAATATCATGCCAAAGAAAAATGAGAAATAAAATGATTAACCATAAAATAACAATTGTATGGAATATTTTATATCATTCTAATCCTTTTTTGTGGTTTTATCATAATGTATTTTATATAGAAATATGCAATTTAATGGGGAAAAATTAGTGTAGATATGGCAAATATTGGTGTCGGTTAGTCATGTCCAAAAGAGAGCCTTTGAAATTTATTAATCTATCCATTTATCAATTCATTCCATCAGTTAATTTCTATAGCTGCCCATTTAGTCAATGACTCTGGGTAGTTAACAATTCAAAAAATATATTACAGAAACCACACATTGCAAAGGTAAAGAAAGTGTTAATATTCTTATAAAAAATTTTTTTTTCCTCTTCAATCCCTGTATAGAAACTGAAAGTCATTAATTATATAGCACAGAGGTAGCTGAATACTCTATTTTAGATACATGCTGATGATCTATTGACTTTAATTCTGCAGGGGAAACTTGTTCAGTAATTGTTTAGACTTGGGTTGTATCACTTCTCAGATGTTGTAATTTCTTCAACTATTGCAGTTGTTAGTTTTTAGAACAGGAATTTGCAGACAGCTTTTCCAATTAATCAGTTACATTCCTTATTCTACTACATGCATTTTCCCATAATCATACCCTAACCCACATATTATCAAAAATGCTTCTTGTTGTTTGTAATGCAATTAGTATACAAAAGATGGATTCATCTACTTTTATTGTACTGAAGAAGGATGTTTTACAGGCCATTGTAAGACATCTTCAATGTTTATATTTTGGATTTTGAATGTCTTACTAATGCACTTTTCATATTTTCCCATCATTAATACATTAGAGATTAAGCAATGTGGGTGGGTGGATGCACAAAGATAATTATAGAGGAAGCAAAATTGCTTTATAGCTGTAAATTGATCTTCAGATACTAGCAGTGAGTAAAGGTGACTCTACCATTGTTAGTTTCAAAATCCTAAAATACTTTTTAGTAAAACATACACTTACACTTCCAGTAAAAAATATCCATTTTTAAATTTCTATATTACATTTTAAAAGTGGCTTTGATTTGCTTTGGGTTTTGCTTAATTTTGGGAAACATTTGGGAGATTAAAAGATACATTTTATAAATTTCCTATAATGGGTGGGAATTTTTTTCTTCTTTAACTGATCAGTAGATGGAAAAATCTCACAACATTTGTAAGTTAAATGTATTTTCTATATTGCACCTCTATTTTTCACATCAACATTTCTATTTTGAACTACTAACACAAATTTTAAATAACATTTATACCTGGATCATTATTTTAGTTCTAGCAACTTAATGCCTGAATTTGACGCTTTTAAAACAATAACCACTACCATCCTCTGTGTACATTATCAAAACTCTTTTGATTTTGTCAACTAGAGATGAATATAGAAGTATTCAAAACATTACATTCATAAATAGGCACATTTAGTTTTGTTTAATTTCATCTTTGAATTATGAACTATGATAATAGTTCAGAATGCATGAACTATTAATAATAATGCCACATACAGTTATCATTTATTTTTAAATCCTAAAAATCAACTAGTATTAAAGGGAAATTTCAAATGTATACAAAAAAGAATACTTGCAAAATGTTTGTTAAAACTAACAGAACTCTCAGTAGCGAAAGTCTTTTCATGCCTTTTGATCCTTAAGTTTTGAAATATATTACATTATTTAACTGATCATATATTTTAAGTTGTTTTATTTAATAATAGTTATATATTTTACTTGATTTTCTTACATTTTTGTTACACCATTTCCCTGCTTCCCAGAAATGTTTACATAGCAGCTGTTCTAAGGGCAGCAATTTGAACAATGAAAACTCAGGGTAATACACCAAAGTACATCAAAGTAGTTCCTTAAAGTAATACTTGAAAAGTATTTTTTCAAGGAGAGAAACAACCTGAACTAGGAAAAATTTCCTAACGGTAAGAACAGTTAATCGGTTTACCTTCAGAAGTTGGGCTTCTCCATCCCTGGAGCCTTTTAAAAAGAGATAGGCAGCCACTTCTCTGGAATAGTATAGAATAGATTCTCCTGCTTGAGCAGGGGATTGGACTAGAAAACTTCCAACTCTTTTATTCTATTAATACTGAGGAAATAAAAACTCCTAGGTGTGTGTGTCTATGTGTGTGTGTTCCAGCATAACTCTGGAATGCCTCGAGTAATGTCAACCAAACTTGGTACATAGATTGTCTCTGGAAAAAAATACTGTGGGGGGTAAGACACCCCTAACACCCCTCAGAGTGGGGGATGAGTGAGTGTCTCTGTGTGTGTGAGTGTGTGTGTGTGTTTATGTGCTGCTGAAATGGAAAGGAATGAAGTAGTGTCAAATCAAGTACTTTTGACAGTGATAGTGTGCATTTTGGATTCAAGATCTGTTAAGATACAGCATGTTGTGCCTTAAAATGGCTTCTACTGTACAGCACAGTGGAATTGCCATGGTAACAGCTTCACAGTAGTCCACAACGGAGGACCTTCAGATAAGGGGGATTGATTCTTTAAAAAAAATCATTTATAATTTGTATAAACTACTATTACTTTGATTTGACACTATAGCTATAATTCATTCCTTTTCCTGTCTAATACAGGATTGGGATAAATAAATACCCGGGCAACACCAGATTATAGGCTAGTATAACATAAATGGGAAAAATAAATTCCAAAACTCCAGGAAGTTACATTATATATTCCAGCATTAGAAAACATGGTTTGGGAGAAGAAGAAGGTATATTCTCAGCCTGTCCAAAGGAGGTGTAACCTCAGCTGGTTTGCAAAAGAAATCTTGACTTCATTATTGTGTGAACAATCTATTACTAAAAGCATTCTCCATAACTTTGTTCCATGCCTTGATTTTACATTAGAAATTTTTGTGGTTAGCCACAATAGCTCTATTTCATAATAATGGGAAAAAAACAAATAAACAAATAATCTTATTGGAATGGAAATAAAGTATATATTAATTCTTTCTGTATTTAGGTAAAGACTCAGAATGCTAGATAGCAGCTTCCAAAATAGACAGTACAAGAAAAACAAGAAGGCACAGGGGAAAAAAAGGGAGAGAAGAAAAGTTTCTTACAATAGCATGATTATATTTCCAACCTTGTAAGTGTTTAGTTTATACACTATCTTGAGATGCCCAAGCTGCCAATTATTGACTCATAAACTCAGTTTTGAACTTTATTTTCAGATAAATTCAAAAATATGTAATTTCTTGTAAAAAGAGTCTATTTAATTGCACTAACAAAATATGGAAGAAAAATACCCTGCACAAACATGATTGATTAACCCAATTTTGCCAATCTGCTACTATTCAGTCATTTCTGACCAACCTCAACTCAAACCTGTTTAGGTGAAACCTGGTTTTCTTGATAAAGTTGTTCAATTCTTTGCCAAGGAATAAAGGAACTCTGTGTGTGTGTGTGTGTGTGTGTGTGTGTGTGTGTGTGTGATTATTTCTCATTCCTGTTTGACTTAGCCAGCTGACAATATAAGTGATGACAGAAATTATTTCTATACAGTACATGACTGGATAAATTAGGGACACTTGGAAACATGATTTCTGACAATATTAAAATAAGCAGAAACAAATTAAATACAAATTATATTATGTAAGGATCTGCCCGTATGGATTAACATGTATTTGCTTACTAATGATAATTTAAATTGTACTGTGTGTGACATTTATAAATTCAGTGTGATATTTTTACTATCTGAAAACTATATTTTTCTGAAAGTGCATTTCTTAGAAAAAGTTTTGAGTAGCAACCTGAAGTACATGAAGATGGAAGTTATTTATACTAAAATGAACTATTATGGTTATCCTTTTATAAAGCTGATATTGAGACTTGTTTTTTATATTCAGAATAATTAAGTACACTCCTTAGTGTACATTTTAATTATTTCATTACAATGAAATAGAATTTCTTTATTTAAAGAAGATTGTGGAAACCAAAACTCATAATATAATGACATTTTGTAGTGCATCAAAAGACTTCATTAAGCAAAACCAGAGTTGAATACATAAAATGAAATGTTTTAATACATTTCCATAAATCCTATATTAGGAGTATGTCAGCTACAGTACAATTTCATTAGATTAACTGGAAAACTGACCCATCCATCTAGCATTTAAATTTATGCCACAATTTAGTGTCACAAGAGAGGAACAATTTGCTAAGAAAGTTGTAAAAAAAGATTGGTGTATCTATCAACTTTTCTTAACAACACAGAATGTAAAAAACCTTAGGTCTGGGGATAATTTTTATCTGATTTTTTAAAATTTCATTAGTTCAAATGTAACAATTTTACTAATTTTTTAAAATTGCATTTAGGTGGAGAACAGACCAAAATATTATGGAAGAGAGTATGTATTAAATTATTTGTTATTTTATATGGCATACATTAACTAATAACCAGAAAAAAATTGATTAATTTGTTAAAAAATGATGGGTTATTTTTAATTCAAATATTTCTGAACAGGAATGTGCAAAACATTTTAGATTCCAAAAGTTTTGAATCTGAGGAGGAGGAAGGTGTGCTAGATATGTTTTGCTGCCTCGAGTTATTTGTAAAAATAATTTAAAAGGATGGGATATAAATTCTCAAATAAAATAAATAAACTTGAACCCTACTGACCTGATGCCTTGAGTGTTTACAGCTTGAAACATCATCATTTTGAGCCGATTTATTGAGTATTGGTTATTGAAAGCCACTTCCCTCAATATCGGAATAGTGGTGGACTTCTTTGTGAGAGTGGCACAGACTGTTTCAAATTCAAAACACCTCCTTCGAACTCAGACCACAACATTTTAATGGAAATGTTTTAGATTCAGAATATTTTATATATTTTTGAATTTGATTGTGCCTTCCTGACAATTAACATTATCAAAAATATGGTAGGGTGCTTTTTTTGGGCTTTCTTTTACCATGCGTATTTCTTTTTTTGAAAAAAGTTTCAATTTGAAAAACTCCAAATTGTTATATTGATTAGTGTTCAGTTTTTGTTGCAAACTGAATTAACGAGCTGCATGTATCTACATGTAATAATTATTCTGTATATTATTTTGCCTAGTTGAAAGACTCAAAGACCCAAACTTGTTTTAGTAATTAATATTGTTCTCTTTCTCTGTCATGTAAACAGCAGCATGTACATCAAACTATACACAAAAAATAATCACATTCACTGTGATGTCATAATGAAAATCGTAACATTATAGACAGGTAGTCCTTGATTTATTATCACAATTGAACAAAGAATTAGTCATAAATTGTTGTGATCATTAAGCAAATCCCCATGTGATCATTTCTGATTTTACAACCTTTTCTGTGGTACTCATTAACAAAATCAGTTTTTATCCAATTTGTATTTTTTGCCAGGAATTGGAAGCAAATCCTGGAAGCTGGCAAAAAACATCCAAAATTATGATCCATGTGTTCACAGGATGCATTTAAAACAGCTATAAAATTCCCAAAATGTACTCATATGATCACAGGGGGATACAGAGCCTTTCAGGAAAACCGAACAAGTTGTAACACTGAATGTTTAAATGGCAAGGAAGTCCATCTTTTTTAAAAAAATAACACAATGGGAATTCAATTTTAATGTCTTTCTATTTAAAAACTTCCAGCTTCACATATTAATAGTATTAGCCTTTTGGAGCAGGTGCTGTTAGAAACTTCTGTGTTTTATTCTTTTATTTTATCCTTCCCCCCTGCCCCCATATCAAAGCTACTGATTTATTTATTTACCTATCCCCTAAGAATTATAAACTGTCTTTGTGTTTCCAGATTTCATGGAATCATTTCTCGTGAGCAAGCCGATGAATTGCTTGGAGGAGTAGAGGGAGCATATATTCTTAGAGAAAGTCAGCGACAACCTGGGTGCTATACTCTGGCCCTTAGGTAAATTCTGTCTCATTTGTTCATAAATTCTAAGAAATGCTTGTTAATCTCATGAATATAAGCAATAATTCAATAATGACATGTGAATAACTACATGCAAGGTATTATATCTTAAAACATGATGTAATACATAAGGATGCTTTAATTCAAACAAGAAAGTAACCAAAACTTTTAGATGTGCAGGATGGGTGTTGCAGTCCAAAACCACTGGAAAAGTTAAACTATTTCAGCCTTTGAAATTATTAGATATTTCAAACTTGTTGACTTTTAACAAGTTGTTTATAAAGCATTTAAAATACAGGTATAATTTACAAAATGTCCAGTATTGTATAAATGTAGTCATTGCATTTGCAAATAGAAGAAATTGAGGAGTATGAAACTACCTTACCTTAATAAAAATCAATCTAGACCTAATGCTGAAATTTTTTTAAATATGATCATGTAAGAAGATCTTGTGATCTCTTATATTAACTTTTTCTTCTGAAAAGCAAATTTTCCCTGCAGTTACGTTTCCACTGTTATCAGCTATTTTAAAAGTTGAAATTAGCCACAATTCTTACTTAAAAGGGAAACTGTTAACAGAAATCAATAGTGTAAATTTTAAATGTGTTTAATTCCGTCAGGTGATGGATAAGAAAATATTTACTTTGAAAGAAAAGTAGAGATTGAATTATTCCAACCTTCAGTGCAATGATTAATTCCTGGTAAATAATTTAGAATTTTTCCTCCTCACTGGCCCATCATTTTTTGTTACACTTACTTTAATTGTATAAAATCTTTATTACATAACTCTTTTCTCCACTATTTTTATAATGGGTTTTTAAAATATACATAATTATAAAAAAAATAAAGTGTGTTGCTCAAAAACTAATTAAACACTTTTACTGTGTTTTAATGCAGATTTGGGAATCAGACCTTAAATTACCGTCTTTTCTATGATGGAAAGCACTTTGTAGGGGAGAAGAGGTTTGAATCAATCCACGATTTGGTAACAGATGGCTTAATAACACTGTATATAGAGACCAAGGCTTCTGAATATATTTCCAAAATGACAACAAATCCTATTTATGAGCACATTGGATATGCTACTTTGCTTAGAGAAAAAGTATCGCGTAGATTGAGTAGATCAAAAACTGCATCAAGAAAAGCTAGTGTAACGACATGTGAAGAAAATGCACCAGTTGAAAAGGTAAGGTGGCCAATTTAAAGGAAATCAATTCATACATACATCTATGTTAAAATTATTCATGTCTTTCAAGGATAGAAGTTGTTGAAAAGCATTCATAGATAAAGTCAAATATGAAATATTTCTGGAAAGTTATGGAGTTTGTCTTTATCTTTACTAAAAATTAAACTTCAGATTACTGAATTCCAGGTCATGCCTATAGGCATTTCTTATTGATTTTAGTGGAGGTTATTACAAGTCCAGATAGGATTCAGAAGGTGAAATAAATGGGATCATCTATTTTTTAAAACAGTGCCATTTATGCACTCAAATACAAACAAAATGAAAATATAAAAAGTCTTTTGCCTTACAAAAGACTGAAAACAGCTCAAATTATTTAAATAGGGTTTCTATGTAGAGATAACAAATCTGTGAACTTCTATATTCACGCTACCATACTGCTCAACCATGGCTACAACCAAGATAAAATCCAATTAATAGTATAAAATAGATTACAGCTTTACATATGATTCCCTGTTAGAATATATTTTGAGTATTTTATCACCAAATCTCAAGTTTGTGACTTTTTCTATAAAAATTAACATTTATTTTGTCTTTGGTGAATGGATCTTTGTCTGGGACCTTGGTTTTTCTACTCTTTTCATTTTTGCTTTTCACACTTACAATTTTCCATAATAGCTACATGTGTTCGGTAATGATAAAAAGTAATTTGTTTGGCTCTATTTCTCTGTGAGTTTAATGATAAGACAATTTGCACTATAAGTATATGATAGATGAGTTTATAAAAGGTTATTTGAAAATATTGTCTCTACATAAATTGAAAAATGTGTCAGATTCTGTTTTTAGTCTAAGCATTTTTGAAGGTGAAGTACATTTGAATCACAATTGAGATGATTTTGCTGATCTGCCTTTGAAATGCAATGCATAGATTCTCAGAGGATTTATGAAAGTTTCCAGTGCTATAAAGACATTTTTGAGATATTTGTTCTGTCTTCAAGATTGTAGGTCTCTTAAATTAACTATCTTTAATTACAAACTAGCATAAATCAAGGAACATTCAAACCTGTGGGATAGAAAAAATTTTTGGGGAAGGGGGTAATTTAGGGAGTGAATACAGGTAGTCCTCAACTTACAATAATTCAGTTAATGACTGTTCAAAGTTACAATGACATTGAAAAAATGAGTTATGACCATTTTTCACACTGACGTTGCAGCATGGCCATGATCATTTGATTTACATTTGGATGCTTGACAACTAACTCAGATTTATAAGAGTTGCAGTGCCCCAGAGTCATGATTGTTTTGTGACCTTCTGGTAAGCAAAGTCAATGGGAAAGCCAGATTCACTTAACAAACATGGCAAGAAAAGTTGTAAAATGGAGCAAAAGCTCAGCAAATGTCTTATTTAGCAACATAAACTTTAGGCTCAAATGTGGTAATAAGTTGAGGACTACACAGAGGTGATATTTAGCAGGTTCTGACTGAAGAACTGGTAGCGGAAATTTTGAGTAGTTCGGAGAACTGGCAAATACCACCTAAATGGCCCTGCCCCCATCTGTTCTCTGCCTCCTGAGATCCAGCTGATTGGCTGAGTCTTCTTTTTTTGCCCTCTACAGAAGAACAGAGCTGGAAAGCAGGTTAGTGGGGTGGAGAGGGAATGGGATTTTTCAGTAATCTTCACTTCCCAGGAGTGGGAAGGGAATGGAGATTTTACATATCCTACCCCTGGAGTGGGGTGGGAATGAAGATTTTACAGTATCCTGTGTGCAGCCCTCCTGAGCCCCATTTTCCCTATCAGAGGGTTGCAGGAGGCTGGCCCAGCCAATCCATAGCCCCCCCCCATCCCCTGAGCTCCATTTTCACTGACAGAGGGTTGCAGGAGGCTGTTGCAACCAAAAACAAAGCTTGTGATCCCATTTTCACTGACAGAGCACTTGGGGTACCACAGGTGCCCCCCCAACATGAGTGCTATCAAGTTGGCCATACCCCCCTGGCCATGCCCCCCTGGCCCACCCGAGGTTAAACACAACCCTGATGCAGCCCTCAATGAAATTGAGTTTGACACCCCTGGATTAGTGGAAGTGAAGTACTAATTTAAAAAGTTTGCGAAAATCAATTTTGACTGTAATAAACATTTATTTCAATCTGACATTATATAGTTTCTTTGCTACTAATTTTCCTACAGATTTTGATTTCGAAAAAAAGAGCTGTTCTAATTTTATTCAACAAGTAAAATGTTTATATTAATAATCTGATGAGCTGAATCAAGAAGTAAAGATTGATAATGATAAGGATTGATTCTTTAATTTCAAGATAATATACTTTGATAAATAAGATTTGTTTAACTTAATATTTGCAAGATTTCTGATATAAAACGAACTATCTAGTTGGTCTGTATAAATGTAATGTATTTTATAGTGAAATAGAAGCATTGCTTCAATTAGAAAATATCACTTTTCTCATTTTAATAGGTGGTATTAATTTTCAAATTAAAACAACATATTTCTGCATTTTAAAATTTGGGTCAGGTCAAAACTAAGTTACCTTAGTTTGTTGTCTTCGGTCATACCCTGCTTAGGATAATATCAAATGAAGTATTATAGTTGCATATTATTATTTCTTCTGAATTGTCAGAATTAAGGTTTTGCCCATATATTAAATTTCATAATTTTTAAAATAAGATAATCATTCAGTGAAGAAGGAATGGCAGTTTGCTCTTGAGCAGTTTTCATTTCAATTGTATAATGAGGCTTGCTGTTCAGATAAATATTTTATGCTCTCTTATGTTTGCTTCACTTAGAGCTATTTTAATTTTCCACAGTGTATTGAAAAAGACTGTGTTTTTAAAACTAAATTTAAGTGTCATAAATTACTTTGCAAGTAGTAAGGAAGCAAATATTTTCCTGTCTGCTGTTGCAATGTAAGGGTGTGACATCCTTGATGAATCAGGGAAACCTGCATTAAGATTCAGTGATGTGTCCAAGCAAGGTGTTGGAAAAAAAATCTCTCCTGCAGGGCTTTTACTGTTGTAATTTTTAAAAATAAATCTATGGACGATATTAAAAATACAGAACTTTGGTCTAAAATCTTAAGACAGGAATAGTTTGCATAGTGTAATAACATAAAGGAGAACATCAAATTTATCATTTTGTCAACTTCAAATTATTAAAAAGAATTTTGTCAGCTTTGAATGTCACATGGTTAAATTTTACTAATAATACTTGCATTAAAATTAAAATGTTTCTGTGTGAATAGCTTTAAGCACTTGTGAATAGCTGCTGAACATTTCATGCATGACTTCCAGTTACAGTTTGTCCATTTGCAATTCATATTTCTTTATGCAGTGGTGAGAAACAAATGACTGCTCTACAGAGAGAAATCTACTATTGATTATTTCCTATTCTGAATGACTGTCTTTCTTAAAGCTAAACAATAAACCATGATAATGCTCTTATCACAGCTTGTCCTATAACATTCAAGTTAAGGAAATTTCCATTTGCATATTTTTATGACAACACCAGTATTTAAAGACATCCTAATAAAGTAACCCAATATATTTTTATTCAGTTCAGTTAAGCATAGTGAGACTGCCCTTAAGGAGGTGAGTGTTAAACAGCATCCTTGCTACATTTTGATATATAATTTCAGTCAGATTTCATGGTTCATCAAACAAACATCCGAGATTTACAACAAATCTGACGGAATTCCTAAATTATATGTTATGTCAATGGCAGAATTTTCCAGCACCTTAAAAAGGAAAAACTTTATTACAGCAGAAACTTTGTGGATCTAACATGGAATCTAAGTCATCTTAAATAACATATTTTTCATTATAGTAGATCTAATTCTTCAGTAATTTGGTTATAGGGATTAATAGCTGTGACACAAAATTTTGCTGTTTGGTAAATAATAAAGCATGATAAATCTTATTTGATCATTTTGGTATATGTTATAACAAAGATGGCTTATTAAAGAAAAATAAATTGATGGCTGTCTTGATATGCTGTGTGTTAAATCAAATTTGAATTGCAATAAAAAGGAATTTTGGAAAAAGGAATTTTAGCTAACCTAGTATTGAGAACTGCTGTAGTTAAACATTATGTATGACACTAGAAATGGGTATATAAGCAGGGGTGAGATTCTACCAGTTCGCACCTATTCGCTAGAACCGGTTGTTAACATTCTAAGTAGTTCGGAGAACCGGTAGTTAGAAGAAATTACTGGCCTAATCCTGTAAGGAAGGCAGGAAGGAAACATTCTGGTTTTGCTTACAGAAACTGCCTCTCCATTAACTCTTATTACATTATTGGCAGGACTAGACTTCCTATCTCAGGAACTTCTCTGGAGTTTTTTTTCCCTCCTTTGCTGGTATTTTGCTTGTGTGGAATGACCATTCAAAGTTACAAGGGCACTGAAAAAAGTGACTTATGACCATTTTTCACACTTACGACTGTTGCAGCATTCCCACAGTCATGAGAGAACAGGTGAGGAGAGCGTGCCTCAATGTGAGTGATATTGAGTTGGCCAGACCCAGATAATAACATGATCACCACCTAAGCCACGCCCACAGAACCGATTATTAAAAATTTGAATCCCATCTTTGTATATAAGTATGGCTAAATACCTGCTTGGTTCCAATGTAAGGAGTTCTAAATACTCCTTAATACGATGTAATATTAAGCTAAGTTCATTATGTTAAGTATTTTTTCTTAACTGTTTGTATTCTAAGGACAATAGTTGGTCAAGTGGGAGGCCAAGAGAGTCATTTTCTTTTTTAATGCTAGTTGATACTAGCACTAAAATCTGAAATTGATCTCTGAAAACTAAAGGATCAATCCTGCTGAAAAAAATAGGCACCTGAGCCTATAATTAAATAGTATGGCATGCTTTTGCCTCTATTTCAATGATCCTGTCTTAGTGATAACTTTGGCACAAATTTAGGAACATGGAAAATTAACCATAGGAACCTGTTTGGAACTGTTTCTAGCAGTTTGTAATTAGGGAATTGGCCCCACTGTGCATCATAAAGCGCATGGGTCATAACCTTTGCCTCAAATGACTTTGATGCTGCTGCAGAACATTCCTTGCCTTTGGCATAAAGAAACTTAATAGTCTTGCTGAGCTCCTCAGTGCTAATTGTTTCATGTAATCTATATGGGTTTTCCAAGAGCAGTATCATGTGGGACAATCCCTGGATACTTGAAACGCTTAACTTGTTCAATTTTCATAGCCAAGGCTGTGTGACCAAGATAGCAGCCACCTTAGAATATGTTATCTTGAAATTGTTATCTTCATTCTGCTTTCCTTAGGTTTTAAATATTAATATTTAAAGTTTTTCAAAGTTAAGTTACTCAAGCTTTTGTTCAATTTCTATGGCCACTCATCTCAGTCAATGATTCTGGGTGGCTTCATGTTTATTTAATTGAAGTTTATTTTCAATAATCATACTTTTATAATATTTGCATTTTAAAAAATATTTTTTAAATTGCTCCAGGAATCCTGATTGGCATTGAAGGTCAGCATCAGTATGACTACTTATACAAACTTAGCTTGTATTTTTTAGTAATTCAGATATAATAAATATTAAGTTTATTAACTTAATAAATATTAAGTTTATTAATAAATAAACTTTATTAATTTTAAAGATTCAAAATTAATATTTTAATTAATATCTCTTCATAGGAGTAGTCATTAACTGAACATTTCACAAAAGTTAAGCTACAAGTTTCAGTCACTAGGTGGCAGTTTTATTTAGGACTTTTCATGCATTTTGCTTTTTTCTAGCTTTAAAAAGATAGAGCATATTGTGTACTTTTATCCTGGAGAATTATCAGATATAAAACAATATTTTGGAAGACCCCATCATTCAGCATCAATTACTTCATGACATATACATGTTACATTCTTTGTCTATTTAATAGGATTACAAATTTCTTTTGCATATCTGTGTGTTTATACATTTGTATGATGAAAGATAGGGAAAAGAATCCTCAGTATATTCATCAGGTTGTAACTGACATATGTATGCAAAGCTAGCTAAGAAACGTTATGTTAAATGTTTTCCAAACAAGTGATCATTAATATTGACCTATTAAGTACTGCCAATAATTATGAATAGGGAGAAAATATAAACACAGGCTAACTTCTTCTCTATAGATTTATGGTTCTAACATTAACATGTTTGCTCTCCCTCAGATATGCATTGTCATCTTATTCAGGGTATGCTTATTCTTACGCTTATTGTGAGGAGAGTAAACCAATTCACTTCTATAAGACTTAATTTTTAGAAGTGTTTATCAGATTGTACATTTTCATCACAACATTGAGCAATTTTATGTATGCTGATTTGGCTTCTATTAGCTGGATTTGAATTATGAGAGGATCTTGGTTAACAGGGTAAGTTCCTGATCTAATTGAATAAAATATTTTAAAAGTAAATAAGACTCTTATTGTAGTAGTCTTTTATGGTAAGTAATATCATATAAGAACCAAGTTCTTAATGCAGTAAGTACTTAAATATAAAATTGGATTAGTTATGCTAGCAAATTCCCACTGTTTCATCCATCCTATAACTTGTATTTGCTGTCATTTTGTCTCTTTCACCAAAATATGTGGCTCTAATAGTGATTATTAGTCTTATAATCCCATCTGTCCAATTGTTTTATGCCAAGTTGTACCCTCAACTGCCAGCTTTCACAATGAGTATGCTTTTTTGTGTTATTCTTTGAGCCATAGCTTCTAGTTCTTTCTGGCTTCAAGATGCAGTTCCTGCCAAGTAGTTGGCACTTATTGTTTTTCAGTTGAAACTGGATTATCCATCTCTAGTTCTGATAAGACTGGACTGCACATATTAGAACAGAGGTGTCAAACTCAAGGGCCAAGATGGGTGCTTAGATCAGGCCCGCTGGGCCCTCTTAAAAACAGCAAAGGACCAGAATGCAGTGCCTCTGCCAGTGAAAATGGAGCTTGTAAGGGCCACATAAGGTTTGTAAGAGCCCTCCCAGGCTCCATTTTCGGCCATGATGACCTCCTGCAGGCCTCTGCCAATAAAAACAAAGGGTCACACGTGGCTCCCCTGGGTTCTGTGTTCAGGGGCAGAAGGCTGCAGGAGGCTGTTGTGGCTGAAAATGGAGCCCGAATGGCCGTGTGTGCCCCCCGGATTCTGTTTTTGCTGACAGATAACTGCAGAAGGCCATTTTAGCAGGGAGACCACTCGGGCCACCATAAGCCACCCCAACATGAGTGACATCCAGCTGGCCATGCTTAGCCTGCCCACACCAATCCTGGCCCCCTGAGGACAAATATAGCCCTGATGCAGCTTCAATGAAATCTAGTTTGACACCCTTGTATTAGAATAACAGGCATTTTATTATTAGCATCTGTTTGAATATCACAGTGGTTTTATGGTAAATAAATAAATGTCAGATTAGAAGAATCAAGACTTTAAAATGTGTATGGGGTAAAAGAATTGGAAGGGTTTTCTAGTTCAACCTGCTTAAGCAGGAAACTTTACACCTCTTCAGACAAATGGTTATCTAATCTCTACTTAAAAACTTCCAGCATTGGAGCATTTACAACTTCTGGAGACAAATTGTACCACTTGTTCTGTCAGGAAATTTCTACTTAGTTCTAAGTTGCTTTTCTCTTTGATTAGTTTCCACCCATTGCTTCTTGTCCCTTGGATGTTTTGGAGAATTGTTTGACTCCCTTTTCTTTGTGGCAGCCCCCTGAGATATTGGAACATTGCTATCATGTCTCCCTGAGTCTTTCTTTGCATAAGATTAGACATATCCGGTTCAAGCAACTGTTCTTTATATGTTTTAGTCCCCTAATCATCTTTGTTGCTCTTCTCTGCACTCTTTCTAAAGTCTGAACATCTTTTTTACATTGTGGTGACCAAAATTGGATACAGTATGCCAAGTGTGGCCTTACTAAGTCATTATAAAGTGGTATTAACACTTCACGTGATCTTGATTCTATCCCTCTGTTTATGCAGCCTAGAATTGTGTTGGCTTTTTTAGCAGCTGCAGCACACTGCTCGCTCATATTTAAGTGATTGTCCACTAGGACTCCCAGATCCCTCTTACAGTCACCACTATAGAGCAAGGTACCATATATACTGTACCTGTGCATTTTGTTTTTCTTGCCTAAATGTAGAACCTTACTTCTTTCACCATTGAATTTAATTTTGTTAGTTAGTGCCCAATGTTCAAGTCTGTCAAGATCCTTCTGTATCCTAAGCCTATCTTCCAGAGTGTTGGCTATTTCTGCTAGCTTGGTGTCACTTGCAAATTTGATGAGTTCCCATCTGACCCCTCATTCAAATCATTGATGAATATTGAAGAGTATTGGGCCTAAAACAGAGCCCTGGGATACCCCATTGCATACCTCCCTCCATGTAGATGCAGTTCCATTGAGGACTACACGTTGGGTGTGGTTGGTCAGCCAATTATGAATCCATCTGGTGATGCTGTCTTACCCACATTTTATAACTAGTTGGTTTGGGTCTACTTTGTAAAATGCCTTACTGAAGTCCAAATAAATTATATTGACAGCATTCCTCTGGTCCACTAATTTTGCCACTTTGTCAAAGAATGTAATAAGATTAGTCTGGCATGATCTGTTTTTGACAACAAAATCCATGTTGGCTTTTGGTTATTACTTTGTTTCTAGATGTTCACCAATTCGTTGCTTGATTATCTTTTCCAGAATTTTTCCTGGTATTGAGGTGAGGTTGATGGATCTGTAATTTCCTGGATCTTTTTTTTTCTTTCCTTTTTTGAATATGGGAACTAATCAGCTCTTTTCCAATCTCCAGTGCTCCAGGAGTTTTTGCAGTTCCCCGATGCTCCACAATCTTTGAAAGATATAGTTCAGTAGATTTGAGATCACATGTGCTAGTTCCTTCAGAACTTTGGGTAGTGGTGGGATTCACATTTTTTTACTACCAGTTCTGTGGATGTGGCTTGGTGGGTGTGGCAGGGGAAGGGTATTGTAAAATCTCCGGTTAGAGGTGGTATTTGCCAATTCTCTGAACTACTCAAAATTTCTGCTACTGGTTCTCCAGAACTGGTCAGAACCTACTGAATACCACCTCTGTCCTTGGGGTGTAATTTATCTGATCTTGGTGACTTGAACTCTAGGGTAGACAGGTTTTCACTTACCATTTTCTTTGCTATTTTAACTTGTGTTCCTAATCTGTTTTTTGTGGTGCTGTTTTTGATAGGTTGAATTGTTTTTTCCCTTTGTGTAAAGACAGATGCAAAAAACGAATTAAGTATTTCTGTTTTCTTCCTTTTGCTTGTCACTTTCTTGCTACTTTCTCCCAGCAATGGACCAATTATTTCCTTGACTTCTTTCTTGTTTTTAACATATTGGAAGAAGCTTTTTTTGTTATTTTTTCTTTTGTTGCAAGCCTTTATTCATTGTGAGCCTTAGCTTTCCTCACTTCATCTTTGCAGGCTCAGGCTATTTGCTGATGTTCTGCCATAGTTATGTGTCCCTCTTTCCATTTTTTTATACTTGTCTTTTTTGTCCTTCAATTTTTATGCAGTCATGCTGGTTTCCTTTGAGAGCTGTTATTTTTCTTCTTCATTGGTATTGTGCTACACTGGGCTTTTATAATCTCACTTTTCAAAATTTCCTAAGCTTCTTGAGTTGGGTAGTAAGGGTACTTTAAAGTTGTCAGTTCATGTTTGATGAAGGAGCTGTTTAAAATGGATGCATCACCCATCTTCAGAAACTTTAGATAATAGAAATATCTAGAGACGTTATTAAATGCTTTACCTTTAGCACCTAAAAAGTTAACTAGATACCATTAGTCTTAAGTTCTGAGAGAACTTAAGTTCTCTAGTATTGGAGTGCGTATAGGATATTTTCCTATCTTGCTATGCAAGGGATAAGGGTTCATCTCTTTAGAGCCTCTTTCTTTACTGCTTCTATCTAATTGAGTTTCCATTAGTGCTGTCATTTTCCATTTTTAGGAAATAAAAACAAGCTTCTTTCAGTTTGAAAAAGTTTCAACGGTAAATTTAATTCTTTGTATGAAATTTATTTCTTGTTAGCTTCCTTAAATAATTTAATAGAAAGGCAAGATATAAATTAAATGCCTCTTTTTTGACCTGTCTGTTTTCAGCTCAGCCTTGTATAGTTAGAAGTATCACTAGTTTTTTTCCTGATGGAACACACTTAATTCAAAATACTGATTAAAAAATATGAACTGCAGAATGTGGTATATTAAACTGGGACAGACTAGATATTTCAGTCTCTAAGTAATTATTCAAATAATTTTGTGAGTCTAAGTTATCTTAAACACAAAATAACATGTAAGTTGTTTAAGATAATGTAAACCCTAAACTTTTGAGGAATAATCCAAAATAAAAACAAAACATGTTCTAGTTTGTATTTCATCAAAAAATATAGAGATAAACTACCAGTTTGTGGCTTCAGAGTTCTTTTCTGCAATCCAATATTACTCATGAAGAATACCATATTAGCTTTCTTGATATGAAATAAACTGTTAATTATACATTGTTGTCCTGATACTGAGTCATATATGCAATTGGAAGGTCCTTTAAATTTTCATTTAGAAGCAAAAAGATGTACTTAATTCTTATGAACTCCACTGAAAAAAATAATTACATTGAACTGGTTAACTAATGCGATATCTGAATGGGTCACATTAAATACAGACCATAAACTTTCCCCAAATTTATAAAGTTCGTTTTCCTGGTCTATTTTATGTGTGTCATCGATGTGATAGTTTCAGTTATAGAAGCCAGCTGGAAAATAAAGAGATTTGTAAGAAGACAGTATTTGAATTGTGCAGTGGAGAAGCATTTCTTCTCCTTCCTGATTCTCTCCACTCTGAACCATAATGTTTTACTAGCATTTACACACTTGGGATAATAATAATAATAATAATTGTAAACCATTGGATGGGTTCTAGCTGTTAATAGTAAAGCAATACTTAAAACAGAGGATGAATACATTTTTCTTTTTTACTTCAGGTTAATTTAATTTAACACATTTTACTAATTTCATCTATTCTCTGATGCCCTGAATATATAGGAAGCAAATAGACTGTCATTACAATATTAGTATTGGTAGAGGTTTTTTCTTCTTTTAATCCTGTTCTGTGAGTAAGTAGGAATTCAGAAATGAATTGGTTGTAAGAGAGGGTTTAAGCCTTTAAGTTCAGAAATCCAATTGCTGCAATAAAATACCATAATGTCCTTCTGAAGACACTCTAGTTAAGTGCTGTGCATTAGCTACCAACTTGTATTGTCTGGGGGAATATATGTAAGAAGATAATTGCAAGAAAATAATGGAGATTGTTTGATGAAAGTTTAAATGAATAAAACATAGCCTGTGTGCAAAAGAGAAAGAGGATTGAGAATTATTGAAAGGGAAAAATTGAGAAGGAGAAGAGTGGCAAAAAAAGAAAAAGACGTGTTTCTATTCACTTTTGGCTGTGATCCTATTTGTCAGCCTTTGTGCCATGAATTGCAGTAAATCTCAAGTACTACCTTTTTTTGGCAGAAATCTCACAAACACTACATGGCTGGATTAGTTTCTTGATAGCAGAGAAGAATGAAGTCACATACACAAATCTGCCTATTGTAGTATATGGGTCTGTGCTACACAATTAAATGCAAGGGCTTTTCCAGTTCAGTGGCTATTTTCCCAATCTTTTCAAGATCATCGAAGACTGGGATGTGTTGATGTGGGATGGGTTGTGTTGATGACTTAGGAATGAGCAGCTCCCAGACAGCACTATTACATCAGTTTCATTCCTAGCCTTCACTTAAAATAGTCTTCACTGTATGCAGTCATTCTGGTCCATTAAACTCTTGTTCTTTTGAATAATTTTACATCAGTGCCAATGATGCAGAATTAAGTTTGTAGGATTGGACTGTTAACGTTAACGTTTATCTTCATGCTTAAGAAGATAAAAGAATATAGCAGATTTTAAGGATAGTTACGAACTTCTGATTGACTTTAAAATGTACTCAACTGCTTATCTGAATAAGCATAATAAAACTTTTCTTCATCGTCACCTGAGATATAATTGAAATCTCAATCCTGACAGGAAAAAAAAGACAATGAAGATCAGATATTTCTTTGACGGAAAACAGAAGCTCTTGACTATACAGATAATTTTCAATTTATAATTATTAATTTAGTGATCATTCAAAGTTATGGTGGCAATGAAAAACTGGCTTACAGCCAGTTCTCACATAACTGTCACAGCTTACCCATGGTCACGTGATCAAAATTCAGGCACCTGACAATTGGCAAGTATCTAGAATGGTTGCAAATTCCCAGGCTCATGATTTCCCAGAGGCTTCTAACAAGCAAAGTCAATGGGGAAAGTTCAATTTGCAATATGTTCAGTGATCACAGTCTAAATTGTTTATTTTCACTCTGATCATTTTTATCATGCAATACAGTGAACCATCAGTGACAAAGTTATTAATCTTTGGTTTTTTTAATTTTCTGGTGATTGTTGTTTTCCAAAATATTGATATGTCACACAAATTTACTCTATTGTTCTTACTCTTTTCATTTAGCATTAGACTTTTAATACAGTAGGTAAAGTAAGGCAAAGCAAGTCAAGTAGCTTTTATTTCTGTGAGCTTTATATCAACTTCTCTATAGTACATGATTTGAAAACATTGTTTCATGTACTCTTAAGAGTCAAATATACATTGTAATTGCAATTACATTGACGTAGCAATTGCAGTTCTAATGGAAAGAGGTTGAAGATTTTGGAAATGTCCTTTCAACTAATATAGTGTGCAGAACAGCAGGATAAGAAAAATGAGTAATTGGTTTGCCTTAGGATAATATGCAAATCAACACAGTTCAAAGAAGCTAAAAATGATCTGAAGGAAGGAGCTAATTCAAAGTGACAGCAGTTTCTGTAGAAAGTATCCAACTTAAGCTAATATTTTAAGGCTTCATAATATTTAGCCAGTGACCCTAACAGTTTACATTTCATCAATGATTAATAAAATGTTATTAATAATTAAGCACAAGTCAATGAGTTAATTTTCATTGAGTTCTATATTATAATTTGACTGGATACTGGATACTATTTGTACTTAATGAAAGAAAGATTTTTATTTCAACATTATTATACCACTAAAATTTTTATCTACAGTTTTCTTCTCAAGTATCCTTAACTTATGTACTTATATTTCACAGATTTGACAGGTGGATTAAAATGGCTAGTATTTATTTCTTAGTGTGTATTGTTTACATATATGTATGTGTGTGTATATTATAATTGACAAATCATATAGTTTGAAATATAGTCATAATGAATATTGGCAAAAAAAAAAGAAAATTCTTTTTGTTATCTATCTTCTATGTTCAGAAAGTATTTGACTTTATTTCTTTATTAATGTATAAATATATTTCACAAAGCGGTTGTTGGTATATATTCTGGAGATGGTGCTTCTATCCTTCTATTCTATCCTTCTCAACCATGCATTTTTGGCTATTTCTTTATGGTTTCCCTTTATGTTTATATTTCTTTCTCTTTTAACATGCTGCCAAGCTTGGAGATATTGGTGACACGCTGATAAAAGTCAACTAATGGTTTGACAGAAATGATCCTTCAAGTACTGTAAAATTTAGCAGAAAAATAATTATTTAGATTCATCTGTATGGGAAAAAAGGTCAAAATAATACATAGAGTAAGATGTTGGGCTAGAATTGAACCCCTTTAAATTTCGATTTGACCACACAGTTCATTGGATGACGTTAGGCCAGTTATTCTTTCTTTCCTCAAATTATCCCTCAAGTTTCTTTCTCTTCTATGGAGAAACATTTCCCAAAGGTCTGTGAAAAGTAAAGTTGAGATGTAAAGAATTTATGTGGACATTGGATAGGAAGGATCAACCTTGTTACCATTAATATAGAATGATCAACTAATTTGTGTTTTATATTGCAAAGGAATTGCCTCCCAGTTCTGTAGCTGAACAGTTTTGACTATAACTTGTGTAAGCCATTTTGCTCTTTTCAGGCTAAATAGAACTTATTTGTTGAATTATACATACAATGTTTATTCACATTTTTAAGATGTAGGATCAGCCTATCAGTTGATGACAACAGTCTCCAGATTCTTATAAAGAAGTTACAAATAGGAATTGCAGCATATATTCCACGTAAAATATATCCTATATATTTTATATATTCATATATTCCACGTAAAATAATCTTTTTTTTTTTTTTTGAGTAAACTGACATTTGGAGAAAAATCAGAATCCAGAAGATGAATGAGCAAATCCTAAAGGAATGTTCCATTATGGATTTCCAGTCAGCTAATTATAGCTCCTCCATAAAGATGGCATAAGTGGCTGAAGCGGGACACTATCTGCTGCTTCTCCATTTTCCTTTTTAAATTGTCACTGGCACTTAGGATTGCTAAACAGAGAACCGTTCTTCTCTTCTCTTGAGGAGCATTGTTCCAGGTTTTGAAAACATTGAACAATATATTTCTTTAAAACTTAAGAGCTTCCCTGACCCTTTTAAAACCTCTTGTTCTTTAATGGCCTAATTTTGAAGGCACACATCCTTTTAATTTGTGCTACACTGTACTGCAGTATGTAGAATTTGAATCTCTACATACTAAAATGTGCTTTGAACTCTGATTTACATTTAGCCAAATGAAAGAGTAATCCATTTTGTTAATCTCTCATCTTCAGTGTCCTCACTATGAATTTACTTCAGAGTTTGATGAAGGTAATAGGATTTCCAGGCCGAATATAAAATTTCACTTGATGGATATTGGCAAAATGAAGGACAAATTCTTATCTACAAGCTAGCAAACATTTTAAAAAATAGTATTTGCCTATTTAATGGCACTTAAAACTTACAATAATAATTAAGAAGGGCAATGACCATAGAAATGGAAAATGGGCAGTTAAGAAATATAAATATTGAAGTATATTTATATGAAGTATAAACAAATATAAATATATAAAAATATTAATAAATTGTATCATCTGCATTTCTCTGTATACTTTCATGTGATTAAATCATATTAATTTACATATACCAACCATCATTTTGTAGTAGACAGCATATAATAAACTACATTTCAAAATAATTGTTAATTAGAAACAAAACTACATCGTGAAATAAGGATGCAACTTCCTTTGATGAAAGAAGTGAAATATAGTCAGTACTTTAGTGCAATAACAGAACAAAAGAAATAAAATGCTTTATATATTCTTTCATTGCCCATAATGTAACCTGTGATGTATTAGAGCATTTCAGCAGAAATTTTGAACCTGTAATATAATATTGATAAAATCTTTTCTTTTTGCACATCTTTAGAAAGAAATGAGGTACAATTGTTCTGTAAGAACAGTCAGTTTTAATATTCATTATGGACAAGGATATATATCTCATTCCACACCCAATTTAGTACTGGGACGCAGCAAAATATCTACAGAATATAATTGAACGTGTCAAGCTATTCTATAAGGTCAAGCTTTCAGTCTTGGCTAATCAGCTTAAAGTTTTTAGAAACCAATACTCACCAAAATCAGGAATTTAAATTAATAATTTAAATATTTGGGCTTGGAAGTCCCCTGCCTAAATTCACTTTAAAGTCCAAGAAATGATGTCCATTTAATACATTTTTTCATCAGAGTACTTTAAACAAATTAAATGTATACAAATAATAAGGCATTTTACATTGTATAAAAATACACATTACATTGCGAAGAATAAATACAATTTACATAGGAAAGAGAAAGTGTTGTTCTATACAGAAATTTGGATACATTATAGAATATTTTGCTAATACATGGCTTGAAATGGCAATCTTAAAAATTAATAAAAGGAAAGAGAACTGACCCATTTTGGTTCCCCTTTGTACTTCTTTACTATTTCCCCTCTTTCCTTCCCAGGACAAGAGAAGGTCTTTCTTTTGGCTTGTGCCTAATTTATGCAGCTTCAGAAACTCATCTTCAGATAATCTGTCAGATATCAACGAGACACCACCACCTCAGAGGAAAATGTCTGAATTCCACATCACCACAGAAGATGCTACCAGAAGTTGCAGCAAAGGGGTTAATGAGAGTCCATGGGCTAAAATCTGCAGTGTTTTTAAAATATAGAAATTCAATTGAAATTTTGCTATAATCTTTGCCAGAGTAATATTCATATTATTTCAGGATGAGAATTACTAAAATCCTGGATTTATTTTACTTTTTTAATTTTCAATATATAAGTCATAACAAGTACTAGCACATGACAGGCCTTGGTTAATTTTGAAAAGCAAAGCTAGGTATAGTACAAAGAAACAAAGGATTGTAGAAATTGTTTGGAATCTGAAAAAAACTTTCTGACAGATGGCAGTGCCAAATCACTATAAGATAATCCTCAACTTAAAACCAGAATTAAGACCAGAATTACAGTTGCAAGTTAGGCAGTCATTAAATGAGTCAGCACATGACAATTTTTTTTGCATCAGACATTAAGTAAATAACACAGACATTAAATGAATTCAGTTTAGCCAGTGGCTATTTTTTGACAGAGACCAAAGTAAATATTGATTTCTGACAAAAAAAAAAATCCAAAAATTGCAATGACATGACATGGGAGATTGCAAACTAGGGTAAATGCCAGTCAGTTGCTAAATCCACAAATTGCAATCATGTGCCTGCAGGAGAAGCAGTTGTCTGAACTTCGAAACCGGATTGTAGGTAGTTCTAGAGAGATCTAGCATAACTTTGAACTTACAACCAGTCACTAAGTGATACTTGTAAATTGGGGATTACCCTTATTGTACAGTTATCAAGAAAGCAACAAGGTTTTGCCCAAGTCCAGGAGTTGAGTTCAGTTTCATAATTTCAAATAGAACTTTCAAAGCAAGATCAATTTCAGCAAAAAATAATTCCCAAGGAAGTTTCCTATATTGTTTAGCATTCTTTTCAAATATTGATACATCTGTCCATTTCCAAAATTATTGAATGTCTTTGTCAAAACAAAAACATTCAGTTTTATAAATTAGAGGAAATGGATTGTGTTTTTCTGTTGCCAGCATACTTTATTTACAAAATAACTAAGAAACAAAGAAACAGCAGTACCATCCTACTAAGCAAGCTAAAGAAACTACAAAGAAAGATGAAGTAGAAGTAAAACCCCTCCCCTGCACACATGCGCAGTAAAATAGAACTTCACAAGACACTCATATCTTGTTACTATGGAGACTTGATAACCAGTCCAGCTTATTTTGTAAACATCTGTGGAAAGCTCCTCAGACAAACAAAAACAAACACAGTGACAGTCTTTTTATTAACATAATACTTAATTAGCCATTATTTTAACAGTTCATCAGTATTTCAGATAGTAATATGGGAAATGAAATATCAAAGTGTTAATAATTTTTAACACAGCTAGCAATGCTTGATATCAACTGTACAACTATCTAATTTATAAAGTGATGATTCAAGTATTTTGTGTTCCATTATGTCTGTTCTCCAAGAAAGTATGTTAATCAAATCCAGACATCTCAAAGATTGAGTGGTGGTCAAGATGGACCTGGACTCATCTTAACGTACACATCATTTTAGGACATGGGTTCACTCCTCTTCTATTTGCTACGTTTCATTTTCACGAGAGGTAGTCTCTGACTTACAACCATTCATTTAGAAATCATTCTACTTTACAACAGGAATGAAAAAGTGACATATGATCTGTCCTCACATATATGACATCATAACATCCTCCCATCACATAAATGAAAGGTGAATGCTTGGTAACCAGCATGTACTTTTGACAGCATTCCAGCGTCATGTGATTGCTCTCTGCAACCTTCCCAGCTTCTGATTAGCAATGGGGAAAGCCAGATTTGCTTAATGATTCTCTTGACTGCAGTTTTTCACTTACTAAACATGGTAAAAAGGTTGTAAAATCGGGCACAATTCACTTAATAATCTCCTTCTTTATCAACAGAAATTCTGGTCCCAATTATAGTAGAAGTTGAGGACTACTTGTATTATGCACTATTTGTATTTTGCATACCAATTAGAACATATAGAGGCCACCAACATTCTTTTCCTCAGAATACTGAAGATGATAGTTATCAGTACTTGATACTATTGTCCTATAGGCTTGATTCTACCTGTAACCTAAGTTCTTTCACATATATAATTGCTATTTAATTTCTTCCTTATTAAGGTGGTAGTGATGAATTATAAGCTATATAAGCAAAAAATAAGTCTGCTTCAAATTCAACAGCCCTTTATCACTTGAGTTATCAGAATATCATTTCACATAGAGCTGCCTTTGAAAATGGTTCAGAAACTTCAGCTGGTGCAGAATGCAGCAACCAGGTTGCTAGTTGAAGAAAACCACTGTAAGTATTGCATCTAGAGACCCAAAGATGCTTTTTCAAAAAACAACTGGATTTTCAATGTTTTTTCTTTCTTCAGTTGCAAAACTTCTTGGATGAGAAGTAAAACATCTTCAAGAAAAAACAAAGGAAGTCCAGTTGCCTTTTAAAATAAGCTTATTTAACACAACCATGACCTGGATGACTGAAAATCTTCATAGATACTGCATTTAGTATTCATTCACTGCATATTTTGTGTTACCAGTTTCACAAGATAATAGAATAACGATTGCCGTAAAAAGAACAGTCAA
This sequence comes from Bungarus multicinctus, assembly GCA_023653725.1. Taxonomy (NCBI): domain Eukaryota; kingdom Metazoa; phylum Chordata; class Lepidosauria; order Squamata; family Elapidae; genus Bungarus; species Bungarus multicinctus. The sequence continues at coordinate 87,841,555 of CM042840.1, read as the reverse complement.
GCTATAATTTCCTTTTAATTATCTAGCTTAATTAATTTGCTAAATCATACAATACTTATTTCTGTCAAGTGAAGATTTTTAATGTGTTGCTGGGCCCAGAATTTTGCCTATATCAGTCTGCAGTTCATTTAACTGAGTATTAGATGCATCATCTTCAGTTAATTCTTGTGGTGTAGGCTGAGAACCAGGTCAACCTCTTCAGGTTCTGGATCTAAAGATGCAGGCTAATCTCTAGTAGTTAACTAGTTTCCTGTGGCTTTCCATGTTCTCAAGTGAAGTTTTTGATTTTAAAATCATAGGTTTGTCTATTCTGTGGGCACGTAGACAGGCTACCTTCCCTATGTAAATACAACGGACTAGGAATCTAAAGGCAGTTTGCCTGTAATGGCTCCCATATTCTAGAACTCCTTTCCCTGGATATTCAACTAGCCTTCCCCCCATTTTTAAATTCCTCAGAGCATAGACAATAGTGTGTGAAATCAACAATTTTACCATAGCATGGCTCCATTATTGATTTTAATCCTTATTGTAAACCACCAGTTGTAAACCTATTGGACAGTATAAAAATATTGTAAAATATGTAGATAAATAATTATTAAAACCATTTTTATAAATGTTAAGGCACCATTACAATGAGAGAAAAATGATTTTCAATCATAAAGATTATTTTAGACAAAATCAAATATTTTTTTAATTAACTGTAGGATAAAATTAAGATATATAAATAAAATCCCCCCTTTATATCTGAAACCCATTTTATAAGTTTCACAGGCTTTAAACTATTTTCAAATAAATTTAATTACAGCTTTTTTATTGGAAGATTCACTTAAAGCTAAAACTGTTAGCAGTGGGTGTATAGTACACCTAGATAATTTAAAATTTTATGGTATTTAGTCCCACATCTTTATTCTCCTCAAATGAAGGGCAAAAATATAGATAAGCTTTTTGAATGAATTCTGTTACTAGAACATTATAGCATTTGCATAGACCTTCATTTTCTCTAGAAATTGTTGATTAATAGTAAAAACACTTAGACTTATATACCGTACAGTGCTTTACAGCCCCCTCTAAGTAGTTTTACAGAATCAGCATATTGCCCACAACAATCTGGGTTCTCATTTTACCGATCTCAGAAGGATGGAAGGCTGAGTCAACCTTGAGCCTGGTGAGATTTGAACTGCCAAATTGCAATCAGCCTGCAGTACTGCAATGTAACCACTGCACCAACACGGCTCATATGGTGTTAAATATATGTGTAATGAATTTAGAGGAAAACAAAGCAGTTCAGAATTGCTATTTTCCCCATTAATCTTTAAGTAAATATCAGTACAGTGTAGCCATTTCATTCACAGCAAGAAACCTCAATATTTAAAGTCAGGAGTATAATTGATTATTAAAGTGCCTTTTTCATAATATAGGTATAGTATAGAACAAATTGAAATATATATTATTATGAAAACATTGTGAATTTCTCACTTTGGCAAAAACTGAACTCGAATGTTCATAAAATAAACATCCTTTGTGCATCCTCTGTCATTTCCCTGGCTCATTACAATTATCACAGAGCGCTGGGGGGGGTGGGAACCAGCAACGGTTTTATCTTTATGGGCATGGTTCACCTGTCTCGGCATTTTCAACTCGGCATTTGGAATTACGTCCTATATGTAAGAACAATGGCATTTTCATTCATCTCCATTACGTTTTTCCTTCTGAAAAACATCTTGTCATTTTCTCAAAAAGATTCTAGAAAAAGCAATTACAAAGTTTGTTGTTCCTATTTTCTCCTTTTCTGACCAGGAAGAAGCAGCAGATCTACTTCAGTTGAATTCAGTTGAATGTTTTCAAGTGTTTTTCTATATATCTTCTTGCATATAAATATCTTCCCTATGAACATTTGGACTAGATATAAGCATGAATGAAATGTTGGTCATTCCTACAAATGGCATGCAAAGTAAATAATATGAATTAATATTCTGATAATTCATTCCATTTCTTTTGTTTTCAATGATTTAATTATTTACTCTTACAGGTTTGATTAAGAGGAGGGAAGAAAGTTTCCTTAATTCCACTAATATGAGCTAATCATTATCATTAGTTTCCTTCATTGAATTATCATGGATCAGAACTGTGCACTCTGGCTATTTAATGGACTTATATGCTTTTCCACTTACAATTGACTCTTGAGTGTTTACAGACACAGACACAAACACACACATTCATATGCAACACCTTTTTATTGATGGTCATTTTTGTAGTTATGTGGCTCTTGTTATACTGTATAACTTAGCATATAGGAAATTATTCATTTTTAAAAGATTCTTCATCGTCATCATCACATCCTTTTATCTGCGACTCTCATTACACTTTATAGGGTGGTAGATGCTTTTATTTTGTTTTGCTTATCCATGTTCTATAGCTGCATTATTATGTTAATTTTTTCTACCTCCTTCTCTTATTGGTATTTTACGATTATATTACTTTGTTGTTTGTAACTAGGATGAGAGCTTATGCACCAAAGACAAATTCCTTGTGTCACATCACACTTGGCCAATAAAGAATATTCTGTTCTGTTCTGTACTGTACTGTACTGTTCTGTTCCGTTCTGTTCTATTTTACAAGATAATGGAGAAAACTGATGTTAAAAACAATGCAGACATCTTATCAAGTAACATTTTTTTTTTTTTTGAGATCCGTGGGGCTACTGATAGTCATAAATTATTTCTAGAAGGAGTCAAGGACGTTTTTGGATTGCAATCATTTATATAGACAGGGAAAACATAGTATCCAAAATAAAAGCTTTCACATGATATTTCTTTGCAGAAACATCTGCATACTGTGATAAATTAGGATTGTTTTGAATAAGAAGTAGCAATAATGAATGGATAAGCTATCAAGTTGGTCTTATAAAGATCTGATAGAACTAATAATCTAAGTAATAGATTCTTCTTTCTTCTATGGTTATTAGTACTGTACTGATAGGTACAGATGAAATTCAAGAAGAATTTCAAGAAAAGTTCAAGAAAAACTTTCCAAATGAAAAAGAAAAGTGAAAAAGTAACAATCAAAGGTAATTCCAAATAGTACAAAACGTGAAAATAAAATCAGGACAGTATGTGTTTTTTTTATCAGTTTAAGATCAGAACACGTGCAATTCCTTCAAAATAAAATAACCTGGAAAATATCATATTTGATCTCTGGATTAAGTGATTTCAAGAAATTAAGTCATGATAAGGCCAATTTTTATGGGCATCAGATCATAAGAGTGAGTTTGGTCTTATTGTTAAGGCATCAGGCTAGAAACCAGGAGGCTCTTACTTCAAATCCTGCCTGAGACATGAATACCTGCTGGGTGACTATGGGCCAGTGACTCATTCACCAGCCCAACCCACTTCAAGGTTTGTTGTTATGGAGAATATAGGTAGAAGTACTATATTAGCTATGTTTACTGCATTAAATTATATATATCAACAGGTTTTAAAATTTAATAATAGTGATGATGATCAAAACCATCTCATTACCTAGAAACTCTTTGTGTTTCTCAGAATGGTTAGTATAGTCCAACTTTTATTAAGCCTTCAGATCAGAGAAAGATTTATGTTACACTATGTCAAGGCATTATTGTTAAGGCATCAGGTGTTGTAATACAAAGTATATATATATATATATATATATATATATATATATATATATATATATATATATATATATATATATATATATATATATATATGGATCTTTGGTTCTTCGGGTTTTTTCCTGCGTAGAGTTGGAAATATCTAGGCAACGTTTCGATGAAGTCTCATTCATCATCTTCAGGCTTGTGTCTTCGGCCTTGTGCTTCTCAGAGTGATGTGAGCTTGCAGCTGCTTCTTCCTTTTATCTACTAGTGGGGGTGTGACTTGATTGGGTGGGGGCTTGGCTGTGTTCTGATTGGGGGTGTGTTCTCATTGGTTGGGGGTTTGGCTGTGTTCTGATTGGTTGGGGGGTTGGCTGTGTTCTGATTGGCTGGGGGTGTGTTCTGTTCTGGTGGGGTACCAACAAATATTTCCAACTCTACATATGAAATTGGGAATAAATTATATGTATAGAACTGAAGGAAATTTGAAATTGACTCAATGATTATTTTTGGTATGTCTTCTATTCTCTTTTGATTACCATAAAATTGATGCCATGCTTTCCTGCCAGTTGAAAAAAGTGGCATGTGAATAGTATAATGAAAGCTTTAAACTTAATGATAATACATGAAAAATGTAGGGAAAATTTTAAAACTTAAAGTTCTGGCTTCATGTATTATTCCTCACATATAATTAGATATACAGATCTGTAAAATTGCAGCGCACTAGTTATGTATTTGTCATCATGTTTTTCTGAATATTTAATCATAAGACTGGAAGGGACCTTTTGAGGCAGTGGTGGGATTCAAAAAATTTTACAGTTCTGTGAGCATGGCTCGGTGGGCATGGCATAGCTTGGTGGGCATGGCAGGAGAAGGATACTGTAAAATCTCCATTCCCACCGCACTCCAGGGGAAGTTTACTACAAAATCCCCATTCCCTTCCCAGCCCATTAATCTGCTTTCCAGCTCCGTTCTCCTGTTCAGGGCAACAAAAGACCCAGCTAATCAGCTGGTACTTGAGAGGCAGAGAATAGATGGGAGCAGGGCCAGTCAGAGGTGGTATTTGCCAGTTCTCTGAACTACTTAAAATTGGCCTTACCGGTTCTCCAGAACTGGTCAGAATCTGCTGAATATCACCTCTGCTTTGAGATCTTCTAGTCCATTCTGAAATGTATGTTAAGAAAATCACTATTTAATAGTGCAATCATTTGCCTATTTCTAGGTAAATGTGATTAGCCTGCAACTACGTACATTTGTTTAAGCTTGTAACCATAATTACCCAGTGGAAATTAAAAATAAAAACCAAGTTTTCAGATTTTAAAATTTTGTTGTTCATTGAATCCTCATATCAGTTTCTTGATGTCAGTTCACACAAAGCAAATGGAAAACAAAATGAAAAGAAAATCCAGTGATCTGCTGAATATCTCACAAGCTGCCATTTGACTCATAGACTATGAAAAGCATCCTGTCATAGTTTCTAGGTTTCTCCAGATGGCTTGCTACAGAATATAAAACAGTAGCTATGGCAACATCTGTCGACCTATTCCCCCTGTAGGCAAGGTGGTGTTTGTCAAAGTCCAGTGGAAGGGATGTCCAATCTCTCAAAGCATTTCATCATTACAGACATTAGGTCTATAGTCATTTAGGCAGTTGATTGCTGTTTTATTTATTATTTATTTATTAAATAGTTTTGTATACCGCCCTTCTCCTGAAGGACTCAGAGCGGTGAACAGCCAACTAAAATATATTATAAATCACAGATTACAAGATTAAAAGAGATTAAATTATGGGCTTCCGTTAAAAAAGTTAAAACCCCCAATTAAGAATGAGCTAAAATTACCATACCCCAGCCAAAATCAGTTCTAAAACCCCTTATTTAAAATCCCATTTGAAGTCAGCCCAGGCCGGCCTGCTCAAAGAGCCAGGTTTTCAGATCACGTCTGAACGCCCTCAGGTCAGTGGTTGTCTGTAGCTCCGGGGCAGCCCATTCCAAAGGGTGGGTGCCCCCACAGAGAAGACCCTATTCCTTGGGGTCACCAGGTGACATATAGATGCCGCCGGGACCCAAAGAAGACCCTCTCTGTGGGAGCGCACCGGTTGGTGGGAGACTACTGGCAGAATGCGGTCTTGTAAATATCTTGATCCGATGCCATGGAGCGCTTTAAAGGCCAAAACCAATACTTTAAAGCAAACCCAGAAGACTACCGGCAACCAATGCAGCTCACGCAGGAGAGGCGTCACATGGGAGTATCTCGACGCCCCCATAACCACCAGCGCGGCCGCATTTTGCACCAGTGGAGCCTCTGGGTGCTCCTCGCAGGGAACCCCATGTAGAGGGCATTACAGTAGTCCAGGCGGAAGGTGACCAGAGCATGAATGACCGTGCGTAAGGCGTCCCGATCAAGAACGGGCCACATCTGGTGTATCAGGCGAACCTGATAAAAAGCCCCCCTGGAGACGGCCGTGATATGCTTCCAAAGACAGCCATACATCCAGGAGGACACCAAGATTGTGAGCCCTTTCTGTGGGAGTCAGGATCTCATCCCCAATAGCCAGTGATGGAGTCAGCTGACTATATCGGGCCGCCGGATACCACAGCCACTCAGTCTTGGAAGGGTTGAGTCGAAGCCTGTTCCCGCCCATCCAGTTCCGCACAGCCTCCAGGCAACGGGACATAACATCCACAGCATTGTTGGGGTGGTCTGGGGTGGAGATGTAAAGCTGAGTGTCATCAGCATAAAGATGACATTTCACCCCAAAACCACGGATGATTTCTCCCAGCAGCTTCACATAAATGTTGAACAGAAGAGGGGAGAGGACCAACTCCTGAGGCACCCCACAAACGAGGGGCCTAGGGGTGGACCTCTCCCCCTCCATCAACACAAATTGCGAGCGGTCCGAGAGGAAGGAGGAGAACCACCGCAAAACGGTGCCTCCAATTCCCAACCCCTCCAACCGCCACAATAGGATACTATGATCGATAGTATCAAAAGCCGCTGATAGATCTAATAGGACTGAGGAATAACCTCTGTCACAGGCCCTCCAGAGATCATAAACCAACGCGACCAATGCTGTTTCGGTGCTGTACCCAGGCCTGAAGCCCGATTGGAATGGATCTAGGTAGATTGCTTCCTCCAGGTACTGAAGGAGCTGACGCACCACCACACTCTCAACAATCTTCGCCATAAAGGGGAAGTTGGAGACGGGACGATAGTTATTTAAAAGAGCCGGGTCCAGGGAAGGCTTCTTCAGGAGGGGTTGCACCACCGCCATTTTCAGGGCAGTAGGGAGCGCCCCCTCCGCCAACGAATCGTTGACAATCCCCTGGAGCCAGCCTCATGTCACCTCCCTGGAGGTAGAAAGCAGCCAGGAGGGGCACGGGTCCAGTAAACATGTGGTGGCATTCAGCCTCCCCAGCAGTCTGTCCACACTCTCGGCGGTCACAGGATCGAACTCCTCCCAGATAACCGTCTCAAGACTTGCCCCGGACACCTCCCCTGGGACCACCCAACTGGAGTCCAGTCCACCCTGAATCTGAGCGATTTTATCGTGCAGGAATTGGGAAAACTCTTCTGCCCTACCCTGCAAGAGGTCCTCCCGCACTCTTGGCTCAAGCAGAGAGCGGGTTACTCTAAACAGAGTGGCAGGCCGATTTTCTGCCGATGCAATAAGGGCGGAGAAGTGCGAACGTTTCACCGCCTCTATCGCCACCAGGTAGGTCCTAATATAGGACCTCACCTGTGTCCGGTCAGACTCGGTGCGACTGGTCCTCCAGACACCCTCCAGACATCTTTTCCGGCACTTCATCTCCCTCAGCTCCTCCGTAAACCACTTCTTCAGAACTGGGACAATAATGGCTGCTTTCAAGCAGGATGGAACACTGGACTTTTGCAGGGAGATGTGAAAGATCCTTGTCAGGACTGCTAATAGTTTGGCACAAGTCAATACCACTATCCTCAGCACGCCGTCTGGACCTTCAGCTTTGCTGGAATTCACAGCCTTCAATACAGTTCTTGGTGTTTGTATAGGGCAGTGGTTGCCAACCGGTGGGCCACGGCCCACTGGTAGGCCACAAGAAAATTTTGGTGGGCCACAGAGAAATCTCACCCCCAGAGCACCCTCCCAAAGCAATTAATCCAGGCTGTGCAGAAACACAAGGCTGTACCGCCCATATGGCCCACGGGAACTCTCCCCGACCACTCACTCCCTACCCAGCAAACTTGCCTGCTAAATTGCTATTTTTCTGACCATCATCTGTTCTGCTTGCCAGGAGATTTAGATAAGCTAGAAAGCAGGAAATGGTTGAATTTCTTGCTTTCTAGCTAGTCTTTAGATCTTCCCAACCAATCAGGATGAAGAAAAAAACCATTCTAACACAGCAGTAGGCAAGCACCAAATTTAAAATTTAAAAAGCCTGACTCACAGACGAACACAATACACAAGCCTGAGAATGGCAGATAAGATTCTGCCGAAACGTCGCTACAACTTTAAAAGCACAACTATAATGACATGGGAAAATACCTGAACAAAGCTGAATACCATACATATAAATACCCACGAAAATTTAAGAAAATAAAGGTCTTGGCATGTTTGGGTCTTTTCCCGTGTAAGATTGAGAGTATCTTGGCAACGTTTCAATGAGGTCCCACTCACCATCTTAAGGCTGGTGCTTTCGGCTTCGTGCTTGTGCGAGCAAAGCATGATCGGAGCTGCCATCTCCCTATATATACTGGTGGGGAGGTTGGTTGTGTTATCATTTCTCGATTGGTTGATGGAGTTGATGTTTGCACATTGGCTGGCTTTTTTGTAAGAACATGTGTGGCTGAGGTATTGGCTGTGTGTCTATCAGCCTCCTGTGTTGTAATGACCTGAATAATGGGCTATGTGATGACCTTCTGAGTTCTATTGTTTTGACCACCTGGGTCTTGTGCTGTAATCTCCTGGGTTGTAATGACTTGGGTCATCGGCTGTGTCAGCTGGTGCTCCATTCAAAATCCAAAAAAGAAATATTTAGACTCCATTAGTTAGAGAAAAGATATCTTTTACAGGAAATAAAATGGTAGCAACAAAATAATTCTGAAACTGAGAAAATGATCGCGTAAATCACATATACAAAGTGATGGCAACATTCCCACCTCCAATAGTTCAATTGGCTCATCCAATTAAAAGTTGCGTATAGCATCATGTGGGTATCTTCAGGTGGTGATGAGGCCTCTGTCTGTTGATTTTGACATGTTTTGATAAAGGGTTGCGGCTGTTCATAGCATAGGATAGAAGCCTACACAAGAATCTTCCCCCCCCCCAACTTATACAGTTCTGTTTTGTAACACCTCCAGCTTGTTTCCCATAACCATGGTCCCCTTCCTCCCCCTGTTACTTATGACAGCCGAAAGATGCAAAGCAAAGGAAGAAAATCTTGAAGGCTGACATTCGGCCCTCCTGCAAAAGAGATGTTAGTCCTAGAAAAGATAAGAACAGAAGATAACAGAAAATATACATGTAACACCATAATATTATGTTTTAAGGTTTATCAGAATACTTAATATGAAATGCCTTGACAAGCGTAGAAGTTCTAACATCCTTCTCATTCACCCATTCAGACTGGGAAGGAGGAAAATGTTTCCAAACAACCAAATATTGGATTCAACCCCTTTTTTTCCGAGAATCCAAAATTTCTTTAACTTAAAAATGTTGTTCACCTTCAATTAGCAATGGCACAGGGGGATCAACTTGAGTCACTCTCAAATGGGAAATATGTTCAGGTTTTAGGAAACTAACATGGAAAACAGGATGGATCCGTTGGAGGATTTTAGGTAATCTCAATTAGACTGCCACAGGGTTCACAATTTGTTCAATTGGGAAAGGTCCCACATACTTAGGTCCAAGCTTTTTTGACTTTTGTATGGTTTGCAAATATCTGGCTGATAAAAAGACCTTGTCACCAACTCGATATGGTTTATGTGGAGTTCACTTTTATCTGCAAATTTTTTATGGGCTTGATGAGCATCATCTAATACTTTGCGGGAAACTGGCCAAATTAGCTGGAGCTGTGTTATCCATTCATCTAATGAGTGAATGTTAGGTTTCTCCTGTGGAAGCTCGGGCATGGGTACAAAGTCTTGTCCCGAAGCCACTTTAAATGGAGTAAACCCAGTACTGTTATGTACCAAATTGTTATACGCCACCTTAGCGAATGGCAGTAGGTCCGCCCAATCATCCTGCTGATAATTAATGTAACATCTAAGATACTGTTCCAATACTGAGTTAGTTCTCTCACAAGCCCATTGGCTTGTGGGTGGTGAGCGGAGTTTAAGCCCTGAGCGGAGCCCAATAATTTCAGGAACTCCTTCCAAAAGTTTGAGATAAACTGGACACCCCTGTCTGAGATTATGCGTTCAGTAACTCCATGTAACCTGTAGATATATAAAATAAACAGTTTAGCCAATGTTTTCACAGACAGGATTTTTGTACAAGGTATGAAATGTACTGTTTGGAAAACAAATCTGTTACTACCCAAATAAATGTATTTCCCCCACTTTCAGGTAATTCCACTATAAAATCCATGGAGATTTCCTTCCATGGAGCAGTTGGCCTAGCCACATTTTGTAATAACCCTGCTGGTTTACCAGGAGACTGTTTGGCTGAGGCACAGATAGGACAGCTAGCTACATAAGTTTCAATGTCCTTTTTCAAGGTAGGCCACCAAAATTGCCTTTTGACCAAGTATAGGGTCTTCACGAATCCAAAATGTCCAGCAGCTTTAGAGTCATGAGCTTGCTGTAATATTTGGTTTCTCAGCTTTGCTGTCACATATAATTTGGCCCCCACCCATGCCAATCCATCTCTAACCATACACTTATTTGAGTGAGCAAGGAACCAAGCATCAAGTTTTAGAGCCTCTTTTAATTGTGCAGATAAATCATTTGATAAATCAACTTCCTTTTTTTCTGGGCTCTGGTAATCACTGGAGCTGCCAACTGTTTGGTTGGGACAATAGGCCGCACCATTTCTTGGTGAGCACTATTATACTGAGGTAATCTAGACGAAGCATCCACTATGAAATTCTTCACCCCTGGAATGTACTTCAATGAAAAATTAAAATGTTTAAAGTACTGCGCCCAGCGAACTTGCTTGGGAGATAGCTTCCGAGGCATTTTCAAAGCCTCCAAATTTTTATGATCTGTCCACACCTCAAAGGGGTGTTTTGGCCCTTCTAGGAAGTGCCTCCAGATTAACAGAGCCCATCAAACTGCAAAAGCTTCTTTTTCCCAGATGGCCCATCTTCTCTCGGTTTCAGTTAGTTTACGGGAAGTACATGCACATGGTTGCAGACTCCCATTTCATTTGCTTGTAGTAACACCACTCCAACTGCTACATCACTCGTATCGGCCTGGATTACAAAAGGAGCGTCCATGTCTGGGTGCTTGAGTACTGGTTCAGCAGCAAACAGTCGTTTCAGTTTTTCAAAAGCAGCTTGGCGCTCCATGGACCATTCCAGTGGTTTACTAGGCTTTGGTTTCACCTCCCCTTTGGCTTTTAGGAGATTTGTGATAGGCATTGCGATCTTCACAAAAGCAGGAATAAATTGGCGGTAAAGTTAGCAAACCCCAAGAAACTTTGAAGTTGTTTCCTGGTATAGGGAGGGGCATATTCCAAGACAGCATGAACCTTACCAAGATCCATTTCTATGCTGTCATGTGATATGTGATAGCCTAAATAGTCAATTTTTTCCTGGTGGAATTCACACTTGGACAACTTTGCGTACAGTTGAGCAGCTCAAAGTTTTTCCAGGACTGACCGCACTAGTTTCATAGTCTTCGTGTAGATAAGAATATCGTCAAGATAAACTAAACACCCCTTTGTATAAATGTTCCTGCAATACCTGATTTATCATTTGCATGAATACTACAGGGGCCTCCTGTAGGCCAAACGGAAGAACGTTGAATTGGAAACAACCCATCGGACAGTTAAAAGCAGTTTTCTATTCATCTCCTTCTTTAATTCGAACTTGATAGTATGCTTCTCTCAGGTCGAGTTTTGTAAAAATTTTCCCTTTGGCCAGATGGGCCAACATATCCTTCATCAAAGGGAGGGGGTAGACATTCTCCACCAAAATAGCATTGGTGTTTCTATAGACAACGCACAAGCGTAAGGAGCCACCTTTCTTCTCACGGAACAATACTGGAGCCGCCACTCGGGGCCTAGCAGGTTGGATGAAACCACATTCCAAATTTTTATCAATAAATGACCACAGCTCTTCTAGATCCTGCGGTGTCATCGAATACAGTTTCGGTTTTGGGAGTTTCACTCCTGGCAAAAGTTCAATGCTACAATCTGTTGAGCGATGGGGGGGAGCTCGTCCAAGGCTTTCTCACTGAACACCTCCTTTAAGTCCCAATATTCCTCTGGAATTTTCTCCTCCCCCCTCAGATTCTCGGTGCCAGTGGAAGCCAACTTTATGGGATTCTTGGGTTTCGGGTGAGATTGCTCCTCCCCTTCTGAGGGTTAGTCAGTAAATATGTGCAATGATCCCCTCCTCCAATCGACGTGGGGGTTCCATTTCCGGAGTCAGGGCAAACCCAGTATTAGGGGGTGCTCTATCCCAGGAGCCACAATAAAATACAAAGTCTCTCTATGCTTCCCCATTGTCATCTCTACCAGTTCCGTTATGAAGTTCAGGGCCGCCCCCGGCTACCGATCCATCCAGTTGGCAAAAAGCTATGGGCATTTTTAAAGTCTTTAGCCTTAAGCCCATTTTCTCTACTACCTCCGAGCTGATTATGCACCTTGTGCACCCAGAGTCTAACAAAGCCAACATTTCCCCTTTGGCTCCCGACTTGGGTACCCTTAATCTCACTGGAATGGTCATAGGGCCCTTGTTTGGACTTACCAGTTAGTCGTTTTCTGATTCAGATTCACTCTCTTCAGAAGAGGTTGGAGTTCCCAGCTCCTCTTTTTTTGGAGGGGCGACTTCTACAACCTCCTCCACTTTAAGCGCCATTTCACGAGGCTTTGCTGGAGGTTTCTCAAGTTTTCTTCCTCCTCCTGGCGCCCCCTTTGATTTCAGCTTGGTGCGGCAGTCCACAGCCCGGTGACCTTCCTTCCCACATCAGAAGCATGCAGTGGTCTTGGGTTTTGCCGCCGTTCCTCCCTTTTGAGGTTTTAAGGCTTCTTGAGGGGTGGTGGGGGAGGACTTCCTCAAATCAAAGCCCACCCGGCGTCTGTTTCGGGTCAGATCAATTTCCATCTCTGCTGCCAGCACATACCACTGCTGCAGCTCACTGGGGTCTCTTCTTGCAACACAGCATTGATAAATATCTTCATTCAAGCCATCTTTAAAAGCTTCTAGCAGGGCTCTCTGGGACCAGCCTCGAATGTGGCACTCCGGCTCTCTAAATTCCTGGGTGTAATCGGCCACTGATCTCGACCCCTGATTGATGGTTTTCATCCTAATTCTAGCCTTGCACTCAGCTAGTGGATCTTCAAATCTGGCAGTGCTGTCATGAACAGGTCATAATTCAACAGTTGGGGGGCATTATCATTATGCAAAGTCACCATCCACTTTGCAGCAGTTTCCTCCAGAGCCCTGGTGACACATCTAACTTTGGCTGATTCCAAGGAAAAATCCTGCCCATATTCCTCCATATGGCTCTAGACTTACGCCAGGAAGAATCATAACTCTTTGGGATCCCCTCCATATTTTACTTCCAACGGAGCCACCTTTGGAGTTCTACGCCTTCTGGCAATTACTCCCCCAGCCGGGGGCCCTGGGTTGCTGCTGCCTGTTATGCTGGCCCAGGTTGATTTATGAGGGTGGCTGGTCTGGTTCTTCTGCCTGGGGATACCTCCCCCTTTTCTCCCTCATAACTTTGATCAGTCTGAGTTTCTCCGACAGCTTCATTTAGAAGGTGCGTGGCTTGTGTTAGTAAGAAATTCCTTCTTTCCTTCTCTTGCCATGGCTCTTCTCTTCCAGGCCGACGGATAGTGGTCACTCCTGGAGGAGGTTTTTCCTCTGGATCCTTCCAGCCAACTTCCAGGGACCATTTGGGCTTTACAGCTGGGTTTTTGACAAGACCTAATTCTGCTAAGAAATTGGCTTCCCCTGCTGCCTCTAGCAACAGGGAATCTGGTCCTCCAGCCGCTCCCAGGTCTTCTTGGTCGCTGGCTGGGTTAGACATTGTTTTCAAACCCCCTCGGAAGAAAATTTGTTAATTCTCCGAATGGGCCGGTAGGAGAGTTTCAGAATAATGTCAGCTGGTGCTCCATTCAAAATCCAAGAAAGAAATACTTAGACTCCATTCGTTAGAGAAAAGATATCTTTTACTGAAAATCAAGTGGTAGCAACAAAAGAATTCTGAAACTGAGAAATTGAGACCGTAAATCACATATACAAAGTGATGGCAACATTCCCACCCCCAATAGTTCAATTGGCACTTCCAATTAAAAGTTGCGTATAGCATCATGTGGTGATGAGGCCTGTGTCTGTTGACCTTGACATATTTTGATAAAGAGTTACGGCTGCGCACAGCATAGTATACAATGCTATGCAAGAATCTTCCCCCCCCCCAATTTATACAGTTCTGTTTTGTAACACCTCCAACTTGCTTCCCATAACCATGGTCCCCTTCCTCCCCCCCCCCCCCCCCATTACTTATGACAGCTGAAAGATGCAAAGCAAAGGAAGAAAATCTTGAAGGCTGACAGGCTGTGTGATGACCTTCTGATTCTATTGTTGTGACATCCTGGGTCTTGTGCTGTAATATCCTGGGTCGTTGGCTGTGTTGTGACATCCTGAAGTTTTGTGATGTAACCTCCTAAGTTCTGTGATGTGATATCCTGAGTGGGTGGCTGTTCCAGGTTTTGGTTTGGCTCTGAGTTTGAGGCCTGGATATGTGTTCATGGCATGTGTCCGTTTGCTTGGTTTTGGGATCGGGTGTGGCAGCTGGTGATGCAGCTGTGGTCTGGTTACTGGACGGTGGTTGCCTTTCATCTATGGGGTGGGTTTGGGTTTGAGTCTGGTGAAGGAGATTGGTGGTGGCATCATGTGTTGTTTTGAGTCTGGTGTTGGTTTTTGTGACTGGGACTCATTTGTTGATAAGGGCTAGTTTCAAGATGTCTGGTAGGCGGGAGGTATCATCCCGTTTTTCATGTTATGGGGGTGTTTCTCTATTTCGATGGCTTCCCTGATTATTTTCTTGTTGAAGTGTTCAGTATTGGAGATTAAACAAAAAGCATTCACCAACTTGAGGAGTTGAGGAGAAACCAATATTTCCAATAGAGAACTCACCAAAACAGAAACAGATGTCCTTAGCAAAGGATTTAATTATGCTATAACACCCCAAAAAATCCCAACAGAATTCATCATATGCAGAGTGGAATCCAGCCTAGCTAAATTAAATACAGATGAAACTGATAGAATAAGACACCAAGTCACTAACATCCTATGCACAAGCCAACCACCCAAAAGCAACTTACACAAAGAGGAACTAAAATCCCTACAAGCCCTAAGGAACGACAGCAGCATAATCATACTTCCAGCAAATAAAGGTAATGCCACAGTAATAATGGATAGAAAAGACTATGAAACAAAATTGACAGACCTACTCCAAGACTCCACATACAAACCCATAAACACGGACCCAACCACATACCTGGAAAAAATAACCTAGAAGAAAATCATAACCAGCAATATGAGCAAAGAGATCCAACAGATGATCATCGCAAGAGAAAAATCTTCCAGATGCCTCAAACTATATGGCCTTCCCAAAATACACAAAGAAAGCATACCTCTCAGACCCATAGTCAGCTCCAGTGGAGCACCACTATAAAACCTAGCCAAATACCTAGCAAAGCCACTACAGCCCCATGCTGAAGCAGCAACTTCACATGTACAAAACTCATACCACCTCTTGGAAATGATCAAAGATCTACACGTTGAACAAAAAGATCTGCTAGTAAGTTTTGATGACTATTCACTCAAGTCCTGATAAAAGAAACCCTAGAAATCATCAAAAATAAATACCAACCACCCAAACACCTCATGGAACTAGCAGAACACTGCTTAACCAACACATATTTCATATACAAAGGAAAAAGATACAAGCAAATTGAAGGAGCCCCTATGGGATCACCACTGTCACCCGTCATTGCAAACCTGTTATGGAAGAATTTGAATCCAGAGCCCTAGCCAATGCTACCCACAAACCCAAACTATGGTTAAGATACATCGATGACACATTTATTTGGCCCCATGGAAAAGAAAACATAAACAATTTCCTAACACACCTAAACAGGACACACCCCAAAATCAAATTCACCATGGAAACGGAAACAAACAAACAACTACCGTTTCTAGATAAACTAATCTACAAAAAAACAGATGGCACATTAGGACACACCATATACCAGAAGAAAACACACACCAATTGCTATCTCAATTCCACCACCATCCAGTACAGATAAACTCCGTGGCCAAAAAACTAATTGCAAAAACCAAACGCCTGGCAGACAAGACACACATAAAGACTGAACTATGCACCCTGACTAAAGTACCGACAGCCAATGGCTTCCACAAAAGCAAAATCACAGGCCTGATCCACAAAAACACACTGAGACATAATAGAGACTTAGAAGATGAGCAGACCTATGGAACAGCTGTCCTGCCCTACATAAGAGGTACTACAGACAAAATCAGTAAGATACTACACAGGCATCACATCAAGACTGCCCTCAAAACAGACAGAAAAATAGCAGCCATTCTAAGAAACTACAAAGATAAAATTGATCTGGAAAACCAAGGCATATATGAAGTCCCCTGCACATCATGCCCTGCCACATACATCAGACAGACCAATAGAATAATAAGGACCCGCCTGGATGAACACAAAAATGCAGTAAAAATGCTGGAACTCACTTCCTCACTAGTCCAATACATGAAAGCCACAGGTCATAGCATCGACTTCAATGGCACCAAAACCCTATCCACTATAGAAAACCCCAGCTACAGAATTATCAGACTGGCAATTATCTGAAAGCCTGCACTCACAAACAAAAAAATCTCCACACTATAAGCCAAGCAAACACCTGGGCACAAACAGACCCCCCCCCCGATACCTCCAGCTCAAACACACCCCAACCAGGCACCCAGATGAAACCTAGCTTCCTAATAAATGATAGCTGTCCGTTTACCCAAAGCCAAGCCGCACTAAAAGCCTCCAATACAGGAAACACAATGTTGCTAACCAATCAAGACAAAAAGAGTGTGCCCCTCTCCCTGACATGGCCGATGGGACTGTCGAAAATCCACCTCAAGGACGGGTCTTGGGATCCAGAGTGGTGGCATGGCCATTCTATGAAACGCTTGGGGAGGGGGAAGGGTACTCAATTGGTTTCTTTTATTTTTTGATTTTTAATGGGGTTAGGGAGGGATGCTACGGGTCTGGGGATGGAGGTGGGGAGGAGGGTGAGGGATAGATTTTTAGTGGGATTAGTGGGTTGGGGGTTTGGGGTCAGCCAAGCTGGGGGGACCCAGGGGACCGGGGGTTGGTGAGGCGACCAGGGTCAGAATGATTGAGGGTGGACCTTATTGGCACCGTAAGTGGGAGGGGCAGATATGGCGGGGGTAGAGGGCCATACCAGGTTAGGGGATCGTGTGCCCGCTATCTCCAAGCGGTAACGCGCTCTGACCCTCTCTACCCGTCTTGCAGGTCTGGTTGTGCAGAGTCTCAGGCCCTGAGCACCCGGCTGATGTTATGCAATGCCAGGTCCGTTATAAATAAGGCTCCCCTGATTTTTGATCTGATTCAGGATGAGGGTGTGGACCTGGCAGGAGTCACCGAAATCTGGTTGGGCCCAGAGGGGGGTCTCCTCCTGGTAACGATGTGCCCACCAGGTTTCCAGGCATTTCATCGGCCGAGGGCTCAGGGTAGGGGTGGTGTTGTGGCGGTAATTATTAGGGAAGATCTCTGTCCTAGGGAGGCCACTGTACCTCAGATGGCTGGCTGTGAGTCCCTCTTTGTGAAGTGGGGTCAGGGTGGGCAGATGGGTCTCTTGATAACGTATCTGGCTCCTTGCTACGTATCATCAGTCCTGCCCGGGATCCTCGGGGTAATAGCTGAGCTGGCGGTGGAGACACCCAGACTGTTAGTTATGGGTGACTTCAGTCTGCCTTCACTCGGTGAATCCTCGGTGGCCCGAGAGTTCTTGGCCTCCATGATGGCCTTGGACCTGACCCAATTAGTTTCTGGACCCACTCACATGGGAGGACACACGCTGGACCTGATTTTCGTCTCTGGACAGTGGTTGAATGATCGGCTAGGGGATATAGCTGTTAAACCTTTGTCATGGTCTGATCATTCTCTCCTTAGACTAGACTTCTGTACTGCCAATCCACACCGCAGGGAGGTGGAGCCGAGGAGATGGTTCCGCCCCAGACGCCTGATGGATCCTGAACAGTTCCAGACGGAGCTTGGGCCATTACCTGAAACTCTGGCTCATAACTCGGCCACAGACTTGGTAGCTGCCTGGGATAGGCTGGCTGCCGAGGCTCTGGACTGAGTTGTGCCTTTGCGACCTCTGACCCGGCAGAGATCTCACTCGGCTCCATGGTTTATGGAGGAGCTGAGGGAGATGAAATGCCAGAAAAGATGCCTGGAGGGCGTCTGGAGGGCCAGTCGTGCCGAGTCCGACCGAACACAGGTTAGGTCCTATATTAGGACCTACCTAGTGGCGATGGTGGCGGCGAAGCGTTCTCATTTCTCCGCCCTTATTGCATCGGCAGAAAATCGACCCGCTGTCCTGTTTAGAGTGACCCGCTCCCTGCTTGGGCCGGGAGCATGGGAGGATCTCTTGCAGGGAAGGGCGGAGGAGTTTTCACGATTTCTGCATGATAAAATCGCTCAGATTTGGGCCGGGTTGGACTCTAGTTGGGAGGTCCCGGGGGAGGTGACCGTGGCGAGTCTTGAGACGGTTATCTGGGACGAGTTCGACCCTGTGACTGCTGAGGGTATAGACAGATTGCTGGGGTGGCTGAATGCCACCACATGTTTATTGGACCCTTGCCCCTCCTGGCTGGTCTCTACCACCAGAGAGGTGACGCGGAGTTGGCTCCAGGGAATTGTTAACGCCTCTTTGATGGAAGGCCTTGAAAACGGCAGTGGTGCGACCCCTCCTTAAGAAGCCCTCCCTGGACCCAACTCTTTTGAACAACTATCGTCCTGTCTCCAACCTTCCCTTCGTCGCGAAGGTTGTTGAGAGTGTGGTGGCAGGTCAGCTTCCCCAGTACCTGGATGAAGATACATACCTGGATCCCTTCCAATTGGGCTTCCGGCCCGGACATAGTACCGAAACGGCATTGGTCGCGTTGGTTGATGATCTCTGGAGGGCCCGTGACAGGGGTTATTCCTCTGTCCTGGTCCTATTAGACCTATCAGCGGCTTTTGATACTATCGACCATAGTATTCTATTGTGACGGTTGGGGAGGTTGGGGATTGGGGGCACCGTGTTGCGGTGGTTCGCCTCCTTCCTCTCGGACCATCTGCAATTTATGTTGGCGGGGGGGAGAGATCCACCTCTAGGCCCCTTGATTGTGGGGTGCCTCAGGGGTCGGTCCTCTCTCCTCTCCTGTTCAATATTTATGTGAAGCCGCTGGGGGAGATCATCTGTGGCTTTGGTGAAGTGTAATCTGTACGCTGATGATACTCAGCTGTACATCTCCACCCCGAGCCACCCCAACGATGCCATGGAGGTCATGTCCCGTTGTCTGGAGGCCGTGCGGAACTGGATGGGTGGGAACAGGCTCCGACTCAACCCTTCCAAGATTGAGTGGCTGTGGTTTCCGGCGTCCCGATGTAGCCAGGTAGTTCCATCGCTGGCTACTGGGGGTGAGATTTTGCCCCCTTCAGAGAGGGCTCGCAATCTGGGTGTCCTCCTGGATGTACGGCTATCTTTGGAAGACCACATTACAGCCGTCTCCAGGGGGGCGTTTCATCAGGTTCGCCTGATCCACCAGATGCGGCCCTTTCTGGATTGGGATGCCTTACGCACGGTCATTCATGCCCTGGTCACCTCCCGAGTGGACTACTATAACACCCTCTACATGGGGCTCCCGAATGGGAGCATCTGGAGGTTTCAACTGGTACAGAATGCGGCTGCGCGGGTGGTTACGGGGGCGTCAAGGTTCTCTCATGTGACGCCCCTCCTGCGCGAGCTGCATTGGTTGCCAGTGGCCTCTCGGGTGCGCTTTAAGATTTTAGTGTTAACTTTTAAAGCGCTCCATGGCATCGGACCAGGATATTTACAAGACCACATTCTGCCATTTTTCTCTCACCGTCTGGTGCACTCCCACAGGGAGGATCTCTTGCGGGTCCCGTCGGCATCTATGCGCCGGCTGGTGACCCCGAGGAATAGGGCCTTCTCTGTGGGGGCGTCTGCCCTCTGGAATGGGTTGCCTCCAGAGTTACGTACAGCCACAGACCTGGGGACCTTCAGGCGTGCCTTGAAAACCTGGCTCTTTGACCAGGCTGGCTTGGGCTGATTTTAGATTTGGGTATTTCAAATTTTATGTTAAATTTTAGGGTTTTAGGGAGGGGTTTTAATTGTTTTCAGCCAGGGCCTTTAGTTTAATTTAGTTTTAACTTTTACATATATTGGCCATCACCGGGGGGGCTTTTTATTAGGTCCGTAGGATCTATCAGTTGCGGCCCTTTCTGGATCGGATGCACTTCGCATGGTCACATCTGCCCTCGTCATCTCCCGCCTAGACTATGCCAATGCTCTCTACATGGGGCTCCAGTTGGTGCAAAGTGCAGCCGCACAGATGGTTTTGGGGGCTCCTCGGAGCTCCCATGTTACACCACTTTTGCGTGAGCTGCATTGGCTCCCAGTGGTTTTCTGGGTGCGATTCAAGGTTTTAGTGACCATCTTTAAAGTGCTCCATGGCTTGAGACCTGGGTACTTACGGGACTGCCTACTGTCACAAGCGCTCCCATAGGGTGGGCCTCCTCGGGGTTCCGCCGGCTGGACGGCTGGTGACCCCGAGAGTGCGGGCCTTCTCTCTGGGAGCACCTTCCCTCTGGAACGAATTACCCCCGGAGATGAGGACCATCCCTGACCTTTTGACTTCTGGCGCGCTTTGAAAACTCACTTATTTCACTCTAGGTCTGTGCAGGGTTGTTAATTTTATAACTTTTAACCTTGATTGTTTTTATCTATCAGTTATCTATCAGCCACCTTATTTAATCTTTTTAAATTGCTTTTAAATATTGTATTGTATTTTCTATTCCATTTTATTCAGCTGTACACTGCCCCGAGTCCCGTTGGGAGAGAGGGCGGTATAAAGGATTAAATAAATAATAAATAAATAAAATAATAATAATAGGAATTGATGTTCAATGTCCCTTCTATTCAGGCAACATCTCAGCGCTTTAGAAAAGGGTGGCAATTTACAGAGCCATCAACCCCTTGTACATTTATAACATCAGCAGAAAAGGGAGCCAAAACTTAGTCATTACAGATCTAGATGCCCCTGTGACTACTAAAAAGGTCATATTATTGCTCCCTATCTTCATTTGGACCAAGGGTTCGGGAAGATGAAGAGGTTCCTTAGGCCTAACCCCTTGATCTGTTTTTGGCATTTCCTTTTGTATTCCCTGTGCTCCTGCCCTGGGAACTTGATTATTACCATCATCAACATTGGGGGGGGGGGGGTCTTTGCCTGCCTTGGGCCATTGGATGAAGATACACAGGGGCATATGGAGGAGGATTATCTTCTTCATAAGGTTCAGTTTTCAAGACAGGTTTGGTGTTAATCTGATCCTTCTTAGCCTGAGATCTGGGATTTCCATAGTCTCTGCTAAAACCCTTCTTAAAATTCCCCAGCATACAATGAAGAGGTATTCAGGAGACACTTCCTTTACTACCAATTTCTAAGACACTGCCACTGACCTGCGATGCCGGACGTTCCAATGGTCACCAACAGGAACTGCAATGGCTTAACCACCCACACAATTCTTGGGCCTCGTTAGGATTCACTGATCCCAGACCCAGGGGGGTGATCAGGCCCTCTCTTCCACTCTCAAACAAGTGGGTCTACAATTCCGCAATACTTATACTTGCCAGACAGCATTATTTTGTAACTTATTTTTGACTCCGTTCAGGCTCTTGGATCGGTCGGTTGTCCACCCGATACCCCTACGGTGCCATTTGCCCCTTCCAGATAAATCATCCATGCCAGCTGAAGGTTCAGCGAGACAGCCCCATCTGGGCACTGCTTGGTCCATGCCATCCTCAACGAAATATCACTCTGAGTTCCGGCAGAGTCACCATAAATGTTGCAGGAAATTCGAGACTCAGACCAGGGAGTCAAAGATAATTGTTTTATTTGCGCAAAGGTTTAGAGCTATTTAGCCAAGGCAACATCTGAATGCCTTCCTATGGGTTTTACAGTTATTTTTATACACTCCAAAAGGTACAAACCACAGAAAAACAACTTATCAATCATCCATTGGTTACTTTGAATTTCAGGTACCCTCCTCCTCTGTTGCTGGGTGAATGTAGCTGGATTTCACAAAATCTTTGCTAACCCACCTTGCTAAATCCTCTGACTTCTTGTATCTCCATTTGTGGTTTTTGTTGCAAGTAAGACAGTGTTTCCTGTTTGACAAACATGGGTTAATGACCAATGGATGACCCTTTAATCTGGCATTTTTCATTAATACACAATCATTATCAAGCAGAATCATGTCAATATCTCCCTAAAAACAATATATTTATTCTTTCTGCCTTACTGTCAAGTATAAAAGTATTTCTTCTACTTTTTGTAATTACTTTATGTTTGAATATTGATTAATTAGCATGAACATAGATCCAAATATTGCTTGTTGGATTCAGTAATTTACTATTAATGATTTCTATAGCAAATAGTCACTAAAGATAATATGGCTTACTATGATTTAAATAAAAACTTAAAAGACAAACCAGCTTGAAGCCATAGCTTGCATAGCCTGCCACTGAGGATTCCTGTAATGTTTATATTAGGTTTGTCTTTTTAAAGCTGTGGAAAACAAAAATGAAACCACAAATGAATGTATTTCATAAGAAATGACTCTGCTCTTAATCATGCATCACATTAAGCATTTCATCTGGTTCTAAAACTTACTTTTAAGTTGCTCTCTGCTTTTTTTAATGAAAAAAACCCTACATATTTATTTATTAAATTTGTTTGGCAGCCATATAGCTGCAAGGCAACTCTGAAG
The DNA here is from genome assembly GCA_023653725.1 of Bungarus multicinctus. Taxonomy (NCBI): domain Eukaryota; kingdom Metazoa; phylum Chordata; class Lepidosauria; order Squamata; family Elapidae; genus Bungarus; species Bungarus multicinctus. The sequence goes on along the minus strand of CM042840.1, from coordinate 87,818,686 downwards.
ATACTAGGCAGTACATGATATTGAGCTATCATATTAGATAGTGGAATATTTTATTCAGTCTGAAACCCATATTCTCAATTACTAAAAGGTAGCTGTTCAAATATTTATTAAAGAAGCTTTCATCTTTATATCTTTATGTTGGATTTGTATGTAATAACTATGTATTATATAGTAATATTGGGTAATATTCACCATATAGGATCGGGCTTGTGCATACATAATCTAGTATATACTTTGTATTTTATGGAAAAATTAAGGCCGGATTTAATATTGAATTTAACTAATTCCCAAAATAAAGAATTGGGGAAAATATGTTCTCTTGGAACAATAACTGTACACTGTGATTTTGATGACAGAACATCCCATTTTATATCAGAGCATAGTAGTTAGGAAACTGGAGGGTTTTACAAGGATATTAATGTCAAATTGTACCAGATATTATGGAGCATAGGAAAGATATTTGTGGCACCTTGTTGTTTCTTATACGTATCTTTTATACAGTAATAGGAAAATCCATCCTCAATGGAAAAATCTAACAAATTAAATACATTAAATTAAACTACTACATAAATTGAAACATAAATATAATATCAGGACTTTGAAGCCTTTGACACCCAAGACTTTCTATAAACATTGCTAATATTATGGAGAAAGAACATCCACAGCAGAATTTAGTGCTGCTGTTGCAAAATAATATAATATAATATTATTTTGGAATAGTGATAACTATACTTTTACTTCTTATGCAACAATATATAATGAATTCATTTTGATATATTACCTGCGCATTCTGCCAGCTGTTTGTGTTCTTGTAACAGAAAACTGGAAATTATAATTTGTCTTTTCTTAATCTAGTTTTTACCAAAAGCACTTGAAATACCAGCAGTCATGTCAGCATGTTGTTCTAATTAATTGATGTCATTCAAGCCATACATACTTGGCTATCTATCCAAGGCCGTCCAGATGAAAGTGCATAGTGGGAATCCTCAATCCTTCCCCCAAGTGGGAAAACTCAGAGCAGAATTTTTTCTCCCATCAGTTATCCTTGGAAATAGATCCAAAACTTTATTGTTTATATTCAGAAAGTTTGTGAGTTTCTAGTTGTCTAATAGGTATATAGGAACTGAGGGATATATGGAGAATGTATATGAGATGCTGAGTCCTGGTTATTGCTATTATTGATGCTATACTATATGTTTATATATATATTTTTGCATTCTTTATGCAGTTTTCACAGATTATCGTAGGTTCTTTTAAACATACCCAATTTGATGAGCTCAAGACATAAAAGAGCCAACAACAATACAATTTCTACATAATACACACATACTCACATTCTAAATACTCATCATTTATCCATTCATCCGTGCTGCTACTTCTCCTGCTGGTACTATTACTATTCCTACTATTACTTGTGAGTTCTGCTACAGAAAAGCATCTCTTTGTGGCTGCATCACACACACACACACACACGGGCGTATACACACACACACACACACACACACACACATTTAACCGCACAGCATTCCTAGTCAACTTTGCCTACTCTGGGAAGCCTGCTATCTCATTTAAAAAAAAGAAAGAAATAAAAATGTAAGGAATTGAAGTATAAATTGGCAATTTGAGTATTGTATTTTGTAATTGTATTTGAGTAAACTAATAAAATTTGAAATTTAAATTAGTATTGTTTGAGAACCATGATAAATACTAGATGTATGGTTTTCAATTGTTAAAATTTCTAAGCCAACATGACTCTTGCTAAATATTCTGAGAGTTGATTTGGAAATTCTGGTTTAAATGATTTACAGAAGAATACTCTTTTTCCAGAGAAGACAATGGTAGTAAGAACATTAAAATCAGATGTTCTTCCAAGAATGCAGTAGAAATTTTTTTGTCAACAGAATACTGGGACCCAATGTTCCAAGGGGATATTATGTGCATATTATGAGAAGCTACAAAAAGAAAGCTACAAAGCTACAGAATTCAAAATTTCTAATCCTATGGTATAGGTATATGGTATATGGTATAAAATGTTTCCCATTTTATTTATTTTATTTTATTTTATTTTAGTTGGTGACTTTACTTCCTATTGTCCTGTATGTAACACTACCCTAGGTGAAAAGAAGATAAAAATGCCCCCTCAGCAATAGAGCCATTAAGGCAAAGCTCTGATTATCTTCCTCCTACAGATGATTTCAGGCAAAAGCTTCTCCAGACGTGCAGTGACTCAGTGGCTTAATGACATTAGTGATGGTGTCTATTCCAAAGGTTAAAGCCCTAGCACTGCATGCTGGAGTAAGCTACCATCAGTCACCTAAGTTTCTGCCTACCTAGCAGTTTGAAGCATGTTCTATGCAAGTAGATAAATAGATGCAGACAGTCAGATTCCTGCTGGCTCTGAACCTTCGAAATTGTGAGGTGGATCCAATAGAGGAAGAGGGGCTTGAATGATGCTGTAGGAGAGTCAATCATCTTTCTTTTTGCTGCAAAGTTAGCCCACCCTCCTGTGATACACTTTGGGAAGCCTGGGAGTAAATAGCACAGCAGAACCAGTAAATTGGCATCCAAACCATCACTATGCATTATATCAGGGGTGTCAACCGTTGACCCGCAGGCCGTGCCCACTCCAGCTCTGCAAATGGGAAACACATTGCAAAATGTCACATGATGGCAATGTGACATGGTGAGTTTGACACCCATGCATTAGATTCTAATGTCCTGGCTTATGTAATAGTACCATAAGCTAATTATGATAATAAGACCTTCTCCTCCAAAATAGATTTAACATCAGATTTAATTCAGGGTGTCTTCTGTGCTGAAAATGGGGTGGGGAAGAAACCCCAACTCAAGAACTCTTTCACTAAAGTTGTTCTGGGTGGAGGCAAGTTTCGTACAAACAAAATAAAGCTAGATTTTTACTGGAAAAAGATTTTTATTGGCTTCTTAAGGTCTATGGAGGAAACTCCTCTGAGAGTTTCTACCAAAACGTTTCTACCGAATATTATGTAGAAAGTGGATATAACTTCTCTGCCTGCATCTTTTTGTATCTTTGTCTTTCTCTGTGTATGAGATAGGAAGAAAACAGAGAAAAGAGAGAGAGAGGGAAGGAGGGAGGGAGGGAGGGAGAGAGAGAGAGAGACCATAACTTGTTGATATTAGTTGCACTCTGTCAATATAAGAGTCCTCGACTTACATTAGTTTGTTTAGTTATTGTTCAAAGTTACAATGGCACTGAAAAACGTGACATGATGTTTTTTTCAGTTACGATTTTTGCAGCACTGTGTAATCAAAATTCAGATGCTTGGCAGCTGGTTCATACTTATGACCCTTGCTGTGCCCCAAGGTCATGTGATCACCTTTTGTGACCTTCTCACAAGCAAAGTCTATGGAGAAGCCTGATTCACTTAACAGCCGGGTTACTAAATTATCAAGTGCAGTTATTCACTTAACAATTAAGGCAAGGTACTTTGTAAAATGGGGCAAAACTCACTTAACCAATGTCTCACTTAACAACAGAAATTTTGGTACTACTTGCTTTGTGACTAGCCAAACCTTAGAAAATGGAATTTAAGGCACTGATAAATGTTCCCCAGTTGCCCAATTACACTTATATCTGCCACTGCTTGCACTCTTCCCCCCCTTAATATTTCCTGCTAAAACCCAGGATCCACTTCTCTTTTTGGGATCAACTTTGTGTCAATCCACCGGCCATTCAATGGCCTGATATTGAGAGAGAGGGACTGGTTCAAAGTTACCCAGCTGGCTTTCTTGTTTAAAGCAGAACTAAAACGTACAGTTTTCTGGTTTCAATCCTGGTGCTTTAACCACTAGATCAATCTGGCTATCAAATTTCTCATACTCTGCTATTTGATCCTTTTTCCCTCTTCCTGTTGGACAAGTGTTGCAAAGTGTTCCTGAAAGTGTTCCTGTTTTTCAATCAATTTCTTTTTCATTGTCCCTTTCAAACATCAATAGTGTGTTTTCTTTATTCACTTCCTTCAAAGTAACAGAACACTTTGTCAATATTCATCTGTAGAATAACTTGAGAAATTTAAGTACTTTTGAAAATTTAACTTCACAGTTAAATTAACTGTAAAAGAAAGACAACTATTAAGTGGGAAGTTTGCCATAATCTTATGATTTTTTTCACAGTTTCTTATTTAGTTAACAGGAAAACAAAAAACTAATATAAAATAGGAAAACTTACTAGCAGTAAGATCTGAGACAAACAGAACATTCCAAAATTTATTGTGGAAACACTACTTATATTTTATCCATCCATATATATCTTATCTTAGTTCTAAGATAGACATCTATTCCTATATAAAGTTTCATTATAAAGATAATCCTAGGAATTATCAGTCGATAAGCAGATGTCAGATGATTAATGCCAGAATTATTTCATTTAGTAATTTTGGCTTCTTTTAAGTACATTGTATTTCCAATTCTTAACATTGTGTATATATATATATTTTTGTTTTCGGAGGTTTTCGCGGGTATTTTTATGTGGATCTTTGGTTCTTCGGGTTTTCTCCCGTGTAGAATTGGAAGTATCTAGGCGACGTTTCAATGAAGTCTCATTCATCATCTTCAGGCTTCTGTCTTACTCCAAAAAGCACAGGAAGACACAAGCCTGAAGATGATGAATGAAACTTCATCGAAACGTCGCCTAGATACTTCCAATTCTACGCGGGAGAAAACCAAAGAACCAAAGATGTTATATAATTGATCAAATTAAGTCAACAACAAAAATGATGCAAGGTCTGACAGACAAAATACATCAAGAGAGATTGAAAGAACTGAATATGTACAGCCTGGAAGACAGAAGGGAAAGGGAGGATATGATTGAAACCTTTAAATATATTAAGGGTCTGAGTAAGGTTCTAGTATGCAGTATTTTCACTATTAAGCAAAAATCAAAACCAAGGGGCATTACATCAAGCTGATAGAAGAGAAGTTCAAAAGTAATGTAGAAAGTATTATTTCACAGAAAGAGTAATGGAAGCTTGGAACCAACTTCCAGTGGAAATAGTGAATCAATCATCAGTAACTGAGTTTAAACTTGCTTCTGGTGAATTTAAAAAAAATAAAAAAATAAAAAGACAGATTGAATGGACCACTATGCCTTTTTCTGCACTCAGTTTTCTATGCTTCTATGTCATGAATCAAAATTTGGGGACTTGGCAGCCAGCATGAATTATGACAATTGCAAGGTACCGGAGCCATTTGTGACTTTCTTGAGGGGGGGGGTACCATAGAGGAATCAGGATTCACTGAATGACGATAGTTATTTGCTTAATAACTACAGCAAAAAAAATGTAAAAATCTGATGCTACTTACTTAACCACCACATCATTTAGTGACAGACGTTTTGGTCTCAATTGGGGTCATAAATCAAGGACCACCTTTAGATCCTCTGCTCTTTATTCTAAAGGAGGACCTTATTTGACCATGTATCAGATAAAAAAAGCAATACATTTATTTGGGACTCTGCAAAACTATTTCAACCATGCTGATGGGCTAAAACTGAAAATTACAAATTTTGGAAACAAAGTTTAGTATTGTTGAGGAAGATTCATGTGCTGTTTTTTGGACTAGTAGAAGAATCACATTGTATTTTTAAAATATAACATAGGACAATTAAAGAAAAGAAGAAGCCAGGATTTTAAAAAGTAACGTCACTGAAAAACTTGTACATCATATAATGTTTCAAGATTTCTCACCACAAACATTTTCATTATATGTTATTGCAAATTCACATTCATAAGTAATGCATGTGCCCTAAGTCTTTTCTCTGATAGGTGTCTTTAGAATTCACTTATTTTACGCAATTTTGCTTGCAGGGCAAATCTCATGATAATATTTGTTATTATTTCCACAGAAAGCCACAGTAGGCTTTTAGTTCTGTCTGCTTTGCCCAAAGTTGCTTATACAATATGTTCATAGGTCAGAAAAGTGGTTGATGGCTCAGAACAGAAGTGCTATTTATATCTAGGTCTGTCATTTCTGGGAAACATTTCTGAAAAATTATCATCCTCCTCATCTGGTCATAATCCCACAGGGCCTGGATCTTTACATTTTCAATGCACATCGTTTGGTTTTTGGGAATGAAGACTTTGAAAGGAGTGTAGCTATATAACAAGATTGTTCCTTTAAGGCTTTTCTTCAAGAAGGCTTAACCTTCACATTACTAAATCCTGAAATGACAACCTATTATGGCCAAGTTTGAGTTTGCCAAGAAACTATTTTAAAAAGGATTTTGGAGAATAAACCAAAGCTCAACGTTTCAAATGCCAAAATTAACCCACAAGAGTGGGCCTTTGCCGCATGTTCATAAATGGGTAAATGCTGTTGTGCCAACCAATGCTAGGCATCCAGTTTCTGATCTATAAAGCTGCACTATATAGCAATAGAACAAATGGAAATTATAATATGCATTTTAAATTGACTGACATTGAAGGAGCTAGAGTTACACAAAGGCTGCCTTAAGGTGTATTAGTACAGACTTTTGGAAGAATTATATTACTTGAAGAAGAGAAATGAAAGTTTGCAAATATGAAATGGTTGGAGAAGTCTGACAAATTACTCTGGTGCCTTTTAGTCTCTGGGGACATACAGATTGGCTCACTCAGACCTTGAAACAATTATGATGACAGATTAACTATTTTACAGATTTTTATTCCTAATGAAATCATAGCATGTTTTGGAACAACATTTTTAATAATCTCAAAATATGTAATCTGTGTTCATGTCTATAAAATTATTTTGAATTCCCCCCCCTCATATTTAGAGTATCTAAAATTACTAATACTGAAAGTAACATGCTAGATTAAAGGTATTTTAATGTTAATATTTAATATTTTAAATTATTTTAAAATCATGGCCTGTCTTATTCAAATACCAAATTAAATCATTCCTGGATCATTCCTATTCCTTGCTTATTTGGCTATCTCAACTTCTGTCATACAGTGCTAATCCTTTACATTTTCTTAACATTGCAAACATTTCCCTTCAGTTCTAGACTAGATTGTAACTAGGCTGTTACCAACTGAGTAGTGCAAGTGTTTGAGCTGTTTTGCTTAAAGATTATCAGACTACTCCCCAAAGAAAATTTATTTCAGTTACTAAAGTAATTTCTTCCCAAGATAATGTACTATAGAAATAGGCTCCCTTTTTATAATATTCCACGGGCTTATAACAAAACAAAATATCGAAGAAAGTTAACGTTCTCCATTACATTGATTATCATGGAAATGTTGGTTAAACTTAAGCCTACAGATATCTCCTTAATTTAGACATCTATTTGAAAATGAAAATAATATTAGTGACAACCATCAGCTGCATAAATTATACAGCAATGAAATTAGCATCCATTTAAAGGAATATATTGCACTAAAACAGAATATTGGTCCATAAATTGAAGCTAGGAATAAGAAGAATCAGCAAAGAAAAAGATAGAGAAACAAAATATTGGCAGAAGCACTAGCAAGTGGAGTATCTCACCAATTAAAAAGAATTACATCACACTGAATATTCACAAGATTGGTGATAAATGAAGTGAAAGTGGGAGGGTAAGAGATGAAAGGAAAAATAGAAAAAGTTTATTATGAAGAGCAAAGAGATTACCTATGTATTTCAGGTACTTTTTCAAGGACAGCCTTTGTTGTAATTTCTTTTGGGAACTAAGCACACTATAATAAGGTGGATAATACACATGGTAATGACTATCACAACTAAGATGCTGTGAGCAAGAGCTACTGAAGTTGATCGCTGAGCCCCAGATGCCTGATTGTAATTGTTGTGTGGGGCTGCAATAATCGTTCTCATTAATATTATTATTTCTACTGGAAGTAATTTCTTTTAGGGTCTGCTAGTTCTCGTTGTAAGCTCTGCCCCTATAGGCTCATATTTGCTATTGCACTGCACATAGAAAAAAATTCCAGGTTACATTGCAATGCTACAATCCTGCTTCATCATTCTCCTTGCCTTCTGGACATGGCTGAGGTAAAAGTAAAGGTTTCCCTCTCCAGTTGTGTCCAACTCTAGGATGTTGTGTTCGTTTCCGTTTCTTAGCCCAGGAACACAGCATTGTCCAAAATCATTTTTCATGGTCATGTATATGCCAAAATCACACAGAATGTTGCTAACTTCCCACTAAAATGGTATCTATTAATCTGCTCCATTTGTATGAGTTGAGAACTGCTACTGTAGGTGGGCAGGAACCAGGCAAAGAACAGGACAGGAACTCACCCTGTTGTGGGCATTCAGGTCTCGAACTGAGATTCTCAGCTTGCCAGTTGACAAACTCAGTATCTTTAACCTCTGAGCTATCCCTCCTCCCCCGACACTGCTACCCAAAGTTAAAAAAACAGAGTACTCATAAAATTAGTTTTAGGTGCATCATTACATAAACTTTATATTTACTTCAGTAACTGAGACCTGTTTCAAAATTTTGCAAATAAGGAACTGGTAAACTAATACTCAATTGTGTGTGTTTAGCTTATTCTGATTTATAATATTTTATAATATTTCTAAGCATGGATTCCCTTTCACATACTAGCACTTTTGACTATAGGGCCAACTGTAAAACATATCTTTTATACTACTTAGCTTCTGTAACTCCTTGGTCTCTTTTTACTTATACTATACCTTGATTTACTTACTAGGATGTAGATGTTATCAGGAAGGAGTCATGTTTTAAAGTGCATTTGCTAGCTAGAGCCATGTAGAAATTATCTATATGCCCAAATAGTTGCCAATTAGATTGGAAGTTATTGCTTTTGGAGATTTTGGAAAATTTTAAAAGGCAGACACTTCCATTAAAGTTTGAGAAAAAGAGGAATGATATGAGGATAGGAACACAGAACAATAGCTCTGTGGACTGATCAATCACCCAAAGATTTTGCATGCAATTCATGGCTCTGGAGAGTTGAAGCAATCCTTATTTGGTAAAACAGGAAGGAACCAATTGTCTGTAATTACTTCGTTGTCTTTTACTTTTGCAGATGAATGTTGATGAATCTAATTTAGAATTGTTAAGTATTGATTAATTAAATATTATTCAAGCTATTAACAATTAGGAAATCTCTTTGATGTATGAACATCTTGACACTTGTTACTATCTCATAGCAAAGGTCTATGCATTACCATAAAATTAAATCAAATCTTTATTATGGTCATAGACCAGCTTAAGGATGGTGGGGTACTGCATTTAAAAAGAATAAAGGATGCATCAAAAGTAACAATAAAAAGCAAAATATAAAAAGCTGGGAGAAAAGTAAAAGTATATTTTCAAAGCAAGAATCTAAAAGAAGAGATAGGAACATTATCATAGAAGTGTGCAGTGAGAAAAAAAGGAGAAAAAAAATATAAAGTTACTGAGCATTCTAATATATTGAACAAGATGCTCATTAAATCTAGTTTGTAGCACAGATCATCATCCAATAAACACAGAAGCTGGCAACATTGTTTGTTGTAGTATAGTCGACATTTAAAAGCATATGCATTAACATAGAGTCTCAAGATAAATGTTGTTTTTAACAGAAACTGTTAAAGTTTTTACTTTTTAATCCTAACAAAAATGGGCTATTTTCAAAAACAATTTTGATTACACAAGAAAAGAATGTTTAGAAGCAAGAATAAGTTAAGAATAAGAATAGTTTTTTACCAACAAAAAGCATGCCAAAAATGCAGTTGAGAATTGATCCTTAGGGTAAAATTTTGGAAGTAATATGACTAGTATATTTGCAAGATAAACGTAACACTATGTTTTACATAATCACAGTAATTAAATTTTATTACAGTCATTTTATTATAAAGAAATATTCCTACTTCCTATTACACTGGGTTCCATCACTTGCTTCCCATCCACCCGTCTTCCTTCCATCCCGCCTCGCTTCACTTACCTTTTCTGAATATCACTTTTGGGAATGAGAATCAGACAATCTGCTAGATGGCCTTCCTATATGGAGGCCACATAGTGCCAGGAAGTGGCCACTATTTTGGAAGGGGCTGCAGTTAATCTTAAATCCCGCAATTCTCTCATTTTGTCGTATGTCTTATTCAATATTTCAATAATTAAAATAAACAGGAAATAAGACAACAGGCATCCCTACGTTTTTCGTTTTTGTATCTCACAGGGCTTTATTAGACCTCCATTGACTGTTATTTTTTGGGGGGTGAAGTATAAATCAGTCTTTCCCTTTTGATGTGATTGTCTACAACATTTATATCTTTCAAAATTTTTAACAAGAAGGTCTAATTCTTTTGTCATTTGTTTTATATTTTATTTCTCCAGATATTCCAAAATGTCCAACATGTTTCTTATATCTCTTTTTAACTGTCTTTTAGATGAAAAAACACATTGATCCTCATGAATACATTTGGCAAAATTGTTTTAAACATTTTAGCCAAAATCACGATAAACAACTTTTTTATTTATTTATTTTATTTATTTATTTAACTTTTATACCGCCCTTCTCCCTAGGGACTCAGGGCGGTGTACAGCCAATCTAAAAACCCCAACAATACAAAAGTTAAGAAAAAGATTAAATTAGATTAGGCCGAATAAAAAGCCCACCCCACCCCCTTAAAACCCCCTAATTAAAATTAATGGAGACACATTAAAACCCTCTCTCAGCCCAGGCCGGCCTGCTCGAAAAGCCAGGTCTTCAGCGCGCGCCTGAAGGACCTCAGGTCCATGACGGTACGCAGTTCCGGTGGCAGAGTATTCCAGAGGGCAGGGGCCGCCACAGAGAAGGCCCTACCCCTTGGGACCGCCAGGCGGCACATGGTAGCCGACGGAACCCGGAGAAGGCCTTCCCTGTGTGATCGCACTGGTCTGCTGGAGATCACCGGTAGGATGCGGTCCTGTAGGTAACCTGGTCCAATGCCATGGATCGCCCTAAAGGTCAGAACCAGAACCTTAAAGCGAACCCGGAAAGCCACTGGCAGCCAATGCAGCTCGCGCAGGAGAGGCGTCACGTGGGCGCTACGTGACGCCCCCATGATCACCCGCGCGGCCGCATTCTGCACCAGTTGGAGTCTCCGGATGCTCCCCGCAGGGAGCCCCATGTAGAGGGCATTACAATAGTCCAGGCGAGAGGTAACCAGGGCCTGAGTGACCGTGCGCAAGGCGTCCCGATCCAGAAAGGGCCGCAACCGGTAGATCCGACGGATCTGATGAAATGCCCCCCTGGAGACGGCCGCGACATGGTGTTCAAGCGACAGCCGCACATCCAGGAGGACTCCCAGGTTGCGAGCCCTCTCTGTGGGGGGCAAAATTTCCCCCCCAATAGCCAGCGACGGAGTCAACTGGCTATATCGGGACGCCGGAAACCACAGCCACTCGGTCTTGGATGGGTTGAGCCGGAGCCTGTTCCCGCCCATCCAATCCCGCACGGCCTCCAGGCACCTGGACATAGCCCCCACAGCATCGTTGGGGTGGTCCGGGGTGGAGATGTATAACTGGGTGTCATCTGCATAGAGATGACACTTCACCCCAAGACCACGGATGATCTCGCCCAGCGGTTTCATATAGATGTTGAACAAAAGAGGGGAGAGAACCGACCCCTGAGGCACCCCACAAACCAGGGGCCTAGAGCTGGACCTCTCCCCTCCCGCCAACACCAATTGCGAACGGTCGGAGAGGAAGGAGGAGAACCATCGAAGGACGGCTCCCCCAATTCCCAACCCCTCCAACCGTCGCAATAGGATACTATGGTCGATAGTATCGAAAGCCGCCGAGAGATCTAATAGGACCAGGACAGAGGAGAACCCTCTGTCACGAGCCCTCCAGAGATCATCGACCAACGCGACCAATGCCGTCTCAGTACTATGCCCAGGCCTGAAGCCCGATTGGAACGGATCGAGGTAAGTTGTTTCCTCCAGGTACTGAGGAAGCTGACGTGCCACCACACTCTCAACAACCTTCGCCACAAAGGGCAGGTTGGAGACTGGACGAAAGTTATTTAAAACAGCTGGATCCAGGGAAGGCTTCTTGAGGAGGGGCCGCACCACCGCCGTCTTCAAGGCGGTAGGAAGCGACCCCTCTCTCAGAGAAGCGTTGATAATCCCCTGGAGCCAGCCTCGTGTCGTCTCCCTGGCGGCCGAAACCAGCCAGGAAGGGCACGGGTCCAATAAACAGGTGGTGGCATTCAGACTCCCCAGCAACCTGTCCACACCCTCGGCGGTCACAGGATCGAACTCTCCCCAGATAACATTCACAAGACCTGCCCCGGACACCTCCCCCGGGACCATCCAATTGGAGTTAAGACCCTCCCGAATCTGAACGATTTTATCATGCAGGAATCGAGAAAACTCCTCTGCTCTACCCTGCAAGAGGTCATCCCGCGCTCTCGGTTCAAGCAGAGAGCGGGTCACTCTAAACAGGGCGGCAGGCCGATTTCCTGCCGACGCAATAAGGGCGGAGAAATACGAAGATTTTGCCGCCCCTATCGCCACAAGGTAAGTCTTAATATGAGATCTTACCTGTGTTCGGTCAGATTCAGAACGAGTCGCCCTCCAAATGCCCTCTAGACGTCTTTTCCGGCACTTCATCTCCCGTAGCTCCTCCGTAAACCACGGAGCCAAATGGGATCTGTGCCGGGTCAGAGGTCGCAGAGGCACAACTCGGTCTAGAGCCCCGGCGGCCAACCCATCCCAGGTGGCCACCAGGTCTCCAGGCGAGCTGAGAGCCAGAGATTCAGGAAATGGCCCAAGCTCCCTCTGGAACCGCTCCGGGTCCATTAGGCGCCTGGGGCGGAACCATCTAAGTGGCTCCGCCTCCCTGCGGTGGGGGGTGGCGGAACAGAAGTCCAGTCTAAGGAGGAAATGATCTGTCCATGACAAGGGAGTAATAACTAAGTCCCCACACTTACAGTCATTCAACCACTGCCCAGAGACAAAAATCAGGTCCAGCATGTGTCCTCCTATGTGAGTGGGAGCAGAAACTAACTGGGTCAGGTCCATGGCCGTCATGGAAGCCAAGAACTCCCGGACCAACCCAGAGGTTTCACCGAGCGATGGCAGGTTGAAATCCCCCATGACCAAGAGCCTGGGGGTCTCAACCGCCAGCCCGGCTATCACCTCTAGGAGTCCGGGCAGGGCTGATGAGACGTGGCAGGGAGCCAGGTACGTCAACAAAAGGCCCATCTGAACCCCTTGCCCCCACTTCACAAAAAGAGATTCACAGCCAGCCGTCTGAGGGACAGTGGCCTCCCTAGGACAAAGGACTTCCTTTATAAGCACCGCCACCCCACCACCCCTTCCCTGAGCCCTAGGCTGGTGAAATGCAAGGAAACCTGGTGGGCACATCTCAACCAGAGGGACACCTCCCTCTGGGCCCAACCAGGTTTCGGTGACACCTACCAGGTCCGCGGCCTCCTCCTGAACCAACTCAGAGATCAGGGGGGCCTTATTAATCACGGACCTGGCATTGCACAACAGCAGCCGGGCATTCAGGGCCTGAGATTCTGGACAACCAGGACTACAGGATGGGTAAGGAGGGTCGGAGCGCGCTACCGCTTGTAAACATCGGGAGCGCGATCCCCTGACCGGATATGGCCCTCTACCCCCGGCATACCTACCTCTCCCAGTCACCGTGCTAATAAAATTGGCCCCCGGCTGCCCACCCTCTGTCTGCCCCCCCGACACGGGAACCCCCGAGGCCCCCCAGGCGCGCAAGCCGGCCCGGCTGCCCCCAATTCCGTGCGGGCTGTCTCCCCCACCCGCCCTGGATCTTTCCCCCTTAAAAAACCCCTTTAAAAATTTGACAACCCCTGGATTAGAATGCTTTCCCCGGTTTCCTCGGTCATCATTCAATAATGATAGCCAATGGTTTCTTGTTAAAGTGAAATCTTATTCCTCTTTACTATTACTAATATATTATCTTCTTTTTTGTGGCATCTTTCTCTTCTCTGGTATCTTTCTTCTTTCTGAAATAGGATTCCTTATATTTTCTAATTGTTGTAAAAGTTCATGTTCAAAGCATTTATGCTAAGAGATCCAGGCACCATTCCTATCTTAGTCTTTAAAACTTTTAAAGCTTTCATTAATATTATGAGTCCATTCATAATTCTTCTGTTTCTCTGTAATCTTCAGCAAAATTTGTTTATTTTTTTTCAAATATTCATCTATTCTCTTCAGGAAAATTTGTTGTCCTTTATATAAATTGGAATAAGATTGATGAAAATCCTGTTTCTAATCAAAGTATTACTCTGGCTATTGTTTGTTAATAATTTTGATTGTATGGTCTATGTTGCTACTGTTTATTCTCTAATTCTATGCCACAAATAATTTGTTCCAAAAGTTTGTTGTGAACAGTTTAAATGCAGTTGGCATGAACTGATCTCCTTTGATGTAAAAACAGGAGAAGACACAAATGCTCCTCTGTGGTTTTTACATGATGAAAGAATTTCTTTATAAAATACTATCAATTTGTGGGACTAAGGAAGCATGTCTTCTGTGTTACTGTCCTGCTCTTTGGGATTGCATCTTCCCAGAGAGTGACAGTGTACTCCACCCGTGAAGGTTCTTACTAATTAGCTTTGTTACAGGCCACTGTGTTTTGTCATTACGTTTTAACATTTTCATTATAAAATCCGATGTTGTAAGCCAACCAGTGTCATCTGAGATTGGCCGATATAAGAAGTGAGGTTTATGACTATTTAAAAAATGAAAAATAAGCCACAAATATTTAAGACACTACACCTGTTCAAAATTAACCCCATGAATAATTCAAGTTCTGAGGATTTTTTTTTTTTTTTGCAAAACATACAATATTAGTTTTATTATAATTCAGCCATAAATATTTTTCATTACAGAAGAATGCTAGGGACAAAAAAACCTGCTTCATATTTAACAGATATCATTTGCATCTAACCACACTATGATATGCAAATGGATGAAAACGTGTACAATTTATTTTGATCATATTCAACCATTGATTTAATGCAGAAATGAAAGAGTAGCAAAATAATAATTAATCTTTGTGTTATCTTTCTTCTGATACATTTATTACAAACTTAAAAAGTTGATCAACCACATTATATCATTACAATTTTTTTAAAGTAATAACATTAAACTTAAGTATCCTATTCACATTTTGTTACTAGTAATTATACTATCACTAGAGTAGCATTTGAAATCACATCACCAGCATTTCGTTTTAGTGTGCCAAAGAACATACAATTTTGGTAGAGAACAGGGAGTTTTGCTCAGTCCCTATCCAATAATTCATACTGGAGAAAGAATACAACATCTTTTTACAATATGTAAATTTGAGGCTAGCACCAAATTTAAAACAGAAATGGCTGTGAAAGCCTGACACACAGATGAACCCAATACACAAGCCTGATGATGGCAGATGAGATTC
Organism: Bungarus multicinctus; assembly: GCA_023653725.1. Lineage (NCBI taxonomy): Eukaryota > Metazoa > Chordata > Lepidosauria > Squamata > Elapidae > Bungarus > Bungarus multicinctus. Next base: position 87,803,313 of record CM042840.1, on the reverse strand, counting down.
TGCCGAAATGTCTCTACAATTTTAAAAGCACAACTATAAGGACGTGGGAAAATACCAGAACAAAACTGAATAACTAACATACATACATACATACATACATACATACATTTACATACTATTTCCTGTACTGCAAATATGACATGTGGATGCATTCCCATTTTCATCTAGCCTTTTAGAACCCACATTACGTATCTGATATTAACACAGTTGAGAAAGTCCAGAAATATTTTACAAGAAGAGTTCTTCTCTCCTCTACTCGTTGCAGAATACCTTATGCCACCAGACTCGAAATTCTAGACCTAGAAAACCTAGAACTATGCTGCCTTCCGTCCGATCTAAGTATAGTATATAAAATCATACATTGCAGTGTCCTACCTGTCAATGAATACTTCAGCTTCAACCATAACAACACAAGAGCAAACAATAGATACAACTCAAGGTTAATCACACCAAACTTGATTGCAGGAAATACAACCGAGTGGTCAATGTCTGGAATATTCTACCTGACTCTGTGGTTTCTTCCCCAAACCCCAAAACTTTAACCTTAGACTGTCTACTATTGACCTCACCCCTTTCCTAAGAGGTCTGTAGGGGGCGTGCATAAGCGCACCAATGTGCCTACCATCCCTGTCCTATTGTTTCTTTTACATTTATTTTTCTTATATGTATCCATGTACTCATAACCATGTTTTACTTATACCTATTATCTTGTAAGCAATTGACAAATAAATAATAATAAATAAATAATAAAAATCTGCAAACTAATAATGCATACAGTATGCGTGCTTGTATTTATATCAAACATTCAACCCAAAACAGCTTTTCTTCCAAGACAATCACAATGATGGAATTTTCTCTTAATTTTTCATCCAAAAGATTTCTCACAATGTGGAATGCTTACCAAACATGCAGAAAACCAACACGTGAAATGAATCCACTGTCTCCTCTTTGTTAATTGGTCAGTTGTACAGTTACAAGAAAACAGAGGGCCAAGTCTGAGATGCTGTTACTACACATTACCACATTAAAATGCTTTTAATGAATCCTAGTGACTTTTCTTTTGTAACTTGAAATGCTGAGAAGTATATGTGGATGTCCAAGTGCATCATGTGACTTTCTCATAGTGTTGATCCTTTGAAAACTTTGAGTTTGAAGAATGTTATTATATTATTTTCACATATCATGTTGCATGTCAGATACATCCAGCTAAAATTATGAATAGTGTATTCAAATATATAGAAATATATATTTACCGGAATATGATCAAGGTTTTAGTTCTGCTGCAACCAGTTTCTGGATCTGTTTTCACTCTAGTTCAGTGAGAAAATGAAGAGAATCAGAGAGGTATACCAATGTTTTTGACAGAGTAACTGCTCCTGTTACTAAGCAACTATCCTTTGTATACCACAGACAGATATCAGAGTATCTAACGCCTTCTCTCTCACACCTTCATGAATGAAAAAGGTTAGACACAATCACCTTTGCAGTCCTCATGAAGCCAGTATACACTCTTCTGTTTTGCACAGACAGCATTTAGCCAAGCCTTCTCCCTACAACATCATGCCTGAAGGAAAGGTGTTTTAAAATAAGTGAACTAATATTGTTGCCAAGTAAGCTACATGGATGTATTCTTGAAGCTACTGACATTTGGGCCAAAGTCAAAACTGGACTCATAATAAAATACATCATTATGATACAATAAGACCATTTTAAATAACAGCCTATGTGAATAGATGTTATGACTCTTAGCACAAATTATGGAGACATAGGTGAACTTTGTATCCTAACAAAACTAGGAGAAATAGCAGCTCATTAAAATAAGGATTCTAATAAAATGTTTTATGTATAATCCTGTATTTGGAGCAGAGTAACAGCAGTGTTGCATAATAATGTACTATATCTTATATAATAGGATTTTATAATTTAAGTGATATAATACAAATGCCAAAGGATTACTAGAAAATTGACCTCACCCTCATAGTCTTGTGTTGGTGCTGTTGACCTATTTAAATTATTCCAGCAAAGCCACAAAATATGTCTGTTTCCAGAGCACATAAGCAAACAGGTATATTGCAAAGTGTCACCACTGCTTGTGAGTTAATTCTTTAATTCTTTCATTAATACATTTTGCACTAAAAGAAAATCAAATATAATAAGGCAAATATTATAAGCTAACATTTTCTTTTTAAAAATATCCATTTAACATAACTAAATATTGAATTATGTAACTTAAAAATAATTTCATTTTGTATCAATTTAAAGAAGAAAATGAATAAATAAGATGTTAAAAATTGATCAAATGATAGATATCAAACAACCTTGCCTAATGCAATGTACTGTGCAATCCCAAATAAATATTTTCAGAAAAAAAGATCATTGAATTCAATTATGTTAGTAATCCCAGGCAAATTAGTATAGTATTTCTGCTGTATTGTTCAGGTATTCTTGACAATTTTAAGATGTGTGGACTTAAGTTCCCATATTTGTTCAGTCAGTATGCTGGAGCAAGACTATGAGGTGTTGAAGTCCATCTTAAATTGCTATGGTTAAAAAATACAGGACCAAAGGCTGAACAACAATAACAGAAGCTTTTTAAAAAGAATGTTTTTTTTTTCTGAATCTATTATCTACTAGCTATTGGGCCACCAATGGCATGAGGGTAGGACAGAAGAGCATGAAACATTATCCCTGAGGAGGTCCAAACCTTTCTATTAGCTTACCTAAAAGTAGCTCTCAGCTGTCTTATCAGCTGGAAAATGGATTTATTTAGCAGCAGAGTGTTGTAGATATTTCAGCAGTGAGATCTGTAAGGAATTGTTGAAAGCAAAAAGAATAAAAAACACAGGAATGTGGCCGAGCTGAAGAAATAATTTCAACAGCAGACTTTAAGGATCCATAAAATTCTACAAATAGATCTATATAGAGTAGAATAACATGGAACATTCTCTTCCGTGACTTTTTAAAAATAAGAATAGGCTAATAAGATTTGGTAAATTGCCTTACTATTTAAAGGTTTAATATTTTAAATTTAATATAATATAAATTTAATATTATTCAGATGACAATTTTATATACTTTCATATATTAATACTGCTTGTAAACTATCAATCTAGTTGACAAACCTATCAACATAATAATAATTCAAAATGCCAAGATTATTAGCAAAACCACAAAACAGTAAACTTATAATTAATAAATTATTTTATATATGTTCTAATTTTCTAGTGGAATGTCTTAGCTTGTTTCCAAAAGGAAGTGAGAGAAGAAAAGAAGCTTTTAGCGGAGAGATTCTTGAGAAACCCTAGGACAGTGATGGCAAACCTTTTTGTTGTGGTGTGGCGAAAGCATGCATGCGTGTGTTCCAGCACCCACAATACAATGTGCCCTGTCCCCCTGTGCATGCACCTGCAACACCCCTGCCCCCTTACCTGCACTGCACATGTGCATGTTTCCCAGCTGATTTTCGGCCCGTTTGAGACCATTTTCACCCTCCTGAACCTCAAGGGAAGCCTCTGCAGCCTTGGGAAACCAAAAAACGGGCCTTCAAAAATACCAGAAGGATCTGTTTTCAGCCTCCTGAGCAGAGGTGGTATTCATCAGGTTCTGACTAGTTCTGGAGAACCAGTAGCGGAAATTTTGAGTAGTTCAGAAAACTGTAAAATACCACCTCTGACTGGAAATTTTACAGTATCCTTCCTCTGCCACACCCACCAAGCCATGCCCACAGAACCGGTAGTAAAAAAATTTGAATCCCACCACTACTCCTGAAGGAGCAGTGAGGCCCGGGGAAAGCCATTTTTGTCCTCCTAGAGGCTCAAGAGAAGCCTCAGGAGCCTTGTGAGGATGAAAATGGGCCCATTTTGGCACTTCTGATATTTCCTGAAGGCCCTTTTTTGGGCCTCCTGAGGCTGCAGAGGCTTCCCTTGAGCCTTGGGAGAGCAAAAATGGCTTCAAACAGTCCAAAAATCAGCTGGAGGTATGCACATGTGGCAGTGCAGACATGTTTGATGGGCTCGCATGCCTGCACAAATGGTTCTGTGTGCCACCTGTGGCACGCATGCCATGGGTTCACCTATCATGGCCCTAGGAACAATGACTTTACAAAGTGATAAAATGGAATACATCTTAAAATCTTGGGGAAATGCCAGAATTTATGCCACATAGACCTTAAGTATTAAGATTAGTATTGAATTAGACCCTGAAATCTAATAGAAATTTGTACAAGTATAAATCAGAGCTGTCATTAAATGGGCAAGCATTCTGTAGCGATTAGCCAGGTATTTGCTTGCATTTGGCCAGATCTAACAGTTTTAAGAAATACCTTGATGCACATATTTATGTCATGTTAATGACCATCCGTTACATTACTTTATATTGTCTACTTGACTTTTATAATGTTCATCAAGGGGCATATCTCCATAGAATCAGCTATGATAATTAACTATTTTCCAGATGCTGAAATTTAGATTAGAAATGGAAATTGAAAAGTTTGGGTGATCTAAGTTCTCCAAAAAGAAAGAAAGAAAGAACTTTTGTAGGCAGAAACAGCCCAATGGGAAGTGAAAACATTTTGAAGTCATAAAACATGTAAGTTATTTTCTTAAATGTCTTCTTAAGCCTAGTATTTCTCAGTCTTGACAACTTTGACATTTTACAACTTTACGATCGTAAATGGGGTAAAATTCATGTAACAACTGTCTCACTTCGCATTAGAAATTTTAGGACAAAATTGTGGTTATACGTCAAGGACTATCTGTATAATAATTTATGGATGGATATTTAGTTTCACTTTTGGGTGGGAGGGGGAACAGAAAGCATTGAGAAGCTAGAATAGTAAAATGGATCCTGAGGAAATACAAAATTGGCTGGTTCAATACTGCAACATTTTGTTGTAGACAACATTTGGACTGAATTATTTCTCAATTCTATAGTGTTGTCATAATAATCTTAGACACACACACACACACACACACACACACAAAACATAGAAGGAATCTCAACTGTACCATAAAAATTGTGTGGCTAACTGAACTTTTATACTTCAATCTTTCTTTTTTTCTTCTGGTATTCTCTTTTTCTCTCTCTTTTTCCCTTCCTTAAACAATTTAATAGCTTGGACATTCTTTGAATGTTATTTTAAAATGATGATGTTATTTTAAAATGATGAGGAAAAAAACCTGCAATTTATTTTATGTATTGCAAAAGTAGAGAACACCAGAAACAATCTTCATTTAATGTGCTGGCAGCCAGGACTACTAATCTTTCAAGTGCTACTAGATTTTCCTTTCTACAGGATATGAAAAAGAGAAGGGTATTTTTCACACACACACACACACACACACACACACACACACACACACACAATTAAAGAAGGTTTAAAGGCTTAATATGATGGTGTTTGTACTGCAAGAGTTCAGAGGTCTCCAGTTCTGAGCAAAATTGGATGCAGCATTAGAGTTATTTATGAAAACAAAAAAAAGTGCTCCCGGGTAAATGTGATCTATCCTTGGAGATGTGTTGTGGCATGAAGCTGTAAAGCTGTCAGTATTTCTTCAGCGTCTGGCAGAATCCTCTGCTCTGGGGAGGGCCAGAAGCGGGAGTCGTTCTGTACATGAATCCAGGCTATTGTTCTGTGCATACTTTTTTTTTAAAGTATCACAAAGCAGACTGTTACTTATTCAGATGCAGCTCCTTCCATCACGCAAGACAGCCCATTCAAGTCACATGTCAGAGGTCTCCTCAGAATGGGCTGCCGCAGCTGCTTCAAATCTGCTGTCTAACATAAGAAGCAGTTGGTCCAAGCTGACAGCAATCAGCCTCCCAGCTTCTGCAGAAGACAAGAAAAAGATCTGGGATCCAAGCACTATGTTTGCCGAGGAGCTGTGGCTTGATAATGAGAAAGCCTGTGCTGTGGTTCACAAATCAAAGCAAGGACGGAAGCGCCAAGAACTCCTGGCAGTAGCCTTGGGGGTTAAGATGGGAGTAAAAGGGGCACTCTTGTGGCAACCGCTGAAACTCTTTGCCTATTCACAGATTACCTCCTTGGTCAGAAGAGCAGCACTGACCCAGAATGACAACCATTTCAACTATGAAAAAGCACACAATTTTAAGGTAAGGACTTTTATGCTGTAGACCCTTTCTGCACTGAAAGCTTATCTATATTTTATTTAATCTGTCAGGTTGTTTTCTTGCTTTCTGAATGTGTCAATGTCTTTGGGTGACTTCATTTTGAGATGAATAAGATTCATTTAATATAGATAAGAAATACTGGCCAGCTTAGAAATGCAAGAGTAGGACTCCAACAAAAGACAGGGAATCTAATTGCAGTTGATCTTGCTGAAACAGACATTTCTCCTTCTTGTGACTCACTGAAAGGGGGAGCAATAATAAAGCTTCTTATGTGAAATGAAATCTCATTAAATCAGTAATAACTCAGTGCTGAATTTTCAAATATACCCCAATAGGATTTGACTCAAAACTGCAACTTTATGCTTTGGCAGTACATTTCTCTGATTCATTATTGTTCTATTATGTGTATTTTAAAATTAATAACTAAATGATTCTGCCATTTTTTTTCTACCTATGAAACTAATCCTTACATTCACCATTCACATCAAATGCAAAGAACATGAAATTATGGGACATATGAAGAGTGGCTTGTTATTAGCTTTTCTAAATGCCATGTAGCCAGAGCTGTTGCAATAAAAGAAAACTTCCTCACTCTGGGTTTACATTTAGAAAGAGTCATTTTCCTATTCAGGCAGTGTTTGGAATGACGTGCATATGTATGAAAAGTGACTCATTTTCTAGTACTTGCCTTCCAAGCATCTGGATCTGTGTCTGTAATGAGAACAGCTGCATCCATTCCATAATAAGACATTATCCAGTTACTGCAGTTAAAAGTATCTGAACTCTTTTATGAGAATAAATGAAGAAAAACCCATAGTTATCTTCAGGTTTGGGAACACATTCTGTGACACCTCATTTATTGGCAATGAAGTTATGGTTGTGCTAATCACTGCCTTGAAAATAGCTCTGGAATTCTAAATATATGGAACTCCTGTTTGAAAATACGGATTTGATTTTGTACAAACATTAAGCAATAAATATTCAAACATCATGCCAGTACTAACGTACCAGAGTAAAAAAAAAGCAAAAAAACTATTGCCAGAGGATTTGTTAAATTGACAATTTACTCTTCAAGGGATAGATGGTAACTACTATGGACCATATCCAAGTATAAACATAATGTGTTCACAAATCATACTTTTTCTACATATATCTGTAGGCACATTTGCATAGCAGGTTACTGCATTTATTTAACAATTGCAATCATTTAAATAAGTATGTAGTTTTATTTTTATTTTTCAGCATGTGTGAACATAGCAATATTTTATCTTGAGTCAAACAATATACAAAAGATTGAGTAATTACCCCAGATAAACCTATGAAACCTATTACTTTGCAATCTCTTATTCAACAAAAAATTAACAGGTATATAATTTTCTTCTCTGACAAGCCTTTCAATGCATTTTTAAATTATTTAGCAAAATGGCTCATTTATAAAATTGTTCATTTTTAAAAGGATAGAAATCTGTGTTTGATTTTTAACCAAGTACAAATATTGAGCAATAATATTAAAACATCCTAGTACTTTCAAGTTGAAGGATTTAAAAGTACTGAAATAATTTATAATTATCTGCATCATTCCTTTTTCAAAGAGAGAAAAGGGCAATCCTTTTAAAAAAATAATCTATAAAGCATTCTTTATTCTTATAAATTTCCCCTTAATCATCATTCATTATGAAAAGTGATTTTATTTTAGCTGGGAAAATATTTCTTGTGACTTAGGACATATTTTCCAAATTGACCTATGCATTCTTTCTTCCATCTTTAAAATTCTCTTGTTTGGTCTCTGATTTAAAACTGGATATGTTCCCAAAACCTTTTATTTGTTCCTTCTAGCAGTTTAGCATACCCTTTGGCTTCCTATTTAAATTTAAGCAGTAAATATGATTTCTTCTTCTTAAATGGATAGCCTAAAAATTAGATATATGTTTTTGCCAATATAAGAAGTTTAAAAAAATGAAATGACCATACAACTATTAATTGATAGAAGAAAATTTTAAATCATATTATAATAAAAAAAACATTGTCAGTGTACATGCTGTAAATTATTTTTAAAAAATTAAGACATTTTTCTGCAATGTAATATTTAATATTAACTCATCTTGAATAATCTTGTTATATATATGAGACCCTGTTCGTGTTAGTAACAAGCTAAAAGCCAGGTGACTGTAAGTTTTAGTCCTCTCTAAGGCATGAAAGACATTGCAGCTTCACAGGTCTGTGGTTGTAGGAAAAAGAGAAGGATTACTGTGTTTGTTTGCTGCCTTGAATTATAAAATATAATACGGTATATAAGTAAAATTAACATTAACATATAAAGACAAATTATATAATAATTTGCCTTCATATAAAGAGTTTACCTAAGGTGGTATTTAATTCATTTATTTAAAAAAAAAGATTTATAGATAGAACAGAAATCAAAAAGCAAAGAGTGGCAATTAAGATTGGTTTATTAAAACCAATCTTATTGCTTTTATTAAAATAGCAATAGAAATAGTTAGACTTATATATCACTTTATATTGCTTTATAATGCTCTCTAAGTGGTTTTGCAGAGTCAGCATATTGCCCCCAACAATCTGGGTCTTCATTTTATCCATTTCAGAAGGATAGAAGGCTGAGTCAACCTTGAGTGTGGTGGGATTTGAACTGCCAAATTGCAGGCTGTCAATTATCAGCACAAGTGTCTTGCAATACAGCAGTCTAACCACTGCGCCACTGAGGCTCTAAAAATGTTGTATACACTGGGACATTATTTTACAATCTAATGCTAACATTGAGAAAGTTTGGTCTAAAAGTCTTCCATCACACCACAAAGAATTTGAAATTACATTGTAGCAATAGCAGTTAGATTTATATACAACTTCACAGTGCTTTCACAGTGCTTTATAGCCCTTTTTAAGTGGTTTACAGAGTAAGCCTATTGCCCCCAACTCACAATAAAAATAGTATTACTGGGTATGTTTTTTGTCTAGACTAGCTGACAAAAATGGCTCCATGGACAGCTCAGCTTGATTACAAATTGATGTTGTCAAATTAACTGCCCAGGAATCTCACAGTGATCTTCCATCAAAATACTGACCAGACCCTACTTTGCTTAACTGTATTTTGTATACAATATCAAATTACTTATTAGTATCTGCATATATATTTCAGTTATTAGTAAAATAATATTCAACCTCAAAGTGCATGAATGATTGATTCAAAGTACTGTCAATTTACTTTACTTTACTTACGACCATGAAAATAAATACAAACACACATCCTTCCCCCTCCACACATTGAACCGAAAACCCGAGATACCACACCAATACTGCACTATTCAGAATTCAAAAGAGCTACTGCCCTGGGATAAAAGCTGTTTTTCAGTCTATTTGTCCTTGTTTTTATTATTCTCTACTGTCTGCCAGATGGTTATAGTTCAATAAAAGGGTTCCCAGGATGAGATGGATCTTTGAGAATGAACTTACTTAAGGCAGAGGGAGCTATAAAGCTATAAAGCTCTTCCAAAGAGGGGAGAGGGCAACCAATGATCATCTGGGCAATGATGTTAACCCTCTGGAGTGCTTTCCTATCGGCCACTGTGCAATTGGCAAACCATACAGAGGTGCAGTAAGTTAAAATACTGTCTATGGTGCAGCGGTAGAAGGTCACCAGCAGTTTTTCATTCAGTTGTTGTTTTCTGAGAAGTCTCAGGTAGTATAATCTCTGCTAGGCCCTTTTGACCAGTGCTGCAATGTGAGCACCCCAGATCAGGTCCTCTTTTATGGTAACACCCAGAAACTTAAAATTGGCCACTTGCTCCACTTGCTCCACTCGGTCTCCACTGATAAGCAAGGGCTGGATGTCTGATCTGTTCCTTCTATAGTTAATTTACAATACAACAAAAATTATAATTTCTGGAATTCCTACAATGTCTATTTCATCTCCTGGTCTACCTCAAAGGGCTGATCAATATTAAAAAGTGTCCCTTTTGTTTATGGGGAACAAGATTAAGGACAAACTGTTTTGAGTTTCTTTCTCATACTCTTTACATTCCTAGGATAAATAACTATTTTTTCCTCTCCTACTTTTTTTGAAGGCCTAAACTAAATTTCTCTACAGCCTAACTACAACCTACAAATTCATTTAACTATTTCCATATATTCCTTAAATATCTGTTGTTTATTATTCTTATTATATACAATTTTCCAATTTTAGAAAATGGTAAAAATGTTAGTCTGTACAAATCCTAATACACTGGTTTTAAAGAATCCGTTGATGGAAATATCCAATGCTTTGTAGTCCAGTATTGGATATTTTAAATACAACTGTTTGTAACTGCAAAAAGATTAAATAAATAAAACTATTGCCTAATTGAACTATAAAAATAAACCAATCTTCAACAGATGTATTAGACTTCAACTCCTATAATCCTCAAACCAGAACTGTGAGATGAAATACAATACATTTGATAGGCAACAAGCTGGCAAGACTGTGGAATTATAGTGCATCATTATGTGAACAGAATCAGAATCCGAAGGACTTTCCCAATTTTATTTTTAATGATCTATCTTCACTGATATGTTCAGTAAAATAATTTCTATGCTTTATAAAATGAATATCATCAAAACATGGATTATGAATGTTTATATTTTATGGCTTAAATTTTTACAGTTTTCTGTTAATATATGAAAAAATAAAACTGTTGTGAACTAACTAGATTTGTTGAGAGTTGGGTGGCATACAAGATTAATTTATTGTCATGGTTTGTTGCATAGTCAACCAGATATTCAGATTAGATTTCATGTTATTGTCTGTATTTTGAATGTTTTCTAAAGACTGGTATAGGCAGATGTGGATGTTTGATGGTATTACTGATATCATTGCAGGATGGAAACTGTTCCAAGTAAAATTGCCTTTTGCAATAATCTGATGGTGATGGTCATGATTTGTCCTGAATAATGTTCAAATGTTGCTTCAATTGTTTTGAGATTCCACCCAAGGTGCCTATTACTATTGGTACTACTTTTGCATTCTTTTGCCCCAGTCATTCTATTTCTATTTGCTGGTCTTTGTTATTATGAACACCATAATTACTACCTTTCTATGATGTCATCCAGACTCAAACTATCCCAGTAATTAATATAAAAGATTTTAATTAGTTTAGACAATTATAGCTATAATAATAGGATCAACATTATTATTAAGATTAGAAACCTGAAGGCAATCATTTTCCATGTAACACATGATGGGTGTAAAAATTGGACTTTGAAGAAGCACATCAGAAACATTACTGATAGTTTTGACCTTGAGTAGCTAAGAAAACAAACAGATCATAGAACACATTGATTCAGAGTTGTCAAAGTACAGATGATCAATCTCAAACTATCACATTTCTTTTTGCATCTGTTTTTTGTTTTATTCAGGACAAAGTCAAAATGTAAAACTGTCAAAAATCCAGAACAGGATTTAAAAAGGGGAAAAACATAAACCAACCAAAATGTTAAAGAGAAAAAAGTACATCAAAAAAACCCAACACATATTATCCTTCCTAATTTAATACTGATTAAAAATTATTATATCATTGATTCTGACCTATTGCAAAATAGCCCCCTCAAAAAAAAAATAAAACTGATTATTGACCTATTTTCTATATATTATATTAGTGACAAAATAGTTAAGGAAGAATAATAATAATAAAACAAAATAAAATTAAAGTTTCAAAACTCTCTGCTAACAAAATGTTGTTGTAATCCACTTGTAGAAAGTTTATCACAACATCATATCTGACCCAAATCATCCCAAAAATTAAAAATAATTCATCCTGAATAAAATATACATTTTGTTTCTTTAATGCCATCTCTTATTAATTGTTGCCTAATTAAATATATTAGATTCATTTTCCACAATGTCTGTCTTCTCATCAAAATCCAAATAGAAGTGGTTTCCAGTTAGATGTAATAAAGACATCCAGTGTCCCTCAGTCTTCATAGGAAGAAGGAATGTGCCATTTCCCCATTCAAACAGAATCTAATATTACAATATGCAAACTTAAACTTCAGAGAAATAGATGAAACCAACTCAGTTAATTCTCCAATTGTGAGAATATGTCTTTGGTCTGAAACTGGATAGAAGTCTTTTTGTATATCTTCATCCAAAGTTACATGCCTCAGCATATTTAGCATGATTATTATTGTCTAATCAAGCTACAAACTATCATATTTTTTGTTCCTTATACAAGACTGACGCTCCCTTGAGAAAATTATTATGATGAGAAAGTGGAAGGAAAGCAAGAAGATGACCAACAGCAAAATAAATGGACTCAATTACAACAACAGTGGATGCACCATTAAGAGTGCAAAAAAAAGCCAGGTTCAGGACAGACCTTCTGTGTAATTGCTAACAACTAACATTAATTTGATGACACTTAATCACTCACTTGATACTGTGAAACAAAGTATTCTCACCATCTAGGATATATTTTTCTGTATGAAAAATACTACTCTCTGTATATGAATATATACCAAGAATGGTAGCAAATACAAAACATTTAGAGGTCAAATATACAATATTATGGATATTGATGGTGGCACTTCATGTATGTAGCTGCAAACTAAGCAATAAATCATACAGCTAAATCAAATGCCGCATGAGTTAACTCTGACATTCAATTAATTCTGAATATAAGGCATTAAATTGTTTACATTTCTATGTCATTAATGTACTTAGTTTGGTAACTATTATATATTGGAATCCAAGTTTAATGCTCCAAGTTTAGAAATACATAAAATGCTGAAATAAGGATATCTCTCTATGTACATGGGCACCATTGATAACAATGGAATAAGTCAACTCTGCTTCTTAAGAAAAAAATAACTTTTTTCCAATGTTGATTGATCCTAAACTCTAATAACCATAAATAACCCTTTGTGGATTATAGGATTTGATGGAGTTGATAGGCAAATTTCCCTCATAATTCTCTACTTAGTCTTTCTTAAACTACAACTTGGCCATGTTGGTTGGGGAATGTAGAATGATATCATACATTGTATGTAGAATGACTGATAAATGTTACTGATCTAAATAATTGTTATACACTGCAACTTTTCAGAAACACTTATCCAATGGCTTGTATCTTTCTAGCATGAATTTGGACAAGTTAGGACAACCAATAGATGGGTGTTAGCCGAAAGACAGAAACTTTTCTTTGCTGCTGATTGTCAGTAAATTAACAGGATAACAGATTGGTAATAATTTTGGAATAATTATATGATTTTATGCAAGAATATTTTATAGCTTCGCAGATCTGTTATATATATATAAACACCCAAATACTAATGAGAGGCTGCATCAGGCTGACCTGTAAGTTGCAATTAAGAAAAACAAACTCTTTGTTTCCATGTAATGGTTGTCAGATCAGAAGATGATGCTGGAGGAGAGGGGAGAATAATCATGCTGCAAGCAATCTGAGCAGGCATTATATTCAGTGATTAGCGGCAACTTTTCCTGCAGTTAGTGATGTTAAAATTTCAGTGGGTAAATCACTGGTCACTGTCTTCACAATATTCTACAGAGGAGCTGTACAAAGAGCAATACAGATTGGTCCTGTAGATTGGTGTTGTAGTATAACAACACACTGGTGACAGCAAGCTCCAGGATGAGAAAAAAGGCATGGCAATTGCAGATGTGCAGATGAACTGAGAAACAACATCCAAGGCTTAACAATTTGATTGCCGCCATATGTTCTTTTTTAACTCTTTTTAATTGGAATTTGATCTATTTTGATCTTTTCTCTTGTGATTCCAACTCTCATTTTTAATAGGAACATTAAAATTCAAAACAAATTTAATGTTCCTAGCTCCTGATAACAAGTAATTTCTTCTCCATTTTAAAAAGAACTACTCGATTATTTTTCTCATCTCATAATATTAAATATTAAAGTTGTAAATCACATCAATGGCAAAGCAAAGAATATCGGACTAAATATGTTATTAATGAATGGAAAGAATTCTAGTCTCCTCCAGATTGCTGAAGAGGGTTTTTTCAACAGAACACTGCAACTCATTCAAATACACCTAGATTACAAAAAAAAAGACTCCCTCAATCTCAAGTTCTCTTCCAAAATTCAATTATTTAATAATTAACTTTAAGTTGTCCTATATTCTAAGTTTTATTTTATATGTGTGTGTGTGTGTATAAAAGATATAATTGAAAAAAATTATTCCAACATATTTCAAAGAAATTGATTATAATAAATATATAATGCTTTTCAATTAAAAATATTTTGTTTTTGTTTTTACTTCAGTTCACTGTAAGGAAGGAGATCATATTATAACCTGCTTAAGGAGACTAGAGTCAGAGTATCTGGGAAACTCACCAATCCTTCTAAGGCTTCAGCTGATAAATTAATTCTTATGTTAAAAGTGTTAGAGATTCATTACACTTGCATTGTTATCATGACTATTTGAATTGCTTTTTGTGCTATTCAGAGCTATTTTAATATACTTTAAACAATTCATGTTTTAAAATTGGGGGACCTATCATTTTATAAATAGACCTTCAATATGTTTTTAGAGTGCATCTAAACAAAGTTTTTAGACTACATTATCCTACGCTTGATTCACATGCTAATTCCCACACATGTTGTACTCTTCTGATCCCAGTATCCCATCTGTTATTCAAAGTGCTTTATCTGCTAAGATCATGAGCAAATTTGAGGGGGAAAGGAAATAAAATCATTAAGGGCTTTCCACCTGGTTTTTTTCCCTATTATATCCTCATTATATCATCCTTAATAGAGGTTCTCATGAGGTTCCTAGGAAGAGATTGCCTCTTTTATTTCATCTTTCCAGTATATCTTTCTTATAAATTAAATTTTCCTTTTTTCCCCTCTCCCTTCCATTTACAGTTTTCCAGGTTACCTCACATATACCCTCCTGAACTTTGTTTAAGAAACCCATTTTTACAGGCTATCTCACATAAGAACAAAGATCCATTGAATGTACACTTTTGGTTTAGTCTTTAGGAACATACAAAGCTTTATTTTTCACTGTTTTTATTGCAAAACACTGAGAATAGCTGGAAGATTTTGTGCTGCAAAGTTATAACAAGTAAATACACATGAGCAGCCTTATGAATAATGCCTTCTTATTTCCTCAGATTCTTCACATTTAGTAGTTTTTCAGGACTCTAAATGTTTTTCATGGCTATTACCTTTTAAAGTTGACCTAAGCTTGGTCTCAGCTTCTTAATATTCCTACAAAGCAATGTATATATATTTGCAGAGGGTTGTAAACATATTTATTTATTTTGGGAAGAAAGTAACCACGGTCTGGGCAATTGGATTTATGAACATGCCCTACATAGGAGTGCCCTTGAAGAACACTTGGAAGTAGTTAATGGTATTGATTATTCAGCACATATAACATCATATTCTGCATGCTGTTTCACTTTCCAGTGTCCTTCTAGGTGCAATTCAAGGTTTTAAAATTTTTATTGGATTTCTTATGTGACCTTTTCTCCCAAATTGTTTCTAACCATCTCACTTGGCCTGGAAGGCAGGGCATGCTGCAGAACTATTTGCTAGTGGAGCCAAGGCCTTTTCTGCCACAATATCTATCCTGGAGAACATTATTCCAGTTGAGATTAGCCTGACCCTTCTGGTCTTTCAGAAGGCCATAGAGTCCTAGAGAGCCCATTTGTTGGCCTTGTTGATAGTTATTTTATGACGGTCAGCTGCTAGTTGTTTTAGTTCACTAAAGTTTAGTGACTGTAAATTGGTGACTTATAAGTAATTTTTTATTTTTTTAATATTTGTGTTCTTACTATATAGATTTATATTTACTAGTTTGCTTTAATATTTTGATATTTTAATTGGTAATTACCAGTATATATCAATAAGTTGAAGCCAAAATACCCCCAAAAATATAAAGTACACTATTTCTTGTATTGTTTAGCAATATCTGACAAAAGCATTTCATATTGTAACAGTGATGAAGAACCATCTGATTTTAGTTATTATAGTCCTTGACCAAGATATGAGGTAATTTTAAAAAATTAAAATAGACGTTATCAAAGAATGCAGTGAAGACTCTGGCTCTAAGTCCTTGCCCAGAGATGTTTAATGATAAATGATGTTGCTGAATATCTTGACAAATGTGCTTAAGTAAGCTCCAAAATAATTAGAATTGTAAACCAGATTAACCCGGAATATAACTAGCAATTCCATATCATTACTTTGAACTAATCGATTTAACATTCTTCATTAAATTATGTCATAATATAGTTGGTACATCGTGCAGCCATGTCTCTGTCCTACATTTGAGGTCCATGACGGTCCCATATAAAATTGCAGCTGTCAGTAGGGTTCAGTTTTCCTAATCTGAATATATTGTTTTATATATATATGTGTGAGTATACAATTGTACATGCATACTTATGCATTGCAGGACAATCAGCATTTCTAACAACCTTGGGCAGCTGCTTGAGATCAGTATGAGATTGAAGTACCTTTTTAGGGCAAAGATCTAAATTTGGAGCAAATAATTTAGCAAATGAATAAATGATTTAACCATGGCCAAACTTTAAATTCCAAAGGGTCTTTTATTATTACTTCCCTTATTGCAGAATTAAGACCAGTATAATATTTCATCTCTTTCCTCACCCTGTTTTTTTCTGCATATTTACAATCAAATGGCACTTTCTGTGATTTTGTTGAATAAGAATCTGTCTGTATATTGGAGTTTGAATGAAACAAGATTACTTATGCAACTTGGAAAAACCAGGAAAACAAAAATAGTGTGTTTGTGTTTGCATAGTTGATTGAAACAGTCAAGAATCAATAATGGCCAAATTCTCCCTGAATTTTTGCACAAATATCCTGTTATTCATTTTGAGCAAAGACATAATAAGCCTCTTATCTATTATCCATAGTTTATGTGTTGCTATTAATTTTCTAACTGAAATGGTACTACTTTCTGCCATTCAGAGGCAAACAAACACATAGAAACTTCTGTGAAGTCAAACTGAAGACACAATAAGAACAAATCGCAAAACTTCTAGAAACTCTAAACCCTACCATGTATGACATTGTCTGACTCATCCTCAAATATAAGATTCCTAGACATCATTATTATCTTAATATAAAAGTTCATACAATAGTTGCATTATTCATTTTCATTGGAATTTATTAAATATTGAAAAACATTCCAAATATCCAGTACAAGTAGTCTTCAAATTAGAATTCATGTGTGACCATTCATAAAACGGCACTGAAAAAAGGGATTTATGACCATTTTCACACTTATGACTATTGCAGCATTCCCATGGTCACATGATCAAAAATCAAATGCTTGGCAATTGGCTCATATTGATGACAGTTGCCTAGGGTCATGTGATCATCTTTTGTAATCTTCTGACAAGCAAAATTAATAGAGAAACCAGATTTATTTATCAACCGTATTACTAACTTAACAACTGCAGTGATTCACTTAAGCAAGAAAGATCGTAAAATAGGGCAAACCACACTTAACAAACATTTCATATAGCAACATAAATTTTGAGCTCAATTGTGCTCATAAATTAAGACTACCTGTATTGTCACAAAATAACATGAGATTATGAATAAGATTTGTTCCTAAATCTGTCTTTAAGTCAATTTTTTAGGTAAGTCGAAACAGTACATCTAGTTCCTAATTACCACCAGTTAGTCAAATGTTTGTATTAGTGTATCTGGTATATAAAGTGTTGTATGCCATTCTTCTTCTGCAGGCCAATAAACAACTGAAGCTGCACATTGTTGCCATGAATATCATAAAGCAGAAAGTGTGTGTAGGGGTGTGGGAGTGTGGGGTGTTTTCATTACTATGAATCATTATATATAATTCAAAATTTTAATGTAATAGGCCACACAGCAGTCTATTCACAAATTGTCTATAAATCAGAAGTTTTTAACCTAGGGATTGCCTCTAAACCCAACAAATACAATATGAAAAGATAAAGAAAAAAAGAAGCCTCGTGTGACTAAACCAATATTTGTGAATAGATCCCAAGGCATTTTCTTACTTAACTTTGAATTCGGTAAGCAATTTTCTGGGTCAAGGTGGAACTCTTTCTAGATAGATCAATTTAAAAATGTGCACTATATTTAGTGTTTACCTGATCTTGAAGAAGCATGTTTGTCTAAAAATATTGTCCTTTGAATATGTATAGACTATTGTTTGGGATTTGGTTAAGGCCCATTAGCATCATTGTACTTTAAGTTTAGGAAACATGAGAAAACTCTATTATACATTACCTCAGTGTAATGTGTCACCAAGAATGTACAGTTTTTAGAATTGTATTTGACTTTATGTTTGACTTTAATTCAAGCTATTAAATTAGATGATTTATTTCAATGAAAAAGTTGTTGCTTTATCTTAAAAACTTTTCAATCTCATCTGCAGTTTGATATCCTCTCCTGAGATTCCTTCTATATCCTCTTCAAAGCATTGTACAATTATTTCTTATCGTGAAAAACTATATGGGAAAAAATCTGTTCATCAGTCTTATACAATTTCTACTTTTCTAAGTCATTTTTTTCCCCATTATGATGAATTTTATATACTCTGGATTATATAGTACGATCATTACATATAAGAGGACCAGATTACATACTATAGTAATTTCAAGGAAGCCAGAAATCTTACAGCAACCATGCAGAAAAAAAACGAAATGTCCCAGTGCTGCCTCTGTTGTTATTTATTGACAGATATATTTTTTATTGAAAATATTGGAAAAGGCATCTCCCTTGCATACCTGAGTGTAGTTGTCTCCTCTACCATCTTTGTGGACAGGGTAAATTTGGCCTCAGCATCTATATTTTTCATGGCAACTGTTAACTAGAAGTAAACCATTTAGGTCTGGTGATTGACATGAAACCAATAACTATGTATGCTGTAGTTTAATAATAAGCACAATTCAATCTGGTTCCACTGTGCATTCTCCAGAGTTTCTGAACATATACATACATAGCATTCTTAGCAAGCATGAGATTTTATTAGGGCACCGGGTTCATTCATTTATTAAATTTATATAGCTGTGCACCTCATGCCTGTGCTTCAGGAGATGCACACAATTTAAAAATATATCAAAATAATTAAAAACAAATCAATTAAAATAGTTAAAAGTTTAAACTGTAGAAAGAACAAAAACATAGTTGTGATTCTGAGCTTATACCCAGTACAACCATTCATGGGCTATACTCTTCCATCCACTTCAATGGCAGAACCAGGTTTTAAGAACCTTCCAGAAAGTCCACAGGGTTGGAATAATCATCATGGAATGGGAGAAATAATTACATAGTAAGGGCTAAGAGCAGTTCTTCTCACTCCTAACTAACACTGGAACCAGTTCATAACGATGTAAGAAAACCAGCACAATTCAGTGTGAGCTATCACAACACCCCACAGTTGATGGTTTTGAAATCCACCGAATAATCAAGTAGAGAAAAGATAGATCTACCATCTCCATCCCATTCCCACAAGAGGTCATCCAGAAGGTGACCAATGCCATCTCCATCTCATACCCTGGTCTGAAACCCAACTGAAAGACATAAAGATAATCCACTTTATCAAAAATCATCTACGGCTGTTGCACAACCACTTTTTCAACAATCTTCTCCCAACTGAATATATATAAAAATTGTTTAGTATGTTGAGTTCTAGTGATGGCTTCTTAACTCATCTCTTCAACATAAAGGTTTACACTGCAGTGAGCATCCATTATAGATAGTATTCAGTTAGCAACCAAAATTGAAACGTTGGTCAGTAACACAGTTGTAATGCAAAAAATCATGTGATCATGCCAACTGACAATGGTAATTCCAGTTTCAGTTGTTAAGTGAATCATGCTGCTGTTAAGCATGACATCACATGACTGCAAATTGCGACTTATTGCCAGCTCCACACTGATTTTTGTTTGTTGGAGCAGTGAAGGTTGCAAAGGCCAATTCTGTGATCATGGGACACTGTGACCATTGTAATTGCATGTATGTTGTCAAGGTCCCAATTCCCAATTAGTAATTGTGAATTGTGAACTGTGAATTGTGACTGTGGGGGCACTGCAACAGGAGCTTTGAGGACCAGTCATAAGTCTCCTTTTTCAGCACCATAACAACTTCAACTGGTTGCTGAATGAGTGATTGCTCATCTTGGGAGGGGGGGAATGATGATATAGTAGGGGTAAAGAATAGTCCTTCTCATTCTTAGCTGTTTTCATAATTGGAACCAGTTTGTAAGGAAGTAAGAAAACCTACACAATTCATTGCAAACAATTACAACCCCTGAAGTGGAGTCCATCTATGCTTATTTACTAGCAACAACATCCATGATTGCCAGAGTTTGAATTTGAGTGCTGAATGCTTCTTTATTATAAGTCATTAAGCTAAATCTTAATCCACATCCCACATATTCACTAAGGCCTGAAACAATAAATGTCAAACAACATAACTCATTTATTTCATGTAAAATAATTTCTTTTGCCTATGAAATGAACGAAAACTCTGATCTCAGACAGTCTTCCTTTCCTTGACTTATTATCTTCAGTCCTTGGAGCAGAGCTAACTGTCAAGTACATTTGTTCTTAACTAAATCCATTGTTGTTTCTGTTTCTTCATACCCCATCTGCCATTCAGTGATCTTGGATTTTTTTTTTCTTTTCTTTTCTTTTTCTTTTCTTTTCTTGCAGGTCCACACATTCCGGGGTCCGCACTGGTGCGAATACTGTGCCAATTTCATGTGGGGACTCATTGCTCAGGGTGTAAGATGTTCAGGTAATTATAAATACTGTGTTGTCCAGATCATGCTTTATTTAAAAAAATAGAAATGTAAATCTTTTTAAAATGACCATAAAGAGTGCTGAAAGCCACCCTGTAAGAGCTACTATAATTTGATCTCATGGATACGACATCAGACTAGAAACCAGGAGATTGTAAGTTCTAGTCCCATTGTAGTCATGAAAGCCAGATGGTGACTTTGGGCCAGTTCTCTCTCTCATCCTAGTCTAATTCACCTCCTTATTGGTTGTTGTAGAGAAAATAAGAGGAGGAAGATGCGCTGGATATGTGTCTTATCTTGAATTATCTGTTAAAATAACAAACTTAAGACATGAATAAATAAACAAAACATTAGTTTCAGCCTTAATGTGTACAGAAAATTTAAAATATTATAACAATATAGTTTCAAATCCAACCTGAATAAGTAAGAATTATAGCTACATCAAAACAGATATATCTCAATACACTCAGTTGTCTAACAGGATTTCTTTCTCCCACCCCCTCTCTTTTACTCTTCTTTTTATGAAACAGAAGATTTTTAATGATAAAGATAGCAATATCACTTCTTAAGGGATTTTAAGTTAAAATATATCAGCAATTTGCTTAAAACACATTTGGATTATTTATCCTGATATTTCTGAAGTACAATAAAAGTAGAAGTGCTGTATTGGCTTCTAAGTACTGGCATACTGTCTGAAACACTTTCAGGTTGATATTGACATTGAAGTACCTACAAATATCCAGAATCCATCGATGTAGTTTTTCTTGTGTCTTGAACTTTTAACAAAGGTCTTATGTGAAAAAAATAAAAGATAAAGCTTTATATGCCATGTAGCTAACTGAGAACATCTACCGAATACCATAGAGTAATTGAATCTTAATAGGGTCCCGTTCCAAAGGTAAAATATTTCAGAGTATAGTTAGCAAGAGCATTCTTCTCCTAAAGATAAAGATAAAGCGCCTCTAAAACAGAACTTTTGGGCATGTGTTTATAACCATACAAATGACCACACTTGGCATTAAATGGTTGTTAAATGAGTTACACTTGATTTGAATTTAAATGAGTTGTACATGATTATTAAGTGAATTCAACTACCTTCATTGTCTTTTATGGTCAGAAGTCATCTGAGAAGGTTGCAAGTGACAATCACATGACCTGAAGTCATTTTAAATATATGCCAGTTGCCAAAACCACCAAATTTTGATCATCTATGGGGTGCTCTGAGCACGAAGACCTGTCATAAGTCACCAATTTCAGTGCCATTGTAATTTTTGAACAGTCACTAAATGAATAGTTGTATCTAACAGTACTATCTGTACTGTTTTCTTTGCAAGAATTCAAAAGTAGTTGCCATTTCCTCATCCTAGATGGTTTTTGAATTCCTAGTCTTATCTACAGACCTGGATTATTAGATGCACCATTCAAGCATGAACCAGGTCCAAATTTGCTAGCTTTATTGAGATCAAACAAGATAATAAAGAGTTGCCATTTCTTGTAAATTCTCACTAGAACAAGGTTGCTCATATTCAGATTTAGCCAAGTTGCTGTAGTCATAGTGGTCTATCCTGACAATAAAAATGTAACCATAATAATGGCATAACATACCGTATTGCTTCCTTTTCTTATCTCACAAATTTAATTGGACTAAATGGATCTCTTTATCTTATTTAAAAATAACATGCTTATAAAGAAAGGGAGAGGTAGGAGGGGAGGGAGGGAGGGGGCAGGGAAAGAGGGGGGGGCATAACTTGTTGATATTAGTTACACTCTGTCAATATAAATAGTTCTCGACTTACAATAGTTTGTTTAGTGATCATTAAAAGTTACCAATTAACTGAACAGGTCTAATGCTTAGTGCCAAGACTAGAAACTGGGAGACTCTGAGTTCTACTGGTGCCTTAGCCATGAAAGCTGGTTATGTGACTTTGGGTCAGTCACCCTCTATCAGACCTATTCACCACACAGGTTGTTTTGGGGAAAATAGGAGGAAGAAATGTTAGCAGTGTTCACTGCCTTGAGTTATTGTAAAACATTACATTAAGGTTAGGATTAAATAAATCCACTTATGCAATAGTGCCAATATTTATAGTTGCAGAAATCTTAGAATTTACACATTCCAAAATTCCTAATTAATATACAGGTGAAACTCGAAAAATTAGAATATCATGCAAAAGTTCATTTATTTCAGTAATGCAACTTAAAAGGTGAAACTAATATATGAGATAGACTCATTACATACAAAGCAAGATAGTTCAAGCTGTGATGTGTCACAATTGAGATGATTATGGCTTACAGCTCATGAAAATCCCAAATCCCCAAACTCAGAAAATTAGAATATTGTGAAAAGGTTCAATGTTCTAGGTTCAAAGTGTCCCACTCTAATCAGCTAATTAAGCCATAACACCTGCAAAGGATTCCTGAGCCTTTAAATTCTCAGTCTGGTTCAGTAGGAATCACAATCATGGGAAAATCTACTGACCTGACAGTTGTGCAGAAAACATTGACACCCTCCATAAGGAGGGAAAGCTCAAAATGTAATTGCAAAAGAAGTTGGATGTTCCCAAAGTGCTGTATCAAAGCACATTAATAGAAAGTTATGTGGAAGGGAAAAGTATGAAAGAAAAAGGCGCACAAGCAGCAGGGATAACTGCAGCCTGGAAAGGATTGTTGGGAAAAGGCCATTGTTGGGGACTTTCACAAAGAGTGGACTGAGGCTGGAGTCAGTGCATCAAGAGCCACCACACACAGACGGATCCTGGACATGAGCTTCAAATGTCACATTCCTCTTGTCAAGCCACTCCTGAACAACAAACAACATCAGAAGTATCTTACCTGGGCTAAAGAAAAACAGAACTGGTCTGTTGCTCAGTGGTCTAAAGTCCTCTTTTCTGATGAAAGCAATTTTACATCTCATTTGGAAACCAAGGACCCAGAGTCTGGAGGAAGAATGGAGAGGCACACACTGCAAGATGCTTGAAGTCCAGTGTGAAGTTTCCACAGTCTGTATTGATTTGGGGAGCCATGTCATGTGCTGGTGTTGGTCCACTGTGCTTCATTAAATCCAGGGTCAATGCAGCTATCTACCAGGAGATTTTGGAGCACTTTATGCTTCTTTCCTCAGACGAGCTTTATGGGGATGCTGACTTCATTTTCCAGCAGGACTTGGCACCTGCCCACACTGCCCAAAGCACCAAAACCTGATTCAATGACTGTGGGATTATTGTGCTTTTATTGGCCAGCAAACTCATCTGACCTGAACCCCATAGAGAATCTATGGGGCATTGCCAAGAAAAAGATGAGAAACATGAGACCGAACAATTCAAAAGAGCTGAAGGCCGCTATTGAAGTATCCTGGTCTTCCATAATAGTAGTGCCACAGGCTGATAGTTTCCATGCCACGTCGCATTGGGGCAGTAATTGCTGCAAAAGGAGCCC